>JAHRHZ010000145.1:35705677-35724434 GCA_024137785.1 Ginglymostoma cirratum | reverse complement strand
GATCGTTAGCAAGTCCTTTGTCTGTCCAACTGGCTTTCTCTCTCTTTAGGCTCTATCCTATTGTTTACTCCCTACCCCACCCACCTCCCTATTTTCTGCATACAAACTGACGTTTTCCCAGCCACCATCAGTTTTGAGGAAGGGTCACTGGACCCGAAACGTTAACTCTGTTTTCTCCTCCACAGATGCTGCCAGACCTGCTGAGCTTTTCCAGCAACGTTGTTTTTGACTCTGATCATGAAACCTGGTGCTGCATTTCTTTTTCAACACTCAAATGAAAAGTTGAACAGGTTGAGCTGATACTCATTGATTTAATAGAATGGGAGTTGATCGTATTGAAGCTCACAAGATGCTGAGGGAGCTTGACTAGATAGTTGCTGTTTCCTCACATAAAGAAATTTAGAACCGGGGGCAGATAATAATAACGCATCTCTCATTTAAGACAGATAAAGAAGAATTTATTTTCTATGACAGTCATTTGTTTTTTGAAGAGTCTTCCATAGAAAGCTGTGGAGATTGGGTCACCAAATCTATATATGATTGAATCAGACAGATTTTTGATCAATAAAGGGGTTAAGGGTCACGGGAGTAGATTGGAAAGGGTGTTAAAACCACAATCAGATTAACCATGATTTTTTTCAATGGGGGTTAACAAAATCTCAAAAGGTCAAATGACCTACTCCTGTTTCATTTTCTTATGATCTTATGAAAACATTCAATCATCAATGCTCTCATCTGTAGCAGGCAAAAGAAAAATGTTCTTGTTACCCTGAGAAAAGTTTTTTAGTGATGTGGTAAGTTGTTTTGAAAGCCAAGCCGAAAGATGTAAAATTAGTACTGTTAATGTGCATTAAATATTGAATGTCCATTATTTCTTGCTTGGTAACTTAATCAATAGGTATCATGGAGAGAGGAGCAGCAACATTTATCATTACATGGCAGTAACAACCTTTGTACAAAATCAGGATCTCTAATTTCAATTACTGTTTGCATGCTGTCTATTATGACACAGCCATTTTATTATTACTTTGTTGCTCAAGCACTTTTCTTACCTTCAACAATAAGCTTAGCTGTTGATCTTATAGAAGGATCATCTACAAGAGCACAAGTGTATTCTGCAGCATCATTCATACCAATTGTCAATACAGACAGGAGATGAATTTTTCGGTCAGAATGCATTCGATATTTGTCACCAGAGAAAATCTGCACATTGTTCTTGAACCATTCTACTTTTATAAATGGCTCTGACAATTCACATTCAAAAGTTGCCATGGTGTCTTTCTCTTTTGCATTGACATCATGTAATTCCTCAGAAAATGTAATCACTTGCTTGGCTGAAAATAAACAAAAAACACAAAACTGTAAATGCCAGATGAAAAATAATTTTTAAAAACATGCATCTAGTATTTAGTGAACAAAGTTAAATACCTTGTACAAGCAGGAAAGCATGGCTAGAGATTTCTCCAGCCACATTGATAGCTTTCACCATTATACTGGCAGAATCTTCAGGTACAACATCTCGAATCACGAGTTCGCAAACATTGTCTTCAGGCCAATACCAGTAAATTCGGTCAGATTTTTCAAGTTTCACCCCATTCTTAAACCATTGGCATTCAGGGTCTGGCTTTCCCACCACTCTAACGCGGAAATGACTATCATCTCCACGAGTGACTGTCTGACTCTGAATACGCTCCAAAATTTTGGGTGCTTCCATACTTGGTGATAATTGAATCTTGTCTGGTTTAAAAGTTGGAATGGTGACAGTGCCTTGAGGAGGAAGCGGTTTCTTCTCCTCCTCAGGTACTTCTTTGGTCCAATGGAGAAGTTCTTCCTTTCTTTTTCTCAGCATTTCTTCATAAGCCTCATCCTTTCTACGCGATTTGAGTTCAACTGCTGTAATAGCTTCATAATAACCTTCCTCCTGCCTACGCTTAAACTTGCTACGCAGTTCTTCAGTCTCCTCTGTTTGTTTTTCATGAACAATTCTTTCAGCTTTTTTAAGTTTCACCACTTCTTTGGTTGCAGCATCTGCTGGTTTTTCTACCTTAATGACTTCAAAAAATGGCTTGGCTGGTTCTGGAGGGCCAATGTCAACTTTCTGTTCAGGGGCTCGCCGCAAAATAGATCTAAAATCTTCTCGTTCGGTTATTTCTAGCTTCACCGTATGTTCTACGACCCCTTCAGGATTTTCTGCTGTAACTTTGATATTACCGGAATCATATGATTTGCAGTCAACAATTTCCAGGTAATAGATACCATCATATCGCAGCCTAAACCGTTTGCTCTTACGAATAAGTTGTCCATTAAGATACCAGTTGACTTTTGGTTGAGGATAGCCTACGACACGACACCGGTAGCGTGCTATTTCACCTTCCATCACTCTTGCTGGTTCTGGGAACAAAACTATTTCAGGCTTTGTCTTCTCTTTTATCAGCTCTTCCGAAAGACCCGTCAGTGCACCTTCATGGGCTAGTCTTTCAAGTTCTTCAATTCGCTGCATCCCTCTTCTGCCTTCAGGTAATTGAGATTCTTCAACAAGACTCTTTTCATCTTTTACAATGAGAGTTGCTGATGTCTGATCAGTTCCATACTTGTTTGCAGCTCTACAGGTGATGATACCACTATCCCGGGGATATGCTACTTCAAAGTCCAGACTGCAATATCCAAATTCATTGATCATGCGTAGTCTGTTAGCTGCAGCAAGAGGCTTACTATCAAGTAACCACTCAACAACCATTGTTGGATCACCAATTGGTGTCAGTCTGCATTCAAAGTGTGCTGGCCCAAAACATTTAAGCCTCACAGAACTAGTTTTCTTTTTAAAGTGGGGTTTCTGCTGTTTTTCTTTATCATACAAATCACCTTCCTCCCACTGTTCCTGGCCATAACGTAAATGGAGCGGTTCTAGCTCTGGAGCTGATATCTCCTTAGCTTTATATGTTCCCTTTGGAATGATTAGCTTTCTTTCTGGTTCAGGTTCAGCAAATTCAAGTTCAACGTTTAATTTACACCTTGTTGTGTCACGACCTGCTTTATTGATGGCAGTTGCAGTATACCAGGCAGCATCATAATTTGCAGCAGAAGCAATTTTAAGTGCTCCTTCTCCTTTAGTACCTTCAATCCTAAAATACAAATAAGTGGAAATTATGATACAACAAATAATATCGGTGCGCACGTGCACAGTGTACTTAATGTTCACTAAAATTGTAATATGCTTACTTAATATGAGGATACTTGTGTTGGGCAATTATATCACTATTTTTCAGCCATACAATATCAGGATTTGGGTTTCCAACAGCTTTCACTGCCATTGCAACGGGAGCACCCTCTTTAACGCTGAGATTTTTCAGTTTTTCCATGAACTGGGGTCTCAATAAATGCTCTTTAGCTGCAAAGAAAATAATAAATGTTAAATACTTCTGCTTAAAAATATGGATATGCAAATACATACGTAAACTCGTAGTTTATTTAAAGACTGCATTTTGGAAATTGAAGTGTGTCCGGTGAAGCAACACTAGTGGTTCAATTTTCTGTTGGGGGGGTGGGGGTGGCTACTGATTCACATTGTGGGTCCCCAATGTTTCCATGAAAAGACTGCAGCCAAAATGTTTTCTCAAAAAAGGAGAAACTCATGCTGTCTCACTCTTGCATATTGGGAGTTATCAACTTTAAGATTTTGTCAAAACCTGGAAACCCCAAATTACTGTGCACCACTTCTGCCTCAAAATGCAATGTAAAGACAGACAAACTTTATAAAAAGTTCCAGTTTCTCTCTAAAATGTACAAAATGGTTTTAACAATATAACGTCAAATCTGCTATCTTGGTATGTGATGTCCACTAGCTCTTGTTACAACTAAGTATGCAAGTATGAAGCTTATTTTACATTCCACTTGGAGCAAAGACATTCAAAGGTATTGGATCACAGATAAGCCATGATCCCCTTGAAAGGTGCAACAGACATATCAGGATCTTGCAATTTTTCAAACTCCATCTGAATTAAGTTTTAAGCAGAGAGGTATAAACTTGACATTCCCATCCCACCACTAATTCAGGACTTGAATAATCAATTAATGACCTCTTAATGGTCTATTCTCACCTTAGTTGCAATTATTTTGGGTGGTCCCCCTGAGCTCCGCTAATCTGGGAAGAACTGAGAGACTCAATATAGGGCTGGAGGGCATTGAAAGTTAGGGCTCCACCCTTCTTTCTGAAGCCAAGGACCCTTGTTCCCCATGGCTCCCAATTCCTGAGACTTAAAATCATCCCAAACAAGTTCATTTCATTCTTGGTCACTCCTCCATTCTGGGGTATGGGGCCGGGGAGTTTGTACAAACAGCCACCAAAACCACATCATTGACACTGCAGAGTACAAGAAACACTGGCTTGTGCTCAGTGAACAGCTTTTGACAGTCAGGACATCCTTTATCAGGGTTCCAATAGCTTTAGAAAACCCTTGAGGTGGGCTTTCATGTCTTAATATAGCATAGGATTCTCTCTGCTAATCTCTCCTGCTTTCAGAATTAGTCTGGAAACAAAACGATAATGCCCATAAGTTTCTATACTCCTCCATATTGCCAGCTAGCTCAAATGCACATTGAGCGCTTACAGGCATAGTGACAGAACAGTCAGCAAGGCCAATATAGTTAAATAATTAAGTTTGCTGTCATCCAGCAGTCGAACTACTTGTACAGCACTTCATTCATGCATGGTATGGTGCAAACGGCACTGGAAGGGAAGATCTGACAAAAGTAAACTCTTTTTTTCAAATCTGGGTAACCTGATAATACCAGCAGAAACATCTTGCATACATCTTGCTCAACATGTTGGATTAAAAGACTCATTATAATTTTGCGCAATGCTCTTTCAACACTTTCTTTCTCCAGTTGTTAGGCACTGGAGATCCTATTTCCACAGCGTAGTATGTTGTAAGAAATACACGTGGAGCAAAACATGAATTGTGTAATGAACTGGATGTTTACATTGTGAAGTAGTCCCAGCTCATTCTTGGGCAGGTGCACAAAATACTGGGGCAGCAGTTCTGATGTTGCTCATTATTCATCTCTGTGTCTCTCACAACAAACTCAGGAACAATAATAAAAAAATCTGTTTCAGCATGTTTGTCTCTAATAATAACATGTTTGAATTTTTCATCAATCGACAAGACAGTTAAATATTTTGTACCTTCTACAGATAGTGTCATAGATACAGAGCTTTTGCCAGCTCTGTTTTGCGCCACCACAGTCCATTCACCCGAATCAATTGGCAGAGCAGGAACAATGATCAAAGACTGAATCCCATCTTCCTTTACCACAATTTTATGTGTGTAATCATTTACAATCTGACGACCTGTAACAGAAGTGGATATGGAGTCAGCTACCACATTTCCCATATTATTTGTAGAGAACAATGTAGACTATTATACGATAACAAAACATAATTTTTACCATTGTGGAACCATAACGTCTCAGGCATGGGTCTACCAACAACTTTTAGGTCAAATCTAGCAGTCTGCCCCTCAGAACATTTAAATGATGTAGGTTTCAGGACAAAAACTGGTTTGTACAGTCTCTCTAGTTGAGTCTCATCTGTATCCTCTAATCGACGAGCTGGTGAACGACTTGGAGATCTTGGAGACACGGAACTGCAAAACGGGAAAAATGATTTAACATTATTTGATAAGACTAGCTAATTAGTGAATTTCTGAATTCTACAGAACGTAAGCACACCATATGAAATGAACACAAAGTAAACAGTGGTTAATAAATAGTACCGCATTCTCCTCATTATTTCTGTTGTTGGCAAATAAGCATGGCCTGTAGGAGTACCAATGGGTTCAATAAACAGCTTTCCAGAGCAAATAGCATTCCCCTTGACATTGCTGGCAAACACTGTGTAGATGCCCTCATCTTCTGGCAAAACTGTAGCAATACGCAGATTAGCTCTGCCGTCTTGAGAAATATCCATCTGGTAGTGCTGCCCATGTTTCAAGCGCTTACCATCTTTGAACCATACAACCTACAAAAATGTAAAACACACATTACTAAGATGTATTTGATTATTTTAAAGTTATAATCTCCAAAAGAAAACTTTATCCAGGTATTTTAATTTTTAAGTACATGTCTTCATCCCTTCATTATCAACTATCACATCTAATTAGAAACAAATTTCATCTCAAATATTTTTCACGGGGAATGTGGCTTCTGCTGAAAAGATTGTTTACCTTGGGCAATGGATAACCAGATACTTTACAATGGAAAGTAATGCCACTGCCATCAAGAACTCTGAAACTTCTCAAAGTTGAATCAAATCCTGGTGCGATAGATTCTTCTACAGGAATATCTATCACCATTTCTTCACCGTCCTCTTCAAGAAGTTCTTCCAAAGTAATCCTGATGATTCGCAATTCAATTTCTTTGATAAGTCGCTCTTCAAATGAAGAAATGTGGTATTCCTAAAAAAAAGACAAAATTGCTTTGTGGTTGGTGATGAGCAATCAATTAAAATATTGGTAAACAATGTCCAAAATAAGACTTGTTTAATTGGCACTTAACTAAGTTTATAAAACAGTCACAGCACATAAACACAACGATGCAAAATTATGAAATGATGTAAAATAACAAAGATGGATGTTCAGAATTATTTTGATAAAGAGCTCACAAGAAACTTGCTTGGAAAATTAAACCCGTGGTTAAACAGGAGGTTTAATGGTATGTATGGAAAGCTGATTAGAACTCAGTCACTGGCCAGGCAAACCAGCATGTATCATTGCTGGCTCTTAGTCTGGACTATTGGGCAGAGTTAGTGGCAGGAAGTGTATCCAATTGTAAAACAACCCACCAAATCTAAAAATGATGTTCGATGTGAAGGTGATCAGCTGTCATTATAGTGATCCCATGCGCATGGCAAAGGCTGAAAGAGGAATGAACTACTTAATAGAAAGCTGAATGATAAATAGGAAACAAAGTTAATATAAATTGGTAAAGAATTGGAAATTGTGATCAAAAGATTCAGTACTGTATCCACTTTTGTTCTCAGTGTAAGAAAGGATTTGGAACTTGCTAATCACACCAAGTAGCTTGTTTGGTGAGAATAAGACCATAAGACATCGGAGCAGAAGTAAGCCATTCAGTCCATCAAGTCTGCCCCACCACTTAATGAGATCTTTGTTGATCTGATCACCCTCGGCTCCTCTTTCCTGCCTTTTCCCCATAACATCTGAATGTAGTTGATTGTATAGTTTTAACAGAATAGGTAGACATATTACATACAATTTACCATGGAGCAGGACATAGAGAGAAAGCTGGAGACATTTTAACACCCCAGTTCATTTAAACAGAGCCAGCAACCCGGAGGGAAAAACCGGTAAAAGGAAAACTGAAATACTTGGAAATGAATGTGCTGGTCCTCCATTTTGAAAGATATAAGAAAAGTCAAACCAATACATACCTGTACAAGTTGACTGTTCTAGAAAGCTAAGCACCTTCTATGGGCATCCTCATGCAGCTTGCCAGATTTATACCGCTGCAATCTCAGAAGTGTCAGAAGGTTTAGGTGATGGTACAATCATGGAGGAATGAAGTGTGGGGCAGCAATAGTTCCAGGTATTCTTGTGGGGCTCAGTGGAGCAGTCCTGCTCCTGTTGCCACACAGAAACAGTTCAAACTTATTTTTTTAAATCCTCTTCAGTTCTACTTCTGATAAAATGGATAAGTGTGTGTACAGTGGATGCTGTGAGCATGTTCTTCTGCCCCAAAATGGCAATTGGAAGTCTATATATTTCATAAGACCAGAATCCGCATTTTCAATAAAGCCTATCTACAAACAGGCAGGCACTTCAGCCATTAACGAAAGGAAAATGGACAGATTGGTGGCATTAACAAGATAGTAGACATATCATCCTGTATGAAGATATTGCCATCTCATTATCACCAACTTTGGGAGATTTGATTCGAATCCAACCAAAAGGGCCATATAAGAACATAGCAACAGGACTAGGCTATTCAACCCCATTTAATATGATCATGACTGACGGAACACTTCAATGCCTTTCACCCATGCTGTACCCATAATCCTTTGTCATTGACAAAAAAAAACACAGAAAATAACTGCTAAAGCGAGTGGAGGATGGGAGGCTTAGGGATTCAGGTGATATAATTCCTTAAATGTAAAAGTCCAGGTAGAATTCTTAACATGCACGAGTACAGTTACAGCATAATGTGAACCAAGAACTGTTTGGAAAATACATATTGCAACACAGACTACAAGAACAACAAAACCATTAACTGACACAAAAAGCATTAGAGCTGTGTGCAGTGTCTGGAAATCTTATTATAGAAAGTCCTAAAGAATGTTTAGTTTATATAGTCACCAGAGATTCCAGGGACTAGAAACCATATAAATGAATGGAGACTTAAGATACTGGGAACAATCCAACTGAAGCAGGGAAAGCAAAGAGAACATTTAAGGATTTTTTTAAAATTACACCATCCATTCAATCATTCATCCCGACACTGCAATTGAAGAAGAATGCAAAGGTATCGGAGAGATTGCAGAATAGATTTATGAGAATGGTTTCAGCCATGAAGGACGTCCAGTTATTATAGGATAGATTGCCGGGAGAAGCCAGTGTTGTTCTCCTTCCCAAGAATGTCGGGAGGAGATTTGATTGAAGTATTTGAGTATAGGAGTGATCCAGACAACAGATAGAGGGAAACTATTCCCTGTGGTGTAAGAGTCAAGATCTAAAAGTCATAGATTTAGTTAATTAGCAAAGAAACTAGAGGTAATTGAAACAAAGGTGATCCATCATATGGTCAGGATCTGGATTCCATTGCCTGTGAGGGTGACAAGGCAGATTCAACAGTGATTTTCACATGGAATTTTTGGGAAGTACTTGAAGATTACAAAAAAAAGCATGGGGTTCTGGGGCAAGGGCCAGGTGTGGGACTAGCTGAATTATTCTAGTAGAGAACTGGTGTGAACTTGATAGGCCAAATAGTTTCTTTCTATACATAGATTCTTTGATTCCATGAGGCCATTCCTGGGAACTTACCTCTTGGACCTAATACCATTTTGTTTGGGATGTCATATTTAGCTTAATAATGTGCCGGTGAAGTATATTTTGCTACATTAGAAGCACTTTGTAAACATCAGTTGTTATTGTATTAGCCCATTCATTGTTGCGCTCCAGCAAATTTTAAAAAATGGAGATTGAATATTGGTTGCTATGACAAGTTTATCCAAAGATAAACAATACTAATGTAAATTGAGCTTTCCTGCCATTTGAAAATGATTTAATTTAACCTCAGCAATGAGAGAACAAGTCACCTCTTAGCATTCTAAACCAAATGCGATAACTTTGCGCTGCAGCTCTAATTGTAAACTAATTCTAAGATGGATCTCACCTGTTCTTCTGTCACGGTTTTCATCATAGCTGCACTTTTGCCCATTTTCTTCCTGATCAGAGCTTGCTCTTTTTCATACTCGGTCATGAAAATTGTTGGTGCTACTTCTGCAACTTTGGGTTCTTGAACATACTCTGTTACTATTTCTGTTCGCTCGGTAATCTCCTCATGTTCCTTCATGTAGAGTTCGTAATCAGCTAGAAGTAAATCGCATTAGAATTAGAACAACACGGAAGTTGTAAAAAGTACTAAAATCCTCTAGTTATTCAATGGCAAATTAATACAATGAGCTAAAAATGGTACGCAAATTATTTCACAGTCAGATGGATATAAACATTAATACAAACATAAGAAGCTGGAAAACTGAGTAGGTCTGGCAACATCTGTGGAGAAACAGAGTTAACTCTTTGAGTCCAATATGACTTCAACATTCTGAAGGAGTCATTTCAGACTCAAAGCATTAATTCTGTTTCTCTTTCCACAGGTGGTGCCAGACCTACTGATTTTCTCTGGCATCATTTGTTTTTATTTCAGATCCACAGTATTTTGTCCTTGTGTGGGATGTAAACAGCGGTGTCCTCCAGGAATCAGTATCAGGATCGGCTGGCACTCTATCAAATGTGAATAAGGTGTTTCCCCCTGCCTGGTGAATCTAAACTCAAGGGACAGAATCTCAGGGTAAGAGGTAAGTAATTTAAGACAGAGATGAGGAATTTCTTCATTCAGAGTGTGATGAATCTTTGGAATTCTCTATCCCAAAGACCGATGGAAGCACAGTCATTTAGCATTTCAAGACAGGAATCAATGGATTTCTGGAGACTGATGACATCAAGGAATATGGAAATTGAACAAGAGAGTAGCTTTGAGGCAGCTGAGCAACCAGGATGAATTGAATTGATAAGCAAGCTCCATAGGCTAAATAGCCTAGTCCCATTCCTATGACTTGGAAGGAAGAGAAGACCAAAACTATTTTTCACCCTCCAGAGGACAACACTCATTCTCCCACCATTGGTGCTCCACCAGAACCCCGGCTATTTTGTGTCAACAAGCCAGCCAAGACTGCTGAGGTGCTGCTGCCTGCAGCAGGGCAGGTTGCCCAAGGTCACCCGTCATGACCACCAGTAATTTCCTACATTGAATTTCGGCAACAGAGGATAACACTGCACAAGAGCACTGGAAGAGGCAAAGGCACAAGAAGAAAATCTCGAAAGGACTGGATGCAAGTGATTAGTTGACCTCTACAAACACGTGGAATGATGTGATTTATAAATTTTGTCTGAAATATTTATTTTTTGATTGTTGTTATTTTTACATTGC
The DNA here is from genome assembly GCA_024137785.1 of Ginglymostoma cirratum. Lineage (NCBI taxonomy): Eukaryota > Metazoa > Chordata > Chondrichthyes > Orectolobiformes > Ginglymostomatidae > Ginglymostoma > Ginglymostoma cirratum. Next base: position 35,713,712 of record JAHRHZ010000145.1, on the reverse strand, counting down.
AGCCAGGTGGATGCTGCGATAGCTACAGAGTGAAGGAAAAATGTAGACTTTTGGGGAATGGGGAATTGGGGTCACATCCACTGATGTTGCACTCCAATGGCTGGCACCTGAGCTGTCCATTAATAAAGTAGATTCCTAGGTTGACTCCTTTATTCCTCCTGAGCTGCATGTCATACAGTTAATAACAAGGAGTTGTCCTCTTATGATGGTGATAGTGTGGAACATGCGACAGATCAAGACAATTCTTGACGCTCACTCCGTCTGCTATGGTAAGGTTCTTCCATACTGGCCCAGGTAGCAGAAACATTGTTTCTACACACCATTCATTGGATATACTAGATTTTGCGTGGTAGCATGACTTTCATTTTACATGTAAAGCACACATGTGATGTCATCAATGGCCGTAACATCAATGGTCAGCAATGGCCCTTGTGGTCTTGTAGTCACCCTTTGTTGGTGTCAATGCGGCTGACACAGCAACAATATGGAAATAAGTTATAAGCACCACTGCCATGGCATGGGCTCCTACCCGCATGATTCTCTGCTAATGCTGGAAGCGGAGGAGAGAGAATCTTTTTCATCTGCAGTTTAGAGCAAAGTCAATGTATGATATACATAAAGCTGTTTTACTTTCAGAAAGAATTTACTGAACCCTTTGCTTATATCCCCCACTGGAATGGTATCTGGTACAACTCATCCTAAAAGTATTCAATCACGTCAAGAGTGTGTGGACAAGGAAGTTACTCAGTAGGTAAATCATGCCTTCCTTTTGCGCTGTAAAACCTTGTGAATGTATGCACCCAGGAAATTGCAATTATAACAGGAATACCTGTTTAATTTTAAAACTAATTTAATTAAACTAAATTATTTTGCCATTACCTAAGTTATGTTTTAATCTCATGAATAATTTGATCACCGTAATAAAATATCACCACAGTGAAGCAGATTTAGTTGTTCTGGAAAATTAGTTTCTTTTCATTACTATTTTCATGGTTACAAACCTTCCTCCAGCAGCTGAGTTGAAGCAGAAATTTCGCCATGTTTATTCCGAACAACAACTGAATATTCGCCTGCATCATCTGCGAAAGTCATGGAAATCTCAAGTTTGCATTCTCCCATTTCTCTGTTGTAGCTTACTTTGTACCTAGAAGGAGGATATATATTTTAACATTAAACTTCAAGAATCAGAAAAAAAGAAAAATTTTGATGAATATAAAAGTCAAGAAACAAGAAAAGCCTATTACACTATCCTTCCAGTCAGAATACAAGCTATCACAGATTATACCCAGCCCATTCAATTGCGACTTCAAGGAAGACTCATGTTGGACTTGAACATTAACTCTGTATCTTTCTCCCCAGCAGCTGCCAGACCTACTGAGTTCCTCCAGCTCATTCTGTTTTTATTTCAGATCTCCAGCATCTGCAGTATATTGCTTTCATTCAATCGCCACATTCTGCATTAATCACCCATTCACATTATCTCTAGGTGCCCCATTGCCCCTAAATTTGCAAAATTGCTGTCCTAAGCATTGTTCAGAGAAACGGGTGACAATATTGCAACAACTAACTCCATGTAGTATTTCTCCAACTACAGATGATCATTCTGTCAATAGTTAACTTTCAATATAAAAGTAAACAAGACAATCAGTTCAAAGAATACTGGGGATCCCAGTGACAGCTACATGCCACACAAGAATTTTTAAAAAATCCTTTTTATTTCAATTCCATTAATATTCCAATGAACAGTGAAAAAATTACTTTATGTGGTGCTCTATTGTTTTAAATTGACTGAACATGAAGATTCAAATGCCACTTAAACCAATCATTGTACCTGTATCCAGTTGTTAATGGAATTCCAGCTTTTCTCCAGTAGACATGTGGTATAGGGGTGCCTCCAATCTGACAATCAAAAATGACACTTCCACCTTCGATGAGCTTCTGTACTATTGGTTTCCTAATAAAGAATGGAGCGACTCCTGCACCTTCTTCCACTGACTCAGGTGTAATACTTGTTCCTGACAGAGTTTCAACTTTCATTTCAACTCTGGGAATAAACACATGACAAGATAGATTGTGATTTGGTGGACCGTAATGAATGACTTGGCTGTTAGCATGTGTTTACATATATCTTTATACTCTTCATTAATTCAGGTTAAAGGCACAGAGCAGCATGTCCAAAAACGACTTAATCAGGATCATGAAGAAAATACCAGAAACAAAAAAAACAATAAGTATGATTAATCCTTTTTAATAGTGATATCTAAAAATGGTAAGTACCTTTTCCTTTCATGGACAGCCTGCTCTGATACTGCAAAGGTTTCTTCTCTGCTCTCAATCTCTTCTGACACTATAAAAGTGCAAACGATAGAACATTTCATTTGTGCCTTGGCCAGTGATGTTTGTCAAATTTCAATCACTTTTATTAATTCTACCAAAATGCATACCTTGAACAAGAAGGTAACATGAACTGCTAGCAGTACCAGCATCATTGGTGGCAGTACATGTAAAGCGGCCGCTGTCCTCTGCAAAGGCTTCCCTAATTGTTATGCTAGCAATACCTTTTTCAAAGGTTATATGAAAATCAATGGAACTTTCAATGTGATAATCTTCCCTGAACCACATCACGGTTGGGGCAGGGTGTCCTGTGATTTCACATGACAGAGTTACAGATTCACCTTCAACAACAGTCATGTTTTTCAAGCCCTGCAAAAATATGTTACAATGAATGGCTGTTAAAAAGGCAAGTACAAAGAACACAACATGCAAACCGGACCACTTAACATGCATTGCAATGTGAATTATTTACTTACAGAAACAAAACTCGGGGCAGTAAGGGGAACTGCTGCTGGAACGGGTAGAGGGGCAGGTTCTCTAATCTGAAAGAACAGAAAACAAATTAGAAAGTAAAGAAGCTCAGTTTTACAATCTGTCATGCAGATTTACTATAACTTGCATTTGTTTATGTCATTTAATCTTTCCTGGATCCCCCCTCCATTACTGATTCTACTATTTTGTCCTTCCTCTCACTCCTTTCCCTTGTCTCTATACTTCATCAATATCTTTTACATCTGTAATGTTTTCTAGTTCTGTCTGAAGGTTATCAATCAGAAACATTAATTCTGTTTCTAACACTACAGACACTGCCTGATCTGCTGAGTATTTCCAGTATTTTACATTGATATCTCAGATTTCCGGCATCCACAGCATTTTGCTTTTCCATCACATTTCCGAGAATGTCACACATCAATTAGGAAAGTAGGCAAAAACATCCTGCAGAGGACTCATTTCGTGAGTCTGTTACACCACTAAGTTGTCACTTTTATTATCAAGAAGAGTTAATATATGGCAAAGTTTTCAGATGAGAGGGGGCAAGGTGAAAATGTTAGCTGTGCTCTTGGTCAGGAACAAAACTCTTTGCACTAATTGTTGCTGTTAATTTGTGGTGAACACACAAAGTTAGCGTATTTAGGGCACACTACTGGGTAATTAACAAACCTGCTCATCTTCTGCTTCATATTCTTCCTCATGTTCAACATCAAAATCAGCTTCAAGTGAGCCTGAAATACTTAAACCAAGATGCTTATGCATCTCAGTATCAAATCGTGTCTCATACACATCAGTTCTTTCTCTAAATCGAGGCTGGAGCGAGACACTCTCTTCTGTCACAACTCTGGCCTCTTTTAACACAGGAGGTTTCACTGGCTTGGTAACCTTCACAGCAGAAGACGCAGCCAACTCTTTTTCCAGAGTAACCATTGCAGTTCCTGCTATTGAAACCTAACCAAGCCAAGAAGAATAAAGTTGCATTATTTACAAATTGTTTGAAGTTTTTTTTTAAATTAATGGTCACACGATGGGATGGAATGGATTATTGGGTTAGCTAAATTAAATGGGCTTTTTAGAAAACGTTGTGAGAGATGAACAGAGTCAATACAATGATCAATAGGAATACAAGGAACTTGTGGTTTAGAAAGCACTGAGGTAATAATATGAGATAAATCCTCAACAGCTTCCTACCAATATGAAATGTTAGATGCCAGGAACTTGAGTTAGTCCTTAATAACTGTTAAAAATTAATCTATTAGTATAAATGATGAAGATAAAAAATGTAACTATGAAAATATAAAATCAATGACAATGATAGCAAAAATGTAATATAATGGCCCAGGAGTTGCTGTGTCCTATTTATTGAATTTTTTTCTCACCCCTCAGTGCAAATAGTATTTTGTTCTACATATTATTGAAATTATGAATTGATAACATTGGGTAATGTCAGTGGGACATCTCAGAGCTTACTGTGAACCTCAAGACCAGGCTATTTCTTCAACAAATTTGAGAAAGAAACAACGTTAATGGTGGAATAGGAAAGAGAATGCATTGCAATGAAACTAGATACAGAAAGAAAGACACGGAGATGAAAAATGGATTAAGACTGAAATCAAAACAAAAAGAAAGGGAATTGCAAAATAAAAATATTTTAAAACGCAAACTTTTAAATTTTAAAACCTCCAGAAGCAACACCTGGAGGAATGCGATTCCGAAGTTTCAATTGTTCCCTATCTAGCCTGGAAAGGTTAAGTGGCAATACGGAAAATTAAATGGTAGTATGCAAAAGTGTCTATTATTAAGTACCAGCATTAACTTGCTGCAGACAACTTAATACATTTTAATCATGCAAATGCAGCAATTTCTTGAAACTAATGAAGAATTTGATGAGGAGATCCCATTTTCACAAGGCTCATGGCACAACAGTGCAAATCTTCAACAATTGCAGCGATTCACAACTCAACATTTAATCTTCTTCACTAACAATAACATTCTAAACTACTAACTGTGCATGCATTAAAACCGCCAGCATTTTCCAAGCAAATTCTGGGCCAGTATATAAAAAAACATTTCTATTCCATTCTTAAAATTAAAAATATGATTACGCGGTAAGGCAGGGAAACAACAACTTTTGATGTGAGCTGTTTAAAGCTTTTCAAGAATAGCTTTAAGTATGCTATCTGCCATCACAGTAAAATTAGACTGTGGTATATGTAACCGATTTCTAAACAATTTCAAATGGCTGGTTCTTAAAAGTTTTTTCTTGATATTTAGTAAAGAGTTTTCCATAATGTAAATGATAACAATATCCATGATTTCTGTTCTGGTTGTATGTTTTAAGATGAAAAATAATTTAGGTAACTCAGCTTCAAAACCAATAAGTTTTAGAGTTACCAAACAACCTCAAAGGCCAAATGCAAGAAACATATCCTGGATCCAAAATGTGCCTGCAAGATCTATGCCATAACATTTGATTAGACCGTAGTGATTCAGACAACAAGTAGGCCCCTCAAAGAAATAAATTTATATATAATCTGTTTTGTGATGCTCTGAAAAATTGCATCAAGCTAATCCTGCTCTGCGCTGACATTTGGCAGCCAACAAAAATTAAGTTTTCAAACGAAAATGTACAATTAATTCCTGTGGAGCTTGGACAAGGATGATTATTCTTCTGGTCCCACAGTACATGCAATCGTGGCCCCTCCTCTGTTACCAGAATAACTAACCCTCTTTTCCCACCAACCTCCCTCCACCACATTAAGGTACTATATGTTTAAAATAAGCTACCTGTGAAGGCAAGCTAAGAATTGCCTAAATAACATTACTGATTTTCAAGATTGAGTTTGGGGCCTCCCAGCTGAGCACATTAATTTCAGGGTTGAAGTTGGATCTATGAAATTTCAATCTAAGGGTCTCTAATGTTTGTGTCAATCACTATCAATGTCAATTGCCAATGTCATTTGTACTTAATCATATGGCTCTCTCACGCAGAGTACATCTACATGTCTATGTTTAATCTTCAGTTTTATCAATTTAAGGGGAATAATCCTGAACATTGCTCATAACTTTCATAGATAAACAAAGTATATGGATCTTGTTTCCCAATTTAAACACCTCATTTGATAGTCCTGAGTATTTAAGACTAATGTTATAAGCTTTTTCTGTTTATTTGCCTGCCATGCGCAATTTGCACCCTTACCTCTTGGGTTGTTTCTGGTTTGGCTACGGTTATTTTTGAAACAGTGAAGTGAGGAATTGTACTGGAAACTTTGTGGTCCAGATGTACGGCAGATTCTGCTGCTCTTTCAATCTATAGTAATTAATGAAATCTTTATTATTATGTTTAATTCAGCATGTATTGATTAAAAGAAGTTCTGGTAAGATGGTCTTCATAGTTAACATGAATAACAAAATCTTTGTTAGAGTTAACCTTGTTGTTTTATAAGTTAATTGATGTCTAACCTGTGAAATGTGTTTTTCAGCTTGCTCGCCATAGGAAATTTGTGTTTCAGTTGGCACAATAACTGCCCCTTTTCTGACAGTTGTGGTGACAACATGTTGTTCAGCTGGAACTGTTCGTCTTTCAGCAGAAAACTCAGTGATACTTTGAGACACACCACGCTGTGCATATTCATACTCCATTGATGCCTCTTCTGAATGCACTCCTTCAGCATACAGAGGATGTCTAGTACGTGCTTGATCCACAGCAGCCAACACTGTAGCCACAGCTTCAGCCTTTTTGCCAACTTCAATCTGCAGACAACAAGGGCTAAGTCTGCGAGAGCACTCATAGTCTAATCTTAAATGTCACAAGATTAACTATGACCTTCAAAAGCAATACCATATTGGGGTTTGACTGATGTATCATTTCAAGGTCTGAGAATTTAATATTGTTTACAACTTTCCAGAATTTCATTTTCTTTTACAGATACCATTATTTTTAAGAGTTGAGTATTTATCAATCACCAAAAACACTAGCTAAGAAATTTTAAAATTAAGAAACTTTTGGATTCCATTGCTAACTATCACTGAGTAAAGATTTGAACAAAATAAATCGGTATTGCTTTTGACAACAAAATGCACACTATGCAGTAATGCATTTATAATCAATACAAGTTTTAAACAAACCATCTAAAATTACATGACATATGCATGCAATTTCACGGGAAGAGTTGTGATGAAACTAAAGTATGTCAAAATGAGAGTGTAGGGAGGAAACTAAGGGACAAGTGGCAAACCTGAGTGGAAGAAGTACAAAGGAATACTACTGAAACTAAGTGTACCACAACAGGGGAGAAGTGGTAAAATTAGGTGGTATATAAAAATGTTTAATTGTTAAATGACAATTTATTATGAGAGCAAAAGGTTATATGTTTGCAGCAAATATTGAATTAGGAATTATTGTTCATTGTGATTCAAACTACCTGATCCTCAACCAGATGTGCTTGTACTGTAAACACATGTTTCTCTGAAGTGCTTCTTTCTGTAGTAGAGCTTACAGTAACTGGTTCACGTACTCTGGCCTGGTCAACAGCAGCTACTACAGTAGCAACAGCTGCTGTTTTTTCTATGTCATGCGCTGTCTGAATTTGTTGCAGCAAAGAAAAAAATGGATCTTGTTATATATGCTATATAATAAGTTGAAAAGCAATTTTGAAAATTGGTTTCAACATGAGCCTGTATTGGAGTAATATTCAAAACGCAGTTACATACATATACAAACACACACGTCTGAAAAAAAATTTGCTCTTCAATTTTGATTATTAAGTTTTTACAGATAAAATGTTTTTTGCATGCAACCAAGCAGGATCCTCTTTATTTTGCATAGATCTATTTTAACCCACTTACACTGTGAATTTAAACTTCATTGAATCTAATATGTTAGTTTCTGCTATCTTAAGACAACCTGAATTATTAATAATGCTTTTTTTTGTAATTGAACACACTGAATGAAAACGCGAAGGTGCCTCACCTCTTTGCCAGCAGCAACACTGGTCACTCCAACAGCTGCAGCACTTCCTTCAACTGCGGCAACTCCAGCAGCACCAGCAGCTCCTTCAATTGTGGTAACTCTAGTCACTCGTTCAACTGTGGTAGTTCTAGGGATGCCAGTTACTTGCTCAACTTTAGTTATCCTAGTAGCACCAGCAGCACCGGCATCGCGTTCAACTGCGGTCATTCTAGCAGCACTAACACCTCCTTCAACTGT
>JAHRHZ010000145.1:35681757-35705667 GCA_024137785.1 Ginglymostoma cirratum | reverse complement strand
ATTCCAACAGCACCAGCTCCAGCAGCTCGTTCAGCTGCGATCATTCTTGCAGCTCCAGCAGCACCATCAACTCCACTGATTATCATCTGTCCATGGACTCCATATCGCCTTTCCCATTTTTCTTCTCTATGAGCCTGTGCAGTACTTGCAATTAATTTGCTTTCTCTCTTTTGTGCTTCAGTTGCTGAAACATAGCCCTGTTGCTTCCAAGGTGGTATAACTTCTGAAGTAACAACTGTAGTTGTCTGAGATTTACGAGTAAGAACTGGAGATTTGACAGATCTGATAGGTGATGTTGATAGTCTTCCAGCTGGAGATACAGATCTGTACATGACACAAAACAAAGCATTTAAATACAATCATGACTTTGTAGCGTCAGATGCAGATAAAGTCAAAAGTACAATTCTCATTTTCCAAGTGGAAAACCTGCATTTGATCATAGCATAGCAAATATTTATTTTAACCTTGAAAAGCATGATTTTGTTGTGTATACTGCGGGGGAATAGAACATAAGCTCAATGAGTAATAATGAGCTTTGTATAGAAGTTGATGCATGCCATCATATGTACAATACTGTACAAGGAGTGATTATCTGTAACACTGTATGACCAGCACACATGTACAGACACAGCCAGTGATGTTACCTAGCGTGACAGAACAGACCGCAGTGACATCATCATGTTCCATGCGTGGTGACAACACATGCTGTTGGCAAGGATTTTGGGCAGTGAGGCCGAAGCTGGGGTCCCAGTGAGAGCAGAACAAAGGTTGGGAGATGGAGTCGTTGGAGGGTGGACTGAAGGAAGTGGTAAAGGAAGGGTGTAAATCAGATTTAGTCTCCATGGGATTTAAGTTGTAGAATCCTGCAATGAGAGTGCGTTACTCTGTCTCTGACCCAGACTGTATCTGAGAACACAGACACAGAACTGTACAGCACAGGAAGGGGCCCTTTGGCCCATGATGTTGTGATGAACATGATGCCAAATTAAACTAATCCCTTCTGCCTGCCCTTGGCCCATATTCCTCCATTCCTTTCATATTCATGTGCTTATCTCTTTAAATGCCCCGACTGAATCTGCCTTTGGCAGCGTATTCCAGACTCCTACCATTCTGACTAAAAAACTTGCCCATCACATCTCCTTTGAATTTTCCCCCCTCTCACCTTAAATGCCAACTCCCTAGTATTAGATATTTCAACTCTGGAAAAAAGATCCCGACCATCAACCTTATCTATGCATCTCATAATTTTCTAGACTTCTATCAAGACACCCCTCAGCATCCACGGGTCTGGAGAAAACAACTCTAGTTTTTCTAGCCTCTTCTTATAGTTCATACCCTCTAATGCAGGCAACATCCTGGTAAGTGGAGAGTGATGTCTGTGGCAGGGACAAGAAGAGAAGGTGAGGCTACTGATGCTCCATTGCCATAGCGATCTGCCACCATCTCCCACCAAACACTGCATTCCCTTTACCGGAGGTAGGACACCATACTGCTGATGCTGCATCCCTGGCCAAGGAGGTGGGTGCAAAAGTAGATCCGGAAAGGCAGCATGACGTGCGGAGAGGGCCAGGTAATTAGATTTTGATTTTTGAAGGGAAAACTTCAAAGTCCACGCACCATTCTGCTCCTCTTTGTCAGTCCCAGGCACCCCAAGTCCTTGAGCACTTCCAGCTAGAACTGTCAGCTCTGCCTGCTTCGAGACTACCTCTACCTCATCTGCTGCTCCAAAATTAGGGAGTGAGCCTTCTCAAATGTGTATATTCTTGTGAACACCTACAGGTAGGATTTACAGCCTTCTGTTCATCATGTTACAGAAGCTTTGAAGAGAGCTCTGAAGAAGAATCATGCCAGATTCAAAATGTTTACTCTGTTTCTCTCTCCACAGATATTGCTAGACCTGCTGAGCTTCTCCAACATTCTCTGAGTTTCAGGTTTCCAGCATTTGCAGTATTTTGCCTTCATTTGAAGACAGTGTGGTGGAGAAAAGCTACACAGATTGGGGATTACTCATTTAAACCAAAGCTAAGTTTAAGGCAAACATTTATACTATTACTACAAAAATAATTAAAGAAAGGAGGCTTTGTTGTGGTGGGGCACTGCATTGATATGTTCCAAACTTTAAGGAGCATAATTATTGATTGTATATACTGAAATTGGTCCTTGCTAACATAATTACTCACTACAATCAGGAGTTGAAAACCAAAAGATAAGTGGTAAACAGATACTTCATCTTGTTCACTTTATACAGACAACATTATTACTGCAGTATATGCAGTATTACTTAAATCCTCAACAAGCAACTGGATAGGTTTTTGACAAATGAAGTGAGTGAGAGAAAATAAGTGATTGAAATGAGAGATGGAATATTATCTCATCGTTTTGAAACTTGGTCCTGGCCAGGAAAACTGCAATGTCCTTTTGTGAACCCAATAACTTCTACATTCATTTACAATTTTCCAAAATAGCTGTCATTTTGATACATTGCAAATTATAATAAGACTTCTTATATTCGAATTTGGATTCAAGTGAACTAAGTTTGGGATGTTTGCATCCAAGAAACTATAAGAATTCAATCTAAATGACCTAAGTTGTATTGTAAACATTTAAGTGCTGTCCAGCAACTTTCACTGGAACACAAAGGTCTAATTCATGAATTTTGTCTTTCATTCAGAGAAACCTTGATTTTCACACAATTATAAACATGAATTACCAGTTATTAAGGTGCATTAAGAAAAATGTTTTGAATTTCAGATATTAGCATTTAAATTCCCCGTACCTAACAGGCGAAGGTGCTGGGGCCCTCACATGACGGACAGGAGATGGGGATTGTTGGCGAGTCACTTTAACACCAGAAGGTGGCGGAGTTGGGGACCTGCTCATTGGTTTTGGTGGGATGCGTGGTGGTGTCTTATGATGCAAATGCTGCACTACTGTTCTGCCATCAACAATCATTTCAGTTGCTGAAGAGCTGGCCTCATAGTGAGCTTCCATTTTCTAGAATATAAAAAAGAAAGTTGTCAATCATGACAAATAAAGTACACCAAAAATTATCTCAAAGTGAGAGTTAAGACCAAGATACCTTTTCAACTTGGATTTGTCTTGCCTGGGAAATGTCAGTGGAAGTAATAATTGTCTTTGTCTTTTTAGCAGGGACCACTTCATCATCAGCTGTGAAAAAGATACACGATAGTGAAAATGTGGCAATTAATTTTGGAATTGTACAAGGTAACGTTTAAATCTGTGCAAAAACACCAACAAAAAGATACCTTGGATGCGGAGTTCGGCTGTGGAGGTGGCACGTCCGACACTGTTAGTGGCGGTAACTGAGAAGGTTCCAGAATCCTCCACATAAACTTCAGCAATTATTAAACTGTATAAATCACCATCTTGTACAATCTGGAAGTCGGGAGAACTCTGGATTTCTGCTCCTTCCCTGTAGAACTTCACCACAGGTGTAGGGATTCCAGTCACACGAACGTCCAGTCTAACTTTGGATCCTTGTTTCGCAGTCATACTTTGTAGTCTCTGTATAAAGTTGGGAGGCGCTGTCTCTGCTGCAATAGGTAAAAAAAACTGAAGTTAAATTCATTGCTGTGTGGATGGTCTATACAATTAAAAGTCTTTCATATACGACACTTTAAATGTATCACTACAATAACTGAACTTTTCTGATTAGGCTCGCTTTGCCTTCTGCTCCTCAATAATGTTTTCACTATTTTCCCATCTTTCCAATCTGTCCCTTATTTGCTTCACAGGGCTCCTATTCATGCAGTCTACACTGTTGCTGATCCATGATCAAAGTGACAAGAATTACTATAAGGGATAAATATCCCTTGCACATATAGGCAGTAATGTGGAACTGCGTAGTTTCTGTTTGTTACAGTACCTATAAATTTCTAAATTGAGCAACCTCTAGTTCAGGCCAATTATCTTTATTGCCTGTATACCACACAAACAATGAAGGTAAAAATTATTTCCAAAACTCTACTTTTAGAATAGCATAACAGAACAGTAACTTAGAAGCAAACAAAGAAATTGCTGAAAAAGTTCAGCAGGTTTGGCAGCATCTGTGGAGAGAAATCAGAGTTAACATTTCGGGTCCAGTAACGAAGGGTCACTAGGTTTGAAACATTAGCTCTGATTTCTCTCCACAGATGCTGCCAAACCTGCTGAACTTTTTCAGCAATTTCTGTTTTTGTTTTTGATTTCTAGCACCCACAGTTTTTTTGTTGGTTTTTACTCAGAAGAGGAACCCGTTCAGTTTTATTTTTAAATGTTATTGAACATAAGTTGAATGATGTTTGAGCCAACACATGAAGAACTTGATTTCACAAATATTCTAAGCAGAGAATGTCATATAATGACAGCATGTAATGTGTTGGTCATGATTTTCCAAAATGTACAGATTCTGGAAATATTCTCAACCGATTAAAACTTAGAAAAAAGTAACATTACATTTCAAGAAAGGAGGGAAAGAGAAAACAGGAACTATGAGTGGACAGCTGTCCTGACGTCAGTCATCATGAACTAAGGAGTGGCTTTAGGATCAGCATTCGATCTCAACTATTTACAATTAACATTATTGATTCATGGGAAAGGCGGGGAATGATGTATCCAATTGAATGCTATATTGAATATTAGTCATGAATTAAAGTTCTATCTCCCACTCTGAAAATTGCTGATAATAAACAGCATGGTAAAAATGTAACCAATGAAGAGGACTCAAAAGCTGCACAGATATATACAGGTGAAATGAATAGGCATCAAGTTGGCAGATAAAGTGCAATATGGAGAACTGTGAGGCTATTCACTTTGCTATTAAGAATAGAAAAAAACAAAATATTTTAATAGGTTTGGAACACAGAATTAGTTTGAAGGGAAATAATGAAGTGAGGCAGGTACGCCAGTGAAAATATACCCCATTAAAATTTAGAAGGGAGGCCATGGTATTTACCCTGCTAGTTCCTTGATAATATTGAAACTTATTACATGAAGGTGGCACATCTGGAGAAACTGGAAGTTGCAATTTTGTGTACTGGACTCACTTAATAATTACATTTATATTTTACCTTATTAAAACATACCAAAAATGTTCAGATGGAATGCAATACAGTTGTTATTGTTATTCGGATGAATGAAACAGTCATTTTGGATACAGCAATGAAATGCATAACAATTTAATTTTTGTTTGCTGACAAAGAAAGGAATGTTCAATTGACCTTCGGCATTTTTGTGACCATCTGGAGCGGGTCTCATTTCACTGTCTTGTCTAAAGATGGGTATTTCTAACAATTCCATACTCCACACAGAAATGTGCTGAATATCAGTTAAGGTTTTTTTCAAATCAGTCTATGATGAAGGGTCTAGGCCCGAAACGTCAAGCTTTCCTGCTCCTATGGTGCTGCTTGGCCTGCTGTGTTCATCCAGCTCCACACCTTGTTATCTATGTTAATTTTGAAACGGTTACTGTAACTGCTTTTATTCATAATCAATTACTATCTGCTCTCTAATATATTTGGAAATATAAAAAGGAATCTAGTACATAATTTGAAGTATCTAATGTGAAAGAAAGCATTACGCTACTGAATGGTATACAGGCTTTGTGAATTAAGATGCTACTTCCCATTTAGTGTCAACTCACTCATGATCCCATGATCTCTCAAAGTCTGTTTCTTATCATTATCCTCTTATGTGTGTGCATCCACAGGGAGACTCACTTTGATGCATTTGCAGCCTGAATTGACATGTTCTGGGATGACATAAATGTGTGAGTTATGGTGTAAGATATCGTGGTGCAAAAATTTGAGGCTGAGTTAGAGACAAAGGATCTGTCAATTGATTTAGACAATCAGCTGCGGTGATCTGAGCAAATATAAGCACCCGAGGAGGAGAAGGGGCTCACAGTCCAAGGATCGTTCACACAAAGAGCCAATGAAAGCCCCAGGCCAAGCAGTCAGATGTCACTCCATGATGCTCAAGGGAATAAGGATAAGAGACCAAAGGTAACAAAGGGATATTCCTGCACACAGAACACATCCACTGCCCCTACTCCTACGTTCCCATTGGCGGAGAGATTGAGCAAAGGGAATTACTAAGCTTTTCAAGATGGACCCCCCTCCTTGACATTGGTGACAGCAAGTCTGATGGCTGGGTTCAGAAGGGTTCTAAATCAAAGCTTTGATATGTACATCCAAGTTGCCAAATGCCAATCTGAGGCTGTTTCCTCCACCGACTAACCTTATGTACGTCTGTGTCCTTGGCATGCAGGATGTTGGATTTGAAATTATGTCACTCTATATCCAAGTGGGACTGTAATATAGCATCTGTAACATGTTCTTTCCAGTTTAAGATTAAGTGAGCCAGTAATGAAATGTATAAACCAACCATGAACCTGTATTGGTGAATAGCCTCTTTAAAAATGCAATTTGTGATGTATGTACTAAACCTCTTGTATTTTGTAGAGTTCTTGTTATGGGTCAATGGGACTGGCATTATTGAATACACATGGGGCTGTATTTTTTGGGTCCACCAAGCTCAGGAATAGAGGAGGCCTAGGTCCTTAAATACTGGCACTGGCCTGTATGCCAATTTCCCAACTCCAATCCTGGCATGAGGCATTTTGGAGGAGGTGGGTTCAGGGGTTGGCAGGATTACTTGCCCCCATGAAGTGGTGGTAAATTTGAAGTAGTAAAAGTCTTTTTAAGGGCCCTGCAAGGTGGCCAACTGAGATTTTGCTGTCAACTCCCAGTTTCCCCGACATTGTGAGGGCCAGCTGCTGAGGTAGGCACCCTGGTAGGATGTCAGGTGACAACGCTCCAGGTAGGACTATGGGCCCTGCTATGGCTGCCTACACCCAAGTGTAGCCAAAGGCTGCCCTGTAAGGAGTTTTCATAGAACCCCTACAGTGTGGAAACAGGCCCTTCGGCCCAACAAGTCCACACCGATCCTTGGAACATCCCATCCAGACCCATACAACCCTCCTAATCTACACATGCCCGAACACTATGGGCAACTTAGCATGGCCAATCCACCTAACCTGCACATCTTTGGACTGTGGAAGGAAACCGGAGCACCCGGAGGAAACCCACACAGACACGGGGAGGATGTGCAAGCTCCACACAGACAGTTCCCTGAGGTTGGAATCGAACCCACGTCCCTGCTGCTGTGAGGCAGCAGTGCTAGCCACTGAGCCACCACGCCGCCCTTTCCCACAGGTTTTCCCTGTTTCCCTGCCCACAACTGGGGTGGGGGGGGGATGAACCTAGTCAAAAAAGTAACATTTGGAAGTGAATGCACTGGTGGTTCTGGAGCTCCTGTTTGAGGAATACAAGAGGACTTGGATCAGTGTGTGTCATTTGCAAGTTTTAATGCATTTTTTTTCTCTGGCCCACCCCACAATGGTGGTCTAGCTGCTTTATTTGTTTTTTACCTTAATTTTTCGGAGATGTGTGAGACTGACCTCGATGATAAAGCACCCTCCCAATAACAGTTAGTTTTTATTACTCTGTAGCTGTCGTCTGTGACCTTATACCTCCTACAGTCACATCTACATTTACTTTTCATTTAGTTTATTGAATGGGGAGTGAGCAGGATATTTAGATCGGAGCCTCCCCTCCGCTTTCCAAGTCCCATTGACTCTAGGTGGCGGCTGTGGGCAGTTACCTGTCACCAGCAGTTCGGCGGTACTAGTCGCTTGTCCTGATCCATTGGTGGCTCGCACAGAGTATCTGCCACTGTGTGAGGGCGTCACACGAGAAATGATCAGTTTAGCGCGGCCTTCGCTAAAGGAAATCTCGGCGCCCGGGAGAGCAGCAGCGGAAAGAACCTGGCCATCTCTGAACCAGCTCACCTCAGGAACTGGCAAACCTGCCAAACACACACACAAAAAAAAGCACAGCTCCAGAAACCACCCAGAGAGAATGCAAACCGATGCAACACAGAGAGAACAAGAAAGCTATTTCAAAAGCAGGAAATCAAACACGTGCAAACATCGTTTTGGAATAAAAATAGAGATAGAATTCAGTTTAGGATTTAATTAGTTAGTGCTCAATTGGCCGTTTGCTGGGGAAGGTCTTTATTGACAGTAAATATGGCAATACATTTTCCCAGCATTCAATACATGCCTTCATAGATACAAAAAAACTTGTGGTGAGCAAATGATTTCATTTATTTGTGAAATGTACAATATGAAAACAAACACGTGCAGTTAGCTATACTGAACCCAAAAGGGGAGTCCCCGAATGATTAACCCATTTCATTTCTACCCCTGTTGAACCGATTCTGACAGCCGTGATTTTAATCTCCACCGTTCTGTGTGGTCTCGCATCGAACGGTTTGAGTTGACCTGAAGCCTGGAAACAAAACACTTACCACTAATGTGCGCTTCAAAGGTTGCGGCACTACCCTCCAGTGCCACAACGCTTTGAAGCGGATGTAAAAATGTCGGAGCTTGTGTTGCCATTTTTATAGGCACCCTAAAATAGAGAAAGATGGATAATTAATAACGATTCCTTGTCCATTGTGAAATAACTTCTTTTAAAAGTCCGTTGCCCTATTCACAGTCTCGATTGAGTGGTGAGAAACAATCTGGTTTTAATCACTGTCGCTACTGTACGGGAGCTATTGCTTTGAAAACAAATCAATTATGAATTTACTTTGTACATGCAAATCATTTTGCTGTCGTACTTAGTCCGCCTTTGCAGGACTTCATCATAATTGTCTATACTGTGTTATGCCGATTCAGCGACTTTCGCAATATCCATTTGAAATATGTTTGGATAAACAGGACGATTCTGGGGATCTGAAATACAAACAGGCAGTGCCTCCAAACAGACGTAATGGACCCGAAACGTTAACTCTGTTTCTGTCCACAGATGGTAGTAGACCTGCTGAGGTTTTTCCAGCACTTTCTGTTTGTCTTAAATATATTTAGACTATGAGTCAAACTTCCGTTTGAACTAATACTACTCATAATCCACATGATGCAGCAGTAACTACTCATGGCACTTCTAGTAACGAGTATGGGGGTGCCTTAGTAGATGGGTTGAGTACCATTTCTGTATTAAAACCCAGTGTTAACGTGTAAAATAATTATTTCCTTTCTGCTTTCAATTAATAAATGAAATTATCCTTGGATTAAAATGGACAGATTAATACTTTGTGTGAATTATGTTTCAATTACTGAAAATATTTTATGGTTGCACTTTAACTACATTTTATTTAGAACATTTAGAGGAAATACATTTAATTTTCAACATCTTACAAATATGACCCTTAGATTCTTTAAATAAGGGTTGATTAGCTGGTGACAGAAAAGCTTGTTCTAAATTTAGCGAAATGACTGATTGACAGTAGACAAATGTGACATAGCTGGTGGGACAACGAAAAGTTCAGCGCCGATTCCCTTAAAAAGACATCGCTGTCCAGCTGATACCACATACATATAATCAGGTGCTATTCTTAGCAGTTCTTAATTTATCTGTCAATAGCATAACCTTGAAAGCTTTATGCTGTAGACCAAACATTTTAAATGATCTAAATTAAAACCACTGAATTCAATTTGTCTTTATATATTAGGTACTGTTCAATAAATCCATTTCACACTTAGAAAATTCAATATCATTGACTAGACTTACTATGATTTAATAAAGTGCTCACAAAAATCTTAAGTTGATCTTCTCAGACTTTTACCAGAAAAATAAATACATTTATTGCTCAATATACAAATAAGTTTAGCATCATGAAAACAAAATACTGTTTTATAAGAAATACTGATTTACAAACCTGAATTTTCAAGAGTGCCTACAGCTATAGGGCTAAGCCCAAAGGTTTTAAAGCTTTGGAAACCACCTCCGTATCCAGAATTTCACCAACTATCCACTGAGGAATGGAACTTTCCTCTTACGAAAAGGAAACAAAACTACCCGGAGGTTCCATGCAATCCCTACACCCGAGGCAAGGCTGGGAATGCCTGAACCGCTCAGAAGTGCTAACATGGTGCTTTTACTTTATATACCCCAACTCTGTTGAAAGTATGCAACATCATTTTTTTGTCACTTCTGATTGGCTAGTAGAGCAGGAATCATGGGATAATGAACCCATTTTAGGCAACGCAATGGTGTCTGTCAATTTGCTTTTATGCAGACTGTGCTAATTTTGGCACATTAGTTCTGAGTTGTCACTGTTAATGCCCAAGGACACAAAGAGCAGACCCATTTCAAATAACAATCATCATTTTTCTTTCTGTTTTTTTTAACTCTACCTTTGTATATTCCAGTTACCAGTAAAATGATAAGGGAAGTATCAAACCCTAAGCTACAGTGCGAGGCCGAAAGCACCAGTCATTGACGATACAAACAACTGCTTCTGTCAATCACTAAATCAGATTAACAAACATTTCAAAACAAGTGATCACGAATATTCTATTAAATACCATGTGGATCAATAATGATCCACCCCACACAGAAGTTCCCACTGTATTATAGAATTTCACATTTGTGTCCAGTTGCTGGTAACACTACAACAGTTGAAGTTAAACCTGTTAGGTAGCAATCAGTTCAAAATGCATGAGGATGTGTAATTCAATCTGATCATAAAAGAAGGGCTGAATCTTGCTTGTATTATCTGGTGCAACAGGCTTTAATACAAAGTTTATTGTAGTAATTTCAATATTATGACATACAAACTCCCTGATCAATGCTTATGTAAACTTCTTTCTTTATAATTTAATAATAAATTGAAAAACTTCTAAAAATTTCATTTAGTAACACAATAAATGTTTAAGTTTTTGGAATATCAACCATAGAAGTACCCTGGTCTAATTTTATCATCATGTATTGTGTAGTAATATAGTTGTATACTGCTGCCAAAAGATAAAGGATTTGGTTTTTTGAACATTTTGGAGAAGTACTTTTTGACATACACCTACAATGCACATTTTAAATTGGGAAATTAAGAAGAAAATGTAGAGTGCTAATAAAACCTTTCAAATTATAAGAGAAGCTAATGTTGGGTTTTAGAATATAAAGCAGTTTGGAATGAGATGATTTTGTTTAGTGCCATAAACCCAGCATGTTTTTTTAATCTTTGTTTTTTAAGAATTCTATACAATAACTTAAAAAACAGTGGACAAGTTTTAAACAATTTATCCCCAATCCCCAATAACACATCAAGAAAATGTCAAAATATTTAACTATTTTATCAGTTCCAAAATTCAAAATTCCCTATGGTCTCGGCAAATTAGAAAACTATGGCTTTTTTGTAGTAACATCAGCACAATTGCCAACTTTCACTACCATTATGCTTCTGTATCTGACAGTAACTGTTGTATTTTGGCATAGTTTCCAGACCAGATAGGCCTATAACTTTAATACAGTTACACGTGATACACCAGTGTACAGGACTGCCTCACTTTCAGTTTTCTGTGCAGTGGAGTCTGCTCAGTGAATTCAGCCAGTCAGTCTTTCTGTTTGTTATCTATGGTATCAACAATGATGTGGAGGTGCCGGTGTTTGGACTGGGGTGGACAACGTCAAAAGTCACACGACACCAGGTTACAGTCCAACAGGTTTATTTGAAAACACGAGCTTTCAGACAATCACTAGCACCTGAAGAAGAAGCAAGACTCCGAGAGCTTGTATTTTCAAATAAACCTGTTGGACCGTATCAACAAGCGCAGAACCCAGACAGCGTGTGTGTAAGTTTGCGATATTGTACTCATGTAAATAGTTAATGTTGAAAATAAACTTCAAGACATCATAACATAATAAAAAGTTTATTTAGGATAAAAAACAAAATTAGAAATTGCTGGAAATTTTATTTTTCTTTATTCATTCACAGGATGAGGGCATCATTGGCTAGGCAGCATTTATTGCCCATCCCTAATTGTCCAGAGGGCAGTTAAGAGTCAACCACATTGCTGTGGTTCTGTCACATGTAGGCCAGACCAGGAAAGGATGGCAGATTTCCTTTCCTAAAGGACATTAGTGAACCAGATGGGTTTTTCCCAACAATTAACAATGGATTCATGGTCATCATTAGATTCTTAATTCCAGATATTTTATTGAATTCAGTTCCACCATCTGCCATGGTGGGATTTGAACCTGGGTCCCCAGAGCATCATCTGGGTCAACAGTCCAGCAATAATACCACTAGGCCATCACCTCCCAATCATCTGACTTCTTTTTTTCTGATTTCCAGCATCTGGAGTTTTTTGTTGTTTAGGATACTTCAATAATGGCCAAACATACGAAGAGATCAACGGGACACCCATGGGATCACATATCTCTGGACTAAAAGCCGAAGTGGTGACACAGAGACTTGAAAATATGGCCTTTCCACTAATCCAACCAAAACTATGGATACGCTACGTGGACAACACCTTTGTCATCATTAAATGGACCAAACTGGAGGGGACACACGAACTAATAAACAACACCCTCACTGGAATCAGATTCACCAGAGAAGAGGAGAAGAACAAACAGCTCCCATTCCTGGACGTCACAGAGAGCACAGGACAAATGGACAATTCCTAACAAAGATACACAGGAAAGCCACACACACTGACCAAGCACTGAATTTCAACAGCAACCACCCTAACACACACAAACGAAGCTGCATGAGAACATTATTTATATGTGCAACAACACACTGCAACAGCACAGAGCTGCGCCGAGAAGAAGAATACCACTTGCAGGTATTCAAAGACAATGGATACCGGAAAAACTGGATCAGAAGATGTTTATTACATGAACGGCACCAGGAAGATACTATATGTCCCGACACACTCATCACGATACCTTACATGAGGAACACATCAGAACTGGGCATCAGAGTGGCACACAAACCCACATCAACCCAACGACAACTGCTCACTCGAACCAAAGACCCACTTCCCACTATGGACAGGACTAATGCCGTATACAAGATTCCCTGCAGAGACTTTGACAAACACTACATCCATCAAACAGGAAGGAAATTAACAACAAGGATACAAGAACATCAATTGGCTGCAAAAAGACATGACCAATACTCACTCATCTCTATCGACATGGATAAGGAGAACTACCAATTCGACTGGGACAACACCATGATCCTGGGACAAGCAAAGCAGAGACAAGCACAGGAGTTCCTAGAAGCCTGGTACTCCACGAAGAAAGCCATCAACAAACACATAGAGCTCGACCCCATATACGCTTCACTGCGAAGGAAAACCGGAAGGAGGTAATCCAGCTCAACGGACTCCAGAGTTCAAATAACAGGCGGGAAAACACAACAGCGCTTCATCGGAGGCTGCACTGATGATGTTACCCAGTAGGGTAATAAAACGTCTTGGAAAAACAATGAACCAGCTCGGCAAGGCAACCAACCACAACTATCTATTCCCTATCTTTATTTCAATCTTATAAATACATACAAAAAGTGAAGGGTAATAAATTCATTTTACATTCTGCCTGAGTGACTGTGAGAATTCTTCAAAGTGTTTGGCTATTTATTTGCTTATTGACATCACAATTGCTAGATACCTACAGGACCTCTTCATTTAGTATCAGATTCAAACACATATCAAGAAAATTAACCTGGACCATCTCCGATACTTCTCTCTCCTTCCTGGACTTCTCTGTTTCCATCTCTGGCAACCACCTGGAAACTGATGTCCATTTCAAGCCTACTGGCTCCCACAGCTACCTAGAATACACTTCCTCTTACCCACCTTCCTGCAAAAAGGCCATTCCCTATTCCCAATTCCTTTGCTTCCGCTGCAACTGCTCCCGAGATGAGGCATTCCACTCCCGGACATCCCAGCTGTCCTTGTTTTTCAAGGACTGCAACTTCCCCTCCACAGTGGTCAAAAACGCCCTTGACCGTGTCTCTCGCATTTCCTGCAACTCATTCCTCACACCCCCTCCCCGCAAATAACAACCAAAACAGAATTCCCTTCATCCTCACGTACCACCCCACCAACCTCCTGATCCAACGCATCATCCTCTGACACTTCCGCCATCAGCAATCTGACCCCACTACCAAAGACATTTTCCCTCCCCACCCTTATCTGCTTTCCGGAGCGACCACGCTCTCCGTGACTCCCTTGTCCGCTCCACACTCCCCACCAGTCCCACCACTCCTTGGACGACATGTCCATTCTGGGCCTCCTGCAGTGCCACAATGATGCCACCCGAAGGCTGCAGGAACAGCGTCGCATATTTAGCTTGGGAACCCTGCAGCCCATTGGTATCAATGTGGACTTCACAAAGCTTCAAATTCTCCCCTCCCCCAACCGCATCCCAAAATCAGCCCAGCTTGTCCCCGTCTCCCTAACCTGTCCTTCCTCCCACCTATCCCCTCCTCCCACCTCAGCCCCACACCCATCTCCTACCTACTAGCCTCATCCCGCCTCCTTGACCTGTCCGTCCCCCCTGGACTGACTTATCTCTTCCCTAACTCCCCAACTACATTCACCTTTATTGGCTCCAACCCCGCCTCTTTTACCTGTTTGTCTCCTCTCCACCTATCTGCTCCTTTATCCATCTTCCATCCGCCTTCCTGTCTCTCCCTATTTATTTCAGAACCCCCTTCCCCTCCCCCGTTTCTGGAGAAGGGTCTAGGCCCGAAACGTCAGCTTTCCTGCTCCTCTGATGCTGCTTGGCCTGCTGTGTTCAGCCAGCTCTACACTTTTTTATCTCAGATTCTCCAGCATCTGCAGTTCCTACTATCTCTCTCAAGAAAATTAACCAGTGTTTTAAAAAGGTTCAGCATATTTTCCTTGCTTTTATACTCCATGGATCTATTTATAAAACTAAGAATCCTGGATTCCCTCTTAACTATGTTTTTAACATGCTGTCTTAACTCCAGTGATTTGTGCACATGCACACGCACATGTCTTATGCTCCTGCACACCCCTAACAATCATTGCACTGTCTTTGGATTTCCTGAAGGCATTTACAAGGCTCCCCCTAAAAGAAAAGCATAAAGTAGGAACTGATGGTGTAGGAGATAACATGCTAGTATAGATAGAGGATTTGTTGGCTGGCAGAACAGAGAGAATATGTTTAAATGAGTCTTTTTTTCTCATTTTGACAGTGTGTGACAAGTGGGGTCCCTCAGTAGTCTGTGCTGGATTGACTTTTTACAATTTATATCAATAGCTTAAATGAGGGGATCAAAATGATATGGCTACATTTGTAAATGACACATAGATAAGTAGGCAAATATGTTTTGAAGAGCACATAACAAGAATGCAGACTAATATTGATATGTCAAATGAATGGGAAAACACCTGGCCCATAATATACAATATGGGAAAGTGAAGTTCTTCAATTTGGCAAGGAACTAAAGAAGCAGAGTATTACTTAAAAGGAGAATGACTGTGGAATTCTGAGATGCAGAGAGGTCTAGGCGGTCTCTTGCAAAAGTCTCTGCAGGTCAGTTTGCAGATACAGCACATGATCAAGAAGGTTAATGGAATCTTTCCTTAAATATGAGAGGAATTGCCCATAAAAGTAAGGATGTTATGCTTCAGTTTTACAGGTGAGACCACATCCCAAATGCTGTGTGCAGCTCTGGTTTCCTTATTTAAGGAAGAAGGGAACACGTTGGATATGGCTCAGAGGAGATTTACTGAACTGATACCTGGAATGAACAGGTTACTTTTGACAAAAGATTGGACAGACTGGGCTTATTACCACCAGAATTCAGAACAGCAAAAGGTAATCAAATTGAAATGCATGGAAATTGGTTCACTCAGTTGGCTGGATGGCTGATCTGTGATACATAATGATGCCAACAGCATGGGTTTAATTCCTGCACGAGCTGAGGTCATTATGAAAGACTCTCCTTCTCAACTTTTCCCCTCGCCTGAGATTGGCGACCCTCAGCTTAACCCATCACCAGTCCTCTCTCTCATGAGAGTGCAGCCTCGTGGTCTGGTAGGATTATGGCGACTTTACCTTTATGAGATCCTGAATGACCTTGACAAGGTGGATGTCAAAGGAATGTTTACTTTTGTGGCTGAGCCCAGAACTAAGGTCACCATTTAAAACTAAAAGTTGCCCTTTTATTACAGACAGGGAATGAATACTTTTTTCTCAGAGGATTATGTGGCTTTGGAGCTCTCTGCTGCAGAAGATGTTAAGATAAGGTCACTGAATCTGTTTAAGGAAAGGTAGAGATGGATAGATTCTTGTTAGGCAGTGGACTCGAAGGTTATTGAGGATAGATGGGATTGTGGAATTTGGAACACAAACAAATCAGCCATCATCCTATAAATACCTGTGCAGGCTTGAAGGGCTGAATGGCCTTTGTCTCCTCTTAATTAATTTCATCAAATGCACCTTAGTAGCCTTTACTTTTTGTGCCTCATCTTATTCACCTGACCAAAATATGTCCCTTCTATCTTTTCTGATTAAATTTCACCTGTTACAAGACTATCCATTCCTGTCTATGTTTAATTGAAGCCCATCACAGTCTTCTAATGATTCACAATAGTTCCTAATTTTGAGACATCCACAAACTTTGAAATTAGGCCTTGTATATCCAAGGTTGGGACATTAATACAGATTTTTTTAAAAATGCATCTGACTTGTTTCAAGCACCATTCTTTCATATGGTTTATTATCAAGAGGAACAGTGCATGATGGGACAACATCAGAAGGTTCGTCAGCAGCACAGGTACTATGTATGCCTTCATTATCACAGCACAGGTACTATGTATGCCTTCATTATCACTTTTAAGATAGATGTTTGTGGACATTCATAAGATAATGGCTAATTTGATTGTGGACCCCTAACTGGGTATGTCAGATGTGACAGGTTTGCAGTGACAGAACTAGACTGTCTTCCACAGCTTGAATTGCTGACTATGTCAAGGACTGGAATATCTCTCACTGTTGCTAGGGAGGCCATGGTGCTGTTGGTTTCGACACGATAAAATCTTTCATGTCACAATGTGATAAATCTGCCATGAAGGCCGTCTTAACTTCAATCTCGAATTCAGCAAGTGACAGGTGCCACATTTGCCAATCATCTTCAACAGAGAATGAATCTACTAACCTCAAAGGTGAAACATATTTTACCAATTAACAATTTTTCCTAGTTTCAAGAACATCGAGGATGGTATTAATGTGGGCAGTACAAGGATGGGGTGTTTTCATTTCTATAATGTGCAGGTGGTTTTTCAATCACAACAATGCTATCCTGTATAATAATGTCTGCTATCGAGGGAGCATCCACAATGTTTTCAGGCTCCAGCAGAACACAGTGCTTCCATTTAATACGTGTTCACCAAATAACCAGATACCAGATGTATTTATCACAACAATAGATCCCAACCCTAATCAACGTAACAGAAGAATGATTCCAAAATTGTTCACATACAACAACCTTCGCACATGTAGGTCTCAATGTAGAAATGATTTTTTAGCAATAATTACACTGTTTTACAGTTCAGCCATAATCATGTGGATTATCAATATCTTGCTGCAGACTGAACAGTTATGTCATAGACAGAGAGTAAGCATGCTGGAGGATTGGGAAAGAATGGGCAGGAGATCGCATGAAGAGACTAATCAGAAGAAGGAATCAGAGATGATCCGTAACAAAACAAATTAGTTCAGGAAAATCTTTAGCTGTGAGCTAGGTTATTGCTGTGGAACTGCAAGACTCATGGACAAGTTGACTGAGTGGGTAAATGAATGGCAGATGCAGTTTAATGTGGAATAATGTGAAATTATTCATTATGGTAGCAAAAACAGAAAGGCAGATTGCCTGAATGACTATAAATTGAGAGAAGGGAAGGTGCAAGGAGACCTTGGCTAAAAGTAAGCAGACAGGTGCAGCAGGTGGTGAAGAAGGCAAATGGTCTGTTGGCCTTAATATTGAAAGGATTTATGTGCAAGAGCAGAGATGTCTTGCTGCAATTGTACGGGGCCTTCGTGAGACCATACCTAGAATATTGTGAGAAGTTTTGCTCTCCTTATCTGAGAAAGGATATTCTTGCTATTGAGGGAGTGCAGTGAAAGTTTACCAGATTGGTTGCATGGAATAGTGGGACTTACGCATGAGGAGAGGTTGAATCCATCAGGATAACATTCCCTAGATTTCAGACGAGGGAGGATCTTATAGAAATTTTTAAAATTATAACAGGACTAGACAGGGTAGATGCAGGAAAGATTTTCCGGATGGAGGGGAGTCCAAAACCAGGGATTACAGGCTAAGGATTCAAGGTAGGCCATTTAGTACTGAGATGAGGAGAAATCTCTTCACCCAGAGAGTGGTAAGCCTGCGGAATTCATTATCACAGAAACCAGTCAAGGTGAAATCTTGTAAGATTTCAAGAAGGAGTTGCATATAGCACCTGGGGCTGAAGGGATTAAGGGATATGGAGAAAAGTGGGAACAGGCTATTCTGATGGATGATCATCCGTGAACATAATGAATGGCAGTGCAGGCTTGAAGGGCCAAATGGCCTACTACCCCTCCTTTTTTTTATGCTCCTATATTTCTATGAATACTTGTGATAATCATCTTCAGGACAAAACAAAAACTCAAATGTACTCACAATCACTTAGTTATTCTTCAGGGGGAACTGCATGTTGTTATGACCAGACCACAGTAGAATGACCCCAGCTCATTAGAGTTCCAGGCAGGATCCCCCAAACAGTTAATTTCCTGAGTGAGGAGGGATGAATTGGCTCCCCTTCTTTATTCACCAAACCCCTCAGTTGGTTGCAACAAGATTGATTTAAAAGGGAT
Organism: Ginglymostoma cirratum; assembly: GCA_024137785.1. NCBI lineage: Eukaryota > Metazoa > Chordata > Chondrichthyes > Orectolobiformes > Ginglymostomatidae > Ginglymostoma > Ginglymostoma cirratum. Next base: position 35,686,921 of record JAHRHZ010000145.1, on the reverse strand, counting down.
CTCTTCCCTTGTGAAAAGCTTTCTCCCAGATCCAAATATCAACAATATTGTTTAAAAGGAAACACTGTAGCCAGGCTTTCTTGAACTAACAGAAAGACTGAGTTTATTAATTACTACACGTGAAGAGAAATAGTAACACAATACACATACACACAGATTAGAAATAAGAGGTGAGTCCCAAAAGATAAAAGTAAGAAATCAGTCTCTGAATTGTTCATGAAGATCAGGTAAAATGATGTTGTAGCATTATTGGGTTGCACTAGTAGTGTAGACTTTGACAGATGAACAGTCAATTTTTGAATAAAAACCGAAAAAAACCGCAGATGCTGTAAATCAGGGACAAAAACAGAAGTTGCTGGAAAAGTTCAGCAGGTCTGGCAGCATCTGTGAAGAAAAAATCAGAGTTAATGTTTCAGATCCAGTGCCGTTCTGAGGAAGGGTCACCAGACCTGAAATGTTAACTCTGATTTTTTTCTTCACAGATTCTGCTAGACCTGCTGAGTTTTTCCAGCAACTTCTGTTTTTGTTCCAGTCAATTTTTGAGATTCTTTAGTTTGTAGGCTGAATTGAAATTCCTTTGTCCTAATTCCTTTCGACAGGTTTGCAGTACATGGATGGAGGGAAATCTACCTGCAGTGCAGGGTGCTTAGCTGCTGTTCTCAAGCTCTGGCTTCCACAGCATGCTGAACATACCCTAGTCGTCAGAAACCTAAAGATAACACACAGGCTAGTATTGAAGCTCTCTTTCGTATATTCCTTGTACAGGAAATCACAAAGATGTCCAAAATGACTCCAAAGGTCAGAAGTGGGGATGTTCATCAATGATTGCACACGATGTTCAGTACCAGTCGCGATTCCTCAGATACTGAACAAGTCCATGTTCAAATGCAACAAGATCTGGACAATATCCAGGCTTGGGATGACGAAGAGGCAAGTAACATTCGTGCCACACAAATGCCAGGCTATGACAATCATGAATAAGACACAATCTAACCATCACCCCTCGGCATTCAACAGTGTTACCTTCACTGATTCCCCTACTATCAACATCCTGGGGGTTATCATTGACCAGAAACTCAACTGGACTCACCACATTAACACAGTGGCGACAAGAGCAGGTCAGAAGCTAGGAATACTGTGGTGAGTAGTTCACCTCTTAACTCCTCAAAGCCTGTCCACTATCTACAAGGCACAAGTCAGGAGTGTGATGGAATACTCCCCACTTGCCTGGATGAGTGTAGCCCCAACAATCCTCAAGAAGCTTGGCACCATCCAGGACAAAGTAGCCTGCTTAATTGGCACTACATCCACAACCATCCACTCCCTCCACCACCAACACTCAGTGTGTACCCACTCCCTCCACCACCGATGCTCAGTGTGTACTATCTACAAGATGCACTTCAGAAATTCACCAAAGATCCTCAGACAGCACCTTCCAAACCCATGACCACTTCCATCTAGAAGGACAAGGGAAGCAGATATATGGGAACACCACCACCTTCAAGATCCCCTCCAAGCTACTGACCATTCTGACCTGGAAATATACCACTGTTTCTTCAATGTCGCTAGGTCAAAATCCTGGAATTCCCTCCATAAGGGCATTGTCTGTCAATCCTTGGCAGGTGGACTGCAGCAATTCAAGAAGGCAGCTCACCACCACCTTCTCAAGGGCAACTAGGGACAGGTAATAAATGCTGGCCAGCCAGCATCGCCCACATCCCATGAATGAATAAATTTTTTTTAAAAACCTGCACAGCTTGCTGGAGCTGCTACAACTGTTTGCCCAGCTAGGACTGTTCTTTAGAACAATACCTTGAAACAATAATTAAGGCTGAACGGCAAAAATTACATCTCCTGGTTACAACTCAAGCTCTTCAAATGTTCCAATAGTGAGCTATACATGCTGGTCATCATTAAAATAATGAAACAGAAATAGCAACAAACTGTATCCACAAAGAGTTAAAAGTAAAAATGACTATGATGTACATTCGTAGGCATGTTTATGTATTATATAATAACAAACAAGAAGGATTACTTACCATACATTACCATTACATTACTAGAAACTATCATTATCACCAAGGAGGCAGTGCTGGGCAAGCTAATGCGGCTAAAGCTAGACAAGTTTCTTGGCCCTGATGAGATGCATCCCAGGGTACTAAAAGAGGTGATGGGGGAAATAGTAAATGCACCAGTAATTATTTACCAAAATTCACTGGACTCTGGGGTGGTTCCTGCAGATTGGAAAACAGCCAATGTAACGCCACTGTTTAAAAAAGGAAGTAGACAAAAAGCAGGTAACTACAGGCCAGTTAGCTTAACTTTGGTAGTGGGGAAAATGCTTGAATCTATCATTAAGGAAGAAATAGCAAGACTTCTGGATATAAATTCTCCCATTGGGAACATCCAGCATGGGTTCATGAAAGGTAGGTCATGTTTAACTAATTTGGTGGAATTCTTTGAGGACATTACTTGCATGGTGGATAATGGGGAACCTGTGGATGTAGTGTATCTGGATTTCCAGAAGGCATTTGACAAGGTGCCACACCAAAGGCTGCTACATAAGATAAAGTTGCACGGTATTACAGGTAATGTATTGGCATGGATAGAGGATTGGTTGACTAGTAGAAAGCAAAGAGTAGGGGTAAATGGGTGTTTTTCTGGTTGGTGGTCAGTGGCTAGTGGTGTGCCTCAGGGATCAGTGTTGGGACTGCAATTGTTTTCAATTTACATAGATGATTTGGAGTTGGGGACTAAGTGTGGTCTGTCAAAAATTGCAGATGACACTCAGATAAGTGGTAGAGCAAATTGTGCAGAAGACACTGAAAGTCTACAGCGGGATATAGATAGTCAAAGTGAGTGGGCAAAGGTCTGGCAGATGGAGTACAATGTTAATAAGTGTGAGGTCATCCATTTTGGTAGAAATAACAGCAAAATGGACTATGATTTAAATGGTAAAAAATTGCAGCACGCTGCTGTGCAGAGGGACTTGGGTGTCCTTGTGCATGAATCGCTGAAGGTGGGATTGCAGGTGCAGCAGGTGATTAAAAAGGCAAATGGAATTTTGTCTGTCATTGCTAGAGGATGGAGTTTAAAAACAGAGAGGTTATGCTGCAGCTGTATAGGGTCCTGGTGAGGCCACACCTGGAGTACTGTGTGCCGTTTTGGTCTCCATACTTGAGAAGGGATATACTAGCACTGGAGGGGGTGCAGAGGAGATTCACCTGGTTGATTCCAGATTTGAGAGGGTTGGATTATGAGGAGAGACTGAGTAGGCTGGGATTATACTCATTGGAATTCAGAAGAATGAGGGGAGATCTAATAGAAACATATAAGATTGGAGGCAGGGAGGTTGTTTCCACTAGCAGGTGAAACTAGGACTCGGGGGCATTGCCTCAAATTAAAGGCAAGCAGATGTAGGACTGAGGTCAGGAGGAACTTCTTCACCCAAAGGGTTGTGAATCTGTGGAATTCCCTCCCCAATGAAGCGATTGAAGCTACCTCGCTGAATGTGTTTAAGGCAAGGTTAAATAAATTTTTGAACAGTAAAGGAATTAAGGGTTATGGTGTGTGGGCGGGTAAATGGAGCTTAGTCTCAAAAAGATCAGCCATGATCTTATTGAATGGTGGGGCAGGATCGAGGGGCCAGATGGCTTATTCCTGCTCCTAGTCCTTATGTTCTTATGTATGTACCATGTAAAAAGAATGGTAAATAACCTACCTTGACAATGTTTGTCCTGATTTTTGAATTTTTTGATGACAAGATGCTCCACATTCATAAACATTCGTAAAAGGAACAGGCCTCCCTATCTTTGTTGTAACTCCATGACCCTTTTCTGGAGCTTCTTTGCGAATGTTAGATAATTTTCCTTTAAATTTGTCTGAAAATGGTTTTGAAATCAATGAAATTAATAATGTTTCTGAACTATGTACAAAGCACAATTGTACTTAATCAATAGTGAAGAAAATTCAAATCTTACAGTGCTATAATTTCATTTTAAACTTAACGGATCTTAATTAACCTTAATATAAAGTTTATTACGTATAATAATCCAACATTTTTATCAGCTCATATATATTTATGGGCAAATAATTAGATACCCATAAGTGATTAAAGGACAGAAATGAAATTCAAAAATTTTAATATTATCATAAAATATGCAGCATGGGTTTATTTAGTTGTAATCTCTGAAGCAAAAAATTAAGTTGGAAACAAAATTGTGTTGGGCTGTGTTTAACATGCTGTCTTCATGAGTGCCATTATTAAGCTTCAAACTGCCAACAATGTTTTTGCTCCACTTTGTTCAAATGTAATTACACTAATTGAAAAGCTGATATTTTATCAATAGCTGCAAATTTGATGAAGCTGACAGCTGTTGAAAATCAATTTGTTCTTTACATTATACAAATTGTTTTATTTCGAATATAAAATACAGTCATAAAAACATATCTCACCATATCAGTGCATTGCATAAGTTGTGTATACAGACAATGTAAGGAAATGTATATTACACTAAACTAATTCCATAAATACCTGTAACAATTACTGAAGCCGAACAGCACACTTGTCCTTTTATATTTCTGGCAATGCAACTATACATTCCACTGTCGGTTGGGCCTATATTTCTTTTCACGAATACATGATCTTCACCAAAGTGCTCTCTCTAAATAAAAAAGGCTTTGTTATTTTGCATATTACAATATGTTATGAAATTACACAATACATTATACTTTATTTGCCTGAACCTACAAAAATAAAATCAGAACCACATGACTCACATTAGATTTGCTGGCTGAAATTATCACATCATCTTTTAACCATGTAACACTTGGTTCTGGTTGAGCTGATAGAACACAATGGAGTATTAGGTCGTCACCTTTCATTAAAACTGAGTTGCCAAATTTCTTTTTAAAGACTGGAGGTTTGTCTTGAACTAGAAATAAAAATATTGCAACAGGTAAGTATTTCAGATGATTCATTTATGTTCCTTTATGCTAAAATATGTCAATAAAGACATCTGAAGAGCACAGCATTTCTTCACCAGGACTTAAAACCCATGACTTCATTATTGGTGAATTTTGGCTGCATGATGTATGAGTTGTACAGGATGCACTATAGTAACTCAAATCATTTATTTTAACTGCATTTTCCTATATCACAAAA
>JAHRHZ010000145.1:35602357-35675875 GCA_024137785.1 Ginglymostoma cirratum | reverse complement strand
TCAAGCAGCATCATAGGAGCAGGAAAACTTGACGTTTCGGGCCTAAAGGGTTTAGGCCCGAAACGTCAAGTTTTCCTGCTCCTATGATGCTGCTTGACCTGCTGTGTTCATCCAGCCCCATGCTTGTTATCTCGGATTCTCCAGCATCTGCAGTACCTTTTATCTCCTATACTCAAAGGTCTGGGCAATGAAGGCAAGCATGCTAATCACCTTCTCAACCACCCTGTCTACCTAGAGAGGCTGCCTGAAGTGCTTCTACAGCATGGCTAAATTATTTGACAACTACAACTCACACTGAAGTCAACAATATGTAATTTATGTTTATATAACACTTTTAATATAACAAATTTTCCCTAATCATAATTTTCATAGGAATATTATAAACCAAGTTAGATAAGGAAATATTAGATCAGGGATCAAAAGCTTTATCAAACAGATGGATTTTTAAGGAGGCTTTTAAAGGAAGAAATGAAATAAAGAGGCAGAGAAGAGTCAGATGTATATTCTGGTGTTTAAGGCCTAGTTACTCAAGGTCACTATTGGTGAAGCAATTAACGTCGGGAATGTTCAACAGAGTCAATGGGAATCATGCAGAAAACTTGTCACTAGTTGAAGTCATATCTAACACAATTAAAGATAGTTGTAGTAGTTGGGGATCAATCAACTCAGCCACTGACCATCACTGCAGGAGTGCCTCAGGGTAGTGTCCTTGGTCAAAACATCTTCAGCTGCTTCCTCGATGACCTTAACACCATCATAAGATCAAACATGAGGATGTTTTCTGTTCAGTACAGAATGTTTGGCACTCCTCAGGTAGGGCATTCAAATATGTGTGAGACCTGTACAACATTTAGGCTTGGGCTGATAAATGGAACTATTTGCACTGCACAAGCATCAGCAAATAACACCTTCGTCTAGCAAGAATCTAATCTGGATGTTCAATGCCCTTCCCATCACTGAAAGTCCTATTATGACTATCAACATCCTGGGGGGTTACCATCATGGACCAGAAATTGAAATGGACCAGCTATCTTAGTACTGTGGCTAGAGGATCAGGTGAGAGGCTGGGAATTCTGCAACAAGTAACTTGCATCCTGTTTCTCCACTTTTTGTCCTTCATCTATAAAGCACAAGTCAGGAGTGTGAAGTAATTCTCTCTATTTGTCTGGATGACTGTAGCTCCAAGAGCACTCAAGAAGCTCAACACCATCAAGGCCAAAGCAACTTGATTTGCATCATGTCTATCACCCCTAACAATCATTACCTTCAGCCTGATGTAAGATGGCAGCTATAAGTACCATACATAGGATACAGTGCAGTAACTCACCGAGCCTCTTTCAAAAGCACCTTCCAAACCAAAACCTCTACCATTTAGATGTTTGGGAACACTACCGCCTTCAGTTTCTCTCCAATTCACACACCATCCTGATTTGGAACATTAGCCCCGTTCCCTCATTGTCATTGGGTCAAAATCCTGGAACTCACTGGTCTCTGCCTAACAGCACTGTGGGCAAAACCACACTCCAAAGACTGTAACACTTTAAAAAGTCAGCTCACCACCAGCTTCTCAAGGACAACTGGGAATAGGCAATAAATGCTCAAACATCACAAATAAAATTTAAAAAATCAGAAATAGATTAATGCAATTTTCTTGAAAGGTTTTAGGGCTGCAAAATATTTCAGAGCTAATGGAAGGGTAAGGCCAAGGAGGAATTTGAAGATAATGGTGGCTATTTCATTAATCTACGGAAGAATTATGAGCACGGGCATTTTTAAAATGTGCTTTTGAACCAGGCAGAAGATATTATTTGTTACTTTACATTGAATCGTTTGATAACTTTTTCTCTCATCCAAATATATTTATGTCATCTCTGCAAACAGTGAATCCTGCAGTGAACCACTATTCCAAATGCTCCTGTCTGTCAATCTCTGCATACTTATTTGACATTTCAAACAGCTGCAGTGACTTGAATAAATTTATGAGCATGTTGACCCATCACTCATGTTAACTTTGTATTGAATTTCAGGCCACTCAGATACAAGGGACATATGAAGGAATTCTAAAACAGGCCATTGATGCAGATAAATTGTTCTGCAGGATCTAAAATTGCAGCCTGTTTAGAATTTCTTTGGGTCCAAACCTGCTTTTATGCTGGTATTTACTTTAACATCAATTTAACTAGGAATGGAATATATCTTTCTCCATATCTACATATGCAGTAAGAACTCAGGAGGTGGAATATTCTCCCTGATCCTGCCTAATGTCAAGTGGGATAGTAGCAGAAATAGAGCAAGACTGGCATTAATGCCTGTCACCCTTCTCCAAACTGTATATTCGTCCCCCATCACACTTGGGACTGCCCTTTCCTGTCCATAACATGTAAATATCATCAAGTAGGTGGGGTTTAGCTTCTTGTGCTACAGATTTAGTAGTGTTTCTCTATGTGACTGATCCTCACATTTGATGTCTAAATCTGAAAGTTTTGAATCATAGAGTAATTTTAGAATTATTACATCGGTGTTAGAAATGCAAGGAACTAAAGACATTCAGCGTTTACACTAATAAATTGACAGTTTTAATTTTTGAGATCATTTTCGAGAGAGTGGTGGGCATTTTCCAGGCCTCCAATAGGAATACTACAAATCTGTACTGTTTTTTATTCATTCATGGGATTTGGGCAACACTAGCTGGGCCAGAATTTATTGCCCATTTTTAGTTGCCCTTTAGAAGGTGTTTGTGATCTGCCTTCCTCACCACTGGAGTCCATTTGCTGTATGTAAATCCATAATGCCATTAGGGAGGAGTTCTAGGACTTTGTCCCAGTGACACAGATGAATGGTAATATATTTCCAAGTCAAGATGGTGAGGAGCTTGGAGGGGAACTTACAGGCAATGGTATTCCCATGTATACTGCCCTTCTTCTCCTTGATAGTAGTGGTCATGGGTTTGGAAGGTGCTATCTGAGGATCTTTTGTGAATTTCTGCAGTGCATCTTGTAGATGGTACACACTGTTGCGACTGAGCATTGGTGGAGAAGGGAGTGAGTCAACTGGGCTGCTTTGTCCTGGATAACTCAAGTTTCTTGAGTGTTGTTGGAACTGCAAAGTATCAATAAAATCAAACAGCAAAGTCAACATTAACAATAACTTTTTCAATTTTATTATTTTTTGACAATTTAACCTTTATAAATGTTAATGAAAGAAATAAAACAACAATATAACTTGTAGTCCAATGAATTCAAATCATTGAAAAAGAATCAAATCACTGTTAAATCTTTATGATTGAATATTACAGTTGTTTGGCTTCACATGAAATTTGAGGACCAAGAAAATGTTTGGAAAGCACATTACACAAACAGATTGAAGTACAGTTCCTTTGCAAAAATGATGTCTTTTCAATGGATTGCTATTATGTTACTGGGACCATTTGTAGACAAAAATATCTGCTGGCAAAGAAATACACTATGGTAATGTCAATCAAAATCAGAATAGCCACCAGCATGGACTAAAGGACCCTTGGAAAAATCTACAGATAGCTTGTATGGGTACCCAGTAGCAGGGGTAATGTATCATCCAGTAATCATGGGCCATCTTACCATATGGGTGGCAATGTTTCCAAATGGGACAGCTGTACCCTGAATGTAGCAGAATTCCTGACAGAAGTAGTAAAACCATGATGGGAAATGCCTCTCCAAATATACTCAGATCAAAAGCTTCACTTTACAGTGAAAGTAATGATGAAGGTTAGGTTCCAAACCCAGTACCATCTCCTGAGTTTGGGAATTATAGAATGAATGAACTGAATGTTGAAGTCTGTAATAGGAAAGGCAACAGAACAAGAAGGAAAAGGATGGGTAGATATTCTCCCAATAATATCAGGGTGACAAAGAGCAACCCCAAAAGTTTCAAATAGACTAACAACATTTGAGGTAATGACTAGAAGGGCTATGTGACTCCTGGAGGGAACCACGGTAAGTAAAGATGTACCATCACTGGGAGATAGCATTAGAAGGTACAGAATGGTCCTGTGTGAACAGTTAAGGGAGTTAAGTTCCTAGAAATAGGAGGAGCAGGAGATAATGAACCAGGAAAGTAGTGAGGGAAACAAAGCACCATGGCTGCACCAAAGTTAGGAGAGAAGGTTACGGTAAAGAAATTCCTGAATGGCCTAGGTCACCCTGAGATGGCAGGGGCTGGATAATACAATAATTACCAATAACACCTGCAGGTGTTTAGAAATGTCAGGAAAGGAAGCATTGGTCATAGGTGAGACCTTATAAATCACAATCTATCAACAGGAGAGCAACTAGTTGTTGTTTTAACTATGTGATTCAGATAGATCTCCTGCGGCATGACAGTCTGGAAGATTATCAATGTAAACACCATCCCAGGGTGGGCAGTCACAGCTTACAAGTTCCCAAAAGCCCACATCAACAGGAATGCATTCCTACAATCCCATAAATACACAAGACTCAGGACAGGATTGGGAAACAGATGCCCAATGCATCATGCCATGCAGTTACTGGAATTACTTGTGAAATTCAGGAATCAAGCTGGCCAATCCGGACTATTGGTGAGGTTAAGGAAGTCATTCTGTCAACTGATTTATAGTCCAAGTTCAAGTACCTATGATACTGTTATTTAGTAGTCCCTGCCTCCTCCGTGTTTGATACGTACATTCTTGATGATCATATGAGATGGTGCATTGAATTGCAGTATTCCGAGATTTGCTTTTGTAGTACCCTGAAATTCATCGGTGTTGATTTTGCCATAATGATAAACCTTCGATTTCTCAGAAAAGCCTTTAAGACAATTCAAACTTCTCCTGTCTGGGAGCATTTTCTGATGGATAGCATGAAGTTTCTCTCTGGAGATTTGAAATGTGGAAACAATATTTTCTCCTTACAGATCACCGACTCCCTTACCATGGGAAACTTCCAACTCACAGGCAGCAGCTTTATGTCCTCAGCCCCTGTTGGAATGGTAAATTAAACATTGGTAATAACCTGAGAAGAGTAGCCCAGGAGGAGGTGAAAATGGTTTGAGTTGAAAGATTAATCATGAAGAACTATCAGATTACAACAAGGGGAAGGGGAAGACAACTGCTCACCCGAACTAAAGACCGCCTCCCCATCATTGACAGGACCAATGTCATCTACAAGATCCCCTGCAGAGACTGTGAGAAACACTACATCGGACAAACAGGAAGGAAACTAACAACAAGAGTACATGAACACCAACTGGCTACAAAAAGACACGACCAATACTCACTGATCTCAATCCACATGGACAAGGAGAACCACCATTTCGACTGGGACAACACCAAAATCCTGGTACAAGCTAGGCAGAGACAGGCACGAGAACTCCTAGAAGCCTGGCACTCCACGAAGCAAGCTACTAATAAACATATTGAACTCGACCCCATATAAATTCCACTACGAAGGAAAATCGGAAGTGAGGCAATCCATCTCAACAGACCCAGAGTTTAAAAACCAGGCGGGAAAACACACCGACGCTTCATTGGAGGCTGCACTGAGGATGTTACCCAGCACGGTAACGAAACCTCTGCAGAACAAGAAACCAGCTCGGCGAGCCAACCAACCTCAACAAGGGGAAGGGTATTAGCAGACCTAGCTAAATGACATGGCAAGGCCGTTAGAGGCCTCTGCTAGTGACTATGTAGCAAGTGTAATTGGTGGAAATTAGGGAGAAGAGTGGCAATTACAGTTCCCAAAGCTGATAATACTACAAGTAATGCAGTTGGTGATAACAGCGCATAGGGAATATATTCCAGTCTCCGCTGCAGCTAAAGCATTCCTAAAGAGAAAAGGAGGGGGAAATTCATTTGAATTTAAAAAAAATTTCAACAAGTGGTTCCAGGCTTAGCCTAGGTCACTAAATCACCAGTCAGAACACTGGAGTAGGTGGAGGATTTTAGGGAGTGTCTTGCTAACCAAGAATCCAGTGGGGATTGCTGGGGGACAGAAGGGGAAGTTAACATTTGCATATATGTATTTGTTATGTCCAGAAAAGAATGTCACAAAATATCAAACAAAATACCATGGGATGCCTAAGGGACAATGAGACGTGACATTGTGAAACAATGCTGTGGGGGAACATGTACTTGTTAAATCTGAGCTGCAAACTTTGTGCTGTTGACTGTGATTCAATCCTTTGCATTTGGTTTGGTAAAATTTTTGCCTACTTGAAACCTGCAGCCTCAAATGTGGTCTTTTCACCACAGTAAACAATTAATATGAATTTTTGCTTTCTTTCGTTGTCCATTTTTCTAAAATCACATTACCACTCTCAAGAGAATAGTGTTAGGCATCTGATTCAATTTGTGGGCACCTGCTACGAGATTATCAAAAAAGAAACAGACAAAAGGATTGTGCATAGGTTGGTAGTAATGCGGAAGCTTGTTTTAGTTGCCAGAGAATCAAGGCCTGTATCAGACTATTCTCCCTTCTGAGGGACAGATTTTGGGAAAGTCCCAAGATATAATGGAGAGGAAGGAAACAGAGATGCATATTTTTATTTAGAGATGGTAAGAACTGCTGATGCTGGAGTCTGAGATTCCATGGCATTGGGAAAGGAAGTCACTGAAAGGCACTTCCTACTCTTGTCTCCAATCCACCTTTACCACACTTCTCATGAACCTTATCCCATGATCCTCACACTGCCCTCACTGACCTTTAGCCTGGAGCCCCAAGATGATCCTGGAATGCTGAGGCTGCATTGCGTCCAGATACCTCCACCCACTGGTACTGGTATCATGAGAATTGCCAGCCTCTGGTTGCCAGGGTAGGACTTCTACTGCTGGGGACCTCAACTTCAGGAAAGGCCTAGGGGTGGCCATTCAAGTGCCTGCAGGCTTCCCTATGGAACTGATGGAAGCCTCCTGCTGGTTCTATGAATGTTGGGCAAGACTCCTGTCGGCTTGACAAAATCCGGGCCATGATCTGCAGAATTGTACACTATACACATACTAACTTGCATTTGCTTTCTTCTTCTAAGTTCATGAATGGATGAAAATGAACTTTTACAACACTAGATAACTTATTGCTGCTAAATATCTTACAATGAGTAAGAAGTAAAGTTAGAGAAATAAGTATTTACACCTGGAGCTTTTATCGAAGTTTTACTGGAGCTAAGGAATACTTCATGGGCAGATGTTATTATCATCTTTCAGGTGATACATCAGATTGGATTTCAAACAAAATATCAAGAGAAGCAAAAACATTTTAAGCAAATGAACAAAATAATATTTATAATACTGAAACAGAACAGTTCTTAATTCTGAAAATAAGTTCAGGAAATAAAAATAGAATAAAAATAAAACAGACTGCAGTATTGGGTATTTGTTATGTGTATATGAGTCCTTGTATGAATATGCACAAGGAGAAATTGTTTAGTACTGATTTACTCTTTCAGGTAACAATTACTGTCACAGTCATGGCAATGAGAGTTGATGTACTAGCTCAGTACTGGCTTGGTGTGTTGCCTGTTATAACCTTCATTGAAGCTTAGGGAATATAATTTAAGATGTTTTGCTCATATCAATATGCTGTGTGATTGATAGTGAGGAAAAAAGCTGTACATGGCAGGAAGATATCAATGTACTGGAGAGTAGAGTGGGCAGGAAAGTGGCAAATGGAACTCAATCAGGATATAATGCATTGGGGGGGGACAAACAAATTAAGAAGATGCACATAAATGGTAGGATTCTAAATAGCATTAAATAAGAGGCCTTTAGAGTGCCTGAACCAAGCAGAAGAGGTAGGTAAGGTGGTTAAGAAAGTATATGGAACACTAGCTGAGGCATAGAATATAAGAACAAGGAGATTATTCTAAAACTGTATGAAACACCCATTTAGCCAAAATCAGAATTCAAAATTATCACCCCTATCTGGAAGGAACAGAGCATGATGGCAGATTTTAGAGACACCCCAATTGTGACCTTCTTCAAGAAAGGAAACAGGTCCGGCTGTGAAAATTACAGAGGGATTTTCCTACTGTCTGACATGGGAAAGGTTATTGTGAGAATTCTTCTCCGCTGCCTCCTCCCAGACCTGAAAAGCTGCTTACCGAGTCTAATTGCACCTTCCAACAGCCAAGAGGCACAACAGACAAGATTTTCTATGTGCAACAAATCTTATAATAGTGCAGGGAACAGCATCATCCTCTGTACATGGTCTTCTTCGTCTCACTAGGGCCTTTGACTCTGTCAAACATAAGGAATTGTGGAATATCCTCCTCAAATTCAGCTACCAGCAGAAATTCATCAATATTCTCCACCTGCTTCATGATGACATGCAAGAGCTGATCCTCACCAATGCATCCACTGTAGACCCAATACGGCTGCAAATTGGGTCAAGCAGTGTTGTGTCATCACACCACTTTTCTCCAACTTGCTTGCCGCAACACTCCACCCCTTCTCCATGAAGCTCCCCACCAGAGAGGCTAACCTACAGGCCAACCAGGAGACTGTTCAACCTTTGACACTTCCATGCCAGAACCAAGACCACCCCAACTTCTGTCATCGAGCTGCAGGATACAGATGATGCTTCCACGTGTGCATATTCAGATGTTGAACTACAAACCCCTGTCAACACATTCACCAAGGCATTTGGGAGGATGGACTTCAGACTAAACATCTGGAAAACAAAAGCTCTCTACAAGTCCACTCGTGCCACATAATACTACCACCGATCATCAAAACTCGCCAACAAACCCCTGGACAATATTGATCATTTCCTATGCCTCAGGAGGCTCCTTTCAGCACTAGCAGACATTGACAATGAAATCTAATGTCAACTCCAATGCACTAGTACAGCCTTTGGAAGGCTGAGGAACAGTGTTCAAAGTCCGAGACCTCAAACTCAGCACCAAGCTCATGGTCTACTAAGCAACGATGGTCTCCAGTGTCAGAAACATGGACCATGTACAGCAGACACCTCAAATCCCTGGAGAGATCACCAGTGCTGCATTTGCAAAATCCTACAAATCCACTGGCAGGATAGCATGCTGCTGTGAGTGTCCTCTCCCAGGCCAACTTCCCTAGTATCGAGGAACTGATCACACACAACTAACTGTGATAGGTGGCCACATTGTCCACATGCTCAATATACGATTCCCTAAACAAGTGCTCTACTTCAAACTCCGCACGGTAACTGATCACTAGGAGGGCAGAGAAACGTCACAAAAACACCTTAAAGCATCTCTTAACAAATGCAACAACCCCACTGACACGGAATCAAGTGCCTTAGAATGCATAAACTGGGGAAGAAACACCTGTGAAGGCTCCAACCTCTCCAAGCGTCACCAAGTGGAGAACGTGGAAGCCAACCCCAAGCAGTGGAAACAGTGCACAGAATCCGGGGTGTCTCACCCATCTACCCACCAGCCTGCATCCTTCTCAAACACCAGGGTGGCATGGTGGCTCAGTGGTTAGCACTACTGCCTCACAGTGCCAGGGACCTGGGTTCGCTTCCACCTTCAGGCAACTGTCTGTGTGGAGTTTGCACATTCTACCCGTGTCTGTGCAGGTTTCTGCTGGGTGCTCCAGTTTCCTCCCACAGTCCAAAGATGTGCAGTTTAGTTGGATTGGTCATGCTAAATTGTACAGACTGTTCAGGGGTGTGTAGATTAGGTGTGTTAGCCATGGGGAATGCAGGGTTACATGGAAACGGTAGGGGGATGGTTCTGGTTAAGATGCTCTTCGGAGAGTCAGTGTGACTTGTTGGGCCGAATCGCCTGTTTCCACACTGTAGGTATTGTATGATTCTACTTCTAACACCTGCCCCACTTATGGGCAGAGTTTGCAGCTCAAGGATCGGATCATTCAGCTACTATAGAACCCAGCTGTCCCCAGAATAGAAGCAAGCCGTCCGCAAACCTGAGGGGCTATCTGACATCACAGGATGTAAATGCACTAGAAAGACTAGATCACAGAGGTGATCTACAGTTTGTTTGTCAGGTCTGAAAAAGATTATCCACGTGTGTAGCTTTACAGCAATTCATAGAAAAATTAAAGGAGATTACTTGTAAACAGTTTCAAGCACTTGGTGAGTATCTGGAAATCACTGTCCAAAAGAGTGCTAAAGGCAAGAATCTTTATTGCATTTTAAAAGTACTCAGATATGCACTTGAAGGGCTGTAACCTATAAGGCTATGGCCCAAGAGCTGGATAGTGAGGTTAGCTTGGGTAATTAGTTCTTGTTACAAAGATATGATAGGCTATCTTAAATGGCTATGGTGGTAGCAACACCCCTGTAGTCATTTCTGGAAATCCCAAAAAGATTAATCAATCTGCCTGCTGCCAGTAAGTCCAAAACCTTCAACATGAAGATTCTGCCTCCAAGAACTGTTGGCCAATCAGAGGGCTTGCAGTTCTAGTGATCCACAAGACAGACCACTCCAACAATTTGTGGTTCAACCGGAAGTTTTTTTTTTCACTTTTTACTAATAATTCTGATGAAGGGTCTAGGCCCGAAACGTCAAGCTTTCCTGCTCCTATGATGCTGCTTGGCCTGCTGTGTTCATCCAGTTCCACACCTTGTTATCTAGGATAATAATTAGGCTCTATTTTTTTCTATAAACCTACTGTCATCATATTTTCTTTTTATTATGAGAAATTTGTGAGAAACCAAGGACAACAACAACGCTGAAATTAGTGCGAGGCTGAAGGAAACAGAAGATTGAATGGGAAAAAGGTTTGACAGATTTATGGCCCCAGGAAAGCACTGTGGACATTGAAACTGATTTGTGATGAATTTATCTATCAACAAAGCAAACATGCAGGTTTGAAGAATTATAGGAAGATAGACAAGGAATAACTATCTCAGCCCAAGAACATCACTGCAAAAACATTTCAAGGTGATATTTTCTGGTCAAACTGTTCAGATGTGTTATAACACATATCTGGGATAGTCAGGGCTTAAACCAGGTCTGCTGGTCCAAAGTTAGAGACACTACCTCTGCACCATATGCGCCCTCATAACAGATATATTCTGATCAACCTGCCCAGTGATATTATAATCCACCTCTAGAGCAGGTGGGACTTGAAGCCAAGTCCCCTGGCTCAGAGGTAGGGACACCACTACTGTGTCACAAGAGACCTCTAGCATCTCAGGGCAGAGTCTTAGGTCCAATCATATGCAACTGTTTCATCAATTATCTTTGCTCCATTATAAGGTCAGAGGTGAGCATGTTTGCTGATTAATGTTCAACATTATTCCTGACTCCTCAGATATCGAGGCAGTCTGTGTCCATATGCAGCAGTTCTGAGATAACATCTGGGCTTGGGCTAATGATTGTGCAGTAATATCTGCACCATACAAGCGCCAGGCACTTACAGTCTGCAACAGAAGAGAATCCAACCATCTCCCCTCAGTGTTCCCATAGCTATATTGCCTCCCACTATCAACATTCTGGGGGTTACTGTTGATCAGAAACTGTCATATAGGTTGACATCATCCTGGATAGAGCAGCTCACCAGTTCTGAGGAAGGGTCACCGGACCTGAAATGTTAACTATGATTTCTTTCTGCGCAGATACTGTCAGACCTGCTGAGCTTTTCCAGCAACTTCTGTTTCTGAGAGCAGGCAAATTGATTGGCACCACATCGACCACCTTCAACATTCACTCTCTTCACTGCCACTGCACTGTGGCAGCAGTATTTACAAGATGCACTGCAGTAATTCACGCAGGCTCCTTCAACAGCATCTTCCAAACCAGTGCCCGTTCTACCATTCAGAAGGACAGCGTAGCAAATACGTGGAAACACTACCACCTGTAAGATCCCCTCCAAGTCACACACCAACGTGACATAGAACTATGGGTGAATTTTCTCATTTTCAGTTGAAGTCTTTACTCAAGTGAGATTCGTGGCACCTGGTCTGCCCTGACTTGAAGCAACATTCCTCAGGCACTCTTCCAGTTTTCACTGCATTAATTATGCATCTGGGCCCTTCTTATGCAATTGCATGGCAGGTGTGGTAGAAGTGAGCAGTGTTACCAGAACCTTCCAGGGTTAATGCCACAGGTACCAGACTTAAAGTTCAGATGCATGTCACTTCAGATGCTGGAAGCCTGAAACTGGCCCTCATAGTCTGGTGTTTGACTGTTCTGGAACAGAAAGGAAAACTCACAATCCACTTCAAGGACCAGAACCTGGATGTGCTACAGGACAGGGTATGGGAGAGGAAGACCGTCTTTTAGCTAGCTGATTGCCACAGGACGCCATGCCACCAGACCAATGAGCCTGGGCACAGAAAGCAGCCCAGATCAGAGCTATGTTCCAGGTGAATGGGGATGGGCTTGACATAGAAATGTCAAGGATCTTCTGTGCTCTGCACAGGTAAGTGCTTCTCTTTGCTCCCTTACACTCACAGGCCCAACACTCACTACAACGCTGCCACAGCACACACAGCTCACCAAGGCTCGTGAACTATTATTTTATGCAATCTGCCTGCTCAATAGCTCTCAGCCATCCTGCCCTGCCAAATTATTAACCCTTCCTGCCCTCTGCATTTCT
Organism: Ginglymostoma cirratum; assembly: GCA_024137785.1. NCBI lineage: Eukaryota > Metazoa > Chordata > Chondrichthyes > Orectolobiformes > Ginglymostomatidae > Ginglymostoma > Ginglymostoma cirratum. Next base: position 35,663,337 of record JAHRHZ010000145.1, on the reverse strand, counting down.
TACATACAAATTGTGCACATCTGACTCCCTCTCTTGCTCATGCATCATCATGCCATCCACTTCCATAGACTTCTCTTCCTTTGTCTCATTGAAGGAAAAACATGCTCATAACTGGGCCAAGATCTCCAAGACTGGTGGGGTGGGGGATGAGGGGGGCAATGGACACATCAGGCTTCTCCCTCCTATGAGGAGGAAGTTATATAAATAGCCAATGAAGAGCATAATGAATATGGAGAGATTCAATGGCCAACCAAGTCACGAAGCATAATTGCACTGTGTTGCACTGCTGTCCCATTAATGCCAGTGCTAACTCATTCTTAATCTGCACCAACCTTTATCTCTCTTAGACATTAATTTCTTCTCTTCTTTTACGCAGGCACTAATGACATCCAGCAGAACTTCAACAGGAAGAGGCCAGCATCGTAGACCCCCAGCTCCAACTTTTCCACTGAGGAGGAAGATATTCAACCCTCAGAGGATGCAGCGTCAAGGCTTTCACCTGCACCCTCCACCAGGTTAGAACAATCTGGAGAATATATCACTGACATGTCTCCGCAGCTGGTCAAGCAAGAAACACACTCAGGTGACTGCCAGACACCAGGCAGGAGAGGGCCCCATGGCCATGGCTATTAATGACATTATCAAAATGCGCAGATGGGCACAGAGACAGTAGGCAAGTTTGACCAGGTGTGTTGGTAAACTGGCTTCAAGAATGGAGAAACCTAATAACATTCTTAGTATTGTTAGCTTTGGCATACTTGTATCTGACTCTTTCCAGCGATAGTTGATGACCACCATAGACATCTAGGTCCAACACACTCAGCGTTTGCTGGATATGTGCACTGATATGCTCCCCATCACTGTAGCCATAGGTGTTCAGCATCAATGGCAAGGTGAGAGAGGGTCAAGGACCACAACCTTGCTCCAGGTCTCAGGGTGGCAGGGTGGTACCTGTAGCAACCCCCATAGGGAGAAGCAACATCCACAAATCTCTTGTCAGGGGCCTCCAGGAAGTGCCCAGAGACACCACCTTCCCCCTGCCTATGATTCTAATAGATGGCAAAAGTTCAAGCAAGGAATGGTGACTCCAAATCTGGGCAGGGCTCTGTCAGCAGTCCTGGGTCCTCAAGGGCCAAAGACTCCCAGGATGATTGCCCAAGTCTTCCAAGTCAACAGGAGCAACTACAGAGTAGAATCCCTCTACCCCAGCTCTGAAAGACAGGACTACATTTAGACATAATGGGAGGCACAGGAAGGAAAATGCTACTGAGAGCATGGGTGACATTTTGCTTCAGATAACTTTTCGCTCACGTAAATAATTGTTCACTTGCACTGTTAAAATGTGTGCTATGGTATAATTTTTGCTGTCAGATGCAATTAAGTTGCACTGATGTGAGAGATGAGCGGTCTGTTCAGACACCCAAAGGACGAAGGAAGTTATTATCACCAATCATTGCTCATAAGCCACTGATCTCTGTACTTTTTTTATTCACTTGTGGGTCATGAGGATTTATTGCCTCTTACTAGTTGTACTTAAGAAGGTGGTAGTGAGCTACCTTCTTGAGCCGCTACAGTTCATGTGCTGTAGGTAGGCACACAATGTCTTTAGGAAGGGATTTCCAGGATTTGAACTGTTATATATTCCTAAGTCTAGTCTGTGAGTGGTTTGAAGTTGATCTTGTGGTGTTCCCATGCACCTGGGAAATCCCCACTTCTAACCTTATGATGGAGGGAGAGTCATTGACAAAGCAGCTGACAATGATTGGGCTTAGGAAACTAAATTAAGGAACTCCCGCAGAGATGTCTTGCAGACATGATAACTGACCCAATAGTCAGCAAGCTAGTTATTGCTGAGCAAGTGATCCTTGATTGCACTGTTGATGACACCTTCCACCACTTTACTGATGGTCAAAGTCAACTGATAGACTAGCAACTAGAACCAACTAAAACCATTTCAAAAGATTTAGGAATATTTCCCTCCTGACTCTGAATTACTTGGGCCACATATTTACCGCTGTAGGCCCAAATGGTTATAGTTGATGATTGTATGCATTCATAAAGGTGGATTTGAGGAGATTTTGTTCATATACTCCTTTAGTGTTTCATTTATGGTTTGTGAAAATATTGTGTAAAAGCTCTTTGATCCAATCAATGTGAATAAAATTGCCTGAAGACTGGCATCTGTGATGCTGGGAACCACTGGAGGTGGCCAAGATAGCAAAAGAGTTCAGGGATGATCGAACCATCACTATTAGGATTCCAGCCATGGTGATCTCCATGTGAGATCCTTGAGGAGATAATCTGTGGGGAAAGCAACCTGGCAGAAGCATGCATACTGCAGGCATCCCTCAGCTCCAAAGTAGAGTGCTGAAGGGCTGAGTGGTGTGTGACTTGGTCCCAGAGCAGGTATGATATGTTGAAGCTGGTGGCCTGCCGATGCTGCCTTGCATGGATGATGACTGAAGAGGATGACGTTGATAGAGCAGGCAGGGACATTGTGCTGGTGACACAGTCGGATAATGGTCAGGATAAGGAATTGGCAAGCTGCAGCTCCCAGGTACCTGCTCTGTCTTGTATGTTGGGAATTTGTGTCATCTAGTTTCTTGGAAGAGGAAAGGAGGATTTGAATTGGCATATCAATAAGGTAATGGGGAGATGCAAATTATTGGACATAAGGTATTCATCATACAAAAGAGAAATTGTGAAATTCTCATTTAACGCTTAAAAGGGAAAATCTCAAAACTTCTCAATGTCAAGATTCTGATCTTTTCATTTTCTCCATATTTCTCCAACTTTCTCACCATTGCTTACACCATACCAGGAAGGTGAATATGCCACGCTATATTGGTGTTCCCTCATTGTTAATTATTCAAAATCCTGCAACTCTTTTCCTGAGACCATTGTGGGTGTACCTACACCATATGGATTGCAGCGATTCAACTGGGCAGCTTTCCATCAACTTCTCTATGGCAATTAGTAATGGGTTATAAGTGCTGGTTTAGACAGCATCCCATTAATGAATCCAAAAATAATAGGAGGGAAATCAAAAGGAACAATAGCTAAAATATTCATTAAATATACAGAAGAAAAACAACTCTAACTTTTCAACATTCAATTATTTTCCAGATTGTATTATCCAAGAACCTCAATGTATTGAACGTTCCAGACTTTGAAAATGTGTGCACAGAACCATTTTCAGGTCTAAACCCATTCACAGCAGGAACAATGCTTCTGACACATTCCTAGTGAGCCAGTCAATTAGGAACCCTTCTCTGGGCATACTGTTCAAATAGGGATGATGGGGAGATTCTGGAAGAGAGGGGTGATGCAGCATGGACCATTGCAACTAGGGTTATTACTGTATCACCAATAACAGCACTGCTTAGGTGAACAAGCAGCAAGATTGCAGCTGAAGTGCTTTCATTATCAGGGGTGCAGATGGCACTGGGGCTAGCTTCAGCACTATTAAAAATATCGGTTTTCAAGCTATCATATTTCCTGCTATGGAATGTCTCTGTCATGTGAATGCATTAGCCTTGCAATTTGTTTCCACATAAGCATTAAAAAGCCTTGAAGTCTCACACAGACTAGTCGGAGCACTGACACAGTTCAGTTCCATGTGACACTGCCAAAATGGCTTTGTGTGGTAACATTACTGAAAATGGATCCCCTAACTACCTTCATTGACACTTTCTGCCACAGACATATTTGTAGCCAGCACTGAACCCAGGCCAGCCCATCCTTGGAATCATAGTAGGTCATGGAAAATAGTCGGCAAACTAGTCCAACAAATTTTTCATAAATTTGCCTATATCACCCATCCCTAAAACAATTTCAAAAGATTTAGGAAAATTTCCCTCCTGACTCTGAATTACTTGGGCCACATATTTACCACTGTAGCCCCAAATGTTTGTAGTTGATGATTGTATGCTTTCATAAAGGTGGATTTGAGGAGATTTCGGTCATATGCTCCTTTAGTGTTTCATTTATGGTTTGTGAAAATATTGTGTAAAAGCTCTTTGATCCAATCAATCATTTTTAACTTGAAGAAATTATTATTTTTCCAAATTGCATTTTATTTCATGTACATTCTTCAGATATATTAAACATCATAATAGAATCATCAGCCATACATGATTCATAACAATTTATATTTAAACTGTCAAAATCTAGCAATGCATAACTAAATATCATATTACGAATTAGATTTATGTTTTGCTATTAAAAGAATACCGTGGCATATTGTGTTCACTAAAATATTTCAGGGTTCAGTTGTAAATGCCATTTTCATGTTGTTTCAATACCACATAATCCAGTACAACTAAATCAAATTTCAATCTTACTTCCAAGCAAACTAAAGCCAAGTGATGTACTGCTTGCACTAACTGTTGTATGACTCTTGGTATGAGACCAAATTATGTATGGAATATTGGGAGAATCAACTCCCTGATCCATTTTCTCCAAGCCTTTAAAACTAACTGTCCAGGAGCAAAGTGTGTGCAATGTTCCTTAATGATTGACCCCACTCTGACCTGCAATGTGGTCAGTCATCATGTAGGCATTGCACTTCATGCTCCTCAATCAACATGTAACTGCAACCTCACTGATTCTTGCTCTGTTTGAAAAAAAGGCTGGCTGCACTAGTCCCATGTGTTGCTATCAATATAGATTTCATTGGTACCATAAAGAAGCATCAAATAAGTTGGTAATGACAATGAAATGTACTTAATTCCAAATATTTATAACAGTCTTAAGAAAGACAAAGAAAACTGTGAATTATGAATACATTGTAGCTTGTGATTTGCTGCCATAACAGTACAAGTGATAAAGTGAAACGTAATTTATCATGAATACATTTTGTTTCCACTATTATAAAATTATTTCCTTGTCATAGTTTTTAAATGATATGGAGAGAAAATAATGAGAAGAACAGCAGTTCAGAAATACTATACATAATAAGTCCTTGTTTGTGGTCACATAGACATTTCTATAACAATGGACATTTCATCTACAAGTGTTTTTTTTTAATTGTGTGATACTATTGCTGTGTCCTTATCCATTCTATCTGATAGATTTATGATTTATTCTCAGACTGAGTATGGGCCAAACTTGGCAAATACTGCTTTGTGCTTGGCTACTCAGTCTATGTTGTGATATCACCCAGGAGATACCATCTGGGGCAATTCCCTTCCAATTTTCTCTCTTTCATTGTTGGAAAGTGCCCGGTCTTTCCTTGTTACCTTCTCCCACAGACATCTTTGAGACGGGGAACTGATCAGGCAGAGAATCAGTATATATCAGAGTGCCAATGTGCAATACCACTGTGCCATCTATTAAGTTACTATTTTAACATTTTTGCAATACCTCTTTTCCAAAAAATATTAAATGTTGCAAAGCAAAAAATGGTATTGTAAATAAAGAATTCACATTTGACTATAAATAACTTTTTAAAATGCTTTTCTATGAAGAATTTCAAGATATTAATGAAATAGGCCATGTAAATCATTATTTCTTTACAGTATGTTACAAATATTGTTCTTTTACTGATTTCCATTTATGTCACTATTATTGGATAGCTATTGTTTGTCATTGTGATATTTTAGTTAGTTATTCATGTGTTGGATTATTAAACTTGTATTTTACTGGAAAATATTGAAATATATTAGCATTTTCTGCATATTAATGTTGTGCCTTCAATGAGCAACACTAAAGAAGTATCAATTTCCAAACAGTCAACAGCAAAAACATTATTAAAGTTATTAGCAAAATTTCACAATAATACTATTTGTGTTAAGTGGAGATATTACAGAACACACATTGATGGGCAGCCAGATGGCAGGAACAGAGACATACAGATGCAATTGTTAGATTAATAGGATATACATAAGAAACAAGCTAATGTATAAAGTACACAACAAACCAAGACAAGTGAACCAATCTATATCACCAGTGTGGAAACATCTGAGACTGCAGTTACCTTGTACTTGAAGGATAGCACTGGAACTGATAGTACCATTAGAATTATTAGCTCGTACAACATAAATGCCAGCATCTTTATCAGACACCTTCTCAATGAAAAGAATGTGTTTGCCTTCCTTTTGTGAAATTTTTAAATGCTGATCTGTTGTCAGCTTCTGTCCATTCTTGTACCTAAAGTAAAGAGTGCATTTTAAGTCAAACAACATCCAGCATCATTTTAAGTAAACCACATTTATTTTTGAGAATGTCCAAAAATTAACTTTATGTAAAAAGTTTTTCAGTATAAAGGCAAAGTATTGTTAAGAATGAGCAACAGTCTTAAATGACTAACGACATATTTTGTTTTTGAAGACATTTCTAAAGCTTACAAATATACAGGAGCATGGAATGGTACAGCACTGAAAAACAAGGTTTTCCCATTATGTTTTATCCCTGTACACATCTCACTCATTCCTCATGCTTTAACATTTATTTTTTCAAGCAGATATTAACTAAATTTAATGATTCAGCACAGCAGGTTATGGGAATTTCATATTCTAACTCCCTGCAAGTAATAAAATTCCAAACAGCACTTCTAAATCTTTTTCTGATTTTCTTAAATGCATGCATTCTTGACACCCTACAAAAGAGACTGATGCACTCAGCAATAAGAAAACTTTAGAACAGATCGATTCTTCAGGTTTGAATGGACATATTCAGTCCCATACCTAAGGAAAGATATGATTGCCTTAGAAGGGTTTCAATGTAGTTAGCTAGATTGTTTTTTTTAAATTCACTCATAGGATGTGGGCATCATTGGCTGTAGAAGCATTTATTGTCCATCGCTAGTTGAGAAGGTAGTGGTGAGCTGCCTTATTGAACTGTTACAGTTCATGTACTTAGGTAGGCCCACAATACCATTAGGTATGGAATTCCAGGATTTTCATCCAACAGCACCAAAGGAACAGCAATATATTTCTCAGTCAGGATAGTAAGAGGCTTGAAGAGGAACTTGCATGTTCTCACGTATCTGCTACCCTTGTCCTTCCAGACGGAAGTGGTTGAGAGTTTGGAAGTTTCTGTCTAAGGAGCCTGGGCAAATTTCTGCAGTTGATCTTGTAGATGGCACCTAGTACTGCTCCTGAGGATCAGTAGTAAAGGGAATGGATGTTTTTAGATATGGTGCCAATCAAATGGGCTGCTTTGTCCTGGAAAGTGTAAGCTTTTTGAGTGTTCTTGCAGCTGCACTCATCCAGACAAGTGGGGAATATTCCAACAAATGCCTGAACTGTACATTGTAAACGGTGGACATACTCTAGGGAGTCGGAAAATGAGTTATGCACTGCAGGATTCCTAGCCTCCAACCTGCTCTTGTAACCATTGTATTTATATGGCTAGTCTTGATCAGTTGCTGATCATTTGTAACCTCCAGGATGGTGATAATGGGGGTTTCAGTGATGGTAACAACCATTTTGGAGATAGGCATTGTCTGGCATTTTTGTGGTGCAAATATTTTTGGATCTTGTCCAGGTCTTGCTGCATGTGGGGTTGGACTGCTTCTTTACCTGAGGATTCAAGAATGATGCAAAACATCGTGCAACAATTGGTGAACTTCCCCACTTCTGACCTTATGATGAAGAGAAGGTCATTGATGAAGCAACTGAAAATGGTTGGGTCTAGGACTCTACCCTGAGGACCTCCTGTCGGAGTGTCTTGGAGTTGAGATGATTGACTTCCAAAACCAAACCCACAACCATGTGTCAGACATGACTCCACCAAAGGAGAGTACTCTCCCTGCTTTCCATCGATTCCAGTTTTGCTAGGGCTCCTTGAAGCCACATCTGGTCAAATGCAGCCTTAATGTCAAGGGCTGTCACTCTCTGGAATCCAGCTCTTTTGTTCATGTTTGAACCAAGGCTGTAATGAGGTCAGGAGCTGATTGGCCCTGGCAGAACCCAAACTGGGCATCACTGAGCAGGTTATTGCCGAGCAGGCGCTGCTTAATAGCACTGTTGATGACACCTTCCATCACTTTACTGATGATCGAGATTAGACTGATGGGGCAGTCATTAGCTGGGTTAGTTTTGTCCTGCTTTTTGTGGACAGGACATACCTGAGTAATATCTCCTCATTGTTGGGTGGAAGCCAGTGCTGTCTGGCAGTGTCTCTGATGAGAGGTTTGTCCTTCGGTAAAAAAATTGAGGATGTGGTGGCTATCGAATTATTAGAGATGATCACATTGAAACATATTCACAGAGATTTGACATGGTAAATGCTGAGAGGTTGTTTCCCTTGACTGCAAAGTTTAAGACCAGAGTCATACATTCATAAAAAGGGACTGACCATGTAAGACTAAAATTTGGAGAAATTTATTCAATAAATGGATTGTGAATCTTTAAAATTATCCACAGCAGATAACTCAATGTGTTTAAATGTAAAATATAATGACAGGTTTTTGGCGATGAAGGTAATTAAGGGACGTGGCTTTAGGATGGGAAAGTGGAGTTGAAGTCGAAGATCAATCTTATTGCATGATGAAGCAGGCTCAAAGGGCGACATGTTCTGCTTTTATTTCAGATGTTCTTACTTTCTCAAAGTCAAAAAATTCAACAAAATATTCAGCATCAATTTTCCAATCTTCCAAAGTAACACAATTGTAATAATAACTAGTGGACCTTAAAACCTTAGAGAATCAGGATTTCTGAGGACACATGGTGTCCATCAATAGTAAATAGCACCCTTCGGTGCTACTTCAGTACAATTTTCCTTTTTCTGTTACATTGAGTCCTCAACATTTCTTGGAATTGTCAGTGTTGACAAGTGATTACAGTATGGAATGATCCAGTGTTATTTTTGTCTCCACAAATGAATCTTGTCACTTGCATAGTGTAAAATACTGTAGATAACAGTGTGTATACAAAGCAAAAGCTGTCCATTTTTGAAGACACCTACACGACCGGTTTCCTTGATGTGCATTAAATATAGAATAATATAATATCCATAACCCTAAGCTGGATGAATGGATTGATATCATGCCCTTGATAAAAGCTTGGCATTGTTTCTCCTACTGAGCCCACAACTATAATTACCTGCCCCACCAAAATGCCATGATGGCATTTGGGCCTACTCACCAAGTACCACTTCAGTCTGTATTTTTATTTACCTGATACGTTCTCCTTTTCTGAATATCTCATAATGCTTCAAAACAAATTTCCCTACAATGCTTTTCTAAAGCTCTGCTAAGCCCCACACAAATTTCTCATGTGAATTCTCAATTCTTCTCTGTTTTAACCTCAGCACTGTAACTTGTCATCCTTGCTAACTTCAGTCTGTGCCTACTTACCTTGCCCTCTGTCCTCTGAGGTCACACCCTTCTTGATCTGCTTTTTAAAAAATATTCATTAATCGGATGAGGGCATCGCTGACCAGGCAGCATTTATTGCCTATCCCAAATTACCCAGAGGGCAGGTCAGAGTCAATCACATTGCTGTCGGTCTGGAGTCATATGTTGTCGTCTCACACAATTGCAATCTCCATTATCTACATTTCATGTAAAGGGCCATCACTCATCATTTCTTAGCATCCACATGTCCCTACTCATTTCTGCATTCACCCTGGAAAAAAACTGTCCTTCAGGTCCACTAACACATTCAAATTCCCAACTATCTTTGACCCTTTATTTACTTTAATAATTCTGCAGCTGGCAATCACTACCTCAACTTTATTTCTGTTGCAATTTCTCCCAGTAAGTCCTCTACCTTCTCTCTCACTCTGGCTATTTGCTTGGTAAAGTCCTTACCTGCACTCAGTTTATTCACAGGATGCAGACCAAAATGTAAATTATGCATATAAATTAATCTGTCACAGCAGATCTGGTTGGACCAATTCAAACAGTGTGGAATCCTGCTATATCCTGCCAAAACTGATGAGGATCATTTAGGAATGCTAAGATAACACACAGCTCCTTTTTCAACTGCCAAACATCCCCTTATTAAACTCATCTTTCCTGTACCCAACAGCTTCATTTTCAACAACAAGTTTCATGAGTTTATTGACTTCCTGATCATTCTCTCTTCCAATGCCTGTACCATATCCCTACATTCCTTTTGCTGAGAAAACTATCACTCATGGTAAGTGTAATATTTGGCCAGCTGAGGCAAGGTAATTGCTGTTTAAATATGTTATTCATGTGTTCGAGTTATGATAGTCTGAAACATTCTATCCTAATGGTTAATGGAAGGGTTTAAACTGCATCCACCTTTCAACTAAATTACACACAATTTTTGTCAGGATTAGAACTGTATAATTAATTTATTTTTGTGTGTCATTAATTCTCAAGTCTCCCATTCATTTCTGAAACTTCTTTGAAATATCTCTCTCGATTGATTACTGAAAAAAAGTGTATTCTGTCTAGAGCTAGACTATAATAACATAAAAATATTTGACCCATGGTAACAATTCATGCTAAATATATCTTAATGTTATATGAAATATTTCCAGACAGAAGAAATTTGACTTGTATCTATTTATATTATTGTTGTTTGTTATTTGTTACCCACCACATCAATGTTGGTTCTGGGAATCCTGTCACTTCTATTTCCAAGGTCACAGGAGAACCTTCTACCACACTGACATTAGACAAGAGCTTGGAGAAGTTGGGTGTGTTGCTAGCCAGGTTGCACATGGCTCTGCTTCTTGATGCATGTCTGATTTCCTCATGGATGACAGTATCCATTGGATGACCCGTATCATGCACTGACTGATCTATACTGAGAGGTACTGTTAGTGGCTCAGGTGAAGCATGTGAATTATTTCTGCTAGGACTCAATTCTTTTCTAAGACAGTGTCTATTATGATCATGCAGCAACTCCTGTGCCTCAGTCACACTTTCATGCATATTATAAGTCTGCAGCTGAGTCTCATGCACTTCACAGAAGGAATCACAGGCTGAGGAATTAGTTACCGTTTGGGATTTTAAGATATGTGAAAGGGTGCTCGAAACAATACTGGGTGCAGGAATTGTCAGTGGACTCTGGATAAAAGAGGAAGACTCGGATCTGTATTTTGTGCAGGGCTCAGTGCTGTGATTGGGCTGAGATGAAAAATTGCCTTCTAATCCACTATAAACTTGTGATCTTGAGTGATTTACTGCATCAGCAGTGCCAACAGGTGCTAGTGTATCAGAGTTGTCAGTCATTTGACTATAGCTTGCTTGCATTTGTGGCTGGCCACTAAAAGACCCAGCATATAGGCTGTGGGAACTTAATCTGGACATTTTATCCACTTCTGTTTCAGAATGAAGCATGTTTGATTCAGGCGTCTCGGGAAGTGGAGGCAAGGAAATGTCATCAGGAGACATGCACTCATATTCTTCTACAGACTGGTTTTCATCTACTAAAAGCTCATTTTGCAGATCTCCATCTGTCACTGTGCTGCCTTCAGTGGAAGGATGGAACAGTTCGGTAGCTTCCTGTGAATATGGATCTTCTGGAACTGAATCAGAGATTCGATTTTTCAGTAATCCACCCACGTTGGTATTTAAATGCTCCTTTAAAAAAACAAAAACAAATTGTATTAAAATTTGCTGCAACATGCTCTCCTGTAATGCTACTATTTCTGTGGTGCCACTAGGTGGCACCTTGATAACTTGCCCAATACTATATTGTTTCGCTATTTTGCCTGCAAATTCTACCAATGAATTTTTGAATAATTAAAGCAGGAGTTCACAAAACTCTCATCAGAGAACCAAATGGCAGGGGAAGTATGGGCACTTATTGTTTGCAGCTAATTTCAGTGGCTTAAGAACAAATAAAAACAAGAAATTGACTAACAGGTTAATTATACAAACTTCAGAAAACAATTAGAGACAGAAAATGAGATAACAAGGTGTGGAGCTGGATGAACACAGCAGGCCAAGCAGCATCAGAGGAGCAGGAAGGCTGATGTTTTGGGCCTAGACCCTTCTTCAGAAATGGGGGAGGGGAAGGGGATTCTGAAATAAATAGGGAGAGAGGGGGAGGCGGATGGAAGATGGATAGAGGAAAAGATAGGTGGACAGGAGACAGACAGGTCAAAGAGGCAAAGTGCTACATCTGCCCCTACACCCTTCCCCTCACCCGCATCCCAGGCCCCAAGAAGACTTTCCACATCAAGCAGATGTTCACCTGCACATCTGCTAGTGTGGTATACTGCATCCGCTGTTCCCGATGTGGCCTTCTGTACATCGGGGAAACCAAGCGGAGACTTGGGGACCGCTTTGCAGAACACCTGTGCTCGGTTCGCACTAAACAACTGCACCTTCCAGTCGCAAACCATTTCAACTCCCCCTCCCATTCCTCAGATGACATGTCCATCCTGGGCCTCCTGCACTGCCACAATGATGCCACCCGAAGGCTGCAGGAACAGCAACTCATATTCCGCTTGGGAACGCTGCAGTCCAATGGTATCAATGTAGACTTCACAAGCTTCAAAATCTCCCCTTCGCCTACCGCATCCCAAAACCAGCCCAGCTCATCTCCACCTCCCTAACCTGTCCTTCCTCCCACCTCAAGCCCCACCCCCTTCTCCTACCTACTAGCCTCATCCCGCTCCCTTGACCTGTCCGTCCCCCCTGGACTGACCTATCTCCTCCCTACCTCCCCACCTACACCCGTTCCCCGCTCCCATTTCTGAAGAAGGGTCTAGGCCTGAAACGTCAGCCTTCCTGCTCCTCAGATGCTGCTTGGCCTGCTGTGTTCATCCAGCTGTACACCTTGTTATCTCAGATTCTCCAGCATCTGCAGTTCCTACTATCTCTAGTTACAGAAAATACCTTTTATAAGACACTAGCATGACGACATAAAATTACAAAACCTTCAATGTTACACCGAAGCCCGTGGGATTAAAGGAGCAGAAGTGGCATGAATAGAAAGTTGACTATCAGATCAAATCAGGTAGTCGTGGGGCATGTTTGCTTTTGGAAACATTTAGTGATCTGACTTGGTGTACTGAGAATGATTTCAAAGCTTACAGATAACACAAAATTCAGCAAAGTAGTGATCACTGATAAGGATAGCACTTTGACTTCAGGAGGGCATAGAATAACTCCTCAACTAGGCAGACACATGCCAGATTAAATTTAGCACAGTGCAGTCATGTTGGTAGTGAGAATGAGAAGAGGCTAAGTGTGGTAAATGATACAATGTTAAGGACAGAGCAGGAATGGAGATACTTGGATGAGATGACGAGAATTTTGTTATCATCGAGACAGCAGTGTTTAATTAAATGCAAGCAATTGTACATTTCAAAACAAATTTGAATGAATACTTGAAATGGAAAATTGTAGAATCAAAGAGTAAGAGAAGATGAGTGAGACTTTCAAAGAGTGGGATATGTATGATGGCCTGAATGGCATCCTGCAGTGTTAAAATTCCTCAGGTTTAATGTAATATTTCCCTGACAATGGGCTGAGAAACAGGGGATGGGATTTAATGGAGCAGGAAACAGTGAAGTGGAGAGAAGACCATAAGACCATAAGACATGGGAGTGGAAGTAAGGCCATTCGGCCCATCGAGTCCACTCCGCCATTTAATCATGGCTGATGGGCATTTCAACTCCACTTACCCGCACTCTCCCCGTAGCCCTTGATTCCTTGCGAGATCAAGAATTTATCAATCTCTGCCTTGAAGACATTCAACGTCCTGGCCTCCACTGCACTCCATGGCAATGAATTCCACAGGCCCACCACTCTCTGGCTGAAGAAATGTCTCCTCATTTCCGTTCTAAATTGACCCCCTTAATTCTAAGGCTGTGCCCACGGATCCTAGTATCCCCACCTAACGGAAACAACTTCCCAGCGTCCACCCTTTCTAAGCCATGCATTATCTTGTAAGTTTCTACTAGATCTCCCCTCAACTTTCTAAACTCTAATGAATACAATCCCAGGATCCTCAGCCGTTCATCGTATGTTAGGCCTACCATTCCAGGGATCATCCGTGTGAATCTCCACTGGACATGCTCCAGTGCCAGTATGTCCTTCCTGAGGTGTGGGGCCCAAAATTGGACACAGTATTCTAAATGGGGCCTAACTAGAGCTTTATAAAGTTTCAGAAGCACATCACTGCTTTTATATTCCAACCCTCTTGAGATAAATGACAACATTCCATTTGCTTTCTTAATCACTGACTCAACCTGCAAGTTAACCTTTAGAGAATCCTGTACTAGCACTCCCAGATCCCTTTGTACTTCGGCTTTATGAATTTTCTCACCATTCAGAAAATAGTCCATGCCTGTATTCTTTTTTCCAAAGTGCAAGACCTCGCGTGTGCTCACGTTGAATTTCATCAGCCATTTCCTGGACCACTCTCCTAAACTGTCTAAGTCATTCTGCAGCCTCCCCACCTCCTCCATACTACCTGCCTGTCCACCCAACTTATCATCGGCAAACTTCGCCAGAATGCCCCCAGTCCCTTCATCCAGATCATTAATATATAAAGTGAACAGCTGCGGCCCCAACACTGAACCCTGTGGGACACCACTTGTCACCGGTTGCCATTCCGAAAAAGAGCCTTTTATCCCAACTCTCTGCCTTCTGTCAGACAGCCAATCCTCAATCCATGCCAGTAACTCACCTCGAACACCATGTGCCCACACCTTACTCAGCAGCTTCCCGTGAGGCACCTTATCAAAGGCCTTTTGGAAGTCTAGATAGATAACATCCACTGCGTTTTCCTGGTCTAACCTACTTATTACCTCTTCAAAGAATTCTAACAGGTTTGTCAGACACGACCTCCCTTTACTAAATCCATGCTGACTTGTTCTAATCCGACCCTGCACTTCCAAGAATTTAGAAATCTCATCCTTAACGATAGATTCTAGACTTTTACCAATAACCGAGGTTAGGCTAATCGGCCTATAATTTTCCATCCTTTGTCTTGATCCTTTCTTAAACAAGGGGGTTACAACAGCGATTTTCCAATCATCTGGGACTTCCCCTGACTCCAGTGACTTTTGAAAGATCACAACCAACGCCTCCGCTATTTCCTCAGCCACCTCCCTCAGAACTCTAAAGATCCCAGAGATCCCATTGGCCTTCTCACTTCCTCCAAATAAAGTTTGGTAGGAAGGTTGCAGGAAGCCCTGCTGCCTAGAGACTAACTGACACTCTTAAATGACCGATTAAGGGCCCTAATCTACCATCACTACGTTTTCAGCAGTGGCTAGGGGCCACAGCACGTTGGCAAATCCTGGCAGGAATGCCTTTGGTGGTATCCTATGCCCAAAAGAGAGACCAGGAGAAAAAGAAGTCCCCTACTCTCTACATAAACCACCTCTACTCCCTTATCAGGTTCCACCAAATGGCCCCAGCAATTCTGTCTCACACTTCCATCACTGGCTGCAGTGATGATCCACATTCTCCTAGAGAAGTTTTATGCCCTGAGAGAAGTTTTATTTTTGATAGCAGTCTCCTAATGGCCATGGTGAGAACCCTTCAGTTTTCAGTTACAGAGTCACAGAGTTGTACAGCAAGAAAACAGACCTTTTGGTCCAACTTGCCCTTGCCGACCAGATATCCCAATCTGACCTAGTCCCATTTGCCAGCATTTGGCCCATATCCCTCTCAACCCTATCTATTCATATACCCATCCAGATGCCTTTTAAATGTTATAATTGTACCAGCCTCCACCACCTCCTCTGACAGCTCGTTCCATACACTCATCACACTCTGCATGAAAATTTTACCTCTTTAGGTCCTTTTTAATCTTTCCTCTCTCACCTTAAACCAATGCCCTCTAGCTTTGGACTCCTACCCTGGGAAAAAGACCTTGGCTATTCACCTTATTCATGCCCCTCATGATGTTATAAACCTCTACAAGGTCACCCCTCAGCCTCCAACACTCCAGGGTGAAATGCCCCAGTCTATTCAGCCTCTCCCTATAGCTCAACCCCTCCAACCCCAGCAACATCCTTGTAAATCTTTTCTGAATCCTTTCAAGTTTAACAAGGACTTTCCTATAGCAGGGAGACCAGAATTGAATGCAGGTTTCTAAAAGTGGCCTCATCAATGTACTGTACAGACACAACATGACCTCCCAACTCCTCTACTCAATGCATTGACCAATAAAAGCAAGCATTACAGATGCTTTCTTCACTATCCTGTCTCCCTGTGACTCCACTTTCAAGGAACCAGCACTCCTCAGTCTCTTTGTTCAGCAACACTCCCCAGGACCTTACCAAGTGTATAAGTCCTGCCCTGATTTGCCTTACCAAGATGCAATATTTCACATTTATCTAAATTAAACTCCATTTGCCTCTCCTCAGCCCAATGGTCCATCTGATCAAGATCCCATTGTAATCTGAGATAACCTTCTTCACTGCCCACTTTACCACCAATTTTGGTGTTGTCTGCAAACTTACTAACCACACATCCTAAATTCACATCCAAATCATTCATATAAATGATGAAAAGCAATGGTCCCAGTACTGATCCTTGTGGGACACCGCTGGTCACAGGCCTCCAGTCTGAAAAACAAGTTTTTACCAGCATTCTCTGTTTGCTACCTTCATCTGGTTCTGGGGACCCAAGTTTGAATCCTGCCACGGCAGATTGTGGAATTTGAATGCAATAAAAATCCGGAATTAAAAGTCTAATGATGACCATGAATTCACTTTGGATTGCTGGGAAAAATCCGTCTGGTTCACTAACTGCTGTCTTTACCTGGTCTGACCTACATGTGACTCCAGACCGACAGCAATATGTTTGACTCTTAACTGCCCTCTAGGCAAATAGGGATGGGAAATAAATGTTGGCCTAGCCAGTGACACCTCATCTGTGAATGAATTTTAAAAAAGACTGATCAAAACCTTCCCAACTGTCAGTCTCATGGGGTAGCTCTTCCCATACAGTACTCTACTCATTCATGCTGGTGAGGTGCAGACACAGCATGGGAAGTGAGAGCTTTCAAGAAGGAAGAAGGAGTTTGTGTGTAAAAAGACCCTTAATTATGCTTTAAAATACTTCAACCACTTTCTTGTTGATCTACAGGGGCTTCCGCAAGTCTCGGCATCTGCTCCAGGAAAAGCTAGAAGACAGCATGATGTCAGGTCCCAATACCATTTTCTGAAACTTTCCCACACTGTACATTTTGGAAATTGCTTCAACTTTGTTGTGAAATTTCTGCACCACCTGTCTTAATCCATTTGTTCCTGAAACCTTCATCCATGTTGTCACTATCTCTCAACTTTCCAACATTCTCCTAGCTGGTCACTCATTTTCCACTTTGCTGCTTGTATTTTATTTCAAGCCAAGACCCTTTCACTCAGTTCCCTGAACTACATTTGTTTGAGGTCTGGTAATACCTTGATTTTAAAATTACCAACATTACTTTCAAATCTCAACATGTCCCTGCTCAACTCCAGCTCTGTAACTCCTTCTAGCTATAACATTCCTTTGAAATCTTTGTGTTTCTCTAAGTTTGGCATGTTACACGTCCTCCAATTTAATTGCTGCACCACTGGGGGCCATGCCATCAGCTTCCAAGATCCTAAACTTTAATATTCATTCCTTAAATCTCTGTAACTTTATCACCACTATCAAATATCTCCCAATGCAGCTGAAGGTCAATGCTTTGATTAAGATTAGTCTTTGAAACAAGTTGGCATGTTTTATGTTAAAGGTGTTTTACTTTCTATCAAAACAAAAATATACAACTGTCAAACCCTCAAGCAGTTCAAAGTTTCCATGGAACGGTCTATATGATAACGAAATAAAAGATGGATGGTTAGCTCAGCATTCTGGATGACTAGTAGATGGTTCAGAAAAAATGCCAGTTTGGATTTGTTTTCTATTGCAGTTGAGACAGATTTTAGACCTAACTCCTTGCCCTGCCCCTGGAGAGCAAAGACAAAAATAAAACTTCCAAAGAAACAGCTCAGGATGAGGCACCAGCAGACAATAAGCTGAGAATATTTATTCAGGTAGACCCCATGTGAACGAACAAAATAAATAATGTTTTTCATTAATTGTAAATATATTTTGAAATAATCATTTATGTGCTCACTTGAATTTTTAAATCAAACATGCTAAATGTGTTCAAGTGATTCAGTATTTATGTATTCTGTAACATTACTAATTCAAGAAAATTTTTAGGGGGTACATACGTGATTGCATGACAACGGATGATTTTGCAGTTCTGTTTGACCATCTGATGCTCCCCTGTTTCCTGCTTCGCCCATTTGTTCATCTTTAGCAGAAATTGGCATTAATATTTCTGAATTGTTCCCAAGAGCAGTTGGGAGAAGTCTTGCATCTTTTGATGCATTTTGTATGAGGTGAAGGGCAAAAACCCTTCTCTCAGAATCAGTGGAATACGTCGACGGAAATATTGAAGTTGATTGTAACGGCTTTGTTCTAAATGGCTGTGACAAGGTGGTGGTATAACACTGAATATATATCTCTTTCTCACTGCAGCTCTTCACATTATCTTTTCTTGCTTGGATATCTTCTGTGGGTAGTCCAACAACTTGATTATGACTTGAGACACTCGGGGACACTTGCTTTAGCTCTTTGGTTTCTTTTGCCTCTTCGGGCGAGTCCACAATAGATTTCAATGGTGCCAGAGTCATGTTTCCTTGTTCTTGGTTGTCCAGTGTTTGATGCATTATTTGCAAGCTTGCATCTACAGGTGATAGTTGACAATCATTGGTTTCCATCTAGCATTGGTTGAAGAAACATTACAGTTAAGAACCTTTTAACTTCAGTGTGTATGGAGTTTCCTTAAAAAAATGTTACTCGCACTTTCAACATTCACCAAAGAATATATTTTATTTATTGATAATGTAAATAAACATAAACATTGTTTGGTCCTCAGGTTTTAAAATTGCTCCTAATTGATAACTTTAAATAAATAATATGCAGAGATGTTGGTGGGAAAAGCAAACAAGACCAAAAAACAGGTATGTGGATCACAATGTGAGAATAACCCAAATCTTTTAATTTCAATATAGACAGCATGCAATCGTCATGCTGTCAGCTAATTTACGTAATGGTTCACGTAAGACCCGTACCATTTAAAACCAGAAATTGCTACTTAAAGTCAATCTGTAACACTTCAAATGGAAAATGTATTCTGGCTGCAGCAGGTGCTGGGAGTGGTTAGGGGAAACCGCCTCAAGAATGAATCTGGTCCAACATTGTAAAGGGCAAGCTCCAATATTCTCAGGCATTGCTTTGAAGGCCTTGGTGTAGCAGATGGGCATGAGGGAGACCCTCCATCCACGAAGCATCAAAAGGCTTCCCAGGCAGACAGTGAGAAGGTAGTAGGAAGAGATAGCCATTATTGTCAATGCCAGCTGTGTATGACCACTAGCAATGATGTAAGAAATTCAATGACATCACACGAATGGTCAAGGTGAGTGAATGCAAATCAGAATGCCATATCCTTCCAAATGAACCACTGACCTCACACTCTGCTCAAATCCCCTCCCCTCTTTACACTGCCCTACCGACATTCTTCATCAGTCACAACTCACGCTTCACTTTCGTTGCTATAAGTATCCCTCATATACATGTTAGAAGCCTTTCATTACTTTTGTTTCATTCTGTTATCAATTTTGAGTTATGAGCTGGAACTGACTGATGAACTTTGGGATGGTTTGCGTCAAAAAGAAAAGAACAGACCACGTCTCTTTGACCTGTCTGTCTCCTCTCCACCTATCTTCTCCTCTATCCATCTTCTATCCGCCTCCCCCTCTCTCCCTATTTATTTCAGAATCCACTTCCCCTCCCCCATTTCTGAAGAAGGGTCTCGACCCGAAACGTCAGCTTTCCTGCTCCTCTGATGCTGCTTGGCCTGCTGTGTTCATCCAGCTCTACACCGTGTTATAACAGACCACACAAGAATTGTTTGTTTGAGAGGCCAAGCCTGGAGGCTAATTGCAGGCTTAGCTTTGATTAAAGGATTCTAACAGACACAGCAACCCCCTCCATGCAGAATCTGCGTGAGGTGAACCACTGAATATGACTGGCCTGCAGTCAGGGGTGAAAGAAAAATTCACAGAGCCGCAATATCTCCAGAGGGTGAGGGTGCACAAGTTCTAATGAGAACTCATCTGAGGACTTCAATAGGACAGCATACAAATATAGTTGATGCATGTGGGATTACCTATGTATCCTGATGTGTCAGGATTTTTGAGCGGTTAGTACAAGATGAATTAAAATAGCTTTTTGCCAAAGCATGGAATGCGTGGTGTCAGCTAGCTGAACAGAATGTTTTCTTAGTGGCTGATGAAATCTATGAAAGCCACTCATCTAGAGACTGCACTTATTCATTCCCAGCAAGTTTCACTGCGGGGCTGAAAGTGGGAGGCAGTTCCACAACAGTGGAAAGCAGGAAACCAGGCAGTATATTGCCATCAGAACATTAGGATGGCAGCTGCTCCCAAAAGCTGCTCCCTCAGTTAGAAAGACAGCATCTCTGCAGCTGCAGCATGACCATTTCTAACAGTGGTCATTGCTGAGCTCTAGGGGGCTGATACCTCAATAGATATATTCCGGGGTCCAGGACAGACAGCCACAGATAATGCTGATCACCAGAGCCTGTGCCTGCATGAGCCTGCGCTCACTAATAAAATGGCCTGTGAATTGTATTGGTCAACACCCAAAGCAGCCAATCCAGCCGGTCGATCATATTGATTAACAAGCTAATCGACCAATGGCTGTTGTTGTGAACAACAGCAATCATTGGTCAAGTAAGATGTGCCAGATTTCCCAATCCCTTCTTTTGCTTTCATCTCCTATGATTATAAGTGAACGGTTCTGTCAGTCCCTTTGGAATTTGGAAAAGGTGAGGTATACTAAATCCATACCAAGAACATTGTGATTGACCTCCTGTCTCATTGGTATGTGTGTGCCTGACCTAGGTGAGTCATTCTGTCCCACGGCCCCTTCAAATTCCTCCCACCCCCTAAAGCAGTATTTTCACATAAGAAGTTGAATAATTTTTCACCTAAGTGTTTGGCCATAAGGAAACAGGGATAGATATCCATTGAAGAGATATCAGCCGATGATTGTGATGAATTACTCCATATCATACAACAGGTTGGTTCAGACAGGTTAATAGATGGTAAATGGTTGTGACTGCTGGAGTGATGTGCCTGCAGCAGGAGCATCATGACCTTCTCAGGTGTGTGAAGAAATGGTGCAACATGGTAATCCAAAAACAAAGTCCTCAAAAGTGAAGTTGAGGGTACACGATGACACTATACTCATGCCGAAAAGACCACTTTCTCTGAAGACCCAATGCAACCACAGAATATGGAGTTCCAAATCATTGATGACTGGAGAAAGTCAACATCTTGGACTGTTAACCCTCAACATCCCAAAAGAGATTTGCAATGTGTCTTAGCATACGCAAAACATTAAGCATAAACCAAGATCCTAGGAGTATAGAACGGTCTACAAGATTAGGATGTCTTCCTGGAGAATATCACTGTGAAGGAGATGCAAGTGGAAGGTCAATTCAGGATCTGCTGAGGGAAGTTCCAGCTGCCCTTATGGCTAGCCTAAAAAGCAAGATACAAGAACTACAAAGAAAAAGTGAGTAATAGAGAAAGTGACAACTCTTACAGAATGGATTAGAAGTAGGATAACAATGAAACAATTTGGAAAGCTGACAGTATGCATTGACCCAAAAGATCTAAACAAAAGTTTAAAGACAGCTTACTATACCAAGACAACCACTGAACAGCTGTGTCACAACTTGAAATGTTAAAAATTTTCACTCGCTGAGATGTGAAGGATTGTTATTGGCAAGTGAAGCTGGAAGAAAGCAGTAGCTTTCTCACTACATTCTCGATGCCTTTCAGGTGATACAGATGGTCGCACAGGTCAGTGTCATTTCCGCATCTCAAGAGGATTGTCACTGCAGAAAACATGAGATAATGGTCTTTCTGGAAGGAAAGCTCACATGAATGATCTACAAGATTGAACTCAGCAGACGAACCTGAAAATAATTGCAATTAAAGATACCCAAAATTAAGTACCTCACCCAGATCCTGCAAAGGTGATAAATGTGACCAATAGATGTAAAAGCAGTGCAGTGATTTGTCAACTACTTAGTAAAATACTTGCCCAATTTGTGTCAGTTTGTGAACAATTATGCCAATTCACTGCCAAGGACATGCAGTGGTATTGAGGCACAGAACAAGAAGTAGCATTCACTAACATCAAGCATGAGTGACTGGCAATGCCAGTACTGAACTATGTAAATGTTGAAGTTACCCTGCAGTGTAATGCCAGTCAGACATATAGGAGCAACCCAGGGTAACCGATTGCATTTCTGTTCACAGCTTTAATGTAAAGTCAACAACACTGTGCTCAGATTGAAAGCGAGCATCTGGCTGTGGTAGCTGTTTGTGAATATTCTAATTAACATCTACTTGAAAGATACAAAATGACAGTAAAGTCTGACCACGAGCTATTTCAAAGCATTTTCCTTAAGCTGTTACTGTCTACTCCAAAGTATCTGTGGTATAAGTTAGACATTTTCCTGTTACCATGCCTGCGTGCCAACAGCAACAAACTAGCTGATGTGTCACCCTCCAGCTTCCCAAATGAGTCACCCAAGTGACCTATTAGAAGCAACTCCTCAATTCTGTAGGAAATTTAACATTTCTGTTGCCACATATGAAGACCATGCAGTGAACCTGGCAGCCTCACAGCTGATTCTGTGGGGTAGGGGGATCCCTCATTTGTGGACATGCTCTGGCCCACAAGGCAATGTGCCACTTGTGCCTCATCATTTCTTGCACAGAGCCACAAGAAATCGAATGAAAGCATTCTTTCCCACATTGTGACAAAATTAGTGACCGTTTTCCTTGATTGTCAATTTATGAAATGTGTTTTGATTTTTCTGATAAGTTTATTAATATTTACCTGCTTTTCCTGCTGAGCATTTCCTGCTTCCTTTGACTTACTTGAATTTTCTGCTGCATTTTCTGAAGCTTCAGTCTGTTTAACATCAACATACAGAATGTCAGCTCAGTGCAAGTTATGTTAAAATATGTTAGTCAAAAGCACACATCTATCATTTCCAGGACGTTTCCTTTGAATGGGCTCATTTCTGGCAAAGACAGTATTTTTGCTATTCAGTGCTGGGTCAACATCCTCATGTCATTCAGAAACAGGAATTATTTTGAAATGGTCTGAATTACTTTAAGAATTTGACAGTTTTTCAAGGGCATATGAAAAGTGTTATTACTATAATGGCATCATAGAGAAATGCTTAAAAGTGAACTTGCCTCAGCTTTATTAATCTTACAAAAATCAAAAATTTCCTTTGATGGAATTTACTCATACCCTTGATTTTGGAGTATTTGATTGTGCCTTTGTATTTTGTTTCCTGAATTATGCTGAATCAGAAATTGTACTACCTTTATGAAATTGGTATCACAAGTGGTATTTTGTTAGATCTTCCATTTGCCAATATACAAGAATGTCATTTCTAGTTAGAGACATTAAAAATTAACCAGAAGTGTTGCAAAATAGAGTTAATTTCAGCTGAAAATGAGCAAAACTAATCTGCACAAATACATGTATAAAAGAAACTGTACATCAAAATTACAAGTAATGCTATCCAAACAGATTTCTTTATTTAATCTGATTTCCTTATCCTATTGATATAAATATAACTTTTAGTTAACCCAATGTCAATATTAACTGCAAAAATAGAACTGTTTTTGTGCTTACCACATCAGGAAGTTTTAATTCAAGCTCTCTTAACCCATTGCAAAGTTCCTTTATTGATTCAAGAATCTCATTGTGCTTTGTTACCATTTTCTTCACAAATTTATTTGCTTCTTCAGGACCTTTAGGTGAGAATACAGACATGAAACCAGTGTTGCCTTTCAGATTAATGGAAGATGTATCTAACTTAACTTTCAATACACATTCCCCCAGCTGCAGGTAGTTCTGATTTTCAATGTATGTTACATCAGATAGGGTACTTGTTCAATCTTTGAATTACAGGCGGTAAATCATCAATATTTTGCCGCATAAAAATAATCTGTTAAGTTGTAGAAAATGCATTTTAAAAAGATGTTTTTTGAAGCACAAGAAAATGAAGACAGAAGTCTAATGTGATTCTGAAAGACTGACAGATCAATATTCATAGAAAAGAATAAGTTTCATGTTGTCTGCATGGCTCTTGAAATTTCTGTTGGCAAAGAACAACATTGAGAAGTGGTAACCATCTGTGTAATTATCATTGGCAGAAGTGTTTCTTTATGAAATGTGTTTTATCCTCAAAGTGCTAGTTGGTTACCACAGTCACTTGTACAAAATTCTAAATATTGAAGCGAATTCAAAACATTGTGCGGATCTTTTTGAAGGAGCAATAAATCTCTACATTTAAAAATTATACACATCAACGATTTATGACATCGTCATCTTGTTAATGTTTCATTAAGGTCACATTTCAGTCTTTGGAATTCTAAGCAACACATGCCCACCTACTCAACCACTCCTCATAAGACAGTCCTTCTCTAACTGGTATCAACCAAGTGAATCTTTTCTGGACTGTCTCTGATGCCATTCGATTTTTCCTTAGATAAGGGTCTCAAAACTGTTCACAGTATTTCAGCTGTGTCCTCACTAGTGCCTTGTATAGCTTTAGCAAAACCTTCCTACTTTTATGTTCCATTCCCTTTGAAATAGAGGCCAATAGTCCCTCTGACTTCCCCTATTATTTGAACATGTATGCTAGCTTTTTGTGATTAATGGATAAGGACTGTGCTGTAGCCGTCTGCAGTATTTTGCCATTTAAATAATATTCAGCTCCTCTACTCTTCCTGCCAAAGTGCATAATCTCACATTTCCCACGTTATATTCCATGTGCCAAGTTTTAGTCCAGTCATTTAACCAGTCTGTATCCTTCTGCAGAGTCCTTGTTTGAAACTCACCACTGGCCTTCCCACCTATTTTTGTGCTACCTGTGAACTTCACTGTTGTATTTTCACCTGCTTCATCCAAGTAATTAACATATATATAGTAAATATACGTAAATATAAATGGTCCTAACATGGATCCCTGTGGAACTCCACTAGTTACAAGTTACCCATCCTGAAAATGTCCCCCTTATCCCAACTCTATGTCTTCTTTTGGTTAACCATAGAATTACACAGCATGGAAACAGATCCTTTGGTCCTACTAGTCCATACCGATCATGTTCCCAAACTAAACTAGTCCTACCTGCTTGCATTTGGCCTATATCCCTCCAAACCTTTCCTATTCATATACTTACCCAACTGACTGTTGAATGTTATAACTCTACCTGTAACGACCATGTCCTCTGGCAGTTCATTCCACACACAATTCACTCTCTGTATAAAAAACAGTTGCCCTTCATTCCTTTATCCATGTTAATATACCACCTCCAACATCATAGGCTTTATCTTATTAAGTAGCCTGATATGTGGCACCTTATCAAATGTCTTCTGAAAATCCAAACTGCTTTCCATTTAAAATCTAAAGATTTTTATAATTCTTTTCCTACATCCATTACCTTCAATACTATTTCTGTTTTATGCCAAAGACAATGGTGAGAAGCGTACAGTGGTTTCATTCTGCCACTCACTTTTTTTGGGCAATCTATGAACAATAGTGAAAAAACAAGCCCACCTGATATTTTTAAGTAGGAAATCATGATAATGCATTTAGCATTGCTGAAAGTTTCTTTGATTTTTGGCATTCACCTACTGCAAACGATGTCATAGAAACCCCTACATTAACACTTTTTGCATTCAGCAAGCTAAGCAATGTTTTAAATTAGAATAATATCATTCTGACCGTATAGTCGCATTGCCAGTTCTGTGATTTGCTGGATTCTCTCTTCTTGTTGTGGCACGGTAGGCCACATAAACTTTTCAAACTGCTTGTAAAGAATTCCCACTGATTTCTTTGTCTTGCACTCAGCTGAATACTTCCCAACTCGAACAACTGTACCACTTGCATCCTCACACCAATACTGACTCTGAAATGCAAGTAAGCAACTTAATATATTTAATAATGCACACATGTAAATGCATTTCTGAAAATGCCACATTACTTGCAAACAATTTTGTGACTAGAAAACATATTCAGTCTCACAATTGAATATTCAATAAGCCCTTTCCTTCCCCAGACATTGAATAATTTTTCAATCAGAAATTCTTTCTCACTTCCCAATTTTGTCTGCACGACTGGAGGAAACTTAAATACTGTACTTTTTTAGATAACATATATAGTGAGGTGCTACTTTGCTTTAATGACATTTTTGAGTTATATTCTGAGTTACCTGGAAATGTTTGTTTCAATTTAAATAAGGTTTAAAAGCATTTGATGAACAATCAACAATCACATGGTGGATTCAAGCACATCAGTACAAGGTCAAGACTGAAGCATTTTGTATAGTTTTCAGCCTGAAGTGCCTAGTGATAATTCTTCTTTGCCTTCTCCTGAGGTACCCAGCATCACAGATGCCAGGCTTCAGCCAATGTGATTCACTACATGGGATAGCAAGAAACTGTTAAAGATACTGGGTATTATAAAGGCTGTGGGCCCTGACCACATTCCTGCCCCACTATGAACAACCTGAGGATGATCATTGACCAAAAACTGTACTGAGGTCTAGCCATATAATTACTGTAGCAACGAGGCTAGGTCAAAAGTTGGGAATTTTGCAGTGAGCGATTAAACTCCTGACTCCCCACTACCTGTCCACAAAATCGTGAGTGTGATGGAATACTCTGCACTTACCTGGTGGGTGCAGCTCCTAGAGCAGTCAAAAACCAGTCAAGGGCAAAGCTACCTGCTTGATTGACATCCTATCTGCCATCTTTCGTATTCAGTCCTTCCACTCCAATGTATAGATGCAGCAGTGTGTTTCACCTACAAGGTGTACCGCATTAACTCATCGAGGCTCCTCCGACAGTGTCACCTGTACCGTCTAGAAGGATTTGGGCAGCAGATGGGAACACTACCACCTATCTGTTTCTGTCCAAGACACACATCAACCTGTCTTTGAACAACAATGCTGTTTGTTCACTGTAATTGGGTCAACATCCTGGAATTCTCTTCCTAACAGCATTGTGGGTATTCCTGCAGCAAATGGACTGCAGCAGTTCAAGGAAGCAGTACTTCACCACTTTGGCAAAGGCAATTATAGATGGGCAATAAATGCTGCTTTAGCCAACAGCACTCACTCACCATAAATGAATTTAAAAATGCATGGCATTAGGCAAGAGTTTTTGTTGGTAATATTAAAATAATATACTACATTTTAAAAATGATTAATAAGATCAATGGGAAATGGTTAACGAAGAGCAGAAAGCAAGTGAGGATTGAACAACTGAATATTCAACCACAATAATCATCATTTCTATGTCATTGATAGTAAGGCAAAATGTTAAGTAAGGTCTAACTGTACAACAGTGCGATAATATCTACCTCTTCCATTGCCTGTTGTAATTGCATTGTCATGTCCAAGGTCTGTTTGTATTCCTCCACTGTCTTGTCAAGCTCATTCACTTGTTTCTGAACTTCATTCATGGATTCTTCAAGTACATTAACTTCCGCTCTCGGGATGTGCTTTTCTAGCACAGTAGTGCCTTTTGTCACATACTGAATCATTTTCTTTTTGAACATCTTTCAATACAGAAAACACAACATAAATTAGACACCTGTAACAAAAAGTAAGGTAGACCAAATGTCCTCAGTTCAGTAGTTTAAAATCTAACAAAAATAGGTTCATAGTGTTACCTCAAATTTTTCAGTATATATTTCAACCTGCTGGATTTGATTTCGGACAGCTTTCAGATTGCGGAATTTTTCATTTTTCTTCAGATAATTAAATTTCAAGTTATTAAACTTCTTCTTGAGTTCTTTATAGGATTCCTTTAACTAAAGACATATATTTTTACAGGATTATTATATGTTCATCATCAACTTTAAAACTGAACTTCAAAGAATTAGGTTGAAACATTCCTAGCAAAATCATGGGAATTTTTATACATTCTAAATATGTGATCATAAAGGAGCTGGTTTTTATTTCTCATAACAATATTACTGTAGAGATTATACCTTTTTATTAACAGTACAAAGACAGTGCGCTTGTCATTACATAAGTGAATCATTTTAATATAGCAATAATAAATATTGTAACATTAGTTTTCTATGATAGTGCAAATATCCACTCATTTTAAGTGTATCTTGGAGGGAAGAAATTCTATCGCTTTCAGATACCGACTTCTCAAGTAAGCCAACAGAGTTATGGGTGACCTAGAAGATCTAACAGCTTGCTTTGTTATAGATGTTCGGGTAGAAATTGGTAGAAGTATTCATATATTCTTGGGAATATAATTGGTGTTCACAGCATATCAATTTTGCAGTAAGTCAGCCTGTGCAAGGCCTTGTGCCTAATGTGAATTTGTGAGGGCTATTTTCTAGGCAGCCCTCGATGAATCTTGGCCAATGCTCCCTCTACTTCTGATGCCTCTGTGGAAGTAAACTCTAGGTAAGCTTGTAAAGATTTTCTCTCTGGAATGAGGGAGAATGGGATTACTTCCTGACTCTGTGGTTCTGATGATGGCGCAACACCTACTTTGCCAGTTCTGACACTTTTCCCTCACTTATGACAGGCCCAGAGTCTGAAAATTATTCTTACTGTAGAGTGAACTGCCTGTGTGAGGTAACTGCTCCAAAACATCATTCTGAAGGTGCAGTACATTCCCCAAACCTATTTTGCACAGTGTCAGTCTCTCTGTTCAGACACATGTTGATTGCACAGCTCGGAGTCAAATTAGCCCCGTCTAATTTCTATTCAAACATTGAAAGTCTATGACCTTAAAATTATGTTATGGGACAATAGGATAAGTATGATTAGAATATTGCTATGAAGTTGTAGTGTCCACAACTTCAGAAAAAGGAATAGTAACCTGTTTAAATATAATGGACAAATTTATAACATTTTGACAAGGCCCAGAATATTGATGTTATATATGTCACTGTTACCCACACACTTTCAACAAGTACAATGATGCTTAGTAATTGTTTCAAAGCTACCTACTATCAAACCATAATGTTACAATTCTGGCATTTTCTTACTTTTGGATTACTTATATTCACTCAATGATTTATTTCCAATAGTCTGTCAGTTGGTCTCTCCAGATGATCCATTCCCTTAAGAGGTTAGTAGGCAACACGTTTTCGACACCATTCTAATAATGGCATGAGAATGAAATGTAAGAATTCCTGAATCGCTTGCTCATTCTTTTTGAGAGGGTGTATGGAATGTGGTTCGAACACCATCTCCCACTCACCCCCCACACCCCTTCCTCAATCATTATTACAATGAATTTGACACCAAGAACATAAAGGAGTGAGGGCTGCAGTGATCTATCCATGCTGGATTCCGTTGTATCAATTTCATTTTTCTACTTCTACAATGCGAACAAATTTAGAATTACAGCAGCCACAGAGTTGTGCGTCAAACATCTAGACGTCACTCTATAATATATTTTGAATCAGTTTAAAAAAAAACTTTTCAACAGCTTTCACATCTGAACGAACATTTACCATTTACAAATTTGAAAAGATTTTTTAAATTGCTCTTTGTAAAGCATTGAGTTGAGGATAGGAAGGAATAATTATTTGTTTTAGCAATCACTACATCTCTTGGTTAAGTCCAAAAAACAAGAGACAATTTTGGAATACAATTTATAGAAATATACAATTATTGGTATGGGAATTAAAACATTATAATTCAAACTCATGGTACAGAGTAACAACTGTTTGGGTGGTCTTTCCGCCACATCTTTTTTTAGGTCTGCAGTCACTTGCTACTGTTACATTTCACAGCATCTCTCCTAATGCAGCTGCTGAGCTGGCTAATTCGATGATATTTTACAAGAGCTCATTTGGATAAGCATATAGGGTGCAATTTACGCAACCTCAGTGAAGTATATGAAGGGGGGTGGCATATACAATAAAGCGGGTGGTCAACCCCTGCATTCCCATTCACCCTGATCTACTTTTTATATTACTGACCTACCTCTTACATTACTGACCTACCTTTTATATTACTGACCTATGTTTTACATTACTGATGTACCTCTTATATTACTGACCTACTTCTTATATTACCGACCTACCTTTAATATTACTGAACTACCTCTTACATTACTACCTACCTCTTATATTACTGAAATATCTCTTATATTACTGACCTACCTTTTATATTACTGAACTACCTCTTACATTACTGATCTACGTCTTACATTACTGACCTTTGGCTATTGAGGCTGTCAGATGACCAGTTAGGTACTTCATTCCACTTCCAATGTGATGTGTGGGACTGGGAAAAGCAGAAGCAAAAAAGCCAGCCAGGCATATTTCACAGCATAGAGATAGCCCTAAGGAAGTGGAGTGCTTGTTTGGGGGAATCTTCTGTGCCCACTGGGGCACATTCTTCCCCCGCAAGGTGATACATCCCTCTCCCTGCACCCCCCACCTGCCCCCTCTAAAACCCAAATCTATACATCCTTCACCTTTCTTGTTTGGGTCTCTGATCCCTCCTGAGCCAAAACGTCTAAACTTACCTTAAAGATTGGTATCCATGCTTTTCCTACAATGTGTAGTCCCAGCAGCTACCACTAGTTGCTTCTTGGAGTATAGAGTTGCCGCAGTTCTCAAGGGTGGCAATTCCTCCCCCTCAGGCTCTCATACAGGGCAGCCAATTTTAAAGTTGGTGACATGTTAGCCATCTTGGTGACCAGGGAATGTGAGAGGATCTGTTCACCCTGAGAGCTGCTGATCTAATATGTTATCTTTTCTGATTCAGATTTAATTGCCTGGTCACAAGTTTAATGAGTTGCATTTGGTGATTCAATTTCAATGTCACTCTGAGTTTCATAGTTTCTTAATATAGCTTTCATAAACAAAACCGAGGTATGAACTGAGCTCCTGCTACTACCTGTGGACATTTACCACACTGAAAGCATCTTCAAAATCTAATTTTCTTTTGTACCACACCACCATAGTTATATTGAGCTGGATCTTCCAAGGAGTAGCAACCTACGCAGAATGCAACTTTGCACCTTCTGAACACAAAAAAAAACTCCACATGTTTACAAGAAGATTCCAAATCAAGGCGTCTTTGGAAATGCAGAGTCGCACTTCTGTTCTGACAGGTCCCTGATACTGCAAAATGGGCGGGGAAAGGCAAACCATGCCCCATTTACACAGTAGGCAGTTGTCACATCCATCCATAAGTGGGATAGGTCAGTATGTCACTCCTGGGACTGAAAATGCAAAGACATGCATTGCAGTCCAATGAAATGGAAGTTTTAGAATGATTAAAAAATAAGATAAAATCAAAGTAATGATTGTCACAATGACACTTCTTCTGCAAATCTAATAGCTTAATTGTTGTTACTGCAACTATAGTCTTTTGGCTTCAAATTAGTATTTTAATATTTATTTTAGTATACATCTTCACTAAGGGCTAAGGGTGTGGGCTCACTGTGATTTGGTGCTCCGTTTCTACATATTCCACAATACAATTCCCTAGCCCCATTAAATTTAATGCATTTCCAAATTATATTATAATTTAAAACTGTAAAATACCCATTACTTTGTCTAAAGCAGATAAAAATACTCAAGTCGAACTCTGGCAAATCTTTAAATGCACAACTAAAAGCTTCTAAGTTTTTTTGAAAGATCATCTAACTTGATCATATTCAGTCAGTTATTCATGCTGAACTTGAATCTAAAATGCAACTATTATTGTAGTAACAATCGATAGCGCATGAAGTAAAATTCAAGATATACTGGAAAGACATTATTCAGAGAACTAGACAACATAAATATAAATAACTGAACAATATTTCATGCTTGGAGTAAATTAAGTATTAATCTGTTTGGTCTGGATCAGACTTCTAAATGAGAAAGTTCATTCAACTCATGGTGTTTGTTCATTCTTAAGAACACAAGAAACAAGAGATGGATGGCTGGAAGAGCTGGATCTGATATGTTACAAGAAGATCACTGTTCATTCTTCTAACCTTCAATGGATATAAACCTAAGCTGCTCATCCGTTTCTCATAAGACACTACCCTCATCCCAGGAATCCGCCTCAATTTTTTTTCTGAACTGCTCTAATTGCAAGTATATTCTTCCTTAAATAAGACCATCAAAACCATGCACTGTACTCCAGCTGTGGTTTTATCAATGACCTGTACAGTTGTATATTGATTCACCATCCCCCAGCAATAGAGATCAACATTCTGTTTTGCTTCCTAATTACATGATGAATCCACATGCTAACCTTTATGATTCAAGTAGGAGGTCACCCAGAACCCTCTTGTTACTAACAAGATGTAAGGAGGACACTGTCACTCTTGTCCGAGAGTCAAATGTGACTTTAAAAATATCAAGGAAGGGGGTCTTGTGGAAGCAGTGGTAATATTCCTACTTCTGAGTCAGGAGACCCAGATTCAATTCGATGCTCCAGAGGTGTGTGATAACATCTCTGAACATGTTGATCCAGAAAGAATCTACAAACATCAAGGAAGAATAGAGGACCTGAATATTATTTAAATGGAGAAAGACTGAAGAAAGCTATGAGAACAGAAGGATTTGGCAGTTGTTTTATATAAATCTCTAAAAACTAGCACACAAGTTCAGAGGGTAATAGGGAAGGCAAATAGAATACTGGACTTCATTTAAAGAGAATGAAATATAAAAATAGGGAACTATTGCAAAAATTGTACAAGGCACTACTTCAGCTGGAATAGTGTAGACAGTTTTGGACCCCTTATCTAATGAAAGATATCCTGGCATTGGAGGCAATCCAGAGAAGATTGATACCAAATTCTGAGGAACTGTTTTGTGAGAAGATGATGAGTGGTTTGGGCCTGTATTCATTGGAATTTAGAGGTACAAGACCTTATTAAAGCATACAAGATTCCTGAGGACTTGATACTTGATATGGAAAGGTTGTTTCCCCTTGTGGGAAAATCCAGGAGCAAGAGAACATAATCTCAGAATAATGGGTTGTCTATATATGATAGAGATGTGGAGGAATTTCTTCTCTCAGAGGGTACTGAGTCTGTGGAATTCCTTACTGTGAAGTGCTTTAGGAGCTGAGTCATTAAGTATATTCAAAATTGAGATAGACAGATTTGTAATATAAAGGGAAGCAAGAATTGTGGGGAAAGTGCAGAAAAGAGGATCTGAGAATTATCAGATTAGCCATGATCTCCCATTGAATGGTGGAGTAGACTCAATGGGCTGAATGGCCTATTTCTGCTCCAATGACTTACAGTCTTAACCGAATCCCAATATTGCTAATTGTATCCTTTCTCCATAATAGATTTGAAATGAAAAGATCTATCAAGCACGTCACTTTAACAAACACAAGAATTTAAATTTATTATTAAACAAAACATTAAATTAGGGAGCTGAACTGGTTAACACAATTTGTAGTATGAAAGTGTAAGTTTTACCTCTCTAAATAACCCCAAATACACACACTTCAGGTAAAAGTGAAAGAAATGAACAAAGTGAATCACTTTAAAAAAAAACTTCCTGTCCAAAGGTGGCTATTCTTGATTGCAAAAAGGAGAAGACATAGATGTTCTGCAGCCTATCAATCTGATGGTCTTTCGCATGTGGTCAAATTATTAATCATGCACGTTTGTCTCTGGGACTTTAACGAACACAGCTTGCTTAGGACATATACTGCTGCAAAGTGTTCTTTTGGAAGAGTGACTGAAATCAGGTTTCAAAGTAAATTCACCACAGAGGTGCTTCAAACGAAAGGAAGCATGAGATGAGCAGCTTGATCTCAGCAGGTTCTCGCCAGCTGATCCACCTACTGATCAAACAAGCGAGCCATGAAACTCACACAGGTGACACCTGTGAAGTGAGTTCGAACAAATGTCTGAAGCCACATGATTTTTAAGAAGCCTAAGAAAGGTTTCAATGTCCCAAAGACTTTTCAGTTCCTTCTTCCCCCAAACCAAATCGAGATATCCACACATAACTGGAAGTAGATCCATTTTCCACAGGCTTTCCAAACTCAAGTCTTCAAATAAATGTTACTTTTGAAACAATTTCATTACACTCTGTACATCAATATTCTGTAGCATCCTTCCATTTAAATAATATTTTGCTTTTCTATTCTCCCTACCATTGTAGACAACATTCACTGTTTCCCACTTTGTACTCTATTGGCCAAATGTTAGCTCACTTACTTAACCTACTAATATATTTCTTTGCAAAGTCTCCACCTCACAGCTTGCTTTCTACTTGTCTTTGCATTATCAGCAAATGTAGATACAATACATTCTGCCCTTTTATCTACCTCATTAATTTAAATTGTAAATGAGCCATATGTAAAATATTATTATTTATCATGTGGTTTGGGGTCAAGACAGACTAGTCAAGGGGAAGGTAAAGTCAAGAACTGTATTCAGGCTTCGACTTGAGAGTAACACTATTTATTATGCATTAATACTAAATACTGTTATACACAGTAAAGGTCAAAAATCACACAACTCTGGGTGGTAGTCCAACAGGTTTATTTGAAAATGCGAGCTTTCGGAGCCTTGCTCCTTCTTCAGGTGATAGTGAGAGAGTGGCTTTGGACACAGATTTTTATAAGTAAAAGATCAAAGGGTTGTAGAACTGATGCAACTGTATTGAACAAACCTAAGATGTCTGTTAAATCTCTGTTGACTGTTCTGGTTTGTTGGTTTTCTCATTGGGCTCGCTGCTGACCTCTTGGAAGAATTCCCAGCGTCTCATTCTTCTGATGAGACAACCAATGAACCGGAGCAGTCGACACAGTAGTCTGTGGTGGAGCAGCCACAGAAGAAGGAGTCGAATTGCATCCCTCTGGAAGGCCAATGCCCTGGGCTTGACATGTATGCTCAAGCCGTCAGGGAATGCGTGAATACCAGACTCATCAGCTGCACTTACAAGGTAGCGCAAAACGACCCCAGGCAC
The DNA here is from genome assembly GCA_024137785.1 of Ginglymostoma cirratum. Taxonomy (NCBI): domain Eukaryota; kingdom Metazoa; phylum Chordata; class Chondrichthyes; order Orectolobiformes; family Ginglymostomatidae; genus Ginglymostoma; species Ginglymostoma cirratum. Next base: position 35,628,359 of record JAHRHZ010000145.1, on the reverse strand, counting down.
AACGCAATGCATTCCATGCTCTCAAGATCAAACACAACATTGTCATCAAACCAGCAGACAAAGGAGGAGACATCATCATACAGAATAGAATGGACTACTGCAAGGAAGTATACAGAGAGCTGAACAATCAGGAACGCTACAGACAACTAGCTGCCGATCTGACCAAAGAACATACCTGTGAATTCAACAGACTGATCAGGACCTTTGATCCAGTCCTTCAGAGTATCCTATGCACTCTCATCCCGTGTACTTCTTGTGTAGGGAATTTCTACTGCCTTCTGAAGATACACAAAGCAACATACCTGGATGTTCCATCATATCAGGCAATGGGACCCTGTGTGAGAATCTCTCTGGTTATGTCAAGAGCATCTTGAAATCCATTGTACAGGGAACCCCCCAGCTTCTGTTGCGACACCAGAGATTTCTTACAGAAACTCAGCACTCACAGACCAGTCAAACCAGGAACATTCCTCATCACAAAGGACATTTTGGCACTCTACGCCAGCATCCCCCATAATGACAGCATTGCTGCTACAGCCTCAGTACTCAATATCAACAACTGCCCAATTTCCAGATGCCATCCTACAACTCATCCGCTTCATCATCAACCACAATGTCTTCACCTTCAACAACGAGCTCTTCATCTAGACACATGGAACACCATGGGGACCAGATTTGCACCAAAATATGCTAATATTTTCTTGTACAAGTTTAAAAAAGACTTCTTTGCTGCACTGGACCTCCGACCAATGATATACACCAGATACATTGATGACATCTTCTTCCTTTGGGCTTATGGTGAGGAATCACCGAGATAACTACACCATGACATCAATAAGTTTCATCCCACCATCAGACTTACCACGGACTACTCTTTAGAATCAGTCTCATTCTTGGACATATCTCCATCAGGGACAGATACCTCAATCCCTCACTCTATCACAAGCCTACGGATAACCTCATGATGCTGCAATTCTCTAGCTTCCACCCGAAACATATTGAAAAAGCTAATGTCCTACAGGCAAGCCCGATGCATACACAGGATCTGTTCGGAGGAGGAGGAACGCGACGGACACGTGATGGTTTTGAAGGACGCCCTCATAAGAATAGGATACGATGCTCAACTCATCGATCGCCAGTTCCGATGTGCCACAGCAAGAAACCATAATGACCTCCTCAGAAGACAGACTCAGGGTACGACTGATAGAGTACCCTTCATTGTCCAGTACTCCCTGGTTGTGGAGAAACTACGCCAAGTTTTCGCAGCCTTCAACACATTATCAGTGACAATGAGCACCTCGCCATGATCTTCCCTATGTCTCCGCTTCTCGCCTTCAAACAACCGCCAAATCTTAAACAGACCATCGTTCGCAGCAAACTACGCAGCCTTCGGGACAACATCGACCACAACACTATACAATCCTGCCACGGCAGCCTCTGCAAGATATGTCACATCATTGACATGGGCACTACCGTCACACTTGGGAATGTCACCCACTACGTGCATGGCAGATATTCATGTGACTCAGACAACATTGTCTATCTCATACGCTGCAGGATGCCCTAAGGCATGGTATATTGGTGAGACCATGCAGATGCTACAACAACAGAAGAATGGACACTGCGCAACAATCGCCAGACAGGTATGTTCCCTCCCAGTAGGGGAACATTTCAGCGGTCAAGGACATTCAGCCTCCAATCTTCGGGTAAGCATCCTCCAAGGCGGATTTTGGGACACACAAGTCGCAGAGCAGAGGCTGATAGCCGAGTGCGGTACCCATGAAGACGGTCTCAACCAGAGGATCTTGGTTCATGTGGCATTATAGGTGACCCCACCATACTGTACATCTCACATATGCGTACATACACACACATTCACTCACATAAACACACACACACTCTCTCCCTCTCTCTCTCTCTCCCTCACACACACTCTCACTCTCTACTCCGGCTCTATCACCTTATCATGTACATTGCAACAGTAAACATATTTCAATAACTACCAAAAGGTCAGACCTCACCTTATATCAATATTTCAAGGCAAATAAAGAAGATAGATTCACCTAACATAACTAGATGGTAGAATCTGGTGTATCTGTGACTACCATGCATAGCCATGATGTGGAGATGTCAGTGTTGGATTGGGGTGGACGAGGTCAAACATCACACAACACCTGGTTATAGTCCAACAGGTTTATTTGAAAACACAAGCTTTCAGAGTCTTGCTGTTTATTCAGGCGGTAGTGTGAGAGGTGGTCAATGTTTTGTTCAGAAAAATCTAAAGAACTGAGTGCAAGGCTGAATAATGAGGCAAGAATATCCTCAGAAGATTTCTCAAATTAAGTGAATTGATGGCTTCCTTGAAATGAGATGAAGCATTTGAACACTTATCTGAAGTGCAGTGAAGTAGTTACCAAGGTGAGATGCAGCAAAGTATACTCTGAAGAGGTAGCACATTCATGCTAGCTAAGCAGTCCCTATCTCCTCCACAATTCTCTGATGCTGTCGAAGGGCTGATGCAGCCATACAAATGGGGTTGAACACACACTTCCACAAGGCTTGGGCCTCCATTTGAGGCAGCAACATCTCCAGGTCAGTATTTCCTTTTATGCGGTAGGCGCCAATGCTGACTACATCGTTATCCAGCAAGGCACCCATAAAGTCTCAGCAGTTTTTCAGTCTTAGTGGGTGTTCAATTCCTATTTGACCCCCAAAGAGGAATCTCACTTTTGAATATTCAATTGGTGGTCTCATCACCAGGGAAATCGGCAGACTCCTTCATTAACACTTCACACATATATGCCAGTGGGCATTGGTGGATGAGCTTATTCAATATAGAACAGTATAAAGGCAAAATTACAGATTTTGTTCCAGTAAAGAAGACACAACATTGGAGCAGGCAGTCCAGGGAAAAGCACATCATGTGGATGCATACTGATACGATCTCAAGGCTTATTCTGAGCCCATGGGTTGACCAGGCTGAAAGATATCTATATCTCCGAAAGGAAATCACACTAAAATTGAAGGAGAGGCCAGAAACAGAATTTTGAAACACTGGTATAATGGTGCAATAAAGCACTGCAGTGACAGGATTGCTCAATGGGAAAGTCACATGCTTCCTATGTAGCAAATTCAGTCACTAACAGCAACTTTTAAAAGTAAGGTTGCCTTTTCAGATTTATTTTGAGAGATCACTCCCACAATGTGGGAGATTCCAGCAAGTTGAACAAGAAATACTTTCTTCATCACATTGAGGTTGATGACCAAATCAAGATCCTTGGTCAGTCACTCCAAATGTCAATTTTTTAATACCAAATTATTTCTTGATTCAGGATCTATCCTTACTGTACTGTCTCCAAGTATAAAGTTACTTTACACAATGTGTTCGATCAGATCAAGACTCTTGACGGTGTTAGCCTTCCAGTTTGAAGCTGGATTGAAGTGACGCATACTTAAGTTAGTAAAGTATTTACAGAGACTTTTTATGTGATCAGGAACCAAACCAGACTCTTGTTAAGTCACCAGGTTTTCACATAATTAGATCTTTTTTTTCTTAATTCTTTTGTAGTGAATAGGGATGGAAAGTGCTTTAGATGATACTAAAATAAGCGTGAAATAAGTTGCAATGAAGAAACAAGATATTTACAAATTTTTATGGAAAGGTTAGGTGATTGGGCCAAAATTTGGTAGATGAAGTTTAAGGTAGAAGTGTGAGGTTGTCCGTTTTGGTCAGAGCAATAGAAAGGCAACTTATTATCTAAAGAATATTAAAGAACCAGATGGGATTCTACCATAATAGATGATGGCTTCATGGTCATCATCACTGAGGCTAGCTTCTAAATTCCAGATTTTATAAATTGGTATGGTGTTTTTAGAACCCATGTCGTCGGAAAATTAGCTTGGGCCCCTGAATTTATAGTCCCGTGGCATTACCACTACATGCCCTCTTTCTCCATTTGGTGCAATGCTCTCCATGTCAGCAAGATGCTTTTGGGCTACTTGATGGTTTCAACCAATAAGGTGTAGAGAAAGTTCAGAGTGCTTTGTTGCAGAGGGATCTGGGTGTCCTTGTGCATGAATTGCAAAAAACTAGTATACAGGTAAAACAGGTAATAAGGAAGGGAAATGGAATACTTGCAATAATTGCTAAAGGAATACAATATGAAAGCAAGGAAGTGATGCTGCTATTGTGTACGTTGAGACCACACCTGAAGTCTTGCACAGAAGTTTGGCCACTGACTTGAGGATGAATGTAGTTATACTGGAGGCAGTTCACAGGAGGTTCACTGAATTGGTTCCAGAGATGAAGGGTTTTTCTTATGAAGTGAGATTGACCAGTTTAGACCAATAAGCTCTGGGCTTAGAAGAATAAGAGGCTATCTAATTGAGGTACATATGATGCTAAAGTGGATGGACAAAGTAGACATACAAAAAGATGTTTCCTCAAGTTGGATTCAATTCCTCAATCTAGAGCGAGGGGTCGTTGTGTTAGGATAAGGGGCAGCTGATTTAAAACAGAGATGAGGAGAAATTACTTCTCTCATAGGATGGCGAATCTGCAGAATTTACTACCCCAAAATGTATAGATGTTGAGTCATGGAGTAAATTTAAGGAGAGGGTAGATAGATTTTTAATTAGTAATGGGTTAAAGGGTTGTAGAGCACAGACAGGAAACTGCAGTTGGGACCGAGTTCAGATCAGCCCAGCCATGGTTATATCAAATGGTGGAGCAGGCTTGGGGGGCTGAATTGCCTCCTCTTGGTTCCTAGTTCTTATGTTCTTATACAAATGTCACTGGCAAGGCCAACATTTGTTGTCCATCCTTCATTAAGTTGGTTAGTAAGCCTTTTCACTGAGCAGTTCGGAGTCAAACTCACTGTAGTGGGTTGTGGAGTCAAATGTAGGCTGACCTTGGGAAGGATGGTAAATTTGCTTCCCTAAATAATATTAGTGAGCCAGATGGGATTTTACAAGAATTGATGATGGTTTCATGTTCATCATTACTGAGGCTAGCTTTTAAATTCCACGTCAGCAAGGCGCTTTTGGGCTGTTTGATGATTTCAACCAACAACCCATTGTCCATTCAGTTATGAACTGCTATGCTCAGGTGATTGTTAGATTTCATTGTGTGAGGCTCTCTCTCAGCCTGTCCAAAAAGATGTGTTTTTTACCCAAAGGATACTGGACGGTATTATAGAAGATGTCCCACTGAAGGCCTACTGAAGTTCTATGTCAGGATGACTGGATTTTCTGTTTTTCCAAGGATCTGGTCAGCATTGCAAACGCTCACTATTTGCAAACCCACTAGTTTTGTCATTTCCAGAAGGAGATTCTGCAGTAACCTCTTACCACCCCCCTACCATTTCCCCTCCCCACCAGCAGCACAGCAAGCTTCAATGGCCTGAAAGGCCTACTTCTGCTTCTATGCCTACATCGTATGCTCTGCATTTTCAGTTCTCGATGCAGTATGTCAAGATTTCTCCGACACTTTTCTAGATCAGAGAGAGCTGAATCCTTCAACTAGTGAAGTGAGGCTAGTTGTTAGATGAGCAGTGCTTATGAGAAGGCTCTACATAATGAAGAAGTGATGAAAGTCCAAGTACTTTCAGCTTTATGGAGTAGTCACTCTGAGTTTATGCAAGAGCACGAGGTACAGGAAGCGCTACATGAGCAGAAAAGTTTTTCAGCAGTACCGAAGCATGAGTCTAGTGTTCTACTTTCATGTGAGAGCTGAGAAAACCCTGTCTAGAGACAAACTCAGGTGTGACAATAGGCAGTTCATATACTCCCCATGTCATCTTTTTGTTCAGAGTGCTTTGTGACAGCTCCTGTTGCAGTCCCAGCAGCACTGACTGTGAATCTTGCAGTCAAAAACAACAATTTCTGAAAACAGTTTCATTGATTCTTCAGTCCTTCAGCGTATTCTTTGAAGAAACGAATCTATACTCTGTTGCCTTCCGAGTGGTTCACTCATCTCTTTGTCACAGAATTGAAAACATGGTGTAGGAATCACAAGATGTTGCTTTCTTGCTATTTTAATTGAATGGCGGTAATCCTCAGCTCTTCTTCAAAGCTGCACTTTTGCCATTCAGTCATCTTTTACTGTCCGATTCTCTCTTCAAGGTATTGTGAAGGAGATAAAATTATCCCTGTTGGAAATTGGGGCTCCCTTTAAAACTGAATTCTTTTAGTATTCAATATCTTTTCCTATTTCCTCATTTAACTGTGTTACTGTAGCTTTCTACAAACACAAAGCCAATCTCTGGCATATGAAAACAAAGGAAGGGTCACAAGAATCACCAAAGTCATAAAGTTTGACTGAACTGATGTCAAAGAAGCACATCCATGGTGGCACAGGCCAAGCAGAGACATGCCAGGGAGTTCCCGGGGGGCCTGGCATTCTGGCTGGAGCTCCGCTGACGAACACATTGGGCTGGACCCGATGTACAGGCTACTGAAGAACGGGACTGGGGGTGGTGCCAACCACCCCAGCAAACTGAGGCATATGGATGGCAGGCGGGACAGAGCACTGGCGCTTCACCAGAGGCGCACTGGCGATATTGCCTAGCAGGGTGGCAAAGTGTCTGCAATCAAACACACCGGCTCGGCAAGCAAGGCTGCACCCTTAATTAGGGAGACAACAGGGCCCCTTCAAGATCAGCAAGGTCCTCTGTGTGTGGAGCCACAGGAGATGAGTGAGATTCTAAACAAATATTACTCGTCAGTATTACTGTGCAGAAAGACATGGAAGCTAGGGATCTCGGGGAAATAAATAGTGATGTCTTGAGCAGAGTCCACATTACAAAAGAGGAGGTGCTGAAGGTTTTAGAACACATAAAGGTAGATAAATCCCCAAGAATAGAACGAGCTAGCAGAGGAAGTGGTGAAGGCTGGTACAATTACAACATATAAAAGGCATCTGGATTGGTACATTAAAAGGAAGAGTTTAGAGGGATACAGGCCAAATGCTGGCAAATGGGATGAGGTCAGATTGGGATGTCTGGTCAGCACGGACGAATTGGACTGAAGGGTCTGTTTCCATACTCTACACTGTATTTATCGGGTGCCCCCTAATTAATACAGTGCTTGGGAGAATGGCATGCTTATCCAAAGGGAAGAATAAAGATGTATACCATCAAAATCTGCGAACTAAAGCCTGCAAAACATCAAGGATGTATACACCACCATTTCAAATCATAGGGACCTATTCTATAGACAGTTGGTTTCCTATTCTATTGGATATTCTATTGGCAGGACAGTTGCTTCATGAAGTAGTGTGAGGCAGACAGCATAGGTTCAATCCCCATACCAGCTAAAGTTACCACGAAGGACTCTCCTTCTCAATCTTTCCCCTTGCCTGTGCTGCAGTGACCCTCAGGTTAAATCACCACCAGTTGTCTCTCTCTAATAAGAGAGTAGGCCTGTAGTCTGGTCAGACTATGGCGACTGTTTTAATTCGGGCAATCACATTTAATCCGTTGGGGTGGGGAGTGGGTGCACAGACCGACATGCAGACAGGAGAGAGGTAGGGAATGCAGCCTGATACCCAGGACAGAAGTGGGATGGGATCCGGGAGAGGGGGAGTGTTATGATCAAGAACCAGCTGCCAGTTGGCCAAATAGAGCTGAGGATCAAAGGCATGTACTCGTAATCCCTCTGGCTCCATAGAAAAGTAAACTTCAAAAAAACATACTTACCTTGGTGGTAACAGTTCTCAGCAGTTCTTTTAAGAATGAAAGGATGAGCCCCATTCGGAGCCAAAACAATGAGTGTTTCGATGCCCCTGAAGTTCCTTAAAAGGTCCTTAATCAGGAATTACGCCTCTACGTTCATATACCCAGGGGGCCTAATTTCAACTTCAAGTAGCCATTGAGGATATTTGGATGGTTTAGCTCTTGCAATTGCACGAATCAAGTATGACATGTTGGTCCTTAAACTGCTTCCATTTGCCTGTTTTCCACCCAGAAATGGGCTCTGCAAGGGCTAATTTCTCCCCCGTAATGTTAAAATAATAAAGACCACTTTTAAAATCATTCTTTAGTCAATACCATGTATCTCCTTTTCCAAGGCTTTATATATAATTGTAAAAACAGTCTTCAGCTGGCAGCACAATTCAAATATCAGAATATGGAAAGAAGAGCAGTCCAAGACACTAACTTTAGTGGTGGAAGTTTGCAGATTTAATTAAAGTGAAAATTCGCAAGATTTGGCAATCTGCACATTCCTTATCCATCACACTGATGTCTTAAACCAACTGATTTTATTTTTCAAAGCTCTATTTTGTTTTTTGTACTAACCTCATTTATTTCTTCTTTCATGGTACAATAATGCAAATTTGTTTCCAGTTTTTCTCCATATTGATCTGCCTTTGCACTCCATTGTACGCTCTCACTCTCTAAAGCTTTCAGTTTTTGCTGTAGAGAATCCACTGAAGCCTCAATGAATTTCTAGTCAGAAGAAAATGATCAAAGGTAAGCCAGCTAGAGATAAGAAACACTTCTATGTGTCACAATGGAAAATTTTCTGTACAATCTAAAATTAACTTACAGATTGCTGAGTAATGGAGATGATATCCATTGCCAGTGTGAGGGACAATTTGTACAAATGGCTCACATGTGACTGCTTTTCTTGATGGTGACTAAGTTGCATCTTTGCTTCTCTGCTACTGTCCGACATTGTTAACAGTTCTGGATATTCTAGTTCTCCAGTCTTCTTCATAACCTCAAGCTGAAATGAAGCCCGTGAATTTATAAGTGATAACAAAAGTCACTGCAATAACAACCTCTATATAAACAATCTCTGTAATGTAAGAAAAGATACCAAAGTCAATTCACTGGAGCAGCTCCAAAAACCTAATAAAATCACATAAGGAAATGTTAGTGCAAACGACCAAATGTTTGGTCAACCAGGTAGATTTTAAGAATTTCTTAGAGTAGGAACACAAGGTAGAGGGACAGAGGAATGTATGGAAAGAATTCCAGAGATTACAGAATGGGCGGTTGAAAGCAGGTCCCCAATAATGAAGTAACAAAACTAAGGGATGCTCTAGAGGCTAGAATTAGAGGTCTGCTGATACGTTGGAGGAATATTTGCCTGGACGAACTTGCAGCAACAACGGGACAGGCCATCGAGGGATTTGAAATTAAGTATGAGAATACTAAAATTAAACTCTGCTTAATTGGGAACCACTGTAGGTTAGGGAGCACAAGATGAATGAAAAGACTTGATTGAATGGGGGTTTGGACAGTAGAACTTTGGATAACATCAAATCTATGGAGAATACGAAAACCAAGGAATATTAGTATTAATAACTTGGAAATATAATTAATCTAATTGTTATGATGTTAATACCCAGGAAGTCAGATCAAAGACTGAAACTTGGGTTGATGTATGATATTCAATAAGGTGATCGGTGGACAGAGAGACAGAGAGAGAGAGATGGAGTGAGCCAGAGAGAGACACCTTGGGGTGGGGGCCTCCCATAGAAGTAACATCATTTTGCCACCAATAACTCAAGGAGTGAGACCTGATGTGTTTCATACCTTGGCATCACCCTCTGCCCAATGCAGAAACTATTTTGACATGGACAGGAAAAGCTCCTTAATTCAGAATCAATTAAATTCTTATGAGGGAGGTGGAAAGATGAGGAAATCCTGAGACGCAAGAAAAGGTCACCTCAAGCTTCAGTGATGCCTCCCATGACAGTCTTGTGGAAGCAGGGTGTGAACAGAAACGGGTCTTTTCTTCAGAAGAATGGGGAAGGGATCCTCAGTCATAACCAAGAAGATACGGCTAGAAATGGCAGAAACAGAGTAGCCAATGAGTTGCACTAAATTTAGTGCAGAAGGTTATTGAATGACATGGTGCGATCTGGAACAGTTAATGGTGGTAGAAGCTGGCATCTGGGAATCCTCAGTTGAATGAAAAGTGTCCATTGAAATCAGAGGCAAGATCACAGCCCATAAGCAGGGCTATATCAAGCACCAGTGTTAGCATGGAGGCATTCAGTTAACCTGCATCCAAGACCCACGCTCAGACATGGATGAATCCTGCATTATGATGGCTGAATGGCTTCCACACCATGGCATGCCATAAGCTCCACACTATACATTTACACTGCCTTAGAGTGAACAGCACATAGGCATCCTGAGGCAGCTTGGTTTTGCCTATGTTCCTGCTTGCAGGAGAAACATTCTTAGAATGTCAGGGTACATCAAAAACCAACTATTATCACCAAAGTGATACTAATAAAGGAAGAGGTGGCCATGCAGGTTGGGTCACTGCAGGACAGCATGTTACAGAGTGAGGTAGGTGCAAAGTATAAAGATTTTGTTCCATTACTCAGACCTTAAACACCACTGCACACCCCTCATTAATAAGAAGCTGGATAAAGAGCCAAATGCTTCACTTTAATATTCCCATTTGGTCTAGCAGCAAATGAGGGAAAGACCAGTGATACAGACACACTAGAAAGCTCAGGGGATGGAACAACAATGGAAGACACAGTCACATCATTCCTGTGCATTCTTTACCAGTACAGATAGACACACACACATCAGTGGGCTCTGTTATGTGTTTAGAATGGTAGGCACAATTTGGTGAGCACTATGTAGATAAACAAGATGGGTAGTAGAGTCAGTGCTAACCACAGACTTTGGAGAAACATAGGAGAGGCCCAATGTTGCTCCACTCCTTATAGATAGTGAGGCTTAGGTGCCATCTGCAAGGTAGCAGAAATTCCAGGTGACGTATGACATTTGTGAGGACTTGTCTCTATTTCCAGAGACAATGTAATTCCGTGTAAAGGCAATGGAGGAGTTCATCCATGACATGTGCGAATCCATATTTCTAGATGTGGTTCACTTGGTGTTTTCCTCTGGATCCAGTGTTATTTCCCACTGGAATGGCAGGTTGTACGGTGCTCAGCAGCTGATAATCCTGCAGAAATACCTCAAGGCTCCCAAATCTACTGAGACATCAATAGCAGGCCTATACAACAGCAGTTATATATGGCTTTTCCCTGCGTGTGGGGTTGCATACAGAGCTCAGACGTCACGACTTTATTGATTACCCCTTGTCCCCAAGATCCAGGCGCAAAGATGTTCGGGTGGTTTGAAGAGCTGAGGCAGTTCAGTTGGGATCTTTTAGGGACATGGCTGCTATAGCAGCTTTCTGTAAACCTTCCACATACCAGCAGGAATCACTGTGGTCACACACAACCAGACTATAAACTGAAAATACTTCCTATTCTCAAAGGCTACTGCGAGGAGGGAGCCTTGATGGTATGTTGAGTGTAATTAATGGACTCCTGCACTTGAGAAAATCCAGCCTCCGCCCTGAAGCGGACTGCACTTGAATACCATAGTAAATTGAAAAGTTGATGTGTTGATCAGTCCAAATGTCATGGTATCCATGACCTCATTTATGCAAATAGGCTGCTGACTAAGAGAGACCACAGCTGCGACCACAGACCTGGGACAATCCGCTGGCATAGAATTTGACAGCCAATCTTGTCTGTAAGGCAAAAGGCCCTGGGTAGCTGCCACTCCCCAGTAGCCTCAATTCTTGATCCGTTATTCCCCATAGTTCTACCAGAACCTTGTTGAAAAAGTGCAGTCTGTGCAGACACTGGTGCTCAAACATCCCCAAGTAGCCCAACCCCTGCTGTACCTATTGAACTGGGTAGCACCTTCTGCTGACAGGCTGCCCCAGTTGCACAGTCACTCAGCTCCAGTGGCTTTCTCTGGCTGCAGGAATTTCTCTGGCTGCTATATAGCTGCATCCCCAACTATGGACTACTGTCCTCCTCCCTGAGTGAGTCCAAACCTGAGAATGTTTAGCCTATCGCCAGATGAAATCTCAACTGCTTTGAGGCTCTGATTGATTTTTATCCAACTTCGAGTGGCTTAGGTCTTGGGAGATACTTTTTCAGCAAACCACCTTAGACTCACCCTCTGCAGAGAAACCAGATCTGATAGTCTGGATTGTCTAAGGATACATGTTGCAGACAAGATCACAGACCTGACATTTTTCCTTCTGAATCTACTGGCCAATTTTTCACCTCAATGCTTTTGCATACTCTCCATCACTCCGTGCTTCCTGTGTGTTCGTGGAAGGATTGTAAATACCTGGTAAAATTGGGCTTTACTGATGCCTTTTTTTTGTAAGTGCCTTGCTACCTCCATTCAGTCCATCATCAGTCCACTGCATGTGGAAGAATCAGCCAATAGCTGGAAGAGATCAGGCACCTGTCTGCCATAAGGAGGAATTTTAACCATGGCAATGATGGAGCAGAAAGTGGCTGCCACTTTTGCCTTCTTTCTTCTTATTCACTTCCAAGACATTCCAATTAACATGTAAAGTGCCAGCAATGTGTATGGGAGACTATGATGATCTCACAGTGAGGAAACCTTTTCAGTGGTGAAACGCACCATCAGCTGACAATGCAGCAGATCCTGCGGAGACATGAGCACCTGGATGTTGAAAGGATCTTTCCTCCGAGGGGGCTCAGAGCCCCCTTCCCCTCCACCATTTCTGAAGAAGGGTCCTGACCCGAAACCTCAGCTTTCCTGCTCCTCTGATGCTGCCTGGCCTGCTGTGTTCCTCCAGCTCCACACTGTGTTTTCTCAGAGTCCAGCATCGGCAGTTCTTAATATCTCAAGGTGATACCGGGGCTTTTCAAATTTGAATTGCATTTGGAGATATTTCAGATTGTTTTCACTTTATTCACGTGTGCATCGCCCTTATTCAGTGAGACTAGCTTAGACAGAGAGATCAGTCCACTGACACATCTCCTGGTTGGCACGTATTAGTGATTATAAGGGAATTAGGGGCATTTCGTATTGTGGAAGAACTCACATTCACTCTTTCTTGAATGCTTATGTTAGTGTCTTGTGTTTTACTGGCTATTCTGTACAATATGGCTTAACTTGCAGACTCAGGTGGTTCTCTCTTCACCAACAACGAGAACAACAAAAACAAAGTTGCTGGAAAAGCTCAGCAGGTCTGGCAGCATCTGTGGAGGAGAAAACAGAGTTAACGTTTCGGGTCCGGTGACCCTTCCTCTCTTCTCTGTATTGTAAAAGGCATTGTGAAAGATGACTCTTAGTGGGGACATTTGAGATGTTAGCAGTGGGACACGGAGTTTTATGGAGTTTCAAAAAGGTAGATTGCTTTAATTAAGCAGGACGGGAAATTTTGATCTCTCAATGAACGGTTGAGATACAGAGATAAAATCAGCAGTGTGTTTGCAGCATGTCAAGCATTATACTGTCTTTTAACTTATACACTTGCAATACATTTGCCATGAATACCCATCAACATGAAGTAGCTTTCAATTTGTCAGGACAAGTGTGGCAGATGCTCTCCAGAAGGCTTGGCAATGTAATACCCTCCTATGTAAAGTCATCTGTCATAAATCAGATCATGCAGGAATGGTTGTTTGGATTACATTCCACAGGAAACATTGCAAAGCGCCTTTAGGTTCGGTAGACCAAGTGAGAATGCATCCTTCACTGGCATGAGTGCACCAAGATGCTAGCAGCTAACAGGCAATAATGTCAATGAAGATCTGTGGCATCACTTGATCTTGTACAAATGGCAACAGGCACGCTTTTAAATTATAGTAGTAAGACCAAAGCAACTCCAGCAAAAGACATACCGTCACTGTCGCAAAATTTTTGCAGATACATATTCTGCATTCAATCGATCTTCCCGCTTCCTTGAACCGCCAAAGATCAGTGACAGTTTCTTTACCAAAGGTGGCCTGGATTTTGAAGTCTATGGTGAAACATCGATTCTTAACTGCTAACCCTGAAGAAAGCCTTGCTAACAATCTCACTGTGCAATTGATTGTGGAGCTGTTTAATGGGGGTTGTCAGCATGAAGCTTCGGTGTCAAGCACTCCAAGTAGCCATTTGCATTAAAGAATTTTCACAAACAGCTGGCCAGGAAATGCATAGCACTAAAATAAGCTCACTCAAAAAAAAACATACAGGAATATAAAGATTAAGACTTCCGTAGGGTGTGAATGTAAAGACTGAAGTATCAGAAGAAAACTAAGATTTTTTCAGAATTTGCTTTTAAAAATTTAGTAATAATCTTAATAGCAACATTTAGTAATACTCCACAAATACAAAATTATATATTCTTATGTTCAGCTGCAGCTATTACTCAAATGTCCATTAAAAGCCCAGTTAAACCTGGTTGAACAGGAGTTGGATAAGTAGGAGAAGGGAGTTGTCATACAGAGCAGCCTATCGTGAAGCAGTATGTGACAGATGCACAGCTTTAGAATTCCTGTTTTAACCTGTGCTTGTGCTATGCCCTGAACCCAAGCAGATTCAGAAGGATAAATGGTACTGGGTGCTGCCTGCAACCTTCCACAAAATCCTGCAATATCCAGCTCCTAATAATGTAAAATAATTTTCCTATATTTTAAGGTCTGTAAATGTAATTTCCCGCAGAAGGTTTCGGTGGTGTAAATGTGATGGTGGCAGAATATATGTAACTTGTCACTACAAAATATAGACAGGAAAACAATCTTGCAATTCTGTGTAAATATTCCCAAATCCAAACTAAAAGCCTAATTGAACAGTAACAATTTGCATTCATGCAGCACCTTTAATGTAGTAAAACATCCTAAAGTGTTTTTGCAAAGGCATTAACTAACAAACTTTGACATCAAGGCCATGAAGGAGATATGAGGGCAGATGACCAAAAGCTTGATGAACAACATAGGTTTAAAGAAGTATCTTAAAGGACGGAGAGGCAGATTACAAAAACAGAAGTTGATGGAAAAGATCAGCAGGTCTGGCAGCACCTGTGAAGAAAAAAATCAGAGTTAACGTTTCAGGTTGGGTGACCCTTCCTCAGAACTATCCAGAGAGACAGAATAAGTGGGAGAAGGTGGGATATCCAGAACTTAGGCCTCAAACAATTGAAAGTACTATTAGAAATTGGAGTTGAGACTGTCGGGGTAAAAAGATCCAGTAGCATTGTAGGAATGAGATACATTACAAAGTGTAGGGAGAGCTGAGGCCAAGGAAGGATTGGAAAAGAATAGGAATTCTAAAGTTGGTCAACGAAACTTTGGACATATTGGGATACTAACAGCAGAGTTACAGAGAGTGGAACTTGGGAGGACGGCTAGAGTATTGTTGGAAAAGTCATATTTGAAGGGCACAGAGTATGTCGTTGTTGTCCATGATGAGATTGTTAAGTGGGCAAAACACTAATATAATTTTGTCGACCTACTCTGAACCACAATATCAAGCTGTCCTTACCTAATCCAAGGACTGAAGCATTGTTTTCAGACCCTAAATGTTGTCTAAATAAGCATCTGATCTCAGCATAGCCTGCTCTCTTTTGGGTAATGAGTGTCTTAAACATGCCATCGGTTATAGATATGTTGCACATTCTACATTTTTATAAGCCTTTAAATTTTGCTCTTCCTCACGGAACTGTGGCAAGCTTGATTACCCCAAATTAGAAATGTTGTCTCACCACAGGAAAGCAGATGCTCATTCTCATAGGCCTGAATGTTGCAGACAGTGGCAAAGGAACAGCATTAGCTACTGACCTCTAAGAAACCCAGAAATATGTAGCCAGCCATATTATATGGATTCTACAGTTTTTGCTGTTATTTTGAGCCTAAGGAGATCTCCAGAGGATCACCAACAATTATGCCATCAAATAGGATAAGTAACTAATCACATGGAAGAATACACATGAACATACAAATTAGGAGCAGAAGTAGACCATTCCCATGTTTTCACTCCACCTTACAATAATTTACATTTTGGTAGAGTTCTCAAATGGAAAGGTTTAGCTCCATTGTTCTCTTTTTCCTATTACTGTGAGCATTATTTCACGAAAACGTCAATGCAACTATACTAATCTGGAAAAGAACAAAACAATCATAACACAAAAGCCAAATTAGAAATGTGGTGACAGTTTAGAGTAGAATATATCAGATAAAAGATTTAGAATGGGGTAATCAACTGATATCATTTGAATTCATCAAAATTAGACATACGGGATAAAATAACTGAAGCAAAAAGTATGCAATTGTCTTCAAGAACACTTTAAATTTTTAAAAATTTGAACACATACCTCTTCAGTGGTCTTATGAAATTTAACTGTCTTAAGAAAAATTATTTCATATTCTTTTATTTTATTCTTAACTTGTTGATGAAGATTTTGTAACTCCATGACTTTTTCATTTCTTTCTTTCAGGGAAACACCTTTCAATGCCAAAAGCTCAGCTATGGCTATTCTGTATTCCACTTCAGCATTCAACTGCTAGAGATAAAAAATAAAAGCACCAAAATGGAATTAATAATTCACGCCACCTTGCAGTAAGTTATCACATTAAAGCACAAAACTAACCTCTGATGGTAATTTCATGATGTGTTTTAATCTTATGTTTATAAATATTATATTCAAACTATGTTTCACTAAATATGTATAATATTGCTTACAATTTATATGAGATGCACATGGTGACATCAGATCAAATTTTACTTCAGTATTTATTCAAAATGAGTAGAAAAATTTGCGACAAACCCTGTAAATAAATGATAAACACATCCAAATGTATGAAAATACTTCTGTGTTGACTACTAATCATCTGGAATAATCTCTAAAATCAATTACAAGATATCTATGGAGGAGGAAGATAATTCAATCCATTTTATGTAATCCTCCATAAAACACCTTGAAACTCCCCATTTGCAGGATCCAATTCAATGATTTCAGAGTTTTCATCTCCATCCTTCGCCCTAGGAATTCATTCCATGAACTGATCACACATTCAATGAAGAGAAACTTGCTGTTTAAAATTGCTTTTGGCTCGTACAAAGAAATGTTAAACAATGACCCTGGTTGTCCTTTTGGGCAGCCATAAAAGTAATCCCATCTTCCTATCTGAAGAAGAGCAGCAAATTTTCTAGGTATCCTGGTTGATATATTTCCATTTATCCCTCAACTACCATTACTAAAACGGGTTCTTTGGTCACTTATTTCATTGCAGTTTCTAGCATTTGTGGTCAGGTGAGCCATGACTTCCAGGATTGTTACAGAAATATTGGTATTTTTTCATAAGCATGGGTAAAAGCTCAAAATGTGCAAGCCAAGTTTAAAGCTAGCGGAATCTGCAATTTGTAAACTGCAGAGCCGGAACAAACAGGGTTCAGGCAGCCAGGCCTTGGACAACCAAGTTCCTGTCAAAACCATACAGGCCTGTAACTGCCTGGCCCAGAGCTAACGGCCATATTGTTTCAGAATGACCTGCTATTTACATGTCCAGTAACCCTGCTTTGTTAGAAAAACATCATGCAGACTTGGTGACTCCCAGCTCAGTGAGAAGCCAGAAGCATAGCATGACAATGACAGCACTTAATAGTTGAAGGTTCATAACCATGTTCTGTGACCTTCATTGGATCTTATTGCTCCCACTTGAATTCTTCAGGAAGGATGATAAAATGGGAATAAAAGGGACAACCCGGAGTGCCAGCTCACTCTGCTCTTGCACCTCCTTCAAAGGAGTCTCCAGAGGGAACCTTTGACTGGGAACCAAGCTGCACAGCATCACCAGCTCCTTGTACCTCATGGCAGACATCGTCAGAAAGACCAGACCCAGAGTGACAACCTTGGTGAGATGATACAAAGACCAGAACCAGCCCCCTAGATGAGAGGGGAAGCCCAAATCAACAACTGCAGATCCTGAAATATTAGCCAACCCTCATTGACAGAGGAACAGCCTGTCCCAGGCTTATTGAGCGCATATGACCAGTCCCTTTCAGGCAAACAGTTCAAATACAGTGATAAGGACATGTGGATAGGATGTAGAAAATCCTCCGAAGCGCGTGTCAGAAGCAGATAGCTAGTGTAGATTTAAGACCTTTTACTGAAGAATCCTGCGATTGATGAGTTTAATTAAAGTACAGTAGTAGAGCAGTAGGAGCAAATTACTGCGGATGCTGGAATCTTGCTCTGATGAAGAGTCATCTAGACTCAAAGCGTTCGCTTGCTCTCTCTCCATGGATGCTGCCTGACCCACAGTGATTTCCAGCATGTTTTGTTTTCAGAGTCTGGTAAATGTTGATTTTCCTTAATAAAGTTTACAACTAGGCTGTGTTGGACCTTTCACTGACTTTTGTCCCCTCTGTCTCTCTCCTGAGTTAGAAAGGATAACTGGAAACTGGTCAAGGTTAGTCAGGGTACATTTATCCACATTTCACGTTACAACATTACAAAAGCTAACCATCTCAACTATGAAAAAATAGATCATGCAGGAGACAAATCAGTCCTGTTTATTCCTTCAAATGTCAGAACAACATGGAAAGAGGTCATGTGATGCAATGTTTGACACAAACATTTGAGTTTGGAATATCAGGGAGAGGACAAAAGTTACTGAGTGTGCACCCTTTTGTCTGAAACATTTCTCAAAGTTTTGAGCCCTGCTTGTAGCTTGAAAAACCAGCCAGAAAACCTTCTCCCTGCAAACACAGAATTTTAAAGGAAGATTTAACGTCAACATCACAGTCACCGAGAGAAAAGAGAAATCAGTCATTCTCGTGGAAAGTGTCTTCTTCAGTTGAAAATCAAGTACCCGCACAATGAAAAAACCTTTTTGTTTTTAATTGATCTTATGTCTGTCAGGCTCAATATTCATTTCGCAGCCAAGTTTAACATTCAACAATCTATAAAGTTGTGTTTCTTATTTTGCATGATTGGGGAGTGTCTCCAGGTGTCTTAATGCAACGTAGGAAGCATATATACATTTTAACATGTCTTAATATTTTTACTTTACTGAACTTTGGCATGAAAATAACTCCTGACATGCTTTATTCAAGAACACCTGTATGGCTCATTTCTTTCTCCACAGATTAAGTTCATATTCGATTAATTGGTAAACAACCATCCTTTTAAAAATTCAAAAAGCTTTTATAGTCCAATGAAGCATGGGAAAAGACGAAAATCAGGAAAATCAGAAAACTTTGCCTGGTTGTAACACTACTGTGGGCACTGAAGCCAATTGTACCATAGCTAGCAACTCAATTAACCTGGCACAGACAGATCGATGAATCTACAACCTTCCTCAATTGTACGAGGGTGGTTTTCTGAGCCATCAGGATCGTCATGTTCATTAGATCATGGATCATAGAATTATAGGTTCCTTAAAGTGTGGAAACAGGCCCTTCAGCCCAACAAGTCCACACCAACCCTCAGAAAATCCCACCCAGACCCATCCCCCTATAACCCACCTAATCTGCACATGCCCCTACTGGGGCAGCACAGTGGCTCAGTGGTTAGCACTGCTGCCTCACAGAACCTGGAACCCAGGTTTGATTCCACCCTTGGGTGACTGCCTGTGTGGAGTTTGCACATTCTCCCCATGACTGCGTGGGTTTCCTCCGTGTGCTCCAGTTTCCTCCCACAGTCCAAAGATGTGCAGGTTAGGTGGATTGGCCATGCTAAATTGCCCATAGTGTTCAGGGTTGTGTAGATTAGGTGGGTTCATAGGGTCTGGGTGCGATGCTCTGAGGGGCGGTGTGGACTTGTTGGGCCGAAGGGCCTGTTTCCACATTGTAGGGATTCTATGATATATGATCTTCTATGAACACTAGGGTAATTTGGCACTGTCAATACAGGTAGCCCGCGCATCTTTGGACTGTGGGACGAAATCGGAGCACCCAGAGGAAACCCACGCAGACACAGGGAGAACGTGCAAACTCCACACAGACAGTCGCCCGAGGGTCCAATCAAACCCAGATCCCTGGCACTGTGAGGCAGCAGTGCTAGCCACTGACCCACCGTGCTGCCCCAATTTAGCTTTGCAATTGTTAGAATTGTAGAGCTCCTTACCTGTAACTGAGGTTTTGCTTTATTGAAATTATCTTGCAGCTCCACAATAGCCCCAAGGTTGCAACCCAGGTCAATTCTAAACTGTGGAATAAGGTCATCTTCCAGCATCTTCAAACAGTGAATTGTCTGAATAAAAGAGTTCAGATTAGTCTTTCATTTTTGTTTGCATTTAGTTTCCAGAAGTCACTATCAATTGAACATTACTTCACTTCTATAAATCTATATCAAAATATATTTACAATTGTATGTGGAACAATTAATAAGTTTCCAGAACAGACATAATAGGAAACAATAAAGGCAATGAGGCAAAAATAAAGAAACAGAATAAGGAAGCTGGCCGAAACGGTTCCTTCCTATGGCCATAAACTAACTTACAATTAAGTCATTAATATAAAGTTGGTGGACTGAGAGCCTAAATTACCATCTGTTCTTAGAACGTAATGTTGTAGTGAGATTGCATATAGCAATAGCAGGCCACTTTTCCAGTACAGCATTTCTGTAGTCCTCAACAGTATTTTGCTTAGATTGTCAGCTTATTTTCAAGGATGGCTGCTGTTGATTCTAGTATATCCTTCTACATTATCCATTGAACCAAAGTTGGTGATCGAAGAGTGAGTAATATGCCGGCCGTGAGTTTACAGGTTGTGCTGAAAGACAGTTCTGGTGTTGTCCACAGTATCCCAAGAATATTGGGTTTTGAGTTACCAGATCTGTTCTTAATTTATTCCATTTAGTTGTATGGTAGTGCCACACAAGATAACGGAGGATGTATACAGTGTTAAGACAAGACTTAGTCTCCATAAGAATAGTGAAATGACTTAGTGAAATCGTGAAATGATGACAATACCAGTATTGTCATGGTCTGATGCATCAATCAATAGACAGATTGGTGAGGATGAGGTCAGGAGGTTATTCCCCAATATTGGTGGGCCTCAACGGTTTTATAAGTTAAATATGAATATATATTCATAACAGCATGGTCGAGTCAGACTGACAAAAAAAATTAATTATTTACCCTGGAATTTCAATAACATTACTGCCTCTGAATGCCCTACTGTCAACCTCCTGAAGGGTGGCTACTAACCAGAAATTTAACTGGACCTGCCACATCAGTACTGTGGCTGGGAAATCTATAGCAAATAATTGATGTCTGGCCTCCCCAAAGCCTGTCCACCATATACACTGCAAATGCCAGGAACGTGATAAGGTCATCTTTATTTGTCCTAATGAATGCAACTCCATCAACACTCAAGAATGTCTACATCATCCAGGAAAAAGGAACCCGCTTCATTCATCACCCATCCTCGACCTTAAACATTTACACATCACCGCTAATTCCAAATTAGCAGTGAATAATAGCAGCAGTGTGTACTAACAGCAAGTTGGACTATAGCAACTCATCAAGGCTTCTTCAACAGCACTTTTCAAACTCTCAACAGTAATCACTTAGAAGGATAAGGGAAGGAACAGCACAACCTGTAAATTTCCCTCTTACTCAAACATCATCCTGACATTCCTTCACTGTTTCTAGTCACTCTTGGTACACAAATACCAAGTGTCACAACATACAGAGGTTCAACATTTCCTGGTGTTGCGAAGGATAGGTCTGGCCTTGGTGCTGCAGAACGCTCCAAGTAGTTGGGACATTCCGCATCACCTATCGCTCATGGAAAAATTTACAAACAAAACACCTTTGACCACAAGTCCATCAGGAAGTGGTCAGCACGTAGCATCCTCAAGCCCCTGTGGGAAAAGGAGAGGGTAAATCCGGTTGCCTGGCTCCCTAAGTAGACTATCAAAGCCACTTGGCAGAATGCATCATCTCCAGAACATTCCAACAAGCACCAAGATGTAGCTTGGCCATGGTGGTGAGAAGGGCACTGTTTGTCTTTGTGCATGAGCAAACTCTATGTGCCACCACACGCTACACTCGCAGCAGATGTGCTGGTGAAGGGACTGATCACATCTCCTGCTGGAATGTGCTTTTGCCAAGGAGGTTTGGAGAGAGATACAGTGTTTTTTGTCAAGGTGTGTCCTGAGCAGCTCCATGATGCAGGACTCTGTTGTCTCCAGGTTGTTTCCTGGCACACACACGAAGATAAACATTGACTGCAGCTGGAAGACCATCAACTCAGTGAAAGAAGCTCTTTGGTCTGCCTCAGACCTGCAGGGTGGTGGTGTTGGTAGTGGTGGTGGTGGTGGGGTTTGGGGAGCAGGAGCAGGAGCAGGCTGCCCAGGGAGGCTGGGGGTTGGGGCGGTGTTGGCGAGAGCAGGAGCAGACTGCAAGGCTTCGAAAGGAAGATAGAGCAGTGAGGTCAAGCCCAAAGCTGCGACAGTCAAGTCCTTGTGAGGAGTGCGAGTCCAGCATGGCCAGGTGTAAATGTACAAATGAATAAAGGAATATAATTTACAGCAGTTACACAATATTTCCAGAGATAACACATTTTCAGACACTAGTAAACAAGCCAATGAAAAAAATAATTGAAGAAAGCTATCACTTGCAAATGAACGAAAGTTTAATAAGTAATGATTGTGACGTTTCAATTATCATTTGTTCAGCTATATCTTACCTTTTTAAGTTGTTCTTTGAATTTCTTCCATTGCTTTTTGACAGATTGTATTTGATTTAACTCAAGTTGGTAATTTGTCCACTGATCAGTGAGAGCAAGTTTTCTCTTGTTTAGTTGATCAATCGTATTTTCAACTACGTTTACTGACTGTTGCAAATTTAAATTCAAGCTTTCATTTCTCTGAAAAAAGCAACGAATGAAATTTCAGCAAGAAGCTATTGCATTCAATTACAACAGTATTTTCATAAGTAATGCCTCAGTTTGCGTACTCATCAATAGGGACAGAGTGTACTTACAAGGAGCTTAAATACATCAGCTTTGTGACAAAGGTAATAAAAATAGCATAAATGAATTTACATTAATTTAATGCATGGTATCAGAACGCTGTGAAATGAGAATTATGAATTCAAGCCTTCCTGTTTTGAGCTACTTCAATAAATGAAACCAAGTCCAATCTTCATTCAGCCGGATTTTCTAATAATAGAATAAAAGCTTTGAACTGACAAGATTTATCCTCATCACTCAACAACAGAACAATCTTCTCCTGTTATTCTTAAACTGAATAGTACATGGGAACACCTCAGCCTGCAAGCTCCCCTTCAAGTCTCCCACCATCCTGACTTGGAAATAAATGACTTGTCTATCATTGTTGCTGGGTCAAGATCCTGAAACCCTCTCCCTAATGGCATTGTGAGTCTACCTGCACAAAAGAAGTGCAGCACTTCAAGAAAGCAGCTCACCACCACCTTCTGAAGGGTAATTAGGGATGGGCAAAATGCTGGCTCAGCTAGCCATGCCCACATCCCACAGCTGTCTGCATACAACATGAAATCATTGTTTGAAAACCAAGTCACAGTTTATCCTGAGGCTTAAATGTATCCTTATGTTAGAGGAACTCATAAATATTTTGAGTCAGTGCAGCCAATTTTCATTACTAGATTGAAGTAAGTTCTAACTGGGAGAGCACAACTTGATCCCACAATTGAATCTCAATTTCAAATAGTACCCTAGATTCTGTTACAAGCACAACTGCACAATTAATTGTAGTGTCAGTCCCCAGACATGATTCTGACCTTACACTGTCCTTTTACCTTGGCAGTTTAATTCACCACCTTTCCCTGGTTCTTACATTTCGGTCCTCATCTTCCTGCACTCATAGAATCATAGAATCCCTACAGTGTGGAAACAGGCCCTTTGGCCCAACAAGTCCACACCGACCCTCAGAGCATCCCACCCAGACCCGTACCCCTATAACCCTCTTAATCTATATATCCCTGAATAAAATGGGCAATTTAGCATAGCCAATCCACCACTGTTCCAGTGAAGCTCGAGGAATGCCATATCATCATTCAATTAGACATTTCAGTCTTTTGAATTCAACATTGAACCCAACAATGTTAGGCCATGAATTCTGTCCCTATTTTTATCCTTTTTTTGCCAAATGGTGTGCATGGTTTTTGATTTTTTTGCTCTCATAATTAGCTGATCCCTATTGCAGAAAAATCACAGAATTGTTATGGTGTATAAGGCCACTCAGCCCATCGTGCCTGCACCAGCTCTTCAAACTAGCTACATTACCTATTTCTAATCTCCTGGTTTTCCCCTATACCCTTGCATGCTATTTCTCACTCTAAATAATCGTCCAATGCCTTCTTGAATGCTTCAAATGAATGTGACTCCACCACATTTGCAGGCAGTGTATTCCATACCCTAACTACTTGCTGAGTCAGAAGTTGCACGACACCAGGTTATAATCCAACAGGTTTATATGAAATTTCAAGCTTTCGGAGCATAGCCCCTTCGTCAGGTGATGTTCACCGCCACATCATACTTGCTGAGTGGAAAAGTTTTTTTTTCTTACATCACCCTTGCTTCTTTTGCACATCACTCTAAGTCTATGCCCTCTCATTCTTGTTCCTTATATGAGTGAGCCATTAACATCTACACTGAAACAATGCTTTACTTTTCTGCTGCAACCATTACCACTCCCTTTGCTTTTTTCCATGACATCTTTGTTATTTAATCTCTCCTTCTGTCTACTCGATCCTAAACCTTGCCTTCCGTTCTACCCCATCCCCTACCTTATACAGCATAAACTCATCACATTTATACCACCCATCTCATTCCACTTGAAATATTAACCATTTCCCTCTCCACAGTTATTGCCAGAGTTTTTCCAGGATATTCTCTTTTTATAACTGTGTTTTATTCATTAACTGGCATGCTACATTTAATACAGCAGCATGGAAGCAACCATACGCAACATGTTAAGGAGATACCATAACGATTATTCAAGCATATAAATAAACAGCAGGAAAATCAGTCGACAAGCGCAATGTATCAGAGAGGTTTGTAAAGCAGAGCCCAGTATTGGCAGCTGACACTCTACATTTTGGATGCCTTGCTAATTATGAAACTGTCTTCCCTTGGTCAAGTGAGCTACACTGTTTCCAAAACAGTGAGGTCAAACAACGGTTGGTTCTTTGCAAGTAGTCTCTGAGAAGGCTATATCATATAAATTTGTCAGGCTTTACTTTCAACATCAAAAGGAAAAAGGTATGAATAACTAGCCTGATAGTGCTTTTACAGACGTTTCAAGAAGACACACTCAATAGGGCATTCAGATTTCAGAAACACTAAACCACTGAATCAATAAAATTTCACTGAAAACCTCAAATACAAGCTAAGAATTCACGCACTTAGAACGTGACAGCTCTAAGGGGAGACTGGTGTAAGAGGATCAGAGAATGCCTAGCATAAAACTTAAGTGACTGAAAGTTTGCCTGTGAGACACAAAGAAACAGGTGCATAACCTAACCAAGAGGAAGCAGATAAGGGAAGAGAATAAAGTGGGGAGATGAAGTAATTAAAAAATAGCGTGTCAAATAAACGTCTGTACCTGTTTAAATTGACTAATCAAATATTTTACTGTAGCACCCCTGCAATCATTCATGAGACTAGGATGTCTCCCTGCATGTTCGTATCTAATAAAGGTCACTTGTTTTGAACGTAACATACAACTCTCGAGGTCCTTTTGGTTACTGGGCTGAACCCTCACCCACAGATATGATGACAGAGTGGGATACGTCACATTGGGACCACTGTGTGAGGAGACAGTGAGTCAGTGCTTGACAGTATGTTTGTTTATCACCCATAATTATGGAAGGTTTACCTCACCGTCATGGGGCTGGTAATTCAAGTGGGCAGCAAAGAACCAACGTCTGGAGACTTGCCTGCTGAGTGAGCAAAGCATGTGCCAGGGTAAAGAGTTGCAAACAGGGTCAGAAATGTTGTACAATAGACAGATTGGAATAAGGGATATTGAAATGGAGCTGACAGCTGCCAGGGGACATCTGAACCTTTGCATAACAGGTCAGCCAAAGTCACCAGATGGGTACGTCCAAGCTAAAAACAATACATGAACAAAGAAAAGAACAAAGAAAACTTACAGCCCAGGAACAGGCCCTTCGGCCCTCCAAGCCTGTGCCGATCCAAATCCACTGTCTAAACCTATCACCCAATTCCTAAGGATCTGTATCCCTCTGCTCCCCACCTACTCATGC
>JAHRHZ010000145.1:35572036-35601957 GCA_024137785.1 Ginglymostoma cirratum | reverse complement strand
GGCCTAAACCCTTCTGATGAAGGGTTTAGGCCCGAAACGTCAAGTTTTCCTGCTCCTATGATGCTGCTTGACCTGCTGTGTTCATCCAGCCCCATGCTTGTTATCTCGGATTCTCCAGCATCTGCAGTACCTTTTATCTCTAGACCTGAAACGTCAGCTTTCCTGCTCCTCTGATGCTGCTTGGCCTGCTGTGCTCATCCAGCTCTACACCTTGATGTCTCAGATCAATTTAGGATATCTGGTCAGCATAGACGAGTTGGACCAAAGGGTCTGTTTCCATACTATACATCTCTATGACTCTACAAGTCAATGTCTATTGCTAATATCTTTATTTGGGAACCAGATAGGCCAACCAAAATTCCTAGTTAACATTTTGAGTCCAGTGGTTCATCACCAGAATGGATGTGCCACCGGACTCAAAATGTTAACTCTCTTTTCTTCCCACAGATGCTGCCATGTCTGCTAAGTTTCTCCAGCAATTTCTGTTTTTGTTTCAGATCTCCAACATCCGCAGTTCTTTGTTTTATTAACTAAAGCTCCTGGTTGACAATACAGAGGAAATTGATGGATAAGAAAACTTGGAATCCTGGAGAGTCACCAGAGAAACAGAATATCAAGTGAGATACCCAGCAAATGAGCAAGGTAAACAGGGAGATGGTTACAGTTAATACTTCATAAAACAAGTCCAGAAACAATACCAGAACCCAGTGATAGAATCAGTGGCAAAACAAACTTGGACCAGAGTCAAGGAGAAGTTAGATTTCTTAAAAATTATCTTTGAAGCACCACAGTGGACTAGATTGTGGTGTATGTGTGCACGTGAATGATAGAGAGTCCATGTTGGTGTTATAGTTGCTTTATTTGATGATCAGTATGAAGTCCTGTGAAGCTTGTCTGAACAATTAAGTTGTCTTCAATTGCTGAAAGTTAAAAGAAGCAGCTCTGAGAAAAGAACAAAAGTTTTAAGTTACTGGAATTTCTAGGCTGGGTACAGGTTGCACAATTTTCAAACAAGCCAGTCAGTGAGACAGAACGGTGGACAAAGGGGTCTACAAGAAAGAGAACTGAAAGCATATGGGACTGTTGGCCCATCAGTCTAAGAGTGAGCACCAGGAATTAAAGTGTAGCCAATTGCAATGAGAATTGCAGAAATTAAGGAAAGACAGGGAAGATAGCTATGTTATAGTTGATGGGCAAAGAGACTTCCACAGAAGGAAAGGGATAAATGAGGGGTAGAATGACATAAACATATAAGGTTGGTGGGCTGGGAAAGTGGAGTTCCTGAAGACATTGTGTGGATATATCGAGTAAGGGGAAAACAGGTGGGAAGACAAGATTTGGTTGAAGCAAGAGTTTAGCGAAGCTAAGGCAGGGAGAGAGAGAGACAGTAGGATGGCCACTAGGTTTTGTAGTCAGAACGCAACAGCAGACCATGCATTATGTAACAGAATCAGTGGTAACTTCAGAGGTAAGTTACTGCAAAAGAAAGGGATCAGCTGTGCTTTGCTACCAACTGGGAGAAAGGGTTCTGTACCTAGCATAAATGATAGGATTTTTGGAGTGTTGGAAAAGAAATTTACTGTCCTATTCACATCTGAGGCTACCACAGTTTTGATGAGAAATAACAGATTTGCTGCTGGCTACCCTAACCTCGGGGTCTTACTCAGTCCCACCAGAGAAAGAGAAGAAAGGCGTGAGGTACCTGGGATGAAATGAACATGCAGGCATCATGAACTAAAGACGACAGAAAAGTGGATATATATCACCTAATTCAGAACACCCCTCAAAAACTGACTGTGAAAGGTTGCTGCCGAATCCATAACAATGTGCTGAAACAAATGATGTGTTCTGTTGTGGATTGAGAGGCAGATACATGCAAATGCGCGCACACGCACACACACACACGCACACACACACACACACGTGCACACGCACACACGCACGCGCACACACGCTCTTCCAACAGTGTGTTTGCAAAGAAGTACCTGTGTCACACCGTGTTGTGTGTTATAGCTGGCTTTAAAGCAATTTGTTGTTGAGAGTGTCATTATTTATTTGGTTTTCTTCCTTTAAAAGCATATATGACTCTGTTTTATGTGGAATCAATGATTTATTTCTTGTGCGCATGACGTTTGTGTGCTCCAATTTCATGACTTTGCAAGATGGATTGTAGGGGATTAAACAATGGTTGGGGTCTACTTCTAAAACCAGGCTTACCATTTTGCTGACAAGGACTTTGTATATGGAAGGGAAAGGCAGATGGCAAAACCGGGTGTAGATCAAGGCATATAGACTCACAAAGATTAATAAGAACTAACTGACCGGTGATTACTGGTGTCTGGCATGTTCCCTCTTTACTGGATCACTTGACTTGGTTTATTATTGTCACATGTTCCGAGATAAACTTCGACGTATTGTTTTTCATGCTATCCAGACAAATCCTATCTGACATAAGTACATTACTGTGGTGTTGCTGATGGCTGGTAACCATGATCACGGAAAGAACCAAGGAACCCAAAGCTTGTCCTATAACAGCATGTGTGATGCCACTTACAGTCAGGAGCATGGGATATTAACCATCTCGTATACATATGGAGTAGTTCAAGGCAACTGGGAATGGGAAACAGCAGTACTATAAGTTAGAATGAGCAGCAAGAAAATTCCTGTTATGTTTAAAGTTGTGAGACATGTATCGAGAATCACTATTATCGACTGCGTGAAGTTATCTGTGTTGGAATTAATACACTACCATATTTTTCTTTTATTGTCTAGCCGATGTGAGTGTTAACATTTGGGGTTATCTGTTCAATGTTTCTAGCCTGAACGAGAGAAGCTGCTAAACTCCATTTAATGTACCTGAGCACACTGGCTAGATATATACTAAAAAGCACCAACATATTAATTGTAACCCCAAGTCTGAAACAAAAGAAATTGGAATAATTGTGTAGAGCCAGTCTGCATTAATTAATGAATTAGAGCTGTTAGCCACAATGATAACACAGTGTGGAGCTGGAGGAACACAGCAGGCCAGGCAGTATCAGGGGAGCAGGAAAGTTGACGTTTCGAGTTGGGACCCTTCTTCAGAAAATTTTTTTTCTGTGTTATCCCTGACTCCAGCATCTGCATGTTTTTACTATTTCTGTTAGCTACAATGAGCTTGTTGACATCTAAATGATAACGAGTTCAATGTTCAACCTGAATTTTAAGCTTGTTTTGAATTTAATAAACATGATTGCAAAACATATAATAATATAGGGATTGTATGGGAGATAACAAGCGATTAAAGGATTTCCCTAAACCCCAAATACATGATCAGGAGCGATTTCCAGGTTGGGTGTAGAGAATAATGTTGATCTGCGCATTTCCAAATAGGATTACATTTGAGAGTCTTGTATAGTATTAGTTCTATACTAAGCCATGCCCTTGAAATTTCCAGCACCCACCACAAACTGACATAGGTGGCATACCATGGAAAAGGGGACCACCAGTGATCTTCCATACCAGTACGATAATATCCACTGCCACGTGAGTAACTTGAGATTCTGATTCCATGCCTGGGTATCAATGACAATGAGATTAACATCTGGCCTTCCCACAGGGAGTGGACGAACATAACTAATGATCTAACTACGGACTTGCTGAGCTACCGCCTTCCCAAAGGAATGTGAATTCCAAAACTGGCAGAATAGCTACAGGAAGAGGGGAGAGGGCTGGACAGCAATGAAGCAGCATCAGTGAATCGAACAGGAGATCAAACAACTCAGTGAGGAAGTGAAAGACAAAGTTGACGGTACACAGTGGCAGCAGACAGTTTGGGTCTGGGATATCAGGGTGGATATTCAGCTTCGAATACAATTGCTTCCCATGTACTGATGGGCACAATTGCTAGTTGCTATTGGACTGCTCATCGAATTTCATACCGTGACATTGCTAGAGTAGTAACCAAAGCACTGAGCAAACCAGAGGATAACTGGTTAAACATTAATTAGAAAATGAAATAGTGAAAATCTATTGTCTGGCCATCAGTAATGGAGCTAGGAGCGCAGGATAGTTTAGTTTCAGTACCTGTTTTAGGCAAGTTATAGTTTATTTTGATACATGATAAATTATAACACAAACTTTCAATTCTAGAATAAGCTAAGACACTAGGACACAGGTGAAGTCATAAGAGGATGCTAGATGAGGATCTGAAGCTAGTCAAAACTGGTAGGATCCCCAGCTTACTTGATGAGCAGAGAATCTTATGGTGATGGCTAAGTTGGGCCAGGTGCTATCAAAGGGCCAAAGAAGAATATCTGTTACAGAAGATTGATGGATAAGGATCGTAGGATACTTGATGTAAAACTTAGGTGACTTAAATTTTGCCAGTTAGACACACAGAAGCACACTAATAACCTAACCCAGAGATAGCAGGTCACGGAAGAGATTAAGCTGGGAGATGATGTAATTAGAGAAATAGCCTGTCAGATAAACACCTGTAACTGTTTAAATTGGCTGCTCAATTAGTTGAAATCTGGTACTGTAGAACTCTACAATAATTTGTGACTTCTCCTTGCCTGCTGGTATCTGAAAAAAGTCTCTCATTTCGAACAAGACATCTGACTCACAAGGAGTTTTTGGTAACAAGCATGGGGCTGGATGAACACAGCAGGTCAAGCAGCATCATAGGAGCAGGAAAACTTGATGTTTCGGGCCTAGACCCTTCATCAGAAAAAACTGGATCAAGACCTCACCCTTACATTTTCCATATAGTTTTATTACAATGCTTGCCACTACAATACAGCAACAACAAACTAAAACATGGAGATAGGGATTGTTAACCTAAAGCAAAAAAAAGGTGAAGAGATGTGGCTGCAAGGGGATCAAGGCTGGGAGCTAAATATCCAAGGATACACATTCTATTGAAAGGACAGGCAGACGGGCAGAGGGGAGAAGTTTTCTTTTCAGCAGGAAATGAAAATAAATCAATAGCAAGAAGTGATATAGTGTTGGAAGGTGTAGAATCTGTGTGGGTGCAGTTATCATAGATAATAGAATCCCTACAAGAAACAGGCCCTTTGGCCCAACAAGTCCACACTGAACCTCAGAGCGTCCCACCCAGACCCATCCCCCTATAACCCACCTAATCTACACATCCCTGAGGACTACGGGCAATTTAGCATGGCCAATCCACCTAACCTGCACATCTTTGGACTGTGGGAGGAAACCGCAGCACCTGAAGGAAACCCACGCAGACACGGGGGAGAATGTGCAAACTCCACACAGACAGTCGCTCGAGGCTGGAATCGAACGCGGATCCCCGGCGCTGTGAGGCAGCACTGCTAACCACTGTGCCACCGTGCCACCCAAAGTTAATGAACTTCAAAGGAAAAACGATCTTGATGGGTGTTATGTACAGGCCTCCTAGCAGTAGTCAGGACATGGGGAAGAAAATAAATCAGGAGATAGAAAAGGCATGTAAGAAAGGCACTAATACAATAATCATGGGGGATCTTCAGTATGCAGGTGGATGGGAAAATCAAGTTGCTAACAGATCTCAAGGAAAGGAATTCATGAAATGTCTACAAGATAGTTTTTTTGAATCAGCTTGTGGTGGAGCTCACTAGCGAACAGGTAATTCTGGATTTGGTGATATGTAATGAGAGAAACTTGATTAGGGAACTTAACATGAAGAAACCCCTAGGGACGGTGACTATAATATGATAGAACGCATCCTGCATTTTGAGGGGGAGAAGCTGAATCAGATGTAACAGTTTAAAACTGAGTAAAGGTAACTACAAAGACATGAGGGAGGAGCTGGCCAGACTTGATTGGAAGGGGAGCCGAGCAGGGAAGACAGCAGAGCAGCAGTGACAGGAGCTTCTGGGGATAATTCGGGAGGCACAGCAGAAATTCATCGCAAGGAAGAAGAAACTGACCAAGGGGAGGACAAGGCAATCATGGCTGACAAGGGAAGTCAGGGACAGCATAAAAGCAAAAGAAAAAGCTTACAATGTGATGAAGATAAGTGGCAAACCAGAGGATTGAAAAGCCTTTAAAAAACAGCAAAGGGTAACCAGAAAAGCATATAAAGGGGGAGAGGATGAAATATGACTGTAAGTTCGCTGGTATTATAAAAGAAAATCGCAAGACTTCTTTTAGATATATAAAATATAAGGCAGAGGCACAAATGAACATTGGACCATTGGAAAATGAGGCTGGAAAAGTAGTAATGAGGAACAAAGAAATGGCAGAGGAACTGAGTAGGTACTTTGCATCAGTCTTCCCATTGGAAGATGCTAGTAACATACCAGCACTTCAAGAGAGTCAGGGGATGAGCGTAGTAGCTATCATTGAGGAGAAGATGCTGGAGAAGGTGAAAGGTCTGAAGATGGATATCCAAACCGGATGGACTACTCCCCAGAGTTCTGAAGGAGACAGCTGAGGACAGTGGTAGAGGCATTGGTAGTGATCTTTCAGGAATCACTGAAGTCAGGGAGGGTGCCAGAGAACTGGAAAATGGCTAACATAACACCCCCACTGAAGAAGGGAAGAAAGCAGAAGACAGGAAACTATAGGCCAGTTAGCCTGACCTGTGTTGTTGGTAAGATTTTAGAGTCCATTATTAACGATGAGATTAAGGAGTACTTGGAAGTGCATAGTAAAATAGGGCTGAGTCAGCATGGTATTATGAAGGGAAGGCCATGTCTGACAAATCTGTTAGAAATCTTTGAGGAGGTAAAGAGAAAGTTAGACAAAAATGAACCAATAGCTGTGATCTGTTTGGATTTCCAGAAAGCCTTTGACAAGGTGACATGCAGGAAGCAGCTAAACAAGAATTCATGGTGTTACGGGCAAGGTACTGGCATGGATAGAGAATTGGCTGATTGGCAGAAGGCTGAGAGTGGAGACAAAGGGATCTTTTATCAGGATGGCAGCTGGTGACTAGTGGAGTCCTGCAGAGGTCAATGTTAGCACCACAACTATTCATGTTATATATTAATCATCTGAATGAAGGAACTGAGGGCATTGTTGCTAAGTTTGAAGATGACACAGAGATATGGTAGAGGGACAGGTGGTGTTGAGGAGGTGGGGAGACTGCAGAAGGACTTGGACAGGCACAGACGGGAGCAAAGAATGTGGGTAAAAAAATGGGCAAAGACTCTGGGTCTGTACTCAATGGGGTTTAGAAGGATGAGGGAGGATCTGATTGAAATTTAGAGAATACTGAGAGGCTTGAACAGAGCAGGCATGGAGAAGATGTTTCCATGAGTAGGAGAGACCAGGACCTGAGGGCTCTGCTTCAGAGTGAAGGGCAGATCCTTTAGGAAGAATTTCTTCAGCTAGAGGGTGGGGAATCTGTGGAATTCATTGCTGCAGAAGGCTATGAAGGCCAAGTAATTGACTATCTTTAGGACAGATGTAGATCTTGTTTAGTAAGAGGATCAAGCATAATGGGGAAAAGGCAAAGGTATAGGATTGAGAAACATATCAGTCATGATCAAAGTGAACCTGATGGGCTGAATGGTCTAACTCTACTCCTATATCTTCTAATCTAACGGATGGTATTTAACGGAGTCAAAAGGAATCTTACTTGCCCACTGCAAAGCCAATTATTAGGGAAGACTCACTGTGTGAAACACCATTCAGGCACTTAGCTGGACAATGTCAGGTTTCCCAAAGATCAAGGACCTTGGGGACAAAATATCATTTGCCAAGAGCTGCTGCCCACTCAGGGCTCAGCAAATTTATTGAAATGCAGTGCCAGTTGGCAGCAGTGGCTGGATCAGTGGGATACCTGGCTGAGGTCTCAAAACATGGATAGACCCTGACCATAGATGAGTGACAACAGGGGTGGAGAGGTAACGGGGTATAGGTTTTCAGAGGGGCTGTAATGCTAAGAGGGTTGCATTTGGTTGGCCTCCCTTCTGAAACTGGATTACTGAAACCAGGCGCTGTGCCTTTGAACAAAGGACCCCCTTGGGACCCAGTGGGCAATCTGCATGGCTCCTTCTTGTGTGCTGAGTCACCTCTGCTGCTGCTAGATTAACATCATTAGCAGTGAGATAAGGTACTTAAGTGTATATTAATGATTCACTTCACAGCCTCAATTGACAAAGGGAAGGGAAGGCCATCCATAGACCTTCCCTCTACAAATTTAATCAGGTTTGAATTAGGAAGGGGTCTTCACCCGGCTCACTTCCCACCCACATCCCCAATTAAATGCCCAATGCTGCCGAACCTATGATGGGGACGAACGAGTGCCAATCAACCCTGCACTATGAGAGATTTATGAAAATAATTGTTTAGGTGTGTGCATCTGGTTAAAGCAATATTTAACCTGGCTGGCCCATTCAAAATGCTTCTTCTTGAAAGAAATCAAACATTTTTCTTGAAGTTCTTCAGGGCAAAATTTGTAATTTATCGGAGTACAATATCGTTGATTATATTCTGATTCTTTTATCCCTGAAAAATTAATTCCTTTATTGATTCACGAGATGCAGGAATCACTGGCTAGGCCAATATTTATTGCCCATCCCTCAGTGGCCTTTAGCAGGTGGTGGTTGAACTATTGCAGTCCATCGTACTATTTAGAAAGTAAGTTCCAGGATTTTGACACAGCGACAGTGAAGGTTCAATGAATTTAGTCCTATGACATAAAACCTACATAAATATGTCAGCTGACTTATGTGATACAAGGTACATAATTTGGAAAATTTCACTTGAGAATGTACAGAGAGAACAATTACAGCAAAAACATAAGAACACAAACACAACGAAGTAGTTGATCAAGCACAAACAACCTTGAGTTCTACAACTGACAAATGAATTGTGAAACATGCATTAAAATAGTTTAATTGAATAAAAAAAACTTGCCATATTTACTGCACTCTTAAAGTTGAACCCCAGATCTTGGAGGGAAAGAAAACTCATTAGGACCAACTGCCATTTGGAATCAGCAAGCTCCAACAGTGACCTGACATTTTCTTCATTATCCTTCATTGATTGAGACTGGAAACAATCTTCTAAACTTTGCATAGATGCTTCGACCTGATTCATGTCAAATGTGATATAGAGATTAGTTTCAAAACAAGGCCATGTTACATAATTTAATCTTGAAACATCTTGATGGGGAACTGAAATATTTCATGTAGCTTACAAACCATAAACTAAATAATTGATAAAAACAAGTACACTGAGAACATTCAAAGCACCTAGTTACTTGAAAATTCATAAAACTTTATTTCAAAAACAAGGTAGTAAGAACTCCATGATCAAGAGAGGGTTCCCAGGATCACAGTTTTAATTCTGGAGGCCTTAGAAATGGAGGCAGATAGGTGGAGAAAGATTATGTTTCCAAAGGGGGCCAGGAGATTTTAAGGATTACCCAGCATGTAGTCAGGGATATCAATTCCCAGTTTCAGGACACAAAGTCTCGGCAGCAATGGCAGAAGAAACACAATGGCCCCATACACCACTCCACCAATGTCTCACATTGCTCAATTGATCAGACTCCCATCATTCATCCAGCAGCACTCCACGACTCTCAGGACTCGGGCCTCAAATCGAGTTACTCTGCCTTATCCACAAACACAATCAAAAATGCCATGTGCACGTCTATTTCCTTTTGCTTCCACATAGCTCAAATTATTCACCCACCATCAGCCATTTTTAAGAATTCATTCATGGGATGTGGGCATTGCTGGCTCTGCCAACATTTATGGCTCAGGGTGCAATTAAGAGAGAATAACATTGCTGTGACACTGCAGTCAGATAGATTAGTGAGCCAGATAGATTTTTGTGAAAATTGACAGAGGTTATACGGTCACCATTAGGCTAGCTCTTTGTTCCAGCTTTTTCTACACTGAATACAAATTTCACCATTGCCACGGTGAGATGCGAATTCCCAGGACATGAGCCTGGAGTTCTGGATCATTCATCCAGTGACATTACCATTATGTCAATGTCTCCATAAATATAATGCAACAGAATCACTGAGATAGAGCATGGTGGCTCATGTAAATAGTTGGAGAAAGTATACACCCTACTGGGAGAGACTCCAGCTTCTGTAGTATTGTCTCCAGCTTCTCATTAAATTTATGTACACTATATGTTGGGAAGTCATATTTTTTCCAAATGTTTCATTATTTTATATTGGTTACATGGCAGATTAGGTGGGGGCAGAGGACACTAACAACTGCTGAAAGCTACAAAAGAGCTGATTCCCTACGTAATACAACTGATAGCTACAGCGCCCAAAGGACATAGTATCACTGATGATATTGAGGATAAAGGTACGATACTGTCTTTTTCCTCTCTCAACTGCTAGCTACCATACCATTGACTATGATGAGCAAGCTGCAGATAGTATGAGTGTGAATCTTTCGCTTTACACCACAGCTCACTTCCTCCATTCCAGAGTTTCTGACTTCTGCTCTCAGACATGCCCCAAATTGTTGTCCACCCAGCTACTGCACATTTGGAGGAAGAAACAAACAACACAAAGCTGATGACGAGCACCTAGCATTTGATTTCTCAACGGCCAGCTCAGATATAGAAACTTGGAGGCTAGTATGGAGTTGGGCTCTGCTTGTGATGACTGATCAACTAGGAGTGGACTGAAAACGAATTAAGTGGAAGGACAGTTCAGTTTTCTAGCTTACTGCAGAACAAGGTCACATACACATTAGGCTATAATGGACTCAGATGAGAACTTTGATGCCATAGTATGTAGGAGAATATACAAACTGAGATGTTAGGGTTACATCAGCTGGCTTCCTAGATAGCCTCCTGTTACTGTTAATGATAATGAAAGACTCAAACTCCAGCACGGTAGAGAAAGTCATGCAGTGTTTGCCCTTTCTATAACCTTTGCTCCATGTCGCTGCTACGTTGTACAGCCATAGGCCTATTACACTTTTCCATGATCAGGTTACCAAACTGTGTGCCGTCTGTCTAAGGATATAGCAATATGCCCTGAGAAATCTAGGAACATACCACAAAATCTCCAAAAGCACTCCACCGAACTCATAGACACTTTATAAAAGAATAATTTATTCTAATTATCTAATATACCACCACCCGAAAATACCTATCTAAACTGCAAGCCATCTATACTTGTTATCTATATAATTGCTACTTCATTGTCGCTAGGCAAAATCCTGGAACTCCTTCGCTCACGACAAAGTGGATGCCCCTTTGTCACATGTACTCTAGTGGTTTAAGAAGATGGTTCACCATCTCCTGTCTAAGTGTAATTAGGGATGGGCAACAAACAATGGGGTTTTTTTAAGCATTGTTCATGCCCCATAAAGCAATTTTTTAAATTAAGGAAGCCTTCAGGTCGGTTTGCTAGCCCTTAAAACAATGCTACTGCTTCGGGCAGCTTTTGTTCTTTGAGTGTTAAGCAGATATATTGAATGTACCTGCATTTCCCAAGTTTGTAAGTGCAGCATCGGATCAGCTTTTAGGATTGCTTGCTGTCACGACAACACCAGTTTGCCAGGTTCAGGTATAGCTAAGGGAGCTGAGCACATGTGCATTTCCCAGCATTGAGGAATCAGTACTAAAAATAGTTAGGGACAGTATACATCCCACAGGGAGAGACTCCAGTTTCTGTGGTATCATTTCCAGCTTCTCAATAAATATACGTACATGATATCTTGGGAAGTCATTTCTTTTATTAACAAATGTTTCCTTATTCCAATTGGTTACATAATATTTTTGTATTCATTATTTATGGCATTCATTATTCAGAGCAAGTTAACATCATAATAAGATACAATATCTGAAACAAGTTAGGATTACATTGAGTGGATGCTGTGAGAAATGGAAGCATTCTATCGGGCAATTAAAACATTGGCAAATTAGTAAAATATAACATTATAAATATGTATGGATAAATAGTGCTTTATCATGACTATGTCTCAATTATCTGAGAAAAGTATTGAGGAAAATTATATAAAAAATAGACTTTGGTCATAGCAACTGATTTTGTCCAAGCCATGTTACGTACATTCATCAGTGCAGATCTTTAGGAAAAATATAGAACTGTTTGTAAAAATATTGAGACTTTTTTGAACAGTAAATAATGGCAAAACCAAATAAAATTTTTTTTTTTGTTTTTTTTCTGATGAAGGGTTTAGGCCCGAAACGTCAAGTTTTCCTGCTCCTATGATGCTGCTTGACCTGCTGTGTTCATCCAGCCCCACACCTTGTTATCCCAAATAAAAATGACTTCCTTATCAATATTCAGTTCAGTGAATATGACAAAGCATGCAGTGTAGTGACAATATTATCTGAGTAGTCAAATAAACTTGCAAGACTACTCAACTGAGCACATTTTTTTTCGCATATTGGTGGTCATTACATTTGAGCTGTGACCTATGTAATAATCTGTCACGGCTATATATTCAATAGAAGTCCTCTATTCTGCAAGTTGCATATAGTCTTGTTGAAAAACAGGACTCTGTTAAAAGCTGAAGTTCATCAAGAGTTACCATAATGGCCAAGTTTAGTAAACTATCTTTAAACCCAAGGACTACTTATCTCATAATCTATACCCTGGTGAATGTTTCTCGAAATGGTCAACAAATAATCTTTTTGTTAGGAATTAGGTTTCTAACCTTTCAAACTTTGAAAATTTTAAAGCAATCTGAGATTTTAACATAAAATGTCTTGCTAATCTCAGAACTAGAAAACATTATTCATTTAAGAAATTAGAATTTTTCAGAGTTCTGCACAACAAAAATTTTTCAATAGAATAATTTTTTTAAAAAGAATTATTCACCTCTTCAGCTTGTTTCAGAAAGGTCGCGTAAGATTGCAAGTGTTCAACCCGTGTATTCAAGTTCCGACACAATGTTTTCCATTCAGTGTTCAGGACAACAAACTTCTCAGAAAATGATTTTACTTCTGGGACATCAAACACTTCAGCTTGTTTGATGATGTCTGTAATGTGTGCTAATTCATTCTCTACCTCCTGAAACACAGAATATAATTTCAGTAAATTGTATAACATAAACAAACAGGAAAAACAATATTTGCTAAGCCAAAAGTAAAAAGAGGAAGCAAAGGAAACATTCAAGCCTGGCAGATCTGTGGGAGGGAAACACAGTTAACATTTCAAGCTGATGACCTTTCATCGGAACTGAAAAAGTTACAAATATAACAGGTTTAAAGCAAGAAAAGATGCACAGGAAGTGAGCAGAATGGAAAAATAACAAAAAAGGTCTGTAATAGGGCGAACTGTAGGAGGCATTAAATGGCAAAAGGGATGTTGGTGAAAAGCAGTGATATAACCACAGGACCAGAGGAACATTGGGCTGCTCTCTTAATGGAGAGAAACAACTGGTTTAACTCAAGGGTCATCATGTTTCAGGCAAGGGCAAGTTGAGAAGTTGGGGCCTACATGGTATGGGAATCATACCAGCCCTTTGGGTGTAACTGTGCATCACAAACCAGCCATCCAACCAACTGAGCTAACAGAGCCGAAGTGCAAGGCAAGCAGCAGTGGTAATGGGATAAGAAAAGAGATAAGTGGTGTGTAGAGGAGGTATTAATGGCCATAGCAACAAATTCCATTTAGAAATGAAGCAATAAAATGCAGGATAAAATGGGGACAAAGTTTACAATCTGAAATTCAAATCATTGGAGTACAGAATGCATTAGTTTACCTAATTCATGAATTAGATACTCTTTTCTTAACTTCAACAGAACAGTGTAGCAGGCCAAAGGCAGATACTGGAAGTAGAACTGAGAATTAAACTGACTGGGAGCTCAGGATCACACCTGGAACTGTGCAGAACTGTTAATAATTATTCTGCTTTCTCATTATTCACAATCTGAAAACATCTCTTGTCTTTTTATTTATCCCATTACCAAACACTGCTGCTTCGGACTGACATCAATTTGTCATTATTTTTCCCTGCCTTTTGTCTCATCACACACCTTTTATTTTGTTCTTTGTTTCTTTTGCAATTTCCTTGCCTC
The DNA here is from genome assembly GCA_024137785.1 of Ginglymostoma cirratum. Taxonomy (NCBI): domain Eukaryota; kingdom Metazoa; phylum Chordata; class Chondrichthyes; order Orectolobiformes; family Ginglymostomatidae; genus Ginglymostoma; species Ginglymostoma cirratum. The sequence continues at coordinate 35,587,986 of JAHRHZ010000145.1, read as the reverse complement.
TGTACTTGCTTTAAACCTGTTGCATCTCTCATTTTACTCCCATTCTGCTGAAGAATCATTGACCTGATACATTGGACAAAATTTAATTTTCCTTCCAGGAGTGTGCTGGGAGGCAGACAGGGAACAGAGCAGGAAGATACAGGGTGAAAAGAGTTTGCCATCTTCTCAATCCACATCCCCAGTCGGTTTGGGGTGAAAAACCTGAGAATGGCCCTCCTGCCTGAAGCCCTGTTGAGGCCTTTAAGTGATCACTTAAAAAGGACAAGTAAGAGCCTTATGATGCTGCCGTTGGATGAATGCCAGTGAATATGTAGATGGATGTGGGGGCCAGCATATGGCAGGTCATCCCTCATTCTTGGGTGTCCTGTTCACCAAGAGTATCTGCTACTAGAAAGGAGGGTCCTGAAGGAAGATATTTCACTGCCCTTTGTTTTGACTCCTCTCACCCACCTTGCTGACCCCTCTATGAAATCCCACCTCATACACTTGCATTTCAGGGTTCTAGTTACAATTATTCATCCTTGGCATCTCTAGTTAAGACAGAGGCCACTGCTCCCAGAAAGCTGGTGGCATTTGATCGGTTACCTGCTCTCAGAGACTGGACACCTTAGCAGCTGCTACCAGCACTAATTCTCAATGGAGCCAACCAAGAGAAATTAAATTGCAAAAACAAACAGGGGGAAAAAAATGGGGGGAGAAAAAGACATGCTGGTGACTCAGAAGATTTCAAGACAAACAGATACTTATTGCTTGATCATGCCAGTAAACCTCGTGGCAACAGTCAACACAGAAGAATACTTCAGAGAATGACGTAGAAAGCACTTCAGACCTGACAGAAGACATGCAGGAACAGCAGAAATCTGAAATTCCAAGGCAGGGGTGTAGACTCATGGTCTATAAGAGCTGACTCATATCCAGGCTAAACCGACCAGCCAACCAGAAATGAAGGATTGCACAAGTTAAAGGCAACAAATTCAAGACAGAACGACACAACTCAGACTGTCAGAAAGACTGGCCATGTCAATTGCCTTCTACCCTATAAAACTATCATTCTTCCCAGTCCAAACAGGATGTGTATAGGGGGAATGGTGAATCTTCTAGATCTTCAGAAGTTGTTAAATCAAAGAATGAGAGGAAAATGGAGTGACGGTAATTGTAAATAACAAATGTACAGCAATACCAACATCCATGAAGAGTTTGGGGCAGGTACTGTAGATGGGTCTAAAAGGATCGGGTGCAGTTACACTCACTATGATGATGACGACAAGGACTTGGTCAGAGTAAAGAAGAAGCTGGCTGGAGGTGGACTTGAGGCCAGTGCGATGCTTGTTAGACCAGAAAAGATGGATCTTCAAATTCACATTAGACCAGTTCAGGCTTGAAAGAATTCTTTCTCTCTCTCCCTTCTACACACACAGACACGCACCACGCGCACACACACCAGGCACACACACATGCACACATGAAAATAAGGTTCTGAGACTCTGCACAGATTCTTAACTTGGAATCATCTTCAAAACCAAGAACAATGTGATCTGATACATGAAAACTATTCTCTCCAGCATCAATAATATTTTAAAAGAAATACACAAGTAAGTATATATTTGCTTAATAGTAAAAAAATACTATCAGCAAGTTGCTGATGATATTTCCCAAAGTTATACTGTTAAACACTTCTGATTGTGAAGGATCAGGACTGTATAATACTTCTTAGCGTTGGAATGTAGTTCAATATTCCACAGTAAATTTATTATGTTACATTGCAACACCAATACATAAAGTTGAAAAAACAATAAACTTCACCTAGAACAAACAAGCAACTTTACAAAATGAACATCTGCCAATATAAATTACCTTGAACTGATCAACCATTTCTAGATACTTGTTCAGAATGTCTTCAGTTTCGGAAAGAGAGGAACCTGGCTCTAATGTACTGGAAAGGCGTGATCTGTATGCTTGGAGACATCCTGAGACCTTGAGAAATTGCACATTTAAAGTCAAATCTAGCTTCTGCGAAGCTGCCCAAAAAACAACCCGACATAGTAATTTATTTTATGTAACATGTAATTTATTCGTTAAAGCAGTTAATTCAAAAGATTGGAAAGGTGAAATATATCTTAAAAGTATTTTTATGTTGGATTAATTTATTTCCTCTTATTGTTCTACTCAGCTTCTTCATATTATTTGATGGCATTATTTAACTTAGTTAACTTTTGAATACATTACACAATCTTTCAATTGCTCTTGCTTTATGTCTGACTTTCATTTTCACATGCCAATGACTGTTCTAAAATATGTAATTCTATTCAAGTAATAGTTTTGTTCCAATGTACTGCAATATTCTAAACTAAAATGTTCAGTTTACAAAACTGGAAAGAAAAGTTGTTCTATATTTGACAATCATGGATCCTTCCTGTTGAAAAAATAATAAACTTCAGTCTAGCTATTTGGATTATTTCTAAGACACCTCTAGCAACCTACAAGAGTTGTCTTGCTTATTGCTTTGCTCCACAGTCATGCAGCTTTATATGAAATATTTTTCTGGAGAGCTCAAATCTCAAATTTATTCAAATTGTTATAAAAGTTACATATGACTGACTGCTGTTCAGTTGCCACGTTGAGGAAATCACCCATGATGTTGAGAAGGTTTTTCTTTGCAATAACTAAGAGGATCCTAACTTAGAACCTGCTTTCTGAAAAAAAAATTGATCTCCTTATGCGTCTTTAATGTAGCTGCTCATATTTATGGAATCAAATATTATAAATAATCAATCATAGGTGAATTTAAATATGATAGAGGTCTTTCCCTGCCTGGGTTTAGCAAAGAATTTTGTAGTTTTTGTAGTTAGATGATCAACTAACGGAGGTACAGTCTGTGTTATACTCCATTTCACTGGCTCAAAACCTACCACATTTCTATCTTTCTTCAATTCTTATGAAAAGATCAACCTAAAATGATCTCCCCACAGATGAATTGCCAAGTATGTACTTCTATCATTTTTATTTTAATTTCAGATTTCCAGCAGCCAGAGTATTTTATGTTTTTCTCATTGAGTAGAAAATTTCAAATAAGCACTTATATATTATTGGTGCTAACCAATTTAATCTTTATATATATATAAAAGTGCACTACAAGCTACAAAACAATATCTCCCCCATTTGAGTTTCTGATGACAGAAATGTGCACTGTTAAATGTACTATTAATGATAGAGGCTATATTATTAAATGTATGATCTTTTGTCTTCTTGGGTGTTTTATCCTTGACAATAGCACATTAGCTTGGGACAATCTGTAATATGTTTTGCCCCTTGGAAGAAGTGTGCTTGATCCACTGAATGGTCTCTTATTCTACAGGTTCAGGTTCTTGTAACTAAGTTAATTTGAAGGTTCAGAATGGATGAGCCTTTAAAAGCTGAGGAAAACTGTTGGAAAGAAAATTATTCAATCAATAACCCATTTGATTTTATTAAAATGTAATTAATAAGCATACCATTTCAACAAAATGCAAAGTTCTTCAATATTGTCACCTAACATAATGATTTTAGCAAAATAGAACAAATTGTTTGGATTAGATTGTTTTATACCTTTTCAAAATGTTCGTCAAAAGATGTGATCAATTGCTGTTTCTTTAAAGCTAGCTCCTTATGCGCAAAGCATTGTCCAGTTAAATGATCTACTCTCTGTTGAACGTAACCAATCATCTCCTGAATTCCTGTAGCTCTGAAATTAAACATACAGAGACAGCTGCTGATATATTTCCAAAGCCAATAAAGGGACTGACAGAGTGCTAAATTAATTCAGTATAGACACACAACAAAAATAGGCAGGAGTCAGTAACGTATACCACTTCCACAAAAAGCAAGTCACTTTTCTGACCTTGTAAGTTTCAGCATTTGAAAATTCTCACATAGCAACACTTGCAAAAGAGCTGCTTCTCAGAGTTTTTTAAAGCTTCCTTTGAATTATCTGAAATGGTCATACATATTTTGCACTAATAATTCACTGCATTACGTTTCACTTCACTTTAGCTTACGGAACAAAAAGGGGGAAGAAAAATTGTATCAGAGATAATAGGTACAGCAGATGCTGGAGAATCTGAGATAACAAGGCGTGGAGCTGGATGAACACAGCAGGCCAAGCAGCATCATAGGAGCAGGAAAGCTTGACGTTTCGGGCCTAGACCCTTCATCAGAAATGGGGGAGGGGAAGAGGGTTCTGAAATAAATAGAGAGAGAGGGGGAGGTGGATAGAAGATGGATAGAGGAGAGGATAGGTGGAGAGGAGGCAGACAAGTCAAAGAGGCAGGGATGGAGCCAATAAAGGTGAGTGTAGGTGGGGGTGTAGGGAGGAGGTAGGTCAGTCGAGGGAGGATGGACAGGTCAAGGGGGCGGGATGAGGTTAGTAGATAGGAGATGGGGGTGGGGCTTGAGGTGACAGGAGGAGATAGGTGAGAGGAAGAACAGGTTAGGGAGGCGGGAACGAGCTGGGCTGGTTTTGGGATGTGGTTGGGGGAGGGGAGATTTTGAAGCTTGTGAAACCCACATTGATACCATTGGGCTGCAGGGTTCCCAGGCTGAATATGACTTGCTGTTCCTGCAGCCTTCGGGTGGCATCATTGTGGCATTGCAGGAGGTCCAGGATGGACATGTCGTCTGAGGAATGGGAGGGGGAGTTGAAATGGTTCGCGACTGGGAGGTGCAGTTGTTTGTTGTGAACTGAGCGCAGGTGTTCTGCAAAGCGGTCCACAAGCCTCCGCTTGGTTTCCCTGATGTAGAGGAGGCCACAACGGGTACAGCGGATGCAGTATACTACATTGGCAGATGTGCAGGTGAACATCTGCTTGATGTGGAAAGTCTTAAAATTCTGCATTTCCTACGCCCGTGTGTCTATACTTTAGAAATTAAAGTAATTTAGTAACATGTTTGTTTTCTCTAAATTTTAAAAAGAATGCATAAGTTTTGGTCATATGTGGTTACATTATAGAAGGAGACCATTCAGCCAGTCATGCCTATGCTGGGTGTCTGAAGGAGCAATTTACCTAGTGCCACTCCACTACTTTTTCCTGGTTGCCCTGCATTCCTTCTCAGATAATAATCCAATTCCTTCAAGTGCTTCAAATGAAGCTGCCCTTCACCACATTTTCAGGCACTGGATTCTAGATCTTGACCACTCGCTGCCTGAAAAGGTTTTCCATACACCAATAATCACATCTTGGTTTGGTTACAAAGCCATTCTAGTCCAACCGTCAGTGGATAATTTATACTTAGATATCTTAAGCCTTCCCATTTTTATGAAAAATTGGCATTTGTAGTATTCTGAAGGAGAGTGAAAATATCACAGACACCTTTTCAAATGACCTATAAAAAGCTTTGTATGCAAAATTTTAAAAAAGCTTCTGTCAATAGTCAAGGGGATCATGATGCACAATTAGCCCATGCTTATTTGTTGAAATGTAGCCTGCTCATTCATGTAACAGTGCTCCATAGCAAGAGGCCCCAAGTTCACGTGAGGCTACCAAACTGAGCTAACCTGTACTACTGAAAGTGAACTTCCATGCCTTAAAGTGGAGGTGCATTCCAGTGGCAGCAGAGCTGGAAGGGGCAAGGAACGGCATTGACAGAAGGAAAAGCATTATCTAACAGCATTACTGGCAAAGCACACAGAGTTGATTCCCGGATGTTACCTTCGTTCAGATGGTGGACAGGGGGAGAGAAGATTTGTGTCTGCAGGGGACTGGAGGCTCTCCAAACTGTCAGAAGGTAATGAGACTGGATAACTTCATTTTGTCCTCATCGACTTCACATCACTATAATCATAAAACTCACACTGCACATCTTGACTGCACCATCAGTTGTCCAAACTCAATGGCCACATCACACCATGCTCACTGACAACAGCTACACCTTTCTTGCACAAGAACGTAGTGCATGACTGCAAATAGTGCCACCTAACTGACACAGAAGCTTGTCCTTACCCCAAGGAGGAGATGGTGCTCACCATTCTTCAAGCCACTAGAACTGAAGATAGCACAGGGATTATCAAATTATTAAAGGTAATAGTGTCCATGTACCTAATCCGCATTGTCATATTCCACTTTCCTCTCATCCCACTTTCTCTTTTAGTATGCTAGCTGCAAATGGTGTACATACGCATCCATTGCTCCCCCAACCTCCCTTCTCTTCGCCACAATCTACCTTTGTGCTTTCTCTTTTCAGATACCAAAAAGGTGCAACCCTTTGGCCAGTCAGTGAAGGAACATCAAGAGATGGAAGAATAGGAAGACAGCAAAGAAGAAGCACATTCACTCACTTCACATCCAGGCACCTTCTCAGATTTGAGCACTGCATTTTATTTCAGTTGACAGGTTGATTTTAGAAAATCTGCATTCAGTTTCTTTATCCATGTCATTAATACAGGTTATTCAAATATAGCTATTCAAATAGTGACAGCCATGTCTTCAGCTGCCTAGGTTGCTTTCTGGGTCATCTGCAATTCTACGTCTCACTCTTCTTTTGGGATACACCAGAAAACCGACTATTCCATCTTAGTTTTCACTCACCTGTCCTCTTATCACATGTAGCTCAGTACCAAACCTTGTTTGCTAATTCTCTAGTAAAGAACCTGCAAATATTTTACCATATTAAAAGAAAGGTGTTAAAATTGCTATGCATCTGTACAGAATTGTCACTGAGTTTCACAAGGTGGAATTTCTGTGCATTCTTTGAGCAATATTCACTGGTGTGAAGTCCCTACCTTTGTGGATCAATTTTACTCAAGAGCAGGTGTCCCTTCAGTAGAGCATCTGAAGTTGCATCTTTGATTGCCTGGCACACAGAAGCATGTTCTTTAGAGAGTTCTGTCAAGCACAGAGACTTTAAATTAAGGTGTTTCAGATGACTTTCTATTCCTCCCAGTATATCAAATCCCTGTCGACAAAAACATAACATTACTTAATCATCTTGTAATTTGGATCATGACTGCACCTACAACATACATTTTAAACCAGAAGCACTCAACTAATGTTGACAATAACAGAATGTTGCTCAATATTTACATATTTGCTGTGGGGTTGGATCGTTTTGTTAAGCTTTACATTAATTCATGAACTTTAGTAGCTAATGGAGTTCTTGTGGCACAGTTCAGTGCCTCTACATCTGGACCAGGAGTCCACAAGTTGAAGTCCCACCTGATTCAGAGGTGTGTAGGGCACTTCTGAAAAGGTCACAATGATTAAAATTGAGACCAACAAGAAGGCCTTTAATATTTAAAGATTATTTGATACATTAGCAGTGTTTAAAGTTTCTAATGGATTAAAGCTATTCTGACCTTTCCTTCCATGATCCAACTTGGCTAACTAAGCGAGAGCTACGGCCCTTTAATTATACCCTTCAAAAAACCATTTATAAAACTGAAGTTGGCTGGACGTTTAATTGGAGTTGTTGGACCTATATGGGTAAGCTCCATGTAAAAAAAAAATCAGTAAAATGGGGCAAACTGGAATGCAGAAAAGCAAAATACTGCAGATACTGGAAATATGACACAATACAGAAAATGCTATAAATATGGGGGAAAAGAAACAGAGTTTGTGTTTCAGGTTGATGAACTTTTGTGTGAAAAGTAGTTAACTCAGTTCCTCCGTCCACAGATGCAGCGCGACCTGAGTGTTTTCCAAACCAGAACGTATCTGACCTCATGCATTTTAAAGATGAGATTCAATCCTAACTGTGAAATTACACTGTGGTCCACATAATGCCTAGCAATTCTTTTTTCCATCTAACATTGGATTTACATCCCTAAGATCAAATTGGAACAATTACAAAGAAATTATTCTAAGTACAGGACCTGAAAAGGCTTAGTGTGTAGAGACATTCTGCCAGATATTCATGATGGCCAAATTCTGGAATTGTGTACAGAAGAAATATATTTTCAGTCTTTCATTTACTGTGGAGTAGAGACAAGAAAATATCTCTTTCTTATGTTTTCGCTTTTCAGATCCTGCTTAATTTCAGGTCAGAGAAAGGAAAATCGAACTCCAGACATTTCACTGGCAAATTTAGACACAAATATGGATTTGAGATTATAATCAGAGTCAGCAATGTTCTTTTTAATGACAGAGCTGGTTCGAGGGCTATCTGGCATAGCCCAATGCGCTGTTTGTATGTTAACATAATTCTTGTGTATATTTAAGGCTGAGTTGGAATAATTCGTGACCAGTGGGGAAAATCAAGGGTTACGGGGCAAGGATAGGAAAGTTAACATGAGGAATGTCAGATCAGCTATGATCCTATTTAATGACGGAGCAAGTTTGAGAAGCTGAACAGCCTACACCTGTTCTATGTCTTATGGTCATATATTACAAATTGCAAAATGGCAACCCACTTTACAGAGTCATAGTCATACAGTCACACAGCATGGAAACAGACCCTTCAGTCCAATCAGTTTATTCGAAACATAATCCCAAACTAAATTATTCACACCTGCCTGCTCCTGGCCCATAAAGCTCCAAACCTTTCCTGTTCATGTACTTATCCAAGTGTCTTTTAAACCTTGTAACTGTGCCCATACCCATCACTTCATTCCACACGCGAACCACCCTCTGTGTAAATAATTTGCCCCTCATGTCTTTTTTAAATTTCTCTCCTCTCACCTTAAAAATGTATCCCCTCGTCTTGAAATCCGTCATCCAAGGGAAAAGATACATACCATTCAGTATTTTATAAACCTCTATAAGGTTACCTCTCAAGCTCCTACATTCCAGTGGAAAAAAGTCCCAGCCTATCCAGCTTTGATTTGCTTTTCCCTCCCAGTAGGAAAGCTTGAGCTTGTTTGTTTGAAAAGGAAGTGATTAGAAGATGAATAATGAAAGGTTATACAAGATGGTAAATGATACCTGAAAGGTTAAACCTGAAATTCTATTTTAAACATGTGAGTCTACAGTAAAGGACCATAAATTGAAAACAGTAAAACAAAACTTTAGGACAGATATCAGAAAAGTTATCTCCAAGCAGACAGCAATCAACATTTATGATCAACCTTCAAATAGAGTCGTACTGAAAATAACCCCTGAATTAGTTATATATAATTATATGCGACTGTCAGCTCTTTCAGTGGATGGACTATAATTGGCTGAGTGTTTGTTCTCATCTGCAAGTATCATGTAATCTTGTAAATTAGGTTATGTGAAGGACTCATTTTGCATTAAAAATCACCCACTGTTCCAAGTCGGAACGTTTCTGGATGCACTATGATGATATTGCAAACCACAGTACACATATCTGTTAACTCAATAATTATAACGAAAATCCACAAGATGGCAGTAGAGAAACAATATCCAAGTTTTCCCTGTTTTATTGTGCAGGAGTCCATCTATTACACATGTGCAAGCCCTCTGCAAGAGAGACAGATCTACTCCCATGTCCCACCTTTTCATCAAAATTCTGGAAACGCTTTCTCTTTAGATTATGTTTCAATTTCCTTTCAAAAGCCTCAGTTGAAACCACCTCCACTACATTCTCAGGAAGCACATTCCAGATCTCAACTACTCACTGAGTTAAAAAGGTTTTCCTCATCTGTTATTGCTTCTTTTAGCAATCACCCTAAATTGGCATCCTTTACTTTTGGATTGTTGCACTGTCAGGAACATCGTTTCTTCCCATTTACTCTGTCACTGACTGAACACCTTTATCAAATCTTGTCTTAATCATTTCTTCTCCAACAACATACCCAACTTCCTTTAATCTATACACCTAATGAAGTTCTTCATTGCTATAACCATTTCCTTGAATCTTTCCTGCACACTGTTTAATGCCTTCACATGCCTCCTTATGCATGGAATCTGAACGAGAGACACGACATCAGTGATGCTTCATCAGGCTTATCAAAACTGTCTCGTGTTTGGATTCTATGCCCCCATTTTAAAGTCCAAGATCCTTTATGTTTTATTAATTGCTTTCTTAATCTATGCAGCCATTTTTAATGATTTTCACACAAAAAGGAAATTTCACCCTAACAGTCAGGCACACACATACCTTGGAACCTCTGCCCCTACCTCTTTAAACAAGTATCCTTTGTTCTGTCTTACCTCTCCATGTTTTTCTTACCAAATCATACCACATCTCACTGCATTAAATTCCATCTGTCTCTTGCCTACTCAATCCAACAGCCTATCTCTGCCCTCCTCAAGTTTGTTGCGATCCTACTCACAGCTTCTAAAATTGTACCAGTAGATTTAAACTTCTGTTTCTAATCTTGTGATGCAAAACACATGCGCATAATAAAACTCCCGCCTATCTAGCCTAAGGCTTATTCTCTTTGTCAGGCAGCTACTGCAATACACTTTTAAGGAAATGAGTCATATGTTATATGTTTTCATGTTTATCAATGTGTAGAATTCTAGTCTATGGATATACAGAAAATTGCTTCCATTTCTGGCACCTTGCATCAAGACTGAATTATTCCCAGTTCAGGTACAATACAGCTCTAAGTGTTTCTTAATGCTCACGGCTAAAGCTGAACCAATCCACTTGCCAAGCATCCTTTTTCCCCTTCTTGTATCCGGTATAATTTGTTGTTTCCGTTGAAATTTGTAATTCTTGCTTCCATTCTGGTGAATGCATGAAGAAAAGCCTCAACAGAAATTTGTGATCTGGGTCCATATTCTGGGGTTTTCTGGAGGATGATAAAAAGAGCCCCAGCGCTCTTGGGAGATGCAGGCTGTAGCATCGTCCTATTGAGGGATGTGAAATTTGACATGGGACAGGTTTTCTTTCTCATTTAATTTACATTTTAAATTCCAACCAATAATGCATGCAAATCCAACTCATTTTGAACAACTACTGTACAATGGTTCATGTGTGTTTTTGGATTCGTATGTGTCTATAACAGGTCCAAAAGTGAACATTTGCAAAAACTAAATGTTTCTTCTGAGAAGAAAAATGTGTAACTCAACCTTTAGCCTGCTAAGGGCTAAGGCTCCTCCTTGAAGTAGTGTCCAGCTGTCCTGCATTTTAGGAGGCATGGGGAGCATCTGTTCAACCTGTATAAAAATGGGAAATACTCCACATTTATTCTAAACAGAGCAACCCTAATTTGAGGGCATGGTGAAGATAAAATAGCAGGTCACAATCCAGCACAACACTTGAAGAGTTCATGAAAATTTATAATACTTTTTCCACAAAGGTGAAAAGAATAACATATTAACTTGTTGTGCTCAAATTCTCTCAACCCACCCAGGAATGTTACATTAATCATGTCTATAATCTTAGATGCATGATATTTGTTTTCCAGGTCAGGCACTATGAGGAAGGGTGTAACAGCTATTACAGCATGCCTCTTTCAATTCTAAGGTAGGAATCTCAGCCTCACTGAAAACCATAGATTAAGAAAATACATACTGTGCAGAAAGATGTAGATTTCAGTACATATATATGAAATAATTTGCAGTAAAATTTCAATGCAGATGTAGCTTAGGAACTAACCTTATTTGCACTATTAAAAAATTCATGGGCCTCTTGGAGCAATAATTCTCGTTCCTTCATGAGTAGCCAGAACTGCTCACACATCAGCTTCAGTTTCTGATTTTGAACTGCCATCTGTTCTTTATCAGTGAAGTCTTCAGTCAGCAAAATCTCATCAGCCTCAGCGTTTAACTTTTCAGCTACAGACATGAATTCCTATAATAAAAAAGTTTATGGTTCTAATTACTAAGTTCTCATAGAACATCTGCGGGAACAAATCTGAACAACCATATAACCAAGTGAGATTTTATACACTCTAATACAGGCAGATACAAAGTGAGTAAGCCTGTATCTCATCCAAAAGGCAGCTTCACAAAGGATTATCTGAAATATTTTTCAGATGATGTGTATAGTATGCCTTGAAGAAATTCAACACATATGTAAAGCGTAATGTATTTTCAAATGACCCGAATCAAATACACTCTCTTTTTGAACAGCTATCATTCCAGCTCTCAATTTTGATGTTATAAATAATGGGGCTAGTACATAGCAGTATTACGCATAATGATCCTGTTTGGAGATTTACAAGGTAACACAAGGTATACACACCTTGAATCCTATGTTTATGCTACTTATCGATGGAATGTATTAAACATCAGATCTCAAGGGAGAGAAAAATTCTTAATTAATATGTGACCAAACTCATATGTCTAGCTGAATTCTGTGTATTTGAAAACACATATGTACACATGAAATAGGAGCAGAAGTAGATGATTTGACCTCTCAAGCTGGTTTGGCCTTTCAAAAAGACAATGACTGATCTGTTGATGTTTCAATTTCTACTTTCCTAACCATCCCCGATAACCCAGGATCCCTTTGCCTAAAAAGAAGGCATCTGTCCTAAAAATATTCGATCACCCAGCCTCCATCACCTGGATGCAACAAGCTCCAAAGTTGCAAAACTCTAAAACAAAATTCCCCTCACTTCTGTGCTGGTGAGGGTGTGAGTATTTCGATTTGTTCTGGACTGACACACAAAAAGAAACATCTTTTCCACATCCCCTTGTCAAATCCATTCAGGATCTTATGTAGTTCACTCAAGACACCTCTTAGTCTTCTAAACTCCTACGGAAACAAGTTCAGCCTGTACAACCTATCCTCATCAGACAACTTCCTCATTCTAACTATCAGTCAAGTAAAACTCCTTTGAAATGCCTCCACTACATTTACATCCTATTGTAAATAAGGAGATCAAAATTGTACATAGTATTCAGGAATTGCTCCTGTTTGACTCACGCATAACATCATCACTTTTATAAAACAAAGAACTGCAGATGCTGGGAATTTGAAACTAAAACAGAAATTGTTGAAAATACACAGCAGGTCTGGTAAAATCTGTGGGACAGAGAATTCTATTAATTCTGTTTCTACTCCTCATCATTACTTTTATGTTAATTCCTCTTTTTTAAAGGATAGCATCCCATTAGCCATCTTGAATATGTGTTGCAGCTGGACTCTACTTTTTGGGAGTCATTCACCAGAACAGCAAGGTCCCTCTGCACCTCAGAATTGCGCAGTCAATCTCCATGTAAGTAATAGTCTCAGACTGCCAATTATCAGCCAGAATGTATTAATGGTGGCAAGGATGAGGCTTTTCATTCTACAGAGACATATTCTTGGTCAAATGAGAACAACAGATTCGGAAAAAAGGGAGAAATATTTTCAAAAAGGCCAGCAGCCAATAGGCTCATATGGTTATAAAATGGCAAAAAGGCAAAATTAATGGCTCTTGATTTAAATATGCAGAGTAGTTGGAACAAAATAAATGAATTAATGACACAAATAAGGGTGTGAACTTACAGCTATTATGGAGATATGGTTACAAGATCAAAGATGAGAACTAAACATTCAGGGCTAATTGTCTTCTCAAAAGGACAAGTAGGTAGGGAAAGGTAAGGGGGTAGGGCAGTTTAATTTGTACGAGCTGGCATAACAACAAATCATCTTAGTTTGGATGATGCAGAATCCATACGGGTTGAAGTATGAAAAAATGAGGGGAGGAACTGACTGGTGGGAGTGGTCTATAAAGCCACTAACGGTAGCTGCTCTGTAGAACAGAGAATAAATTAGGAGTTAATGAGGGTATGCTAAAAAGGCAGTATGTTCATTGGGGTGACTTTAATTCAAGGCTTTTGATATTTCTGCAGTCTGTTTCATCTGTTCATCACAGACATTTTTGAATGGAATACACATTCAAGTACAGTCTCTTTCTAGCAATGATTGGAGTGTAGTTACTCATAGCTGCTGTAGCTTGTTAAATCGATCTATTGCTATATCTTAATTCTGTGTTTACATGTGGAGAAACTGCCAGTTTTGCTTTATATCCCTTTCATTTTGACTAAAGTTGGGAAAGGAATAGTCATAGCTATTGTCTCTGACGCAATGTATTATCTATGGCCTGTTCCTGGGTTCTTTTCTCAAATTCTTTTAGTTGCATGCAGCAGCTTTCACAGCTCTGAATATTGCTTGTTTCTTTCTGACAGTGACTGTGCTCTTCCTCCAGTTCCTCAGAACTTGGCCTCAGCTCCATTTCTGACACCATGTTCAGAAAGAAGCGGAACAGCCTTTACCATCTCTGCATTGAGGGGCTTGCAAAATGGCTACCTCCTGTACAGAAATCTCATGGTAGGGATCACATGACCATGGCAGACCAGGAAGGGCAATTGTATATGATTGCATTTCAATCCAAATAACACATTGCTTGATTTATCCTGCATTTGTGGAAATGTTTATGTTGAGTGAATAAGCATGTAATTTGTGAGCAAATGTACAGGGTAAGTTTGAGCAAAATAAGATAAACTCCATTTCATGATCAATTCCATTTTGACCATTATACAAAAACTACATTGCAAAATAAATCACTTACAAAATGGAAAGGTAAATGTAAAGTCGCCATAGTCTTACCAAACCATAGGGCTGTGCTTTCATTAGAGAGAGATGAGTGGTGGCGGTTTAACCTGAGGGTCACCACACCTCAGGTGAGGGGAAGAGGTTCAGAACCAGAGTCCTTGATAGTAACCTCAGCTAGTGCAGGAAGTGAAGCCACGTTGTTGGTTTCACTACATTACAAACCAGTCATCCAGCCAACTGAGCTAACCTCATTTACGAAGAAATCATATAAGAAACATAACTTTTTTTAGTAGCTTCTTTCAACTGGATTCTAGAATCATTGTTCAACTTGAAATTAAAAGAATATATATCTATGATATCTTTTTCACCTCGTTTGCAATCGAGGCTAAAAAGTCATAAAACCTTATCTTTCGGTAACTGTTCTCATCAAAGAGATGGTATGGATTGGATCTTGTACACACTTACCTGGGCTTTACACCCAACACGATGGTGCTCCTGAAGTAGCCATTCACTTTCAGTTAGAGATGAACCTAAGTTTTCATTCCGTAAATATGTCTCACCATCGTGCTGGAACCATTGCATCACCTTCATCCAATACAGAGTAACTATTAAACGTCAGTTGTGAAAGACGTGGTATAATGTACAACAACTGAGGGCAGCTATGGTATTTTATTCTCAGCACTCCTGTCAATTCCTGGACGTAAGCATACGAGCATTTGAGTACCAAACAAAGCTATCAACTTATTGAATTATGTTGTTCCTTTTGCAGGGACATAAATGATTTTTGATGGTGAATCATTGGAATAAAAATATTAACTTTATTCAGCTGATAGGTGATGTTCAGTACATTAATGCTCCTAATTTCAAAGAGGAAATAAAAGAACATACTGAAAAACTATATTTTATCAGGCATTATTTAAATTTCTGTCTATAACAGTATTTTAGTTAACTTTATAAGTTCCTTTCATGCTAAGACTACAAGAAGATACAACGATAGCTCATGCTGATAATTGAAAGATGTTAAATTAAAACTGAACAATAGTCATTCTAAATTTATGAAAGCTTAAAAATGATGCACTTATTTTCTGTATTTTCTTACCTACAGACTAAAATTAGATTAGCATATTTACATTCGGTTTTGAAGCAGTCATAAACTTTGGGAACCGGATTGAAACCAACAAGATGATTTAATGAAAGTTCTCTCAGTGTTGGCAGCTAAAGCCTAATGTGAAACATTTGGCTCAAATCTTTCAAGGTCTAGAGCATGAATATCTGGATTTAAATCTGTGTTTGCATAAAGTGATATAAACTATCTGATTTATATATATTTTTAATATCATCTATGTTAAGTTTGAGTTTTGATTTTGTGTTTAGTGACATACAAGTTTTCTTCATGCCTGAAGTTAATAAGTATTTCAGTAGCCATGGTGATTTCTTTTAAAAGAGATTGAAATAGCAACTTTGGCAGATTAAACGGTTTATGTTAATATTAGAGATAACAAGGTGTGGGGCTGGATGAACACAGCAGGCCAAGCAGCATCATAGGAGCAGGAAAGCTTGACGTTTCGGGCCTAGACCCTTCA
>JAHRHZ010000145.1:35544924-35568969 GCA_024137785.1 Ginglymostoma cirratum | reverse complement strand
CTAGGCCCGAAACGTCAGCCTTCCTGCTCCTCTGATGCTGCTTGGCCTGCTGTGTTCATCCAGCTCCACACCTTGTTACCCCTTTTCTGCTTCAGTCAGGATTGGAGGTCCCACTATAAAGGGGCAGGTCCACCAGAGGGCAGAAAATATTGCGGTCAGTGCCAATGCACCCAGTATTGCTGCCAACCAGAAGATCTAGGTCAATGTTTGTTCTTATCACTCTGAAAGATATCAAGCCAGTTCTCACTGAAGTTATGATGGCGGCATTTTAAAAAATTCATTCTCAGGACATGAACATGGATAGTTTTTTTGCTGGTATTGTGATATCAGCTTGTATTGCATAAAACTGAAGACTATTCTTGGCCACTATCTTTATTTTGACAGTATTGTGTAGTCTTCAAAAGCAAATGGTCATAGGTAACATGTGTTCAACCAAACAGTATTTTCTCTGAGAAAATAACACTATTTCTCGGGTGTACGCCATTATTTCAAAGCCATTATTTTCATGGTAATAACACACATTTGGTCTGTACCTTATCTACCTGCTGGTCCCATTGATAGATCTGTAAAATTTGCTCCAGGTCCAGCCTTTGACGATACGATTGCTTCTCCAGCTGTCTCCTCCTGTCCTGTAGTAGTTCCATCAGACTTTCAATCTTTACACAGCTGCTGTGAGCTCCATGAGTTAGTTCAGAATGTGCTTTCGGTCCAGGGACTTTGAACTCTTTGATTATATTAAGGAGTTCTTGACTTTTGTTGAGAAGAACCATTGAGCTTGTTAAAAGGACTGAAACAAAAGTCAACTGTTCAGAATTAATTCAAGTTCCACACGTAGTCGAAGACTTAGACGATAAGACATAGAAGCAGAAGTAGTTCCTTCAGTCCAACAAGTCTGCTCTGCTATTCAGTGAGATCATGGTTGAGCTGATAATCCTCAACTCTACTTTCCTATCATTTTTCCATAACTCTAGATTCCCTTATTGTGTAAAAATCTGTCTCAGCCTTCAATACAATTAATGACCCATCCTCTACAGCTCTCTGAGATAAATAATTAGACAGATTCACTATCTCTAAGAGAAGACATTTCTCCTCATTTCTGTCCTAAACATATGATCCCTTACTCTGAATTTATCCCCTCTGGTCCCATTCTCTCCCACAAGGTGAAACAACCTTTCCACATCTATGCTGTCAAGCTCCCAAAGAACCTTGTCTCTTTCAATAAGGTTGTTTCACATTCTTTTAAATTCTAATGAGTACAAGTCAAATCTCTCCTCAGTCCTTCTCTAGGCTGCTACCAATTCCAGTATATCTTTTCTTAGATAAAAGGGAACCAAAACTGATCACAGTATTCTAGGTGTGACATAATTAACACCTTCGATAGTTTTAGCAAGATTTCCCTACGTTTACACTCCACTCCCTTTGAAGTAAAGGGTGACATTCCATTTGCCTTCTCTTTTACCTGCTGAAATTGGAAGCCAGCTTTTTGTGGTTAAGCATGAGGACTTCAAAATTCCTCTTTGCTGCAGCTTTCTGCAGTCTTTCTCAGTTTAAATCATATTTAATTCTCTATTCCTCCTGCCAAAATGGATAAACTCACATTTACCCACTTTATTTCCCACTTTCCCAATTTTTGCCCACTTGCTTAACCTATCTACACCTCTTTGCAGACTCATTGCATCATCCTCACACCTTTTCTTGTATCATCTCCAAATTTTTCTGCAGTACATTCACTTTCTTCATACAAGTCATTTATATATAGTATATTATACACATATCATTTTTTATATATATATATATATACTGCAAATAATTATGGCCCCAGCACTGAGCCCTATGTTACTCTATTAGTTATAGGTTGCCAGCCTGAAATAGCCTCCCTTATTCCAAGTCTCTGTTTTCGTTGGTGGTCAGTCCTTTATCTCTGCTCATAAACTACCTCCAATACAGCATTTTTCTCATTAAGTGTGCATTATCTTATTTTACATCTTCTATTTCCTTTTATCTATCCTGTTTGATAACTCCTCAGAGAATTCTAATAAAATTGTCAGGCAGTATTTCCCTTTCATGATGCCACGCTAACTCTGTTTGCTTATATTGCATAGTTTTAAATGCTCTGCGACTGTATCCTTTACTCTCAACTCCATCATTTCTTTCAATGACAAGATGTTAAAGCTAACCGGCTTATAGTTAATTGTTCTTTCTTCATCTCTTTTCCTTTTTGAAAAATATATTTCCTCAGAGAGCATTTTAACTGATGATTGTTTGGAGAAAATTTCAAGCAAGTTTTGAGATATTCTACCTTCTCTTAATCAGCATTCCCTCAATTTCTAAAATTGCTTATTTCTTGACTTTCTCTGTTCTTTAAAGTAACTTAAATTCAACATTTTGAAAAAATTTCCTCTGAAGTAACTTTCACTTAATAAGAGGGATGAGGTAGATGGAATCACATTCTTTATTACCATCAGCCATTATCTCTAAGTCACTAAAACATTTTTCTATGTTGGAACTGGCGTCCACTTGCCTTTATCCGCCACCCCTCCCCACTACCCCAGTGCTTACATGTAAAATGTTAGAAACACTTCAACTGCAACAGAACTAATACATTATGTTCAAGTAATAAAATCAATGCTGGGATTGAAACAGTGGATATTTGGTGCTAGGTCCAATAATCTCTTACTATGCAACTCAGTCTCTGCTCTCTATGTTTGTCACCTTTTTCTCTAGTTCAGTACTAAACTGGCAAGTCACAAATAGGTTGCAATCATAGCTCAGGCCTTGCTCCTTGGCTTACTAGCAATCAGAAATTATCAATGATTATTATATGTAGATACGAAGGCATCAAAATAATTTGGAAATAATTGACTTCTAATGTATGAACAGACCAAGATGACCGTTCAGAAATTCTTACTCAGCCTCCTCAACTTAACTGTTTTGGCCTCAACTGGAATGTTTTATTTGGTTCTAAGCACCATACTCTCAGAAAGATGTGAAAGCATTAGAGAGATGCAGAAAAGATTAATTAGCAAGTTGCCGGAACAAGCAATTTCAGTTACGTAGATAGACTGAAAGAGATGAGGCTGTTCAGTTTATAGAAGAGACAGAGATTTAATAGAGGCATTCAAAATCATGGGCAGCCTAGATAATGTAGATAAAAACTTCCCAGTGAAAGGATCAAGAACCAGACGGTATCGGTTTAAGATATTTGGCAAAAGTAGCAAAGGAGAAATAACCAGAACCTTTTCACACAGTACTTAAGTACTTAAGGTCTGGAGCGCATTGCCTGAACATGCGCTGCAGGCAGGTTCTTTTGAGGCATCAAGAGGGAATCGGCTAATTATTTGAAAAGAAAGGATATACAGGGTTAAAAGGTAAAGTCAAGGGTTTGGCACCCTTCAAAGAGCCAAGCTGACACAGTATGTCGGTTGGACTCCTGTGCTGCAACAATTCTGTGATTCTGTAAAAAGCAGTTAGCTTCCACCAACTGTTTTATTCTCACTTGTTCAATGTTCCTTTACCTGGGAAAGCAGTTATGCTGGCTGCGCATTCTATCTACTTGGCAATTACACAGCTGCACACCACTCACACAAATGCTGCAATCAAATTAAAATGTAATTTGAATTGTAATCTATTGCTAAACTACTGTCTACACCATTGAATCCAGACATGCGTATATTAATTTTCTCTGCGGGTTAAGTATGAGAGAAAATGTAGTGAGGAGGTTACTGTAGATCACACCATCAGTCAAAGCCCAATTGGTTTTGACTCAGTGTTGGCCTGAAGCAATACTATATTTTTTGAGAAGTTGAACAAATGGTAAGACTAGAAATTGTAAGGTTCAAGGTGACATTTACTTATGTTAGACAACTTGAAATGGCAAAGACCAAGGTAAGGTGGAAGTTTTATTGAATAGAAGAACAACAGCAATAAAGTTGTGCAGTGTAAATTGGGTGTGAAGGTTCCAAATAGACTTGGAATTAAGTGAAGTCTGGACCTCTTCTTCCTGGAGTCACTGCTTTGCTCTAGTGTCAATTTATGGGCTGAATCTGGATTTAAAACTGCAATTACCCTATAACTGTTGGCATGAAATAAAACAATTTGGCACCAGTATCACAGCTGTACTGTAAATCTTAACAGGTTTTGTTACTCATCCCTATCTAGGATACTGCCCAAACTAAAAATAATGCAACGGACATTGTTTCAGAGAGTCAGGATAAAAGACTTAAGATAACTTTATGTTCAAGTTCCCAGTTACAAATACTCTTGATACATTTGGTTGAAGTACTTGCCTTTCTTAAGATCTTGATGCTGATGAAGGAGTTGCTTCAAGGAATCCATATCCTCAACTATTTGGGCACTGTTCAGAAATTCTTCAGCTTCATCAATTTTTATAGCAAACTAAAAAATATATACTTTTTAGGAATAGAATCAACTTTACAACTGCTGTGTTAATTAAAAGACCATGCAGCACTATCAAAATTCACTGTAAGCTCTTTAATTCCAAGATTAGTTTAAACTGCTGTTGTATTTTGTAATCACTTTTCCTTTGTTAATTACTGACCTCTAAAGCTTGATCAAAGAACTCGGAGGCCATTTTTAAAAGTCTCTTTCGATTTTCAAGCAATTGGTTGAGAGTTGTCCAATTAACTCCCAGAGTTCTTCCCATCTCATCATAGAGTTGACTTTGGTTTTTATGGGCCTCTGCTGTTCTGTCAGCTTCAAGCAGCAAATCCCTAACACCACCTTCATGTGTCTGTTCGAGAGACAGAGAGAAAAAAAAGGCAAGAAGAAAGTTTTCTGTACACAGTCACTGGCTTTTTTAAAACAAATTAAGACTGGAATCTCATCAGCAATTCCCATTTTATAATTGGCTAAATATGGAAACAATTTGAGTATCTTACCTTTTCCCTAACTAGTTCTGCTGTTTGAACAAAAGATGAACACAAAATAATAGAATAGTTGATGATTGGGACAGCTGATTCAGACAGAGTTTCACTCTGTCCACATGGCTGGTGATCATCATCAGGTAATCCCTGAGCCTACAGCTTCACTGCTCATTTCAACTGTGCTATAATTCACCTTCAAGCGTGATGGGAGAGAGGAGGCAGAAGGAATGAAGAGAAACAAAGTGGCGGGGGGACAGAAGAGGAGGTAGAGTCAGGTTATAAAGAAATACAGAGGACAAAAGGAAAGTAGGAGGTAGAACAGGAACATGGGCAACATGGGCGCCAACCAAACATGAGAATGATATAATGGAGAAAGCCTTGAGAATTCAGTGTTGAATCGCCAAGATGTATATTGCGGCTGTGAGTAGCTGAAGAAAATGACAAAGCCCTAAAAGAGACAGAAGTAAAATAACTGAACAAAAAGCTTGCACTAAGAGAGGGAACCTATCATGAATGAACCTGTAGAACTTGTTAATATTTTTGATCAACCTGCTCAGATGTGTTGACCTCTGCAGCAGGTCAGACTTGAACCTAGGACTTATGGTAGGGACAGTACAACTGTACCAGAGCCCTTCTGCTGAAAATTTGTTTGCATTCAAAGAAGACCCTAACAACTGAACAATGTTGTCATTTTGCAGCAACAATCATGGCGGTATTTTTCTTCTCACACCTCTGCAAAGTGTCTTGAGATTATTTTCTGCAATAAAGATGCTCTTTAAATGCAAGACATTGGAACTGGTGGTACATCTTTAACATGTGAAAGGACTGGAACTAAGGGATGACAGCATACTGAATTAATGTTAAATTATAATATATTGGAATATCTGTGTTCAACCTGTAAGGGTGATTAATATGTTTTGGATTATTTTAAAATCAGTTTATTGTTCTTTAACAGTATTACCACTTTTGTCCTGGCATAAATATTTAAGAAAGCTTATATCCAACTGGACAAGTAAATGTATTATGACTAAATTATGCTAAATCAAGAACAATAATAGTCAGCAACATTATATACAAAGCGTGCAAACTTCACTTCAGCAGGGAGTACTTTAGCTAAATATAGAAGAATAATTTGTTCAATGAGGAATTTGCAGTGAAGGACAAGGTATTATTTTGCTATTTCAAAGAAAGTGATATGAGAGAGGAAGTGGGAGGTAGTGAAACGGGAGAAGTTAGCCCCAGAGACAGAATAAAAATTAATTGTACAAACAAGGTATTAATTAGATTCTAAATCATAGAATCATCAAATCATAGAATCCCTTAAGTGCAGAAAGAGGCCATTTGGCCCACCGAGTCTGCATCGAGCCGCTGGTGAGCATCCCAGCCAGACCCAGTCCGTAACCTCACATTGAACATGGCTAAACCACTTAGCCTGCACATCCCTGGACACAATGCAGCAACTTTTGCTATGGCCAATATACATACCCTGCATATCTTTGGAGAGATGAACAAATAGATTTATTTAGATCATCAGTGTAGCTAAAACCTGCTGTTTACAACTCCTGTGCCATGGAGTGATTTCAGAGCACTTAAAATATGGTTCATAAAACTTTGACTTTTTCAATGCTGTGAGTGTTGTTTTGGCTCCATAATGGCATTTGCTACACACACAAATACATTTGGCACCAGCTATCATTTTTGTGAAGGCACAAGGACAAGGAATATCTGATGGAGGAATCAGGATAGACAAATCACACTGAAAATTTTCAGTACATTTTTACTTTTTATTTCAGATTTCCAGCATCCACAATATTCTGCTTTTAAATCATTCTCCATATCTGAAATCAAACAGTTATCCATGGAAAGCCTGTATGAATGAAGGATATATGAAATTTGTAAAGAATGCTTTTGGCATGAATGAAGGTTATTCTTTCAACTGTTCAGAGCTGCCTCCCTGGTATACTTTTTATAAAATGGGAAAACATCTAGTGGAAATTTTCCAACTATGTTTTCCAGAATGGTTCTTGTAACCAATTTGTTCTTTGAATTGCACAGTTGGATACACATTCCTTTTCCATAACCAATCAAATATTCCAGAATACTTACAATTTAGAAGAAATGGGCAAAATGGAAATAAAGGGTGGGATAAAGGCAGAAGAGAAAAAAGAATTTGGCCAAGAAAATTCAGATATAGTATCGGCTTTGGTAGAGCTATATTAACATAATAAAATAAACCCAAGTTAATTCAAAGGAGGATATTAAAGCAAAATCAGAACTAAAACTGAAAAAGGCAATATTAGAGCAAATGAACAATTAATTGATCAAGAGGTGGATTTTAAGGAACATCCTAAAGAAAGAAGGAGAGGTAGAGACGCAGTATAATTTGGGAGGAAATTTCAAAGCTTCAGGAAGCTGAAGGCCTGATGACTATTGGTGAAGTAATTAAAATCAGGAAAAATCAAGAAGCTAGAAATGGATGAGTGCAGCTATCGGAAGGTCATGAGACATACAGATAGGGAGGGGCATGCAGCAATTTTAAAACAAATGTGAGATTTTTAAAGTCGAAGAGTTGATTGACTGGGAGCAAAGGTGGAACAGCGAGCACAGAGATGATGGATGAGGTAGAGAAATAGGGATACTGTCACTAGCATAATATGGCAGAGACCAAAGCTAGTGCTCTGGGTTTGAATCCCACTATGGTAGATGTGGAAATTTGAATTCAATTAATAAATTTGGACTTAAAAACTAGTTTAATGATAACCATGAAACCATTGTTGATTATAATTTGAAAAAAAACTGGTTCATTAATGTCCAAGGAATATCGACCATCCACAAGTAGACTGGCCCATAAGACCATAAAACATAGCAGTTGAAATAGGCCATTTGGCCCATCAAGTCTCCTCCACCATTCAATGAGATCACAGCTGATCTGAAAATCCTCATCTGCACTTTGCAGTATTGTCCCCATAACACCTGATTAAAAATCTGCCCACCACTGCCATGAATATGTCTAACGACATCTGAATCTACATCTGAACAGTATGTGAAGAGTTCCACAGATTCACTACCCTCAGAATAAATTCCTCCACATCTCTATTTTAAGCGGGGGACCACTTTCTCTGAAATTATGTCTTCTGGACCTACAGTCTCCAAACCTACCTTGTCAAATCCCATGAGAATTCCATGAAATTTGTCAGGTATTATTTCCCCTTCGTGAAGACGTACTGACCATATCTGATTATGTTATCAATTTCTACATGTTCTGCTGTTACATCATTTATAACAGATGCAAAATTTCCCAAAAAGTAACTGGCTAATTGGCATATAATTAACCATTTTTGTCTCCTTCCCTTTTTGAAAAAAGGTGATACCTTCGAAGTTTTCAAATCCTTGAGCATTTTTCCAGAATCAAAGGATTCTTGGGAAGATTATTACCAGTACATCCACTATCCCTGTAGCTACTTCCTTTGATAATCAAGGATGCATCTCATCAGGTCTGGCAGATTTATCAGCGTTCAGCCCCTTACTTTTTTCCCTTAGTGATTGTTATTTTACTCATTTCCTCTCCTGCTTTTGCCCCTTTGATTATTTAGTACTTTTGGAATGCTATTAGTGTCTCTGATATGAAGATTGATGCAAAGTCTTTATTCAATTTCTCTGCCATTTCCTGGTTCCCCATTATTATTTCCCCAGCCTCATTCTCTAAAGGGCCAATGTTCACTTTGACAACTCTCTCCCTTTTCATATATTTAAAGAAGGTCTTGTTGTGCATCTTGATATTACTTGGGAGTTCATCCTCCAAGTTTTGGTTTTATTTTGTAGTCATCTTTGTTTTTTTTTGAAAAGTGTCCCCAGTTCTTTGGTTTACCACTAATCCTTGTTACATCGTACGTTTTGTTTTCTTTCAATTCGCTGCCACTCTGGTTTATGATTATTTGCTTATTCCGTTCCTAGAATCCTTCATTCCTCACTGGGATATATCTTTGCTGTCAGTCATGAACTTTTTTCTTAAATGAATGAGCTTCACACGGTCAGGAAGAAGAGTACACATTCAGACTGAGACCTAGCCCAAGTGAGTATACAGTTCAGGGAACTTGGAGGCAGCTTGGGAATTTGGTGCAGAGGGGAATAGGTGCTTTTTGCTTACTTCTTTTGGCTCATTGTTTCTAAGTGTTTTTTCAAATAGGACAAATTGAAGCCCAGGATCAGAGGCCCAGCACAAAAGAGTGATATCACAGGTAAACTGTAAGTTCATTGTTTAGTGATAGCTCCTATTTTGACTATCTATTATAGGATACTTTCAGATTGAAGGTAAATAGGGGCAACATTTACAAGATACAAAGTAAATGACCACCAGGATTTTTTTAAAGATCAGATGAAGAATTAAGTAAGTAAAATAGAGAGGCAGGGCCAGGCGATGTGTTGCACCTGCATGATGTGGGAGCTGGCAGACCCCATTGTGGTTCATACTGACCATTTCTGTGGCAAGGGGTCTAGGCCCGAAACGTCAAGTTTTCCTGCTCCTATGATGCTGCTTGGCCTGTTGTGTTCATCCAGCCCCACGCCTTGTTATCTCGGATTCTCCAGCATCTGCAGTACCTTTTATCTCTGTGGCAAGTGTTGGTTGCTTGTGGAACTCCAGATCAGAGCTGATGACTGAAGTCTGAGTTTTGGACACGGCAACACATCAGGAAGGGGGAGAGTTACCTGGACGCTGTCATTCAGGACACAGTCACACCACCTTAAATTAACTACCACAAATTTGGTCAGCCTCAGGAGGGTGTGACTACGGGCAGGTGAGCAAGGTAGGTAGAGGGATCCAAGAGGTGGTGCTGAAGGAGACTCAGCCCTTGAGATTGTCCTAAAGGATTGAGATTCTTGCTCCCTGAGTGATGGAAGTTGGGGCTGGAGATAGGATGAGCAAACTGACCATAGTGAGAAAGGGAGCCTTCAAGAGGTGTAGAAAAGAGAAATGTACTTGCAAAGATCCAGTTGCTATGGTCCACATAAGCACCAATGATATAGGTAGAAAAAGGAAATAGGTTGTGACGAGAGAATAGGAGCAGCTGGGGCTAAATATAAAAAAAAACCAAAAAGACAATAATCTCTGGATTACTACTGGATCCATGAGCAAATTGACATAGGGTCAACAAGATTCAAAAGGCAAATACACAGCTCAAAAATTGGTGCGGGTGAAATGGGTACAAATTCATGGGATGTTGGCATTAGGAACTGGGGAAGGAGGGAGCTGTTCCGTTGGGACAGGGTTCACCTGAATCATGCTGGAACCAGAATCCTGGGGAGTTCGGTTGCATGGAAAATTATGAAAAATGCCAAAGGGAAGGGGAGGGTTCAGCAGAGGCTATTAAAGTTTCCAGAACAAGCACTGGTCCAGAAAGTACAGAAAGGGCCAGGAATCTTACCTCAGATAAGGGGACAACTATGAGAAGGGGGCAGTCAATGTCAGACTGGGGGTGTTGCTCCTTTAATGCACGCAGTATACGAAAGAAGGTAAATGAGCTTGTAGCGCAGATTCAAATTGGTAGGTATGGTGTTGTGGATATCACAGAGATATGGCTGTGAAGGGATCAGGACACATCCTATCAAAAGGATGGTAGATTGGTGGGTGGGGGAGAGGCGGTTGCCTTGTTAGTAAGAAATGAAATTAATTTGATAGCAAGAAGTGATATACAGTCGGAAGGCACAGAATCTGTGTGGGTAGAATTGAGAAGCCGCAAAGGGAAAAAAGACCCTGATGAGAGTTGTGTATAGGCCTCCCAGCGGTAGTCAGGATGTGGGGAGGAAGATAAATCAGGACATATAAAAGCATGTAAGAAAGGCACTATTACATAACCATGGCAGTCTCCAATATGCAGGTGGACTGGGAAAATCAGGTTGTTTGTGAATCTCAAAAAAGGGAATTTGTGGAATCGCTACAGGATTTTTTTGGAGCAGCCTGCGGTAGACCCCATGAGCGAACAGGTAATTCTGGATTTAGTGATGTGTAATGAGGCAGACATGATTAGGGACCTTAAAGGGATAGAATCCCTAGGAGGCAATGGCCACAATATGATAGAATTCACTGTGCAGTTTGAGTCAGGGAGGGTCCCAGAGGACCAGCAAATGGCAAATGTCACACTCCCATTTCAGAAGGGAAGGAGGTAGAAGGCAGGAAACTTTCGATTGGTTAGACTGACCTCAGTCATTGATAAGATTTTACAGTCCACTATTAGTCCACTATTAAGGATAAGATTGCACGGTATGTGGAACAGCATGGTAAAATGGCGTGAATCAAAACTGCTTTGTCCAGAGGAGGTCATACTTGACAAATCTGTTTGAATTCTTTGAGGAAGTAATGAGCAATTTAGACATAGGAGAGCAGTAGACATGATCTATTTGGATTTCCAGAATGCCTTTGACAACATGGAGCTCAGGAGGCTGCTAAATAAGATAACAGCCTATTGTGTTAGGGGCAAGATACAGGTGTAGATAGAGGATTGGCTGACTGGCAGAAGGTAGAGAGTGGGATAAAGGGGTATGTTTCAGGATGACAGTTGGTGAATAGTGGAGTTCACAGGGATCATTGTTGGGATCACAATATACATGAGATTGATCATATTATATATTAACAATCTGGACAAAGGAACTGAGGGTATTGCAGATGACACAAAGATAGGTGCAAGGGTAGGTTGTGTTGAAGATATGGGGAAGCTGCAGAAGGGGATGGACAGGCTAGTAGAGCAGGCAAAGAAGTGGCAAATGGATTACAATGTGGGAAAGTGTGAGGGTATGCACTTTGGTAGGAAGAATACAGGCTTAGACTATTTTCTAAATAGGGAGAGGCTCCAGAAACCTGAAACACAACGGGACTTGGAAGTCTTAGTTCACGAGTCCCTTAATGTTAACATGCAGGTTCAGTTGGCAGTAAGGAAGGCAAATGCAAGGGTGGCACGGTGGCACAGTGGCTCAGTGGTTAGCACTGTAACCTCACAGTGCCAGGGTCCCAGGTTCGATTCCAGCCCCAGGTGACTGTCTGTGTGGAGTTTGCACATTCTCCCTGTGTCTGTGTGGGTTTCCTCTGGGTGCTCCAGTTTCCTCCCACAGTCCAAAGATGTGCAGGCTAGGTGGATTGGCCATACTAAATTGCCCATAGTGTTCAGGGGTCTGTGGGTTATATGGGGATGGGTCTGGGTGGGATGCTCCAAGGGTCGGTGTGGACTTGTTGGGCCAAAGGGCCTGTTTCCACACTGTAGGGATTCTAATTCTAAAACAATGTCTGTATTCATTGCAACACGACAAGAATACAAGAGCAGAGATGTACTGTTGAGGCTGTGTAAGGCTCCAGTCAGAGCACGTTTGGAACACTATCAGCAGTTTTGGGCCCCCTATCAAAGGAAGGCTAGCACTGTAGTGGAGGCTTACAAGGATGATCCTGGTAATGAAGGTCTTGTCACGTGAGGAGCGGTTGAAGACTCTTGGTCTGTATTCGATGGCGTTTAGAAGGAAAAGGGTGGATCTGATTGAAACTGAGAGACCTAAATAGAGTGGACTTAGAGAGAAGATTTTTCCACAGCCTCAAAGGGAAGGCATGACACTTTAGAACTGAGATGAGGAAGAATTTTTTCAGCCAGAGGAGTGGCTAACCTGCGGAACTGCCACAGAAGTTTGTGGAGGCCAAATCATTTAGTGTATTTAAGACGAAGATAGATGGGTTCTTCATTAGTAAGGAGTTCAACGGTTATTGGGACAAGGCAAGAGAATGGGTGGAAAAACATATCAGCCATTATCAATGGTGGAGCAGACTTGATGGGCCAAATGGCCTAATTCTGCTCCAATATTTGTGGTCTTATAACTACCATTATGCCTCAATGATCTTTGCTGCTGATATCCTCTCCCAGTCCACTCCAGCTAGATCTGCCCTCATTCATATGTAATTACCCTTATTAAGTTTAATGCATTTATTTCTGATCCAAGTTTCACAATTTTAAATTAAATGCTAAATTCTATCATGTTTGGTCAGTGGTTTTGAGGGGATCTTTTATTTAGAGATAATTTGTTGAACCAACCTCACCACATACCACCACATCCATCATCAAAACCACCAGTGTCGTCAACAGTATTATCAACCTGCTCTTACTCAAACATAACTTACCACTGAACCTCAATTTGGATTCCATCATGCCCACTCAGCTCTTGACAGCCTTGTCCTCCAAACATGGACAAACAAGCTGAATTCAACAGGGCCAACAGCATTTTCAAAGCACCCACTAGACTGGCACCCTATCTAACAACATAAATGCTCACAGCCTCCACTACCAATGCACAGTGGTAATAATGTGTACCATCTGTAAATTACACGCAGCAACACAACAGTCTGTCAATCTGCAAAAGAATATTTACATGCACTGCACTTATCTCATCGCAACAAAATAAGTGACAGCCATTCTCTGGTTCATTTCTCAGAGCAACGCCTTCAACAATCAGAGTCAACCTGCCGAGTTTAAAATGTAAATAAAGCTTGACAGTCAGAGGCAGAGTTAAATGAGAAAGAGGTTGGCACGATATCTTCTCCCAAAGAGTGGTGAGCCTGTGTAATTCATTACCACAGGAGGTAGCTGATGTCAAAACAATGTATTTAAGAGACTGAGACAGTGGGAAAGATTTAAGAGGCAACTAGATACAGCACTTGGGGCGAATGCGATCAAAGATTACAGGGAGAAAGCAGGATTCAGCTATTGGAAGATTGGCCATGATCATGATGAATGACGGAGCAGGCTCTAAGGGCTGAATGGCCTCCTCCTGCTCCTATCTTCTATATTTGTATGATTAGCCCCCTTTGGATGTTTGGGTTGGAAAAACAGACTGCAAAAGTTTTACCAGCACATAAAAAGGGACTGCAAAAGTAGAATGGGTTCCTTCGAGATAGGAATGGAAGAAATTGTAATGGGCAATAATGAAATTTTAAAAATATTTAACAAATACTTGTTATTTGTTTTCATCGTAGAAGACATAACAATGACTGGAAATAGAACTTGCAGGTCTAGCATGAATTAAAAGCTCATAAAAAATTGTATGAGTAATGAAATAGTACTGGAGCTATGAATGGGACTAAAAGCTGAAAAGACCCCTGTACACAACAGCCTACATCATCGAGGTAGCTTCTCCAATCTTTTCCCTTTCTTCTTTCTTCCTCCCTCTCCTCATCCCTTTGTCTCTGCTCCTC
The DNA here is from genome assembly GCA_024137785.1 of Ginglymostoma cirratum. Taxonomy (NCBI): domain Eukaryota; kingdom Metazoa; phylum Chordata; class Chondrichthyes; order Orectolobiformes; family Ginglymostomatidae; genus Ginglymostoma; species Ginglymostoma cirratum. The sequence goes on along the minus strand of JAHRHZ010000145.1, from coordinate 35,554,863 downwards.
TCTTGCTCACTTCATCAGATAGAATAGCTTTGCATCTATTTGTTCTCCAGCTCCATATAAAGGTCCAGAATATCTGCAAAGCCTTTGCTTGAATAAAAATCTACATTTCCCCTGTTATCTTCTAATTTCAAAGGTTGCAAGTAGTCACTGTGATTAATTCATTTACTCTAATCCCTAATCTATTGCTTCAAATGAAGTGTCTCCTGAACCACTGGGCATTAGCTAAAGGTTCTCCTTCAGCCATTGTTTCCTAAGTTGATAAAAACTGAAAGAACTGCAGATGCTGTCAATCAGGAACAAAAACAGAAGTTTCTGGAAAAGCTCAGCAGGTCCGGCAGCATCTGTGAAGAAAAAGTCAGAGTTGACATTTCAGGTCCAGTAACCCTTCCTCTGAGTCCTAAGGAAGGGTCACGAAACGTTAGCTCTGATGTTTTCTTCACAGATGCTGCCAGGCCTGCTGAGCTTGTCCAGCAACTTCTGTTTTTGTTTCCTAAGTTGACTTGTCTTAGGGTAGCTCCTGACCCAGAAAGACAGCAGCTTCTGATAGCCTTAGGACTGTCTCAAGGAGGCGCTATACCCATGACTGAAGTTCATGTGAACATACAAATTAGGAGCATAGACAGGCCATTCACCTCTTTGAGCCGAGTCTATTATTCAATGAGGTCATGGCTGAGCTGAATACATCCTCAACTGAACAACCTTGCCCATTATTAATATTCTGTGATTCCCTTGTTAGCCAAGAATCTACCTCCCACCACCATTAAAACACTGACTCTGCCTCCACAACTCTTTGGGGAATGAAGTTCCATAGACTCTCAACACTCAGAGAGAGAAAAATAAATCATCTCTCTCTTAAATAGGAGGCCCTTTACTTTTAAATAATGTCCCCTAGTTCTAATCTCTGCCATAAGGAGAAACACCCTTTCCAAATCCACTCCATCAAGTCTCCTCAGGATCTTAGATCTTTCAGTAAGATCACTTCTCATTCTTCTAAATGCTAATGGATATACGGCCAAATTGTCTAACCTATCCCCCATTAGCAAAGGCTTTTGAAGAAACCTTAGTGGTTCTCTGAATGGTCATTGGCACAATCCTGTAGTTAGGTAACGCTGCCTTCAGTGGGAAGGAGACAGTGACTGTTCAAAGTGAGCTAGATAAATAGTTAGTGGATGAAATAACAGAATATAATACACGGTGATCAAACAGATAATGCACTGCGATAGTCAACCATTTGTACTTCTTGACAAGAAGGGGTTTACATGCAAAAAAGACAGCCATATTGAAGGAACAGCATAAAACTGAAATGGAAAGGGTGCAAATATGCAAAAGAAAAAGACTTCTTTGGAAGGGAATATTGCAAAACAGCAAAGGATTACGTATATTAAGAACACAAAAAGGGAATATGAAGATAAACTTTCAAAGAATATCAAAATTAACATAAATTGCTTTTGTACAATCATATGAGGAAAATTAGTATGGCTTGGAGCAATTTGGGACCACAGCAACTGATATTGGTGATAGTGTCAATGATATTAAAGAGATGGTGTTCACGTTGAATAATTACTGTATAGCCACAGAATCAGGGATAAGGAGTCACTGAATTAACTATAAGCAAAATAAACATCATGAATCATAGAATCCCTACAGTGCAGAAGCAGGTCATTCAGCCCATCAAGTCCATACCAACCTCTGGAAGAGCATCTACCCAGACTCACTCCCCTACCCTATTTCTGTCACTCTGCATTCTCCATGGCTAATCCACCTTGCCTGCACATCCCTGGACACTATGGGCAATTTTAGCATGGCCAATGCACTTAACCTGCATGGCTTTGGACTGTGGGAGGAAACTGGGGCACCCAGAGGAAACCCAGGTTCTACAGGAAATGCTTGAGAGTACTGCACACGCTCCAACTATAATCTTCCAAATTAAAATGGAAACCTGAAACAAAAACAGAAATTGCTTGAGAAACTCATCAGGTCTGTACCATCTGTGGAGATCCAACAAAGTTAGCACAGTGCGTCTGAATGAGGGCCGCTGGATTTGAAACATTGATGCAAACTATGGAAAATGGATTTCAATGCAGGCAAATTCAACGTGAGCAATTCTTGAGCTAAAATGGTTAGAACAGACTGCTTTATAAACCGTGAAAAAACTACAAACAAATGCAAGGAGTCAGGTACAGCATACAGTGACATATACTCCAAGCTTCTTGAGTGTTATTGGGTCTAGGCTAGTGGCAAGTATTCCATCACACTTTTGACTTGTGCCTTGTAGATAGAGGATAGGCTTTGCGAGTCAGAAAGTGAGTTAAACAATGCAGGAGCCCAAGTATCTGCCTGACCTGCCTTCTGGCCTCAAACATCCTCCCCCCAACAAAAACAACGATGGAGTCGCCCTGGTCCTCACCTACCTCCCCACTAGTCTCCAAATCCAACACATCATCTTCCGCCACTTTCACCACCTGCAATGAGACCCCACCACCAAAGAGATATTTCCCTTCCCAGCTCCATCTGCTTTCCGTCGAGACCGCTCTCTCCATGACTCCTCATCTGCTCCCCACTTCCCATCAGCCCCACCACACCCGACACCTTTCCCTGCAACTGCAGGAAGTACTACAACTGTCCCTACACCTCACCCCTCACCTCCGTCCAAGGCCCCAAACAATCATACCGTATCCGACAGGGATTCACCTGTACATCTTCCAACCTGGTCTACTGCATCTTTTGCACCGTCATCCCATATCCAGCTCTCCCTTCATCCCTGCCTTCTTAACCTGACACAACCTGTCCATCTTCCTTCTCACTTATCCCCCCACCCTTCCCATTGGCCAATCGCCACAACCCCCTGCCTGTATCCACTTATCACCAGCCCACCTGCATAGGCAATGGCCTATTGGCATTACCACTGGACTGTTAATCCAGAGACCCAGGTAATGTTCCGGGGACGTGGGTTTGAATCCTGCCATGGCAGATGGTGGAATTTGAATTCAATAAAACTAATGGAGTTGAATGATGACCATGAATCCATTGCCATTATCGGAAAAACCCATCTGGTTCACTAATGTCCTTTAGGGGAGGAAACTGCCATCCTTACCTGGTCTGGCCTACATGTGACTCCAGGCCCACAGTAATGTGACTAACTCATAACTGCGCTCTAGGCAGTTAGGGATGGGCAATGAATGTTGGCTTAGCCAGCAATGCCCTCATTGCGTGAATGAATAAAGGGGACCCTCTCTACTTATTTCTGAGTTCCCTTCCTCTCCCAGTCCTGATTAAGGGTCCCAACCTAAAACGACAACTTTCCTGCTCCTCTGATGCTGCCTGACCTGCTGTGTTTCTCCAGCTCCACACCGTGTTGACTCTGCCCCGCTCTTATAGCCACTGTATTACTATGACTAGTTCAGTTTAGTTTCTGGTCAAAGGTAACTTCTAGGATGTTGACAGTGTGAATTCAATGATTATAACTCTATTGCATATCAAGGACAGTGTTTGATCCTTCCTTGTTGGAGAAGGTCATTGCCTGGCACTTGTTTGGTACAAGAGAGTAGATCGATGGAGCAGTAATTGACCAGGTTGGATTTGTCTGCTTTTTATGTATAGAGTATACCTGGGCAATTTTCCATATGGTTGGATAGATGCAGGTGTTGTAGATGTATTGGAACAATCTGGCTCAGTGCATGGCAAGATCTGAAGCACATGTCTTCACTATTTTTGCCAGAATGTTGTTGGAGAGGACAGCCTTCACATATATCAGTGTTTTGACTGTTTTCAGAATTCAAAGATGCACAATAAATTCCATCATAGGCCTCCATTTCTACCAGGAACAACTCACTTACTCATTACAGTACTTGATGTTTTGAGAAACACAAATTCATTTGTAATGGTTATATTTCACCTGGAACTATGCTACGGACAATTGATATTTTATCTGTTTTCATTTGTTTGGTCAAGTGTTTTTTATGAATATCTAAACTGGCTTTTACCTCAAACATTATAAATATTGAAATGGAAACTAATTATTGATGGTTTATTATATACATGATATACAAATAAGATCCAGTTCTGTAGGATGCACATGTTCATTCAGAAATGCTTGCACATTACATTTGTTATCAAAGCAATATTTTGGTCTGCATTGATGCTGCACACACTGATGCTACCTATGAGGATTTCAGCGATCTGACCATTCTGCAATTTTTCAGCCAGGACCTCGGCTCCTACCTGAAGGATTGGAGGATCAGTGCAGACATCAACAGAGATGTTTGTTGGAGAAATGACAGAAGAGAAGAGGACATAACTGACACATGCAGCTAATGAAAGCCATAAGACCTCAGACAGAGAAGCAGAATTGGGCCATTAGGCCCACTTAGCCTGCTCCACCATTCAATTATGCCTGATACGTTTCTCAATCCCATTCTCCTGCCTTCTCCCTGTACCCTTTTGTCCCCTTTCTAATCAATAACCTGTCTTTCTCTGTTTTAAATACACTCAGTGACTGAGCCTCCACAGCATTCTGCAGCAATGAGTTCCACAGATTCACCACCTTCTGGATGAAGAAATTCCTCCTCATCACATTTCTCATCATCCATTCATTCTGAAGCTGTGCCCTCAGGTCCTAGTCTCTCCTACTAATGGAAACATGTTCTCCAAACTCACTCAAGGAAGGTGCAAGTCTTTCAGTGGGTGAACCTATCATTGGGTGAATGTCTTAGGACGTGCACAGATCAGTGGATAGATGGATGAGTGAATTGGTGATTTGAATGAATGGGTAGTTTTTTTAAAACATTCATTCATGGGATGTCGACATCACTGGCCAGGCCAGAATTTATTGCCTGTCCCTAGTTGCTCTTGAGGTAGTGATAGTGGGCAGCAAGTCCCAGAGCAGCACGCAGGGGAGCAGGTCCCGGAGCAGCGCACGGGGAGCAGCGCGCGGGGGGCAGCGCGCGGGGGGCAGCGAGCGGGGGGCAGGTCCTGGAGCAAGTCCCAGGCAGCGACCGGCATGGGGGAGGCAGTCCTGGAACTTACCTTGGAGCAGGTGAGTGCCAGTATGGAACTGACTGGAAACTTGGAGTGGAGTAGATCGGCTGTCGGACTGGGGTCTGGCACAAGCAGCCAGCCCACATGCGGAGGCCCTGCACTGAGCTGCTACAATGTAACGTTTATTTGAATTTTTTTATCTGACTGTAATATCAATCCTTTAATGATGTCCTATTTCTAACGTATTTTTTAAACTGTGTAAAGCAATACAACTACTTTTTATTCTTCTTTTGCATCCAAGATTTGTGCCTAGGTACTTGCACCATTGGGAGGCAGACTTTGTAAAAGCTTTTCACCGTACTTCTGTACTTCTACATTGGAGTACCCATGACAATAAAGAATTCCATTCTAGTGAGCTGCCTTCTTGAACTGATGCAATCCATGTGTTGTAAGTACGGAATCCAAGATTTTGATCCAGTGACACTGAAGGAATGCCAATATATTTCCAAGTCAGGATGGGTGAGTGACTTGAAAGGAACTCTTACAGGTGGTACTATTTCCACGTGTTCGGCTACATTTTTCCTTCTAAATGCAGGTGATCGAGAGTTTGCAAGGTGCTGTCTGAGGAGCCTTGGGAAATTTCTGGAGTGTGTCTTTTTTAAAAATTCACTAGTGGGACATGGGTGTCGCTGGCTGGCTAGTATTTTTGTTACCTGTCTCTAGTTGAGAAGGTGATAGTGGGCTGCCTTCTTGAACTGATGCAGTAGATGTTGTAACTTAACCCACCCATAATGCCCTTAGGGAGGGCAGGTATACACTCTACCCATTTATGGTGTGTGTGTGTGTGTGATTGTTTGTTTTGGGGTTGGGTTGTTGTTGGGTTTGATCAGGAGATTAATCAGGTGGTTGTGGGATTCAGTTGTGGTGCTCAGTTCAACCACGCAAGCTGATCACTGAGCTAGACCAGATATTAAAATGTTTAACATTTCCAGGGTGAATATTCTGCTAGGCTCCACAAGTCTGCCCCAGATTTCTAACAAAGGCTTCAGGATCAAAAGATTTTGAAAAGGATCATAAGTAGCACAAGTCTGCCATCAGAAGTTTAAACTTCCCCGGTAAGTTCAGCGCCTGTGAAGAGATCCGCATGCATCTCTTAAGTCCCATCTCTGATGATCCAGGGAATGGAAAATTTGGGCCAATCTTTTAAACAAATGAGTAAGTTTGCAACAATGAAAACTGAAGTAAAAGTTGATGGTTTAGGTTAACCATTTATATGAGTTATTGTTCTTGCATATGAGTACAGCCAAGGAAAGACAATGAACCTGAGAGCTTGGCAATTGGGAGTTCAATGAAGGGTGTCTGAAGAAGGTATTTGTTTTCTTTTGCTTTTTGACCTTTTTGTCCTATATGAACTTGTTCTTGCCCTATTACACAGAAAGAAGCAAGCCATTTGGTGAGTATTTGGTAATGGGTTAAGGTCGATTCCATTCTAAAAATTTAAACTAGCAAACAAAGTGGTAATAATGTTAATAAAATATGAAAAAAGTGAGACAAGTTAAGTGAATAATATAACTAAGTCATTAATTCCAACTCATTAAGGATGGCAGGATAGATAAGGCGTCTAGGCTGCAGCAAGTGGGAACTTCAGAAAACCACTGTCTCCAAGGCATTTGTAGCTCAAGTAAGTTTGGCTCAGCATCAGTGAGTTGGAAGTTGATCTGCAGACTCTGTGACATGTCAAGGAAGGGGTAAATTACTTGGATGTGTTGGGCTAGGATGCACTTGGGGGAGGGTATTTCGATTTGATCACTGGAGGGTGTGACTGTGAGTGCTGCAGGTAAGGAATTCCAGAAGGCAACAGTGTTGGCCTATGCAATTGTCCAATAGGTTTGAGATTCTGTCGGTTTGTTTGAATAAGGGTAGGGGCTGCAGGTGAATGTGGAAACTGACTCTGGTGTCTCAGTAAGGTAATGATTGAAGTCGAGTGCAAAACAAGGAAAGTTGTGGTAACAGGGAATAGTATAGAGAGAGGGATTAACCCCAATTTCAAGAATCTGGACAGCAGTGCTGCCTGTCTGGTGCCAAGGTTTTGGACATTTGCTCGGGGGTGGAAAGGAACTAACAGAGGGAGGGACAGCATCCAGTTGTCATGGTCCATATACCAGTATTCATACATAGAGCAAAGAAGAGGTCCTGAATGGACATATGAAGATCTAGGGCCTAAATTATAATGCAGAAGCTCACAGGTTAAAATATCTGGACTAATACCCGAGCCTCTTGCAAATTGACATAGGGAACAAAAGCAAGACAGATGAACGATTGCCGAAAAACGGTTAAGGGAGAAGTGGGTCTGGTTTATGAAGCACAGGCACCATTCCTGTGTAAACTGCAGGCTGCACTATTGGGATCATCTGCACCTGAACTGCAATAGGGCAGTATCCTTGCAAATTGCATAACTAGGAAGTAGAGAGGATTTTAAACTAAATGATCAAGGCAAGGGATCAAATATGGAAAAATGTAGATAGGAAAGTAGTAACATGGGAAATGAGTGTAGAAAGGGCATTAGAAAATAACCTAAGAATGCACCAACAAACAAAACATATTGTTACAAAGATAACAAAAAGGCAGAACTAAAGACTCTTGAATTTTACTGCAAACAGCTTAAGTGTCATTTCTGGCGACCTTCAAGGCAGGTTTGTCTCTGCAATCCCTACTGAGTCTTTGTTGCACTATCTTCCCAGACTGACCTGATTACCGATGCACAATACCCCTACGGCACCTTGTTGTTGAACCTTGCCTCTCGCCACAGGCGGAAGTATTGGCCACTGCCACGAACTCCTGAAATTCCTGGTGCTGGCACCACCTTTAAAACCCAGCCATGCACCCAGACAAGTGCTGGCAGTCCACAGCTGGTCAGCATGGCTCCTGTCATTTGCCCCAGAAAAATTAGACAGAGGGAAATTAACACTCCTGTTTATCAGCAGGGACCTGGAGATTCTGGTGGAAGGGGTGGTGCTTGGGATCATGGGCCATGGAATGTGCCCTGAGAAGTAGGTGATTGGTGTCCAAGATGGAGGGCCAAAGGAGCGAGTGGTGAACTGGAGTCACTAGGTAACCGCTCTGACTTTTGCTTCAGGAATTGTCAGCATCTAGTTTCTTTCTGGCAAGGGGGAGAATGAGAAACTGCATATCATTGAGGTGAGAATGAGGATACTAATGCATGCTAATACATGCAAATAGGCCTCTTGACAGTCATTAGTGAGCATCTCATCTCATCTTTCAACACCTGGTTGGAAAATGAAAAGTTTTGCTCTCAATGTCAGGAATCTCCTTACTGTCGATCTCATGTGATTCTTGCAACATTCTCCCCACTACCCACATCATTGAGGGGCTGGGGGATGTCTGCCCTCTGTAGCTAATTGGGTGTAGATTTCACAGCAAGGTGAACAAATTGATTGCATACACTTAAGTAAATAAATATGATCTGATAGCCATTATAGAAACATAGCTGGAGGATGACAAGGATTGAGTCCTGAATATTGAGCAGTATCCCACATTCAAGAACAATAGGAAGCAAAGTAAAGATGGAGGAGTACCACTACTAATCAAGGATAACAGCATAGTAGGGAAAACTCATTGGTGGGGTTGGTCTACAATCCCAGACCCTGAACAGGGACCAAAATGCAAGACAAAGATACCATCGGTGCTTCTGAGAAGGATGACAATAATCATGGATGACTTCAATCTAACATCAACTGGAAAAATCAGGCTGGCAGTAGTAATATGGATGAGGAATTTATAGAATGCTTTTTAAGTAGTTTCTTACAGCAGAATGTCTAGAACTGACGAGACGGCAGGCTATTTTGGGTCTTGGTTTTGTGTAATGTTGATTGATTAATAACCTCAAAGTAAAAGCATCTGTAGATGGCAGCCACCACAATATGACTGAACTTTATACTCAGTTTGAAAGGAAAAAGGGTCCTGAAGAAGGGTCACTGGACATGAAACGTTAACTTTGCCTTCTCCACAGATGCCGCCAGGCCTGCTGAACTTCCCTAGCAATTTCTGGTTTTTGTTTCTGATTTCCAGCATCCACAGTTCTTTGGTTTTGTTTTTGAAAGGGAGAAGACTGGATCTAAGACTAGTACTTATAACTTAAATAAGGGTGACTATACAAGCATGAAAGCTAAGTTAGCTGAAGTGAACTTAGAACATAGAACACAGAACAGTACAGCACAGTACAGGCCCTTCGGCCCACAATGTTGTGCTGACCTATTATCCTACTAAGATCAATCTACCCAACATACCCTACATTTTACGATCATCCATGTGCCTATCCAAGAGTCGCTTAAAAGTCGCTAAAGTATCTGGCTCCACTACCACTGCCGGCAGCGCATTCCACACGCCCACCACTCTCGGTGTGAAGAGCCTACCTCTGACATCTCCCCAATACCTTCCTCCAATCACCTTAAAATTATGCCCCCTTGTAATAGTCATTTCCGCCCTGGGAAAAAGTGTCTGACTATCCACTCTATCTATGCCTCTCACCAACTTGTATACTAGCTAAGAGGTAGATTAATAGAAATGCAGTGACATACATTGAAGGAAATATTTCAGAATACTCAGAATAAGTATATTCCTACTATGTAGGAATTCTAAAGGCAGGACCCAAGATCATGGATAACCGCCATCTGCAATCAGACCCCACCACCAAAGACATTTTTCCCTCCCCACCCTTATCTGCCTTCCGGAGGGACCACTCCCTCCGCGACTCCCTTGTCCGCTCCACACTCCCCTCCAGCCCCACCACACCCGGCACTTTTCCCTGCAACCGCAGGAAGTGCTACACCTGCTCCCACACCTCCTCCCTCACCCCAATCCCAGGCCCCAAGAAGACTTTCCACATCAGGCAGATGTTCACCTGCACATCTGCCAATGTGGTATACTGCATCCGCTGTACCC
>JAHRHZ010000145.1:35508095-35524924 GCA_024137785.1 Ginglymostoma cirratum | reverse complement strand
GAAGGGTTTAGGCCCGAAACGTCAAGTTTTCCTGCTCCTATGATGCTGCTTGACCTGCTGTGTTCATCCAGTCCCATGCTTACCATCATGAGAACACTGCTTGACATCCAAAGGAAACCTGACGAGGGAACAGCAAAAAGAATGTGGCTTGAAATAAAAAGCTCCCTATATTACGACGGTCTAAGTGAGTATGCTCAGACTTGACATTCCTTGCAACGTCTCCCAACATATCATCCCAAACAGGACACTCTATGAATGCTTCCCCTCTTCCAAGATCCTGAAATAAATTCACCAGCATTGACCTTCCCATAACATACTTAACACTTCCATTATAAAACTAAAGATCAACGATTCAACCTCACACATTCTCTTTGTGGTTACTTCACAGATGCCTTTGATTCAACTGCAGAATCAGATTTCCAAGATGTCCTCTAGCAGCTCTTTGTCTACAATTCAAACTGCACCATCCCACCACATGAAGAGCAGTCTTGCATGATTGGCTGAGAGACAGCAGCAAGCAAAGTACCAGAGTAGATGTAGTGGAAACACGAATGCTGTCATCCTGAGAGAGGGCATCAGGTTCATGATCCCACTGCAACTCCCAAGGGAGGGAGTCTCTCAAGCCCTACTAATCTGCTGGTACACAGATTCTACATGCCATAAAAATATAAGAACATATAAAATTGGAACAGGACTAGATGCTACAGCACCTCAAACCTGCTTCCCCATTCAACACAATCATCAGCCTTCACTACTTTTTTATGCCTGCTCCCAATATTTCTTGGTTCTCCGAGACTAAATATTTGTCTATCTCAGCCTCAAACAATAGTCAATAATGAAGCATCTACAGCCCATGGGCAAGAAAATTCCACAGACTCGCGACTCTTAGAAGAAATTTCTCTTAATCCCTGTTCTTATCCTAAATTTATGAACCCATACTCTGGATTCTCCATCTAGAGGAAACAACATCTCAGCGTCTACCCTGTCAATTTTCTTCAGAATCTTGCCTGTTTCAATGAGATTTGCTCTTATTCTTTTAAAATTCCAATTTATTCAGTCTCTTGTTGGGCAACATTCTTATTTCAAGTACCAATCTAGTGAACTACACTATGTCGCCTTCAATGCAAATATAATGCTCCTTAAATATGGAGATCAAAATTGTACATTGTACTGCAGGTGTGATCTCATCAGTCCTCTACCAATGTAGCAAGTTAATTTTTGTACCCCAACCCTCTTAGAATAAAAGGCTGACATGCAATTCATCTTCCTAATTGCTTGCTGTGTTTGCATGCTAACTTACCGTGTTCCTTGTATGAGTAGACCTAAGTCCTTCTGAACATGAATCTTTATAAGACTCGAGCCTTTTAAAATGTATTGTTTTTCTATTATAATTGAAGTCAGTAGGCTCATACTGACATTATACTCCATCTCAACAAGAGTAGGACTAGCTGGACTATCTCATGGGATGTCAGCATGGACTTGATGGACAACATGAACTCCTCTGTGCTACAAATGATTGTCACCTTGTTGTCCATTCACTTCATTTGCCCAAAGACTGTATCTTACTGTTTTTGGTCAAGTTCCTGTTGTGTTAAGTTTTTAAAGGGATTTTCGTGAAGAGGCCCAGCAGATTGTGTCACCATATCTTAGGAAACTTGTTTATTAACTACCTACCAGATTCATGGCATCTTTCTTGAACAATTCAAGTTGCAATTTAACTTGATCCATTCTCTTAACAATTGGTTTATCGTGATTGGCACAGACAAGGTGGGCCTTAGGGCCTGTTATCATGCTATATTGCTCTATGTTCTATGTAATTCACCATTGCAGGGATATCCCAGAATTGACTGGCATCCCCGGCATCAGTGTCATGTTGAAAAGGCAGTTCTGCACCCAAACATGCACTGTCAGTCCACAACTGTAATGATACTTTGGTTTTTGTAGTGACTATAACCAGGTCAATCTTGTTGAGTACTTGATCCTTGATTGGGGTTGTTAATCTGGGTCAATCAGGAGGCACTGGCTGACCAATATTAACAGGGGATTTAGAATCTCCTCGGTTTAGGAGACTGACTCTGAGCTGGCTGGCACAACCAGTGCACAAGGAAACGAAGGGTGATTTGGCAATGGGATCCGAGCCTCTGTGCAGTTATTTTAGTTTTGTAATCTTGGCTAGCTGTTGTTTAAGAAACTTAGTGGAATAACTTTTAATTTGGCAGAAGCAGGAAATTAATGATGTTGGTTCTGAAGTTCTGAACAAGTGACACTGGTCCCAAAACATTAACTTTAATCTCTCTCCACAGACGCTGCCAGACCTGCTAAGTCTTTCTAGCAATTTCTGTTTTTGTGTCTGATTTCCAGTATACGCAGTTATTTACTTTTTTAAAACCATGATGTTGATTTGGCCAATGTTAGGTGTTTGCCTAATTTCTATTTGGAAAATCAGGCTGAACCTAAAAGGGGTGGGTGATTCAAAACTAATGAAAATAAAGACAACTGCCTTGTCACTCTCTAATAACTTCTAAAGCTTCCGAGGAGATTGTGCTTGTGGATGAGGTTGTAGACATGCTCACCGAGCCAGTGGGTTTGGATGCAAATGTTTCGTCACCCTGCTAGGTAATATCATCAGTGCACCTACAGTGAAGCGTTGGTGTTCTGTCCTGCTTGTTATTTATATGCCTCAGTTTGTTGGGGTGTTTGGTATTACTTCCGGTTCTGTTTCTCAGTGCTTTGTACGCAATGTGTTTACAATGTGTTATAATGTCTTACAATGTGTTTGTTGATATAGTTCCAGTTGGAATACCAGGTGTCCAGGAATTCCCTGGCATGTCTCTGTTCGGCTTGTATGATCATGGACGTGTTGTCCCAGTCAAATTCGTGTCCCTTGTTGTCCATGTGTAGTGAGACAAGTGAGAATTGGTCGTGTCTCTTGGTGGCTGTTTGGTGTTCATGTATCTGTATTGTTAGTTTTCTTCCAGTTTGACCTATGTAATGTTTCTCACAGTCCTTGCATGGTATTTTGTATATTACACCAGTTTTGCTGGTTTTGGGTATGGGATCTTTTATGCTGGTCAGTAGCTGTCGCAGGATGGTTGTTGGTTTGTGGACTACCCTGATACCAAGGGGTCTGAGTGGTCTTGTGGTCATCTCTGAAATGTCCTTGATGTATGGTAGGGTGATTAGTGAGTTTGGTCAGGTTGTGTGTTCCTGTTGTGGTGTGTCTCGGAGGTAACGGTGGATTGCACTTTTCGGGCATCCATTCCTTTTGAAGACTCCATATATGTGCTCATGGGCTGCTTTGCATAGTTCCGGGTTGCTGCAATGTGTTGTGGCTCGTTTAAATAGTGTCCTGGTGCAGCTCCGTTTGTGGATGTTGGGGTGGTTGCTGGTGTAATTGAGTATCTGGTCCGTATGTGTGTGGTCTTTCTATGTACGCTAGTCTGGAGTTCCTCGTTGTTTGTGCGTTCTACCATTATGCCCAGGAAGGTAGTTGTTCTCTTCTTCTTTTGTGAATTTTATCCCGGTGAGGATGCTGTTTATGTGTCGGTGGGTTACTTCTAGTTTTGTGCGTTTGATAATCATGAAGGTGTCTTCCACATATCGGACCCAGAGTTTGGGTTGTATAGTGGGGAGTGCTGTCTGTTCTAACCTTTGCATTACCTCTTCTGCAATCAGCCCTGATATTGGGGATCCCATTGGTGTTCTGTTGATTTGTTTGTATATGCCGTTGTGAAGTGGATTGTGAGGCACAGCCACGGTGGTGTCCTTATTGATGTTGGTTTCCTGCGTTCAACGATGGCACATACAAACAAATAAATGCATAAAACTACAAGTAACCTAACGACAGATATAAATAACAAGCCGGACAGAACACCGACACTTCACGAGAGGCACTTGTTACCTAGCAGGGTGACGAAATGTTAGCAACCAAACCCACTGGCTTGGCGAGCATGTCTACAACCTCAATAATTTCTAAAACTGCATTTTATTTGGTAAAATCAACTTCATTTTCCATTCAGGACACATTGCATACTTTTTTTCAAACTAAATGATTGCAGTGTTTTGGTTAAAGCTGGTATTTTTTAGACCATAAGATATAGATGCAGAATTAGGCCATTTAGCCCATTGAGTCTGCTCCACCATTCGATTAGGGCTGATACGTTTATCAACCCCATTCTCCTGCTTTCTCCCTGTAACCCCCGATATGTCACTATCTCAAATACACTCAATGACCTGACCTCCACAAGTCCTCCATGGCAATGAGTTTCACAGATTGACCACCTTCTGGCTGAAGAAATTCCTCCTCATCTCAGCTGTAAAGGGTTGTTCCTTCGCTGTGAGGCTCTGCCATCGAGTCCGAGTCTTTTCTGCTAGCGGAAACATCTTCTCCACATCCACTCTATCCAGGTCTCTCAGTATTGTGCAAGTTTCAATCAAATCTTCCCTTTTCCTTTTAAACTCCATCGAATACAGACCCAGTGTCCACAACTGCTCATCATATGACAAGCCCTTCATCCCTGGGATCATTTGTGTAAAACTCCGCTGGACATCCTCAAGATCAGCACATTCTTGCTTATGTACACAGCACAAAACACACAATATTCCCAATGCAGTCTGACTCGAGCCTCAGCAGTACATCCCTCCTCTTGTATGCTAGCTCTCTTGAAATGAATGGTATTTGCCCTCCTAACTGCCAATTGAACCTACATATTGCCATTAAGAGAATCCTGAACTAGGACTCCCAACTCCCTCTGTGCTTCAGATTTCCAAAACCTTTCCCCATTTAGAAAGTAATTTATGCCTCTATTCTTCCAACCAAAGTGCACAAGCTTACACTTTCCCATATTTTAATCTATCTGGCACTTCTATGCCTACTCTCCTACCTTGTCCAAGTCTTTCTGCAGCCTTCCCACTTCCTCAGAAGCATTTAAATTATTCCTAAAATCTGGGTTTGTATCGAAACTGCTGATAAAATTCAGAGATTTGGCTTCACTGATTTTTAAACAACTATTAAAGTAACTTTTGTCATGTATTTGTTATAAAACTTGACGAAGTGTCAACTGCACAAGATTACAAAAATAGCTGGGATTATGTATGCTGTACTTTATCAGAAACTTGTTCCATTTTTGTCATTACAGCTACTACAGATCTGCCAATTGTACATCACTCACACCAGTTTATCTTTCCACACTTGTGTGAGGTTAGAACTGCACTACAGTGATTGCATATCTTTTTCTTCCATACCTATTAACAGTGATTTTACTTTATTGTACAATAAAATTATGGCTCGATTCTAAATTCAAAGTGACCTACATAACCAGAGAAATTTCAGAGAATAGATCAAGTGGCAGTACTATAATGGGAATCCTTATCACATCAGTGATCTCAGTGAAATTGGCTGAAAATCTAATGGTTTAGAACTCCAATCCAGACTGGAGCATATTTGTTCTCCAGTCAGAATTTTTAATACGAAGAATTTATATTTAGAAGATACGCTGCTGAAAACATAATTGAAACAGTTGTGTTTCGTGATTATTTTTGAAACACTTGAAAGCAAAGGTAACATGATACAGTGAGATTTGATATTAGAGGAAGACAACTGACTGGAGTTACAGAATAGAGGCAATGGGGAGGGTATGGGAGCAATAGTAGTCAGAGAGGAGAGAAAAAAACGCAGAAGAGAATAAGAGAGTAGTTGGAGAGAGGTTAATAGATGCACAATAAGCTATTTGACCAGAGTAAGAGGTTTGATAAACAATAACGGGCCATTGTTGGACAATCTGTTTTGCTGAATTTGCCTTTGCCAAGGATGTGTTTATGGAGTGCCGCTGACAAGTAGTTAAATAATGTATTATTTTATTGTATATTTCAATGCCAATTCTTCCTTTTTGTTTGCATTTTAACTGTGTTGGAAGAATAAAGTATGCTTTACTTAAAGCCTAGGCGTGGACCAATGAAATCACATCTGGAACATAGCATCTTACACTTGCATTTAAATAACAGAAAAGTTAGAGTCTAAGCTAATTCCTTGATATATTTTGAGGGAGTTTGGTCTGGTTCATTACACCATCTTCTTCCTAGATGCCAGTCCTGCCAACCCCACAAGCACTATTCTTCCCCTAGTCATTCCCCCCAAGCCATCTACATTCACCAATACTTGCCTACCTTTCCCCACGATCTCTCTGCCTAGCCACCTGCTTGGGACTTTAGCAGCCAGTGCTGGCCAAGACCTGCTCAAACCCTGAGTGTAATTGCTAGGGTAATCCTTTTCGACTCTCTCTCCCTTCAATATCCTTGGATGCATCTCACCTGGTCTCAGTGCCTTATCAACTTTAATTACGGACAGCTTATTCAATATTTCTTCATTATCAATTTTCAACCTTTCCTGTGACTAAGTTTCCTCTTTTGTCACTATGGCATGGACAGTATCTGCCTCACAGGTAAACAGAGACCCTAAAGTATTCATTTAATACCTCAATCATGACTATTGCCTCCAAGTATAAATCCCCCTTTGGTCTCTAATCAGCCATACTCCTCCTTTTACCACACTGTTACCATTGATGTTCTTATAGACAACTTTGGCAATTCCCCTTATGCTGGTTGCCAGTCTTTACATAATCACCTTTTACTTTCAATACTTTTTTGTTACCTCTCTTCTGAATGTTCTGTATTCAGCTGATTCTAAATTATATTTTTTAGCTGACACCTATCATAAGCACACTGTTACTTCTCTGACTTAATTTCTATCTCCTTTGTTATCTAAGGAGCTCTGGGTTGGTTTATCCTACTTTTAGAGGTACTTTAACTGCCCCAAACCATCACCTCTTTGAAGGTAACCATTGTTCAGTTGCTACTTTTCCTGCCAACCTTTGGTGTCAGTTTATCCTGTTCAGCTTTGTTCTTATCCGATTGAAGTTGACTCTCTGCTGGCTGATTATTCTAACTTTGGTTTGATCAATGTCATTTTCCACTCTCATCGGAAACTTCATTACGCAATGTTTACCGTCCCTTAAATACTCCCCCAATGTTAACATGATTTCCTTGGCCTAACCCATTCCCAAGAACCAGGTCTAGCACTGGCTATTTTCCTGTTAGACTGGGCACACTACTGTAGGAAATTCTCTTGAACACAACCTAGGAATGGTCCCTCACCACTCCTTACACTATCACTATGTCAGTTGATTGATTGTAGTAAAATCACACATTATAACCACGCCATGATTTTTACACCTCCCTGTAATTTCCTTGCAGATTTGTTCCTCTGCACCTTTCCCATTAGCTGGTGGTCTATATATTACAGCAAGCAATGCAATTGCACCCTTCTTATTCCTTAGCTCTTGCCAAATCCATTCTAACCTTGAACCCTCTGAAACATCCTCTTTCTCTATGTCTGCAATGCTCTTCTCAAGCAAAAAACATACCTCCTCCTTTTCTTTTCTTGTCTCCTTTACTGAACACTTTGTAACCAGGAATATTTAACAACCAGACAGAGGCAGCCAGTTAACTGTTAATCCCTGGTGACAGTGATCACCCTTGTGGTTGTCACTAGGGAATCAAGATGGTCCTGGCCCAAAGTCACAGTCTTACACCAGGTATAGGTGCACCGTCCTCAGCCTGATCTGCTGAAGCCAATGGTGGCACTGACACAGATAGGTGAAGAGGCCGTGTACTTTGAGAGTGCTCTGAGATGAATTCCCAGGTGACATGGCTGGTGCCCTGCCTCCCAATGGAAGGAGAAGGTGAAGGTGCAACTGAAAAAAGGTCAAGGTGCCTCAATCCCCTTTCACGTTGCCTTTGATGCCCTGCATTCACAGCGCAATGGAGTGCAGGTCTGAGCATATAACCAGCAGCCACTGTGTGTTCTGCTGGACCTTGATCTCCAGGGCAGCTGCTATACCTGACTACAAGTGCTTGCATGCTGGAGCGACAACAGTAGACATAACTTGTACGGTTTGTTCCATCTTTCATTCCAGTCTACCGATGGTCTCAGGCATCTCTGCCTGGCACTGCCCTGCAGTCTCTGTACTTGCAACTTGTTGCTCATAGCTGAGTAATTAGGCTCATCATCTGCATGGAGTTGAGTGGACTTTTGACTTTCTTCAGTCCTCCGAGTGTTGAAACCTTGGACATTGTTTCCTCCACTGGCTGTGATTAGTGTCAGTGGAGTACTGGTCAAATTGTGACCCTGAGCTTATTCTAGAGCCATTAGGTGAATGCCTGTTCTGGTGGAGGGTGCAGGTCAGTACCATGCTAATGTATCCTCTGAGGTTGCAGAGACATCCTCCTCAGAAGTGGTGGTGGTGCTGGGGCGGGGTGGGGGGAGACTAACTCCTCTCCTTCTGCTGTTCGCTAGTATCTGGAGCAGAGAAGTGAAGCAACTAGTTGCTGAATATATATAGTCCTTTATCGAAGCAATATCTCACACTGCCTGCAAATTTGAGAAGGGTAGCCTGCTGGCTTCTGCACTGGCTTCATGCAAGAGTCCAATCTCTCCATCCAAGCAGGCATGGTCACGGGGCTCTCCTATTACACGTGCAGCTGAAAACACCAATATCAGACACCCTCTACAGTGTTTAATGAGTTCTCCCTGGTATTGTGGATCATCTTGTCCTGCAGACAAAGAAAGAGAACGATTGAGTGTGATTGCAATGCGCTCATGGGCACTTTATGAACATGCAGAGCCTAGTCAGGTCCTGAGCACTTACTTGTGACTGGCTGTGATTCTATCTTGCAACTGGTGTAAAATTAACAGCAAGACATAACTGTCAGTATAATCCACGATGCTGAGGTTTGTACATGATTATCCTATCTGACATGCATCTGTGCTGGCACAATTGGACAAAGTGATGCACGATGAATGCTAAAATGCAGTGACCAGACAGTGCTTACTCTTGTGGAGGACAGGTGATCATTCATACTTCTCCTGCACTGGATCTTGTGATTTTTTTTTAGTGTGTGGAGCCCATGGTTGCTGATCTGTACATCAACCTCAGGCTGATGTGTGAGCCTCCTGCTGCCACCAGCGAAGAACAGAACCTCTCTTCTTTCCTGTTTGGCCCAGATGAGAACCTCTCTTGTGGCATTGCTGAACCGTGGGATCAGTTATATGTTTGGTGCAAGACATCTTTGGAGGGAATGGGGGTGACAAACACAGACTGAAGAATGCTGAAAACTTTCGGTGAGTGAAAGGCTGTCCAGGTGACCGTTAAATACGCCTT
Source organism: Ginglymostoma cirratum (assembly GCA_024137785.1). Classification (NCBI taxonomy): domain Eukaryota; kingdom Metazoa; phylum Chordata; class Chondrichthyes; order Orectolobiformes; family Ginglymostomatidae; genus Ginglymostoma; species Ginglymostoma cirratum. The sequence goes on along the minus strand of JAHRHZ010000145.1, from coordinate 35,515,706 downwards.
CTGGGAATTCAACGCTGGAGGTCCTGGCAGGGCTGAGAACCTCATGGCTCATGAGAATTGGCGTTGCAGTTACACAACAACTCACGTGATAATTGTGATGTAAACTGTAAGATTTATATATATTTTTATTATTATTTATTGCATACTTAAGTTCTTGGAGAGTCATGGGTCTTTCTGTGTGTCAGAAATTAATAACTAACTCGTAAGTACAGCTGGATATAGATAGATTGCAGGCTTGGGCAAAGAAATGGCAGATGGAGATAATCCAGACAAATGAGAGGTGATGCATTTTGGAAGATCAAACTCAGGTGTGAATTATACAATAAATGGCAGAGCCCTTACAAGCATTGACATCCAGAGGGACCTGGGCATACAGGTCCGTAGACCTCTGAAAGTGGCAACACAAGTGGATAAGGTGGTCAAGAAAGCATACAGCACACTTGCCTTCATCAGCCGGGCCATCAACTGTAAAAATTGGCAAGTTATATTACAGTTGTACAACACTTTAGTTAGGCAACTTTAGGAATATTGCATGCAGTTCTGATCACCACACTACCAGAAGAGTGTGGATGCTTTGGAGAGGGTGATAGAAGATTTACCAGGATGTTGCCTGGTCTGAAGGGTTTTAGTTACGACGAGAGGTTGAAAAGCTCGGATTGTCTTGACTGTAAAAATGGAGGCTAAGGGGTAACCTTACAGAGATCTGCAAAATTATGAGAGGCATAGCCAGGGTGGAAAGCTCAACTACAAGACACCACAAGTTTCAGGCAAGAGGGTAAATTTTTTCATACAGAAGGTGGGTGTCTGGAATGCACTACCAGTGGAGGCGGTAGAAGTTAGCAACGTTTAAGGTGTATCTTGATAGAATGAATGGGAGGCGAACAGATGGATAGACACCGCACGTGGGCAATAAGTAGTGGGTCTAAGTAAGAATTAAGAATTGGTGCAAGCTTGGCGCTGTGCTGTATTGTGCTGGATTTCTGTAGCTATGGTGGTTTCATTTAAAAACGTTTTTGAGGTTTAGGTTAAGAATTAAATGCTTTTTGTTTACTTTGGTAGGGCTTTTTAATTAATTGATGGGATGAAGACATCACTGGCCAGGCCAGTATTTATTGCCCATCTCAGAAGGCAGCTAAGAGTCAACCATATTGCTGTGGTTCTGGACTCACATGTAAGGCCAGACCAGGTAAGGGGGGCAGTTTCCTTCCTAAAGGACATCAGTGAACTAGGTGGGTTTTTCCAGCAATTGACAATTGATTCATGGTCATCATTAGACTCTTAATTCCATATATTTATTGAATTCAAATTCCACCACATGCTGTAGCAGGATTTGAAACCAGGTCCCCAGAATATTTCTTGGGTCTCTCCAGCGATAATACCACAAGGCCATTGCGTCCCCAGTATTGGGTATTATACAAAAACCATTGTGTTTCTTTTCAATTTATAAAAATCATATACACTTCTTTTGTTAATAGACCTTCTGATTTGTTGTCAAAGCAAAATCGGCAACATTGTGTGCTTATGTTTCAAAGATCGACCACTTCATTAAAATCAAAACAAATAAAAATATGATCTACCAACAACAGCAGTTATCTGTTCAGCTTGATCTATCAAGCCAGGCTTCAGTGAGACAGCAGGCCTGTTCAGTAATACCCATCAGCTGGGATCATAAGGATAGTGTAATGAGCTGAGAAAGTGTGTGAGAAAACATGACCCACCACTGAGTGGAAGTGATGACCACTGACACCAGACTTAGACTGCACAACTGAAGATTCTGCCCATTGTCTAGTCCTGCAGATATCAAATGCACAACATTAACTTGCATTTATTTAAGAGAAATGACAATCCCACAGCAATACTTCAAAGTAAATTGCACTTATAGGACAAAAATCGCACAGATTCAAATGTAGAGAGAATTTATAACGGAAGTCAAAATTTCTCCATGCAAAAACAGTGATCATGACTTAAAAGGAAGCATTTAAGTTAAAAGCTTCAGGCGCTAGTAGGAGCCAGTTACACGCCAGTTACTTTGAATGGATGGGGAGGAAGTGGTGGTAGGCAGGGGAACTGTCTCTTCTTGGATGGATGAGCAAATTTGACAAAATGGCTTTCTTCATGTGGGGCCATCTTCTAAGAGAGAAACATGTACGCACTCCTATACGTGTTAACAAAGGTGATTTATTAATTCTATACATAAAGATTTATTTTTCTTGTGATACTTCTGGTTGTTTGATTTATAAAAATTTTCCTGCAGGTTTTCAGTTACTAATGTGATTTTGAATCCTATCTTCTTATGTGCTGCTTCCTATTTTTAGATGTTAACTTGTGACAGCCTGAAATAGAACACAAAAATGACATGGAAATAACAAAACAAAACACTTTAGCAAACTAGTTCACATTTCAACCTTTAAGATGCAAATTTTTATTTGGCATATTCAGTGCCCTTCAGATTTAGAGCAGCTGTCTGCATTCCAGGAAGGCTCCAGAAAACATTCTGTGACACTTCAGTAAGGAGCAATGCAGTACTGATAATAACTATTTTCACTGCACTCTGGAATGTCAGTATGGACTTGCAATAAACAAAGATAAGGAAAGGTCAAAAACAACAGTGTGACAATTTTCCTGTAATGTCATTTATGTCAGGTCAATAATGCATCTGAACAAACGGATCTTTCTCTGTGCAGCACAAAGTGAAGAAGGAATGTGTACAAAGAAAATCAACAATTAGAATAAAGGAATGGTGTTATGTTCTGCATACAGGGTGAGAAAAAGGCCATCAGGTCCATTGGTACGTCACATCCTTTGACGTTGCATATGTACACCAACTATGCATGTCCTGTAGAAGGCAAAAAAAAGTAAAACTGGCAATTATTCAAAAGGTCTCAATTACAAAATTCTTTCTAATTTCACAGGAGCAATTAACTTTGCTCTTGGGCTATTGCAGACTCTCACATTATTTTCATGAATAATTTACTCTTATGGCATCATTTTTTTCTTTCAGAGATATCATTAATGTGTTCTTGAGGACTGAAAGGAGTTAGTCTCACCTCACCTACAATTGAGCATTTCCTGTGAAAGGAGAAACTACGACTTTTGTTCCCTGCTTCCTTAACTTGTACAGGGAACTCTTCATTCTATCAATTCCAGCACCTCCAAAGTATCACCTTTACATTGCTCTTATATTTAAGAACCTTGTCAGTTTAACAATGGAAGGTTATAATTACAGTAAAGACTCGTGATTAATCAAGGCTGAACAACACATCCACATTTTCTGAAATGTTTAAAAGAAAAATGAGCCTGAAATCTCAGAAAGATCCTCAAGTATCAATGTAAAACAAAAAGTAAGTGCTGTGAAATCTTATACAAACAATGCAAGGCAGATTTTTAATCCGTATGGGAATCAAAGGTTATGGGTGTATAGCAGGAAAGTGGAGTTGAGCATTATCAGACCAGCCACGATCACACTGAAAGGCAAAACAAACTTGATGGGCATAATGGGTTACTTCTGCTCCTATGTCTAATGATCTTATGGTCTAAAATAGATTCTCTATCGAAGAAAAGGTCTATTCTGACCATGAAAACTAAACACGTGACTTATGTAACTTCCGACAGAAAGCCTCAAAAGCCTGGAAGAGGCTGTAATCCATTTGTCTTCTTTTACCAGCATCTCTAACTATTGGCTTACATTTTCTGGAGCTTCATCAAAGTTTTGATTTGATTTGATTTATTGTCGTCACATGTACCTAGGTTTTGCAATGCAGCACAGGCAGATCATACTGTACAAAGTGAATAAGAATAATAAAACAGAGCAAGGAATACGATGTAACAGCGGCAGAGAAGGTACACAAAGAGCAAGGTCAATGCTGACCTTGATATTTGAGAGGTCCACTCAGAAGTCTAATAACAGCAAGGAAGAAGCTGTTCTTGAATCTAAGGGTATGTGTATTTAAGCTTTTGAATCTTCTGCCCAACGGAGGGGGTTGGAAGAGATTATAACCAGGTTGGGAGGCGTAATTATGAATTTTCACAAAGCCCAGAACTCATTATTCAGACTCATTTCGCATCCATCTCATTCACAATGGCAAAAGTGCATTTCTCATAGAAGCCCATGTTCTTGATGAATCTATTCCGCAGAGTAATCTGGCACAACAGGTACAAATAGTAATCAATCCTTTTTATGAATGAAATAAGACTTGGAATGACACCAGATACCACTTTACACTTCAATTGTCTATACCAAGTTAAAATGCTTTTAGAAGTTCTCTAAGGTATTCTGGGCTGGTATTCCATCTATAGGCTTTTTCTAAAAAAAAAATTGTTCATGAGATGTGGGTATCAAAGGTCAGGCCTGTATTGGTTGCGCATCCCTAATTGGCCTTGAGGTAGTTAGCTGCCTTTTTGATCCATTGCAGTCTGTTTAGTGTAGGTATACTCACAGTGCTGTTGAGGAGGGAATTCCAGGACCTTTGCCCATCAATGGTGAAGGATCGGCTCTGTAGTTCCAAGTCAGGACAGTGTGTGGCTTGGATGGAAACTTACAAGTGGTGATGCTACCATACATCTGCTGCTCTCGTTTTTCTATGTGGTACAGGTCAAAGTTTGGAAGCTGGTGTTAAACTTAGTGAGTTGTTGCAGTGCATTTTGTAGATGGTATAGAGAGCTGCCACTGTCCATCAGTGCAACTGTTACATATGGTGTTAATCAAGTGGGCTGCCTTGTCCTAGATGGTGTTGAGCTTTAAGAGTTGTTGCAGCTGCACTCATCCAGTTAAGTTCAATTTCTGGTCAATGGTAAGCTGGTGGAAATTGAAAATGAGGGAATCAGTGATAGCAATGCCTTTGAATGTCAAGGGGCAACAGCTAGATTCCCTTGTTACTACCTGCCACACATCATTCCAAGACTGAATGTTGTCCAGATCTTGCTGCACTTGAACAGTCTGTTCCAGTACCTGACAAGTCACAAATGGCAGTAACCATGGTGCAATAAAAAGTGAGCATCCTCACTTTTGACATCTCACAATAAAGGTCTAGATGCTTTTCATCTTCCTAATTGCTTCAGGTACCTGCACACTAACTCTTTACATTCTATGTAAGATTGTAGAAAACCTTCCTTACATATAAGTATTTATAAGTTTCACCTTTTAAACATGTTCTGCTTTTCCTTACGACCAAAGTGAATAACTTCCTACTTGACGTTATACTCCATAGTTACCCACTCACTTAACCTGTCTATATGACTTTACAGACACTTTGCATCCTCCGTTCAGCTTAAAATTCCACCTAATTTTGCATTGTCAGCAAACTTAGATGCATTACTTTTGGTCTCTTTGTAAATTATATGTAAATTCTAAAAAAAGGATGGACACAGAAGATAGGCAAAGGTGAACAGCAGGAAAACAGACTTGCAAAAAAAAAAATGAATGAGGATGAGGACAAAGCCAACATTTGAAAGAAAGAGATCAAAGAGACAAGAAAACAGGACACAATGTCATCAAGTAAAGCAGTCTAGCATTGCTTTAGCTATTAACGTACAGAAATCGTTATCCAGCCTTGGTCCTCATCTTTCAACCCATTTAATAGTTTATAAAAATTGCTGTTAAAGTTGTAGTAGCCTGTACTTTTTACTATTGAGCTAACTTTGTTAGTCTAAGGCCCAATGCTGGATGCATTTTGACTCTATCCATTCAGATGTATAGGTTGTTCTGAATTGCTACACTATTGAAATTTTGAGAAAAAAAACTCAAAGTCTTGTACTACTATTGTGATAAAACATTAACTGATAGCATGTAGTGCCTTTAATATACTGTTCCAGCGTTCGTATACAACAAAGCTTACAAATGGCTGAATGACATAACACAGAATGATATCTGTCATATATATCAGCAAATAGTCATCTAATTTATATTTACAGTGGTTTGCTGGTGTCAGCCAGTGTAGCTGTTTCACCTGGTCAAGCTTGGTGGCTTGGTGAGGGTGCACCTCTAACACTAAGCATATTTTAAAAAATTCTATATATGACAGACTTCTCATGAACTGATAAACCCGGAGGCATTTTGAGTATCAACTGTAGCTTTCAAAAAGATATTGGATAATTATTGAAGACCAAAACAAAAACTTTGCGACTATGGGAAAAGTCTGGGGAGTGAGACTAGTTGAGTTGCTCTTGTGGAGACTTACCACGGACACAATGGGCCAAAACAGCCTCCTTATACGTTTTAACCATTCCTTGATTCTATCAGGCATCTGGTACCAACATTTGGAGAGCTATTCCAGGGAGTGGTCAGGTAATTGCCTGATCAAAATACTTACAGAATTATTCCAATCACTCAACCTTGAAGACTCCTCGCTAATCGTCTACGTGGTGTCCCATCAGCAGATGAGATATGCTAAAGGAAAAAATGGTCCCTAGTCCTTACCTTAACAGAGACTGAGGACCAATATTTGTTCTAAGCTGCATGACGACTTCGTAACCTATAAACCACTATGCAGGAAGACTGTCCTTTAACTGCTGTTTGAAGATATGTAAGAAATAAATAAAAGGGGCCACATACTTAATCACCTACACACTCCAAAATACAATTTAGAGAAACATTGATCAGTATCCATACATAAATATATAAAATTCAATCCAGGTATGTGAGGTGATGCACTTGGGCAGGACAACAAGGCAAGGGAATACATAATGAATGGTAACATCCTGGGAAGCAGCAATAATAACAGGACTTTGGTGTCTGTGTCCACCAGTTCCCTGAGGTAGCAAGACAGTTGAATAAATAGGTCAAGGAGGCATTAGGAATACTAGGTTTTATGAGCCAAGGCACAGAGTTTAAGAGCAGAGAGGTTTATGCTGGAACTGTACAAAACATTGGTTAAGCTGCAGCTAGAATATTGTGTGCAGTTCTGGAATCTACATAGTAGGAGGGATGTGATTGCATTGGAGAGGGTGCAGAGGAAATTTACTTGGGTGTCGACTGGGCTGGTTATGAAGAGGGATTGAATGGACTAAGATTGTTTGCCTTGGAGCAGAGGAGACTGAGGTGGTGACGGTAGTGGGGAAGAGATGCTTCAGATGCATAAAATGAGGGGGGGCCTGGGCTTAAGGTAAGGGGCAGGAGGCTCTGAAGGGATGTGGGGATGAACCATTTCACCCTGAGGGTGCTGGGAATCTGGAACGCACTGCCTGAAAAGGTGGTAGAAGCAGAAATTGTCATAAAATTAAATTAGTATTTAGATATGCACTTGCGATGCCACCACATATAAGACAATGGGCCAACTGCTAGAAAAATGGGATTAGCATAGTTAGATACTTGTTTTTGACTGCAGCAGACTCAATGTGCTGCAAGACTTTTTTGTGTGCTGTAGGCCTAGATTTTGTGGGTTCTCAAATTAATGAGTGTGCCAAAATAGTTATACAATACTTTTAAGTGGATAAATTAAATGCATGAACAAAAACAAAGTTGCTGGAGAAGCTCAGCAGGTCTGGCAGCATCTGTGGAGGTAAAAACAGAGTTAACGTTTCGGATCTGGTGACCCTTCCTCAGAACTGTTCTGTGGAAGGGTCACCGGATCCGAAACGTTAACTCTGTTTTTACCTCCACAGATGCTGCCAGAC
>JAHRHZ010000145.1:35438882-35507995 GCA_024137785.1 Ginglymostoma cirratum | reverse complement strand
GATCCGAAACGTTAACTCTGTTTTTACCTCCACAGATGCTGCCAGACCTGCTGAGCTTTTCCAGCAACTTTGTTTTTGTTCCTGATTAACAGCATCCGCAGTTCTTTCGGTTTAAATTAAATGCATGGTCGGTTTGTTGCATATGACTTCAGAGTCACTGCATATGATTTCAGCAATTATTGTAATAGAGTCATACAGCATGGAAACAGACCCTTCGGTCCAACTCTTCCACGCCGACCAGATCTGACCTAGTCCCATTTGCCAGCATTTGGTCCATATCCCTCTAAACCCTTTCTATTCATAACTATCCAGATACCTTATAAATGTTGTAATTGTACCCACCTCCGCTATTTCCTCTGGCAGCTCGTTCCATACACGCACCACCCTCAGCATGAACATGTTACCCCTCAAGTCTTTTAAATCTTTCCCCTCTCACCTTAAATCTATGGCCTCTAGTTTAGTGCTACCTCACCCTTGGAAAAAAGACATTGGCTATTTACCCTATCTATGCCTCTCACGATTTTATAAACCTCCATAAAGGTCACTCCTCAGCTTCCAACGCTCCAGGGAAAAGCCCCAGCCTATTCAGCCTCTGCATTTGCTCAAAACCCCAAGTTGCGGCAAGATGCGTATAAATCTTTTCTGAACCCTTTCAAGTTTAACATCCTTCCTATAGAAGGGCAACAATACTAGAATTGTATGCAGTATTCTAAAAATGGCCTCATCAATGTCCTCTACAGCTGCAACATGACCTCTCAAATCGTATACTCAATGCTCTGACCAATGAAGGAAAGCATGGCAAATGCCTTCTTCACCGCCCTGTCTACCTGAGGCTTTACTTTCAAGGAACTATGCACCTACACTCCTATGGATACCCCTATATTCACATCCATTTGTTGAAATGAAACCACAATTTCAGTTTTCAGCTTCACATCTTAGATATATGCCTATATTTTACGTTTCTGATTTTTTCTTACTTCCATTAATCTTTCTACCATTAAACCCAAGCCTGATATCACTTCTTGATTAACCACACACTGAGGAAGGGTCACCGGACCCGATACGTTAACTCCGATTTCTCTTCACAGGTGCTGCCAGCCCTGCTGAGCTTTTCCAGTAATTTATTTGTGCACGGTCTTTTAAAGCCAGCATTACAGATACTCACCACAGCTCCTTCCAAACCCACATCCCTACCATCTAAAAGGTCAAAGTCAGCAGATTTATGGGGTTGTCACCACCTGCAAAGCATTTTCCAAACCATACTCTATCTGGAGTTTCACTGTCACTAGGTCAAAATTCCGGAACTCTCTTAGCTAACAGACACAGTGGATGTACCTACACCCTGTAGATGACAGCAATTCAGAAGCTAACTCACCACTGTCTTCTTAAGGGCAATAAACACTGCTGCCAGTGACACTACCTTCCCTAAATGAATGGAAAAGTCATAACTGTCACTTGGGCTTTCAATTTTTTTTTTCATATCATCTTGAGGGAAACAAATGTCAGTGATACTTTGTGTACATATTGCATTTTATTTTGCAAGGATGAGAACCATTACTTTCCAATGCAAAATTGCAACTTGAAATGTTGGGCTGTCAAAACATAGTCGTTTATCTGTATTTTAAAGCTCCTTATCATCAAATATCATTTAATATGTAATTACTGTAATATGTAAAACAGATTAAGTATTGAAAAACAAAGAAATTATAGCAAAGGCATTGAAATGTACATTTCATATTGGCACAAATTAAAGCTGCAAATTAAAAAAAATAAAACATTAACTGCAAGGGAAATATTTTATCAACATCTACGAACAGATATAATAAAAGCCAAAAAGTACCACTGCATCTGTCTAAGAACAGTAAAAAGGACTGCTTAGTCCATGGACATTCTAAAATATTTTGTAGCACCATTAAGCTTTTGTACCAACCACCAAACTTAACAGTTGACAGGACTGAAAAGCTCTCGGGGTAAGAACTCAATTCAGTGCAATGCTTTCAATTCCAATATTACATTATTGTCGGATCTTAATATCATTGCAGCAACGTTAATTAGTCAATATGGCTTCTACAGTCAAAGCTGACAATGGCCTGTATTCAAATGCAAGCTGTGCAGAATATGCATGGAGTGGAGTCCGTTTCTCTCACTTGCAGAATGTATTTCTGCAATAATTCTACACATATAATGCACAGATAGGATATCAGGCTTATTTTCCAAAGTATAACTGCACAGGTTGTACACAAAAATTGCTTCAAGGTCCATTATCAAAATTTCACAGTTTATGCACACTTGGAATGCAAACCCATTTTCCAGTGTAAATAGTTCCATCATATGCAAAACAAATTTCTATTATCTCAATGGTATGCTGAGGAGGTGATTCCAGTCTTGCTTTTGACCAAACACTAAAAAGGCTGATCCATTAACTGTCCTTTGGAACGTGTTCTGGCATCTGTGGCTTCTTTTGGCTAACCAGTCGCATCTTTTCTCGGATATGTTCTGCTGTAGAGGCCATGTCACTTGGACTTCCAAAGTACTGCTCAGATCTGGAAAACATTGATAACACATTTAAGTATAGAGAGGCAGAATTATTGAAATGTGAAATAATCATAACAGCTGAAAATAAACTTTAATGAACTTGTACGTGAAATTCTGAATGTTTGGTGTTCATTTTGCCAAAGATGATTTGAAATATAATTTCTTCATCTTCATCTGAACAAAGCCACTTAAAATAAACTTAACACTTGTTTAATGGATGTAGGTGTCATTTTATTGCCCATTCCTACTTGCTCTGAGTCAACCATATTGCTGTGGGCTTAGAGTCACACGTAGGCCAAGTGGAGTAAGGATGGCAGATTTTCTTCCCTGAAGGACACCACATCACAACAATGATTACATGGTCATCATTAGGCCAGCATTTTAAATCCAGATTTTTACTGAATTCAAAATTTCAACTTCTGCCATGTCGGGAATCAAACCCATGGCATCAGAACATAAGCACAGACCTCCGGATTACTAGCCCAATGACAATACCAGGCCACTGTTTCCCTTAACTTGAAGAATGTGGCAGGTTTAGTCACCCCCTACAAAGACGAAGGAAATAGTAGAGATTCCACTATTTATTTGGTTTTATCATCTCCAAATTGCCTCTAAAAGAAACTCTGTGGGATCACATAACTCTTGCATAACTTTATTGTGCTGCAGATTTTACAACTGAGCTAGGGCCTACCTACACTTTTGATGCTTAGTTTGAATTTACAGGATCTATTCCACTGGCAAATAATTCTTTACGCATTTCAATAGGTAATGCCAAAACAAATGTTACTTCTCTTATACTACCTTGTACAATAAATTAATCACAAATTTATTGGGAAGTTAGACAAGACATTGGATAATGAACAATATGAGATTCAATTAAATCACACTTGACTTCTAAATTACATACTGATCACAATATAGTACATGCAGTAAATAACATTACATGATCTCTGAGTTCACAGTGAAGAAGGCTAATGCGGAAGTCTAGAATAATTTATTTCATGAATTTGTTGCCAAGTGTCAGAAGCAAGTACTTTCAAGTACACTTATAGAACAGATCAGGCAAAAAGAAAAAAAAAATCTACATTGTGCAAATTACATCCTTTAATTTCAACTTCAGAAAAATCTGTTTTCTAATTTTCACATCAGTTGTCATTATGATCTGAATAACATTGTAAACAAGTAACTCATTTGTGACTCTATTGCACTGTGGATCTACTCAAATGGAAACTACATGAAGGCTGCCAACTTATTTCACGCCACACACACTCAAATGTGTCTGAAGAATTTCAAACCATTGTAGCTGAGTTTTACTGGAAGGTTGGTCTCTCACTGGGCTCCAAATTGGGATGCATGGCTGCACAGGCAGAGTGCTGGGGCATGATACTGAATCTTAGCAGCAGTATTCAATGAACAGCTGATGGGGGGGGGGGGGGGGGGGGTTGTATATGCCCAAAACAGGTGTTGAGTAACAGCAGGTCCCAGAAACTGAAATAAGAGTGACAGCTGCATTTAAAACACCCTGGAACAGACATTAAACAAAGATTGCTTTCAAGAAATGACTGCAGCTAAGGGAAGAGTAGTTCCCAAGTTTAATGCTTCCTTGGAAATGCTTCTCCAGCTAGGAAAGGCACACAGAGAAGGGTCTTTCCCAGTCAACAGGAAGAAAATAAAAGTGAATCGCACAAAGAAGGCATGGTCAAAGGCATGGAAAATCCGTATTTCAAATCTGGAGCAGTAGCTCAAGTTATTGTGGAGCATTCACAAAGCTGATACTTTTGCCATCTTATGGACAGCGAGACGGTCATACTTTACAATTTATTCATGCTTTTGTCACCTCTAAACATTTCTTTTTCATGCATATCACAGATTAATAATTTCTTGACTTGTTGAAAATTCAGCCTTTCCCCACCTGTCCTGCCCCACATTCAGCATGATTTGTTCATCACATTTGATGAGGTCCATTTGCTCCCTGCTCTTGATTGCACTGAATTTAAACTAATCTTCTTCAAATTGCTCCAAGGCTTTGTCCACCTTGTCCTACAGTATGCTTCATATTCTTTCTAACACCCTTCAGTCCTACAATTCTGGCCTTTTTCTCATGTCTTCTTCTTGACAGTGGTGAAACAGCCTTCATTTGCCCCTGGAATTCTTTCCTAAACCTCTCTTTCACACAATTTTTTTTAATCAAACTTTCCACCACTTCTCCTATCTCTATCATAATATGTAATTCATTTGTTTATTTCTTTAACCAATTTTTTCCACTCCCTTCCTTTAAAAGGCCTTTGAAAGTTTTCTACAGTATAGACATTGCCGGAATAAAATTTTCCACATGAAAATGCTGAAAATACATTCATTTTCCCAATGATTTGTGGCTGTTAAATGAGACTAGCTGTTCAGCTTAGCTTGAAAGACACTTTGCACAGATGTGTGTCAATAATATAAATCTTACCCATCAGGATAAATCACAGGCACTGTTAATCTGTCTAATAATGATTTTCCAGTGACTTCAACTTCATCAAATCTTTCCAGAAACTCCTTCCAGGCTTCAGTGTGCTCCTCTAGTTGGGAGTTATCTTTTAGTATCTGAAGAAAAAATGATTATAAATTATGAAACATAATGCATGTGGCATAACCACAGACTGAAAAAAATTTCAATCAATTCTAATTTAGCAGTACACATGTAGTTATAAAGTATGTGCCAGAATATTAGATTTCTGGTATCAAATTGTTCAAATGTGTGGCATTTTGAGGTGTAGGTTTGACTGAAATATAAAACATGTCTTTTAGAGCACTGCAATACACTTTTGTTGAGAGAATTACTTGACTTTCTTCTACTTGCTAAATACAAACCCTGAAGCAAAATACGATCTTTAAATTTAAACATATTTATCACAGATATGTGCACGGGAAGTCATGACTACACATAATTCGCCAAAAGTGCATTAAAACTAAGCAGAGAAAATTTTACTAGCTAATAATTGGGAAATGGATAAAAATCATGCATTCTGTAAAATGAAAAGTTTCTTGATGTAAAAGCGTAACTGTATTCTTGTCATTAGATTTCATGAAAAAATATAAACATTTTGGATAACATTTTAATCTGAAAAATATACCTTTTAGCATTAATAATTAACATTAGAAAGCTACATTTTCTGAACAATGAATTAACAAAATAATTCTAATTATACATCAATTAGAAGTACACTTTTCTTCTTCCCATTATGCAGAATGAGGAGACTCTTCCAGTGACTACTCAATGGAGAAGGCTACTAAGTGCAAAAATGAGCCACAAGCAATCCCTAAGAAGATCAATCCAATTCATACCAATGTAATGGAGTGAACATGCTATGCTACAACATTCATTCGCTTTAGTTTCTACAAAATGATCAAATCTAGAATTATTTAACCATAACCTTAGAAAATGGTTAGCAGACATTTATTCAGAAGCAAGCGCTTCCAATTCCTAGTAGTTCCTAATAGACTTAAGTTTCTCGTTCACAGAACTGAAACATGTGGACAAAGTGTTTTTGCAATAGCTGTGTAGGCAATTTTTGTGTGGGGTATGATCTTGACTCACATCAACGAACTTCCTATTACAAGTTCAGATCCATATGAAGTTAACCTTGATGCAAGTCAGACACGAAAACTGACCTCAGCTCCTCAGGTCAGGAAGGTAAAAGAAAAATCATCTAGGCTTCCTATTCCTTGTTGGCACCCAGACACCTTCATTGTAAAATGTGTAGAGAGAAATGTCAGGTATTGACAGAATCATGCTTGATTACTTGATCATGCCATGTAAATTTACTCATTAGCTAAGCCTATACATGAAATGTAAATGAGTCACTACATTCAGGAGGGCAGTGAAGAAAAGTACTTCTTAGGTGCTACTGTGTATCTAAATACTTCTAGGCCAAAAACAAAATAAAACACAAGCCTTTTCAGCAGCCAAGTTAAATGCACAAGCCAAGTTCAGTCTGTGAATCCGTTCTTCTGATGTCACAGTAAACTGTTTCCAGACTCTGTTCAGTCTTGGTAGTGTCTCGCCTGATGACCTTGTGGTGCACCGTAGAGACTGACACAGCACCACTGTGGCCTGCAGCAACTGTCTTCCATAATCGTAGGTGCTCTAGGTAGATCATTAGATGAGATTAAAAAAGAAAAGATGTTACTTGGAGCATATTTTGCATCCTGTTGATAGCAATCTATTTCATTTCAGATAAAATTTAAAATATCAGCAAAACTGAATTAATGATTTTTTGGATAATAATACATCATTAAAAATACCTTAATCTTCTCTAAACAGACACATCGATTAAGCAATGCAGGATATTTTAAGTCATTGAATAGTTCACATGTTCAACTATCAAGAAGCAATCTTCTGCTTCCTATAATTTTGAACAGTGTGCCACCATACACCTGTGTTTAGCCAGGATGAGGACTTTAACATGAATGATAAATTGGCAGCTAAGTCTTTGGAAGTATGTAAATAAATTTTTAAATATGGCTCCGTTCACAGACATTTCAAAGATCTTTTAGCACTTTCTGATGTCATAAAACTTGCCAATTTCCCTCTTCCCAAAGTCCAAAATATTCTTCTATGAGACAACAATTTTCATTTTTCTTCCAGTCTAGTATACTGTACTTGCTGCTCACATTATGGATAAATGTTATTTGCATTTTGCTATGTTGATTTTTACAATTTTATTCACAACAAAAACCTGGTTCTTCATGACTAGCCATCCTAGCTCTTGCTCCCATTATTCTGTTTTCATATTTCATGTTTCATTAAGTTCAACATAAAATTCAGTAACTGTGTCAGCTTTGGCACAACAGAAGCATTTTCATCTCTCAACCCAAAATGTTGAGGAAACCACATTCCCTCCTAGGATTGCAGCATATCATTTAAGTTGAGATCAATGTTCCCATTATGCTGCACAAAACCATAGCTGAGCTTTATCTTGGAAGATAACACGAAGGCCTTGTTTCAGGTTAAATACCACATTATCCATCTATGCAAAAAAAAATTAATGTAAAACACGTTTAAAATTAACTGACCATTACATAACAAAAGAATTTGACAATAATAATGAGACTTTAATGCAGTACTGAGGAAGTGTTGCATTGTTGAAGGTATTGTTTCTCAGAAGTATCAACTTTCACACTTATTTGCAAGCTCAGATGGATTCTTTGATGCAGCTAGTATTTTGAAGCTTTATTTTTGTTCCTTTCCATGCCATTACACAATCTACTGAGCCATTTCCACACACTTTTGTTGTTTTAACGTTATTTCACTACCTGGTGGGATTAATTTTCATATAACATCTGTAAATTTTCACCAGTCTTTTAAAAAAATCTGTAGGCTATTAAATTAGCAGTCCTCTAAAGGATTTCCAACTCTCAACTTCCATCCTGTTCTGACAAAGGTTACATCTGAAATATTAAGTTACAAGTATTCCTAATTTTTAAAAAAAATTTGTTAATATTCTCCATATGGCCTCTTCATCTTGTTCAGTTTTACAAAAATGTCTTCGAGTTTTTGGCTCTGATGAAGGGTCTATGTCTGAACATTTAACATGCTCTCCTTTACTGCGTACTGGTCTTCCAGTATTTTGTTTTAAACTCACTACAATTGTGATGAAGAAACATTGCCCACGCTCAAAGCAGAAGTGGGACTTGGAAAACAAAACTCAGCAAAATTCAAGAAATTTCATGCAGGTATTTGGAAATACATTGCTCCAGAAGAGCAAGTTTTATAGGATGTAAAATGGGGTAATGAGGGTAAAATATTTTTATTAGCCTGACTGCCCTAGATGTAATTCCACTGCACACTACCTGCCATACTGGAACCTTTAATGTTCATTTCTAATCTGAATAATGAGTGGTGTGACCAAATTTCTTGTTATTTTGGTTCAGGTGGTCTAAGCATCTACAGTTTACCAAACCGCCAATAATTATGGAAGACAGTTATATATTGATCATGTTAAGGAACGTGAATTTAGACGCCTGAAACTAATAATCTAAGGGACTAATTAAAATCCGAACGGCAGTTTGACAGTTTGAATTCACTTTTAAATAAAAAGCTGCAAATAAAGAACTGACATCAGTGCAAGTAAAACGTAACTGGTTGATTAATATCACTTCAGGAATGAAACTGGTCATTCTCCCATGGTTGGGCCAATATATGACTCTAATGTTCTGAGGAACAGTCACCGGACTCGAAACATTAACCTTGTTTTTTTCCCTTCACAGATGCTGCCAGACCTGCTGAGCTTTTCCAGCAACTTTGTTTTTGTTCCTGATTCACAGCATCCGCAGTTCTTTTGGTTCTTACTCCAATATCACACCTGTTTAGTTGACTCTTTGCAAGTCATTCAGTTGCATAAGTTAACTCACAGCTGCCTTGTCTGGGAAAATAGGGAAGGATGATAAATCCAAATCTTGCCAGCAATGCAAAACAAAAATCAGGACTCCAGGGAAAACGTAGGGCAAATGGAACTACGCGAGTTCCTCTTGAAGTGAACTGGCATGGAATTGACAGGCCAATATGCCCTAATTATATCCGAGGTTAAACAGTGCAACAAATGAAGAAAATGTATTTTAGCATTATTACTTCACTCAATGTTATAATACTGCCCCCTACAGTTGCAAAAATGGGAACAACTACAAATTTCCTGTAGGAGAATATAACAGAAATCATGCCATGGCTACAATGTTCCCTCCCTGGAATTGAGCAGAAGGGCAAATGGTCGGGCACATTGACTCTGGAGAGATATCTGACTCATTCTTGTCATCTCAGCTATGAGGTGTTGAGTGAGAAGGCCCATTAGGGACCTTCTTGGCTCATCAGCAATTAGGGCCCCTAAATAGTCAATTAACAACCACATCAGAGCCTCAATGCGCCACTAAACTAGATACTTGCTTTCCTGACGGGCGAGAGAAGTGGTCTGTTTCTTACACCATTGCAACCTGCCTGCTGTGTTTTGGAATGGGGTGGGTGAGGAGGTAGGTTGGCTCAATTTACCTCAATCTGGAGGCAGTGGGGGGTTACAGCAGTGAAGCTGGAAGTCACCCCTTGTCTTGCTTCAGACTCTCTAGCTTTTCGATCAGCGAACCGGGAAGAAAGGCTATGAGCACATGTACTTAAACATACGATTTGTAGGAGGAGCAAGCACTTGGTCCCTCCAGCCTGCTCTGCCATTCAACAAAATCATGGTTGATTTGGTATTTCAACTTTCTTGCCTACCCGTGATAACATTTCACCCCCTTGCTTGTCAAGAAACGACCTATCCCTATGTTAAAAATACTAAAAGGCTTCATTTGTTTTTTTTTGAGGAAGAGAGTTCAAAGACACACAACCATACCTGAAAAAAAATGGGTGACGTCTTTTTTTTAAAAAGGGTGACGCCAATTCTGGATTCTCCCACAAGAGAAAACAACCTTTTCACATGTGTCTTTGTTGATACTCCTCAGGATCCTATTCATTTCAATCAAGTCACCTCTTACTCTTCTAAACTCCAACAGATACAAGTCAAATCTATTGAACATTTCCTCTGAAGACAACTCATCCATTCCAGGTATTAATCTGGCAAACTTTTACATTGCCTCCAATACATTTACCTTCTTCCTTAAATAAGGAGACCAATACTATGAAGAGTAATCCAGATGTTCGCCTACCAATGCCTGGCATAGTTGATGCATTACCTCCCTACTTTCATATTCAATTCTCGTTGTAATACGTTAAAACATACCATGTATGAGCTTTACAAAAAATCATATGACCAGCAAGCCAGCTGGGGAGATAATCGCTAAGGCTTTTCCTGACTTGCCTGTTACCACCAGCACAGAGAGAGCTATTTAGAGAGAGGGAGACAAAGATTTAGCGAGAGTGAGACAAACAGGCCAAAATCAGATTCATTCAGAGGAACAGGCCGAACAGTAGAGATGTTTATATGTTCCTATTAACTGTCTAAAGGAGTCAAGTCCGGGCAGAATTCCTGAGGTGCTTAGAAGTTAGTGAGAAGAAAGCTCGAAGTAGAAGGCAGTGGAAGTGCCAGAGAGGAAGACATCCTACAAGGTTACTAAAAATATGAGTAATATGTGAGCTGAGTTAGCAGCTTCTTATAAGGATCCTGGGCAAAGACATTGGTTAAAGAAAACAATATTGAGTGAAGGTGCAAAATGTTGCCCAAAGGGAATGGATTCTCGCCTGACAACTGAGTAAAAAGCTTTAGGATGGACATGGGATGATTCTTCAATGTTTGAATGACTGTAACAATATTACTGGGGTAAAAGTTTATTTTTTGATATTTGTATATGGTATAATGCTGTTTGTGGCCTTCTTTCATGCAATAAACTTTTATGTTCTTTTGTTAAAGTAAAACGGCAGCCTTGCACACGTTCAGTGACCGAACGGCATGACAAACAAAAATGAAAAATAAAACTTACGGACTATCAAGCCAGGTTTTACACTGTGATCTGACTTGTCCAGTGTTACCATAAGCTGGGATCATAACAACAGCTAGATCCGTCTGGTTTTTGGAGCTCCTGAAATCTCTCATTATTTAGATAATATACTTCATTTTAGATTCTTCCTGCCAAAATTGATAATTTCACATATTCCCATATTATACTTCATTTGTCAGATATCTACCATGTACCCTATCTAAATCCCATTGTAGTCTCCTTATGTCCTCTTCACAAAATCATATTCCTACCAATCTTTGTGTCATCAGCTAATTTAGCAGCCAGACCCATCTGTTCCTTCATCCAAAGCCATTTATATTAAATGCAAACAGCTGAAATCCCACTGATAATCCTTACACTTGTTACATCTTGCCAATTAGATAATTACCTCTTTATGTTTACTCTATTTCCTGTTAGCTAGCCAATTTTATTTATATCTATGTCAATATGTTATTTCTAATACTATTGGCTTTTCTATCCTGCAATAATCTTTGATTATTTGATATGGCACCTTATTAAATGCCTTCTGGAAGACTAAGTACAGAACATCCACCAGTTCTCCTTCACCCATTGCACAAGTTACATCTTCAAAGAATTCCAATAAATTGGTTAAACATGATTTCCATTTCACAAAACCATGTTGACTCCACCTGATTATTTAAACTTCTAAGTACCTGCTATAGTGTCTTTAATAATAGTTTCTAACATCTTCCCAGGACAGATATTAAGTTTGTAGTTTTCTGTTTTCTGTCTCCCTCCTATCTTGAATACAGGAGTTACATTTGCTATTTTCAAATCTCTTGCAACCTTCCCAGAATCTGGGAAATGTTAGAAAATTACAAATCAACACATCAAATATTTGACTTGATACTTCTAAGATGAAGTCCATCAAAACCCAGGAGTTGTCAGCCCATGGCCCAAGCAATTTGTTCAGTACCACTCCCCTAATGATTGTGATTTTCCAGAGTTCATCCTTCCTTCCATTTTCTGATTTACAGCTATTTCTGGAATGTTACTTTAATACTCTATCTTGAAGGTTGATGCAAAATTCTTGTCACTGTCTAGTAATCCTGAGGTTTAGGCTAATGCTTTGGGGACATGTGTTCAAATCCTATCATACAGCTGGTCGTATTGCAATTCAGTTAATATATCTGGAATTAAAAGCTAGTCTCAGAGATGGTGCCACGAAATGATCGTTGATTTTTGTAAAAACCATCTGGTTCATACATCCACTGTAGGGAAGGAAAGCTTTATCTGGTCTGGCTGACTTGTGACTCCAGAGCAACAGTAATGTGAGTGACGCTTGACTGCCCTCTGAGATGACCTAGCAAGCCACACAGTTCAAGGCCAGTGCAGGCAACCAATGCTGTCCTTGCCACTGATGCCCATAGACCATGAAAAGATGAGGAACAAAAGATTTGTTTAATTTATCAGCCATTCCTTATTTTCCATTACTCATTCCCCAGGCTTTCTTCCTAAAGGACCAACGTTCACTTTGTTCACTCTTTTGTTTTTTGTTAAAATATCAATAGAAACTTGTAACATTTTTATATTTCCAGTTGCCTTTCATATTCTAATTTTTCCCTAATTATTAAACGTTTTAGTCATTCTTTGATTTTTTTTATACACTGTCCAACCTTCTGACGTGCCACTGAACTTTGCACAATTGTACACCAAGTCAGGTCTAATCTTTAATCTTTTTAATTGACCACAGAAGGTGGGTCTTCCCCTTAGATATATTCCAAGTGGTAAGAAGTATTCCAAAATATTCACCTAACTGTTTGCACCGCATCTATACTGACCTATCCTTTAACCCGCCCTCTCACCACTAAATCCTATGAAACTAGGCTTCTAGTGATGATCTCCAGGATCCAGCAGTTGTTCCTCTCTAATTGGCTGACGGCTTCCGACAAGGTGGGACTTCAGCTTCAAAGTGAGTGATTCACCAAGTAGCTCACCAGTCAACTAGCTGATTGGAGCTTGATTCAGTGAGCTCTCTCATTGATGGGGACAGTGTTAATCGCTACTAAGCATGTCAGTCCCTATACTTAGGTGCTGTAGAATCAAATCTCAGCCACAATGTCATAGATAGCAGACAAAGAGTAAGTAGTTTGATAGACAGTGAATGATTAAGAGTTCCAAGATTATTCTTGGTATACAACTGTAAACAGTGCAGTACCGCAACATAACACACTAACTATACAAAGAACAATATTCCACTTGGAGTCACTTGAATAGCTGAACAACAAAAAAATTCTAAGCAATAGAAATAACAATAACAAGGACATATACAGTGTCTTTCCTGTAGAAAAATATTTCAAGGTACTTCCTGAATTCAAAGGGAAAAAAAGATTTCTGAGGTATGAAAGCAATATTGGTCAGAGAAGTTAGGCTTAAGGAAGGTTTAAAGAAGGAGATACAGAGAAAGTGATGTTTAGTTAAGGACCTCCAGAATGAGATGTCCAGACACTCAAACATATTTATTTGATAACAAGGAAGAGTTAGAAAAGTGCTGGGGAAGGGAACTTTTCAAAATCCATCTTTACAAGCAACTTCTCAAAATCCATCTTTACAAGCAACTTCTCAGTCAAGCCTTCGAACTTTTCCTTTGACTCATTGTCCGATTTTTCTTTCAACTTCCTCAAGTGCCTTGCAGATTTTTGTATGATAATGGCCCTGTATTAGTGAAAGCTGTTTTTGTGGATAGCAATAGTTAATTAGCTCAAACTGCGCCACAGTCAACTACCTATAATTTGCTTCCTTGGTAAATATATAGTAGCTATAGCATTAACTACATCAACATACCTGGGCAACATCAATAAATTTACGGTGCTTTTCCAGGAGAACTTTGGCTTCCTGTGCATCATCTCCTAGTCTGATATGAGTTTTCAGGAGGGCATCCAATAGTTCATTTAGCCATTCAACTGCCTTTTATATATGAAGGAAGAAAAAACACTTTTAATTGAAATATAAGTGCATCACATTCCAAATTCAAGTTTGAAATCCTCTAAGTTTGCAGGAACATGCCCCTTTGTTATTTTAAATTCTGTGTTTAAATAGTTTGATGTTTTACCTGTGCTGCATCTTCTTCACATTTGAATAGCTGCACCATCTGAAGCATTTTCAATCTCCGGACATCCACCATATCTTCACATCTGCAAAACCCAGAAGCACAGAAAGAAAAGGTAAGGGTCTATGATTACTTAATGAGTACTTTGTCTCCTGTTCAAAGTCGAATCAATAAACTCCAATTGTGGAGTTAACATAAACTTCTCAAACAAATCAGTTCTGATACACAAACCTCACTGAAGAAATTCTATGTGGAGAGCACAACAAATACCCAGCAATGTAGACTACATGAAATAATTAATAACTTGGATTTGAAAAAGGCTACACCATTATAAAAACCTTAAATTAACTATTATAAGTCGGTTGCAAGAAATGTTTATGTGGTATCCTGAATACATAACTAATTCAGCAATTAATTAAAGAATACAAAATATTTTTTAGGAAATTTAATTACACCACTACTGACTTTAAACTTGGTATTATTAATGAAATCATTTAATCCAATCACTTAGTCTTCATTTCAGAAATTAGTTTAGCAGCGCAATATGTCTATCAACACCCAACAAGCTCCTAAGTGATATCCTTCCTTCATTCATCTTTAGTCTCTGCACTGAGCAATTCCTCACAATATATAGGAACAGGAGTAGGTTATACAGTTCTTCGACCAAATACATTGCTTTCTATGAATCGTGGTTGATCTATATCTCAATTTTGTTTCATTTATTTAGAAATGTAGCTGCTGTTGGTTAGACCAGCACATATACCCCATCCCCAGTTGGTCTTGAAAAGGTGGTGCTAAGCTGCCTTCTTGAACCATTACAGTCCACGTGGTGGAGGGGCAGCCATGGTTTTGTTAGGAAGAGAGTTCTGAAATTTTGACCCAGTGATTGTGAAGGAATGATGATATAGCTTCAATTCAGGATGACGTGTGACTTTGAGGTTAACTTGCTCCCATGTATGTGTTGTCTTTGACATTTTAAGTAGTAGAGGTCATTGCTATGGAAGGTGCTATCTAAAGCACACTTGTCAAGTAGATGAAGTGAGTTTTGCTGGTAGTATATACTGCTGGTATTTTGGACCGAATTCTACCAGATATCAGCTACATGTTAATTTCGGGGAGCTTCATAAAGGGTTCATCTCCATGCACCCCAGTGGGTTTTCTCAAGCTATTCTCCACAGCTCTCCTCATTAGCTATACACCACACCTCTATAGCACCCTGCTCATGCTATCTTCTGCTCAACAATGGCAGAAGCCCTCAACATTACTGGGACCTCCCAGGATTCCTGGCACCAGTACCACTTTAAAGCTTAACTGTGCCCAGATCAAGTGCTGCCAACCAGGAGCTGGTCCTCACAAAGCAAGAAGTGAAGGAGAACAAAAAGGAAAGACTTTTGTAGGGACACTGGTGGCATGGCCTGACACTGCACCACAGATACATTACCTGTCATTTCAACTGCAGCTATAAGAACTGAGATACTCATGTTACCCACAGTCCTTAGTATCATCTCATCTCAGCTCAGCAGGCTGTATAATCAAGAGCTATTCTTTCCCTTGTGCACAGTGTAACCTAATATCTTCTCATTGTTCAATGTGGGAGCATCATATACTAAAAATCCTTCAAATGGTTGAGAATATTCACTTTTAGAAAGCAAAGAATAAAACTAAACAAAAGCTGCATTTACTTTTGGGAGCTGCTCGTCTTTTGATCAACAACAAATTTACAGTCAATGAGTGCTCACTGCATTCAGCTCAAATCTATTCGACCTGGGTGTCAATTGCATCTTGAGCATTATTGCACCTGCGCTGCACCACCCTATAATACAGAAGGCGATAGTCTTCTACTCAATGTCATTATTTTCCTCCTCAGAAGAATGTTCTTTCTCTCCCTGCTCTTACGTGTCCAACAAATCCCCTTTTGCCTCATCCAGTTGTGCCAAACACATCAGGATAGGATTATAGAGCATATCCTGTTTGGATTGTATGGCAGGGACCCTGGCCCCTCAATCAATTGAGGCATAAGAACATCACTGTCAGCAGACCTTTCTTATGCACCATGACAGCTCTGGTTGAAGAATGGGCTGCACTGTTTTTATGCTGAACTTTGTCTAACACATTTATCACCCATATCTCTAGAGAGATCATGGAGGATTCTGGTGAGACTTGTCGCAACTTTATAGAGCATTGGTTAGGCCACAGATGAAATACTGTGCGTAGTTCTGGTCACCACATTAACAGAAGGATGTGATTGCACTGGAGAAGGTGGAAGGAAGGTTCATGAGGATGATGCCTAGGATGTAAGTCTCAGTTATGAGAACAGACCGGACAGGTTGGGTCTGTTTTCGCTGGACCGGGGGAGGCTGAATGGGGAACTGATTGAGGTATACAAAATTTAAGAGGCACAGATAAGGTGGTTCATGAGAGTCGTTTTCCCCATGGCAGATGTGTCTAAACCAGTTGGCATATGTTTAAGGTGAGGAGTAAGTGGTTTGGATGGGTTCTAAAGGAAAACGTTACTCACCCAGAGGCTGGCAGAAACATGAAATCTGTTACCTGACAGGGTGGTGGATGCAGGCACTCTTGCAATTTTTAAGAATCTCCAGGGCAAGCATTTGAAATGCAGGGCATAGTGGGACCAAGTGCAGGTAAATGGGGTTAGTATAGTTTTGTGTTTGTTGGTCGGCATAAAATGGTGGGCTGAAGGGCCTGCTTCTATGCTGTGTGACTCTATGATTCTAAGAAGGGCCATGGAATGCATCCAAAAGGACATCTGACATTTTGAAAATACAGTAGGAGTTTGTAAGTGTTGTGTGATTACTGATACCTTATTTCTCCTTCTTCAATTTTCACATTATCCAAGAAATACAGCACTGCATATAACTGCACGTTGGTGAATGCTTAAGTTCAAAGTTAAAGGAAAGCAGCTCCATGCCCTTTTGCAGCCCATGGGATCTTGGATTGCCTTTGTGAATGGTGCCCCAGAAGTGCACTTTTAAGCTTGCCTATGATAATTTCTGCCTCATAGAAATAACTATGATCAATCTGTAATGACCAATGACACGGTCAAAATTGCTTGTGACCAGGATTTGTATCCCACAACATGCATCTCACATACAGGGAACTACAATTACAAATGATTTCAACCTCTGCAGTGCAAGTGCTGGTTAACCCAATTAGCCCTTGAAGGGTTCATTTCACTCGCAAGTAAAGTCAGTATGCTCAGACAGAAACAAAACACTTATTCTGCCCAGTCTTTATGTGGTCACAGCCATTTTCTAATTCTATTGTGGATTTATGATTTGCATAAGCATGTAAGGCCATGTAAGTTGTACTTGGCACAGTGAGTTGCAACCTCAACTGATCCGCCCATTCAAACCTCCATGTTCCTTTCTTCCTTGGGCCCTCATCGAGCCCATCGGTACACAAGCTGCACACGTTCTCACATACCTCTTTCATTCATCTTCCAACGTTATCCCCCGAGCTCTGACCCTAAACCTAGTCTTGACGACCATTGCGCTGCACTGTGCCCCACCAAACCCAGATTTGTAGAGACCATGTCCTTCCACCACAGTAACCCATGTCTGCCAAAGCACCTTTATCTGCACTCCTTCACAAATACTGTCCCATCTGCATCCTGGCATGCTGCCTCAAAGTCCCAGAACGTACTTCCCCAACTTCCCTTCCTTAGCAGTTGCCCCTTCGATAATCCTCTTCGAAATTCATCGACCTGACACCGATGACAAATCCTGGCCTGACCAACATTTCTTCTGAGCTGTGAGAATGCACCATGCACATTGATTGGCTTGCCAACAGGTTAACTTCTAGCTTCAGAAGTCGATGCTCTGCATGGACTTCATACGACCACATGCTGCAAAAAGGAGAGCATTGCTCCTGAAAGAAATAGATGAACAGCCCTGACTGATAAAGGCCCTGACTGATCTATGAACCTTCCAGTTCTGAATGAGCTAACTAACACTAAAAGGCAAGGCAAAGTAGAGATGGTGAATTCATCCAAGTAGGTGCAAAGTGAGTGAGGGCTGAGATAGCAATTGAGGGGTCCTGATCTGCATGCTGGTTTAATTCATAAAATTCATGAAAAATTAATGATTCTGGAATTGAAATCTGAAATTTTCCCAAGAATAGATTATTTTGCCCCTTGAGCCTGCTCTGCCATTGAATTTGATCATGGCTGTTTTTCCACGTCAACATCATTTTCTCATGCTATCCATATTGCTAATTTTTCTTGACAATCTATTGTCATGAATATACTCAATGTTTGAGTCTCCAGAGTCCTCTGGGGTACAGAATTCTAAAGATTCACCACTTGCTAAATGAAGAAATTTCTACTTATCCCAGTCCTAAATGTTTTAACTCTTATTCTAATATTTGTACACCCAAGATCCAGACTCCCTTGCCAGTGAAACATCATCCCTGCACATACTATAGCAAGTCCTTTAAGAGTTTTGTGTACTTCAACGAGAGCACCACTTATCCTTATAAATTCTGCGAGAATTAAAGCACAGCCTTCTTAATCCTTCCTCATAGGATAATCCAACCATCCTACAAATCAATTTGGTGAGCTTTTTGCACTCCTTTTATGGGCAGTACATCTTTCCTGGAGAAGGAGAGCAGACCAGTACGGAATACTTAAGGTGCAATCTCACCAAGACTCTATATAATTGCAACAACTTTTTAACAGAAGTACTCCTGCCAAAAAGGCCAAATTAGGAAACCTGATGACTGGTGACAAAAAGCTTGATTAAAGAGATATGCATTACAGAATGTCTTAACAGGAGACTGGAAGAAAGGCAGTTGTTAGGTGAAGGAATTCCAGAGCTCAAAGTTTTAAAGCCACATCTGTTTGCGTCTCTCACTACCTTTACTTTCTCACACACATTTTGGACACAAATCCTAGTGTAATTTTTTAAATATTTATTATTTTTGGGATGTGAGCGTCGCTGGCTAGTTGGCATTTATTGCCCATCCTTAATTGCCCTTGAGAAGGTTGTGGTGAGCTGCCTTCTTGAACTGTTGCAGTACTAATCCAGAGAAAACTCTGGCCCCACATTACTTACAATTGCACTTTCAAGCAACCAACTGCCTGATATTTGACCCTTCCATAACACTTCCGAAGCTGTCAACCTGCTCAACTAGTCTGTGATATCCTTGTTTGCAGTTAGATCTTCAGTCTCTCCAAATATGGCCATTTCCCTTAGTATGTCCTCCATCTTCACTCTCTCATGTCTAAAGACATAAACAGTCATTTGGTAGTACAGAACCTGACTATTACTAATAAAAAAAAGACACATTTTGTAAAGATTTTGGCCTTGCACTCATGGGGACAACTTTATACTGTATGAGTGTGCTAAAGTTTCAAATAAATAAAATAATTCCTGATATCAATAACTAAAATATAAATAAAATAAAACAATCATTTGCTGAATAATCCTGTGTGTGTTAAGAAT
The DNA here is from genome assembly GCA_024137785.1 of Ginglymostoma cirratum. NCBI lineage: Eukaryota > Metazoa > Chordata > Chondrichthyes > Orectolobiformes > Ginglymostomatidae > Ginglymostoma > Ginglymostoma cirratum. The sequence goes on along the minus strand of JAHRHZ010000145.1, from coordinate 35,488,462 downwards.
TATGGTGTCAACTACCTTAGGATCATTACTCATGAAGTGGCACACTTGTCTATGTGAAAGCTACATGTATTAATATGCAGAGACGCTAACTGCCAACCAGGCTCACCAGCTGCATCACCCCTCCAACCCCGGCAGACTACTACAGACCTGCTCTGGTACTGCTGTTGAGGCTCTGGTCAGACTGCATTTGGAATATTGTGAGCAGTTTTGGGCCCTGTATCTAAGAAAGACCTTGGAGGCCGTCCAGAGTTGGTTCACCAGAATGATCCTGGAGATGAAGGGCTTGTTATATTAGGACTGATTGAGGACTCTGGATCTGTACTCAGTAGAGTCTAGAAGGATGCAGGGGTTTCTGACTGAAGTTTACAGAATACTGAGAGGCCTGGTTGGAGTGGATCTGAAGAAGTTGTTTCTACCAATAGGAGAGATTAGGACTCGAATGCATAGCCTCAGAGTGAGGGAATAACTTTTAGAACTGAGATGAGGAGGAGTTTCTTCAGCCAAAGGGTGGTGAATCTGTGGAACTCATTGCCTCCACAGCCTTCTGTGACAAAGTGTATTGAGTGTATTTAACATAGGATAGATAGGTTCTTGATTACTAAGGGGATTTTTTGTGGAAAGAAGGTGGGAGAATGAGGTTGAGAAATATAACAGCACTCATCGAACGGCAGAGCAGACTTAAATGGGCCAAAATGTCCTAATTCTGTTCCGATATCACATAGTCATAAACATCTTTCACAAAACTTCTCTCTTTTTGTCCAACATGTGGTCACCTCCAAAATATCTTTCTTTGGAGGTTCATGATAAAATTGCATAATTTGGAATCTTGGGTTCTAAAGCTGATAGAATCACATACACCTTCAAGTTTGAGTTGTACTTCTATATTGTGTTGAAAAGGGAGAAAACATACTTTGAGTTTCAGGTTAGATCTTGAGATCTGAATGTGGTGATGGATTATTTGAAGTTTATTTACATGGATTTAAATGAGACTTTAAAAACTCTTGAGATGAGTAGCTTTTGTTTTAGAAAAGAAGGACAAAAGATGGAAAAAAATGGCCAACCCCTAAGTGCCTGTGACAAAGGAAAACAGAGCCAGTTCTCACTATCTGAAAGTTGTTTCTATCTAGAAGGTTAGTAAGTGTGCAGAAAAAGGTGGCCATTCAGAGAGGAAAAGCCTTTTAACATCAGCAGCGTAGTCTCCAAAACAATCAGGGCAGAAGGAAGGGAGTCTTGAATGGCTTAGAAGTTAGTAAGAGGAAATCTCTAAAAACACAAGGTTTAACATTGTCAGAAAGACCTCCTACAAGGGTGGTGAATGCACAAGTCGAGAGAACGCAAGTTAAGGACAAAGTGAGTTGTGTTCGCTGTTTGTTTAAGGGTCTTCTGAAGGGTTGTTAAGTGAAAAAAAAATAGCATCGAGTGAATACGCAAGTATGCTAGAAACTGACCAAGTGCAGCCCTAGCCATTGAATAAGAAACTTCAAACTGCAAACAGGGGTAATGCATTACTGAGGTTCGAGTATCTTTAAGGATGTTTTGAGGCAAAAAGGTTGACTCTTTATTTCTGCCATTTGTGTTAAGACCGTTTCAAATGGTTCTTACATAATGCAGGGTAGTTTTTTTTTGCTTTTGCGGAATAAACTTTGATACTCTTTTCTTAAAAGTACATTAGCAGCCTTTTGTGCATACGTTCAGAGACTGACCACTACAGTAAACAAATTGCAACAATAAAACTTTTAGTCTATGAAGCTCGGGATACTTTCACTCTAAGATCTGATTCATGCAGTATTAACTGGGATGTACGTTTTATGTTCATTTTGAATGTAAACATCTATGAAAAGCAATGAAAGCTGTTTCTAAATTAACAGGACTCTTATAAACAAGTTACTTTGTATTTGAAGCACCGTTTATGTTGCTGAGACATGACAAAGCCAATGCTTTTAAACTTTCATGAAAAGGTATTTCTCATGTGATCTTCAACACAAAATATTAACAAGTCAAAAGGATAATGATTATATTTCTGACTTGTTAACATCACGTATACAGTTGGTTTTCGTTTTAAACTGTTTGGATCATACTGACACTCCTGGTTAACTGCAACTTCACAAGTTATCATTGCCACAAGTTTTATTTTTTACCTTTGTTTCCGAAGTTGCATATCTTCCATTAGTCCTTGAATATGTTCTATATTGTCTTTATTTTCAATGGAAACATCCTTTCCAAATGTCCAAGGAGCCTGGGATGTCATCTGGTCTAAAAGACCTTGACCTTTTTCCTGTAAATTCTGCAAAGCAGTATCTGCAAAACAAAAATAGTTTAAGTTCAATTTTGTTGCTATTAATGCAGAATGAAAAGAATCAATTCGCAGGTCAAAGGCAAAAAGCTCTGACTTGATAGCAGAACTCTAATTTCAGAATAAATGGGCACCATAAGATCAGCAGCCCATTAGGACATCTTGCTGGATTTTCCATTTCATTTACTTCCACGGAGAACTTTGGGTTGGACGTAAAATGGGCAACTAATCTGATATTGGCCATTTTAAGCCATTCCCAAAAGTTGGAATGGTAAATGGAATTTAATGTTTATTACTGCAATTCACAAAAGTGGACAGTCAGTTGTCTGCAATTCTTCCAGCTAAACATTATTAAAACACATATCCAGCCCTGGCACAATCTCTGTATTATAGACCCTATACCTTGTTTCATGGTCAGTCTGATCTCAGTACTGGTATCTTAACTGACCCTAAACAAAACTCCTGATCCTCATTTAAACAACTTCTCCTTCAGCTCCTCTCACTTCCTTCAGATCAAATGTGTGGCCCTGGGTGCTGCATGGACCCCAGCTATGCCTGTCTCTTTGTGGGGTTCATGGAACATTCCTTGTTCCAATCCCACTCTGGTCCCCACCCACAACTCTTTCTCTGCACATCGACGATATCTTCGATGCTACATCCCTCTCTCACCCAGAAATGGAAAAATATATCAATTTTGCTTCAATTTCCATCCTGGTCTCACTTTCACCTGGTCCACCTCTAACTCCTCCCTTTCCTTCCTTGACTTCTGTTTTCATTTTTGGGGATATGCTGGCCACCAATATCCACTATAATGCCACCAACTCCCACAGTTACCTTGATTATACATCCTCACACACTCTGCTTCCTGAAAAGACTCCATTCCATTCTCCCAGTTTTCCATCTCCGTTGCATCTGTTCTGACAGAGCTACCTTCCGCAGGGGAACTTCAGATATGTTTGGGCGGCACGTTGGCTCAGTGGTTAGCACTGCAGCCTCACAGCGCCAGGGACCTGGGTTCGATTCCAGCTGCAGGCAACTGTCTGTGCAGAGTTTGCACGTTCTCCCTGTGTCTGCGTGGGTTTCCTCTGGGTGCTCCGGTTTCTTCCCACAGTCCAAAGATGTGCAGGCTAGGTGAATTCTCCATGCTAAATTGCCCGTAGTGTTCAGGGGTGTGTGGGTTATAGGGGGATGGGTCTGGATGGGATGCTCCAAGGGTCGGTGTGGACTTCTTGGGCCGAAGGGCCTGTTTCCACACTGTAGGGATTCTATGTCCATCTTTTTCCTCAACCAAGGATTCCCCTCCACTGTGATTGACAGGACCCTCAGGCATGTCAACCCCATTCCCCATACTTCTGCCTTTACCCCTTCTCTTCCCTCCCAATATACTGATAGGGTCCCTCCAGTCCTCACTTTCCATCCCATCAGCATCTGCATCCACATCCAAAGGACTATAAACTGCTATTTCCATCACCTCCAGCAGGTTGCCTCCCCTAGACACATCTTCCCGTTCCCTCTCTTTCCTTCCCTTGTCAGCCTTCTGCAGAGACTACTCCTTCCCGGACACCTTGGCTCATTCCTCCTACATTTCCAACACCTCCCCACAACCCCGCAGCATCTTCGCAATTGCAGGAAGTCTAACATCTGCCTGTTTACTTCAATCTTCATCACTGTCCAAAGCACCAGAAACACCTTCCAGGTGAAGCAGCGATTTACCTGCACTTCACTCAGTCTAATGTATTCGCTGCTCACAATGTGGTCTCCTCTACAATGAGGAGTTGGAATGCAGACTGAGAGACCACTTTGCAGAATACCCATATTATGTCTGCAACAATGACCCTGAGCTTGCAGTTTTCTTCTCTCCAACAGATCACTATGTATCCATGCCAATATTTCCTTCTCAGGCCTGCTACAATGATCCAGCAAGGCTCAGAGCAAGCTGGAAGAACAGCGGTTCATTTTCCGCTTCGCGACTGTGCAACCTACGGGACCCGGAGGAGTAATAGCCTAGTGGTATTATTGCTGGACTGTTAATCCAGAGACCCAGATAACGTTCTGGGAACCCAGGTTTGAATCCCGCCACAGCAGATGGTGGCATTTCAATTCAATAAATATCTGAAATTAAGAATCTAATGATGACTGTGAATCCATTGTCAACTGTCAGAAAAATCTATCTCGTTCACTAATGTCCTTTAGAGAAGGAAACTGCCACCCTTGCCTGGTCTGGACTACATTTGACTCCAGACCGGTAGCAATGTGGTTGACTCTTAACTGCCCACTGGGCAATTGGGGATGGGTAATAATTGCTGCCCAGCCAGCAACGTCCTCATCCCGTGAATGAATTTAAAAAACTCAATATCAAGATCAAAAACATTCCAGGAAAGTGTTCAGGGTTTCTATGTCCTTTACCCAGCCCCACTACTTTCAGCACAGCCAGTATATTTTCACCTACTTTTGGTCCCCATTATCAGCTTTACCTTCTCCCAGCCTTACAATTATCCATCTCCGGCATGGGTAGCATTGTGACTCATTCTTTAGCTCTGCTGCCTCAGTGCGCCAGATTTCCAGTTCAATTCCACCCTCGGGCAAGTGTCTATGTGGAGTTTGCACATTCTCCACATATCTGCATGGGTTTCTCCCATTGTCCAAAAAATGTGCAGGTTAGGTGGATTGGCCATGCTAAATTGCCCATAGGTGTCCAGGGATGTGTAGGTTAGGTGGATTAGCCATGGGGGTTTCAGGGATTGGGTGGGGCAAGAGTCTCGGTGGGATGCTCCTCAGAGTTGGTGTGGACTTGTTGGGCCAAATGGCCTATTTCCACACTGTCGGGATTCTATAATCTCTTCGTCTGCATGATTCTCTCTCTCTCTCTCTCTCTGGGATCCATCTCCACCTATCCACTCACTCCTACCCCTCGCCTTGTCTTCAGCATATCTTCCTAGTTATCAGTTCTGAAGAAGGATCAGTGCATCTGAAACATTAACTCTGCTTTCTCTCCACAGACATTGCCAGACTTGCTGAGTTTCTCCAACAATTTCTGTTTTTATTCCTGATCACTTAACCTCTCATTCACAAAGACTCCCATTCTTGCCTACATAACAAGGACTTCACTGCCACATCTCAACCATCTGTTGCTGCTGAAACTCTCATTTACCCTGTGATAATATCAAACTCAACTAAACCAGTACTCAGCTGACTAATTCCATTCTGCAGCACATCCAAATTCTACTGTCCATATCCTATCTAGTGCCTAGATCGCATCGCATACTTCCATTGTCCTCACTACCCTATAGTGCCACCTAAGCTTCAACATCTTAAAAGCATCAACTTCATGTTTATACCCTTCCATGGCCTGTCCACTTTCTAAGCCACCTCTTTTGAATATTGTAGCTGCTCTGGTCTATTATGTGTCCACCTCTCTCTTTCACCTACCCTTGGCAGCCATGCTTTCAACCAACTAAGGCCCTTTCCTAAACTTCCTTGTCTCTCTAATTCCTTTATTCAATACACAATGAGCAAAGCTTTTCTTCACCCCTTCAGAGTTTCCATCTTTGTTTCATTATCCATGCTTTCCTTCCACATATGTTCACAGTAGGGAATGGGGAACTGAAATAACTCACAGCTGTAAATGGTAAAAGTCACAGAGAAGTAATTTATGTGATATTCTCCTGAAACTCCTGTTATCCTTCCTCATGTCATCTGGATTCTAAATCTCATTTCCCTAATGCTCCCAGACACTTGCAACTTCATTAAAATCTTTGGATTCTAATATAAAATGTAATGAGAATTTTGGTTATTTCACTCTTGAATGGAAACTTTAAAAAAAAAGAACGCATAGCAAAAATTCCCCATTCCACTGAATGTAACATTGAGATAGGTTCACCTTATAAATTATTCTGAGTCATACAATATTGATACATCTAAAGCGCAAAATATTATTTAAAACCCTTTGTTCAACTTATTGTGATGGATATTCCTCACATATTTGTTAAGACTGTAACACAATGAAAAATCATGTAAGTTTCCTTCATAATTTGAATAAAAACCCACAATTTTAATTTAAATACCAATGTGATTGAGTGATTAAGTGAGAAAAGATGAAATCTAAGTGCTAATTCTGTACGATAACTTCTTCATGCGTTCATAATCTTTTCAATTAGTTAACATCACCGACTCAGCATTAACCACAAGAAAAGATTGAACAACCACTGCAAATGGAAGGAATAAACTGTGAAGTAAATATTTTGTACCTAATTTTCTACCAAAAAGTAGTTTAAAAATTGTTTCATAGAAAGATTTTCACTGCACTACTGTCTTATGTTTATGCAGATGGAATGTTGAGATAAGCAGTATAATTTACAAACATAAATTTAAATGTAGCCTGGTGTTAGATACATCACTTCAGTTAAGAATTTGCTTAATCTCAATTTCAAACATTTCATAACTTGATATCTACCTTCTCACCATTTCTTACCTTCCTCCTATCTTCCTACTATTTACTTTCAAGTGAAAATGTAATTTTCAAAAATCAAACTAATGTCTCATATACATTTCCATTAATGGAACATGCTTAAAGGTTACAAAAACATCTTCAGGTTTGGATAACATTTTCTACCTGAAATTCCAGTTACAGCTCATAACAATTTTTTTTCTCATGTCATACCTTTATTATATTGATTGTTGTAAACACAAAACTGAAAAGGATTCAGCAGATTCTTCTTAGAATTTTATGCTGCAGTGATCAATATTGATCTGCTGGAAATTCAGGATATCATTATTTATTTACATACACAACGATACATATTTCTCCCACTTACCAACACTCTTTAGCTTCTCTTCTAGAAGTTTTAACGTTTGTTGAATAGCAGTTCCATCAGCTGGTGCCACGTCAGCACAAAGCATCCCAAGTAATCCATCTAGCTGCTGGGACAACTGTGAAAGATACATACACAAAATTTTTCAAATCTGCACAAATACATGATATTAATTGCACGCAATATCCATTCATTTGAAGGAAAAAAACGGTTTAATACTTGAGAAAAGGAATTATTGAAATAAAATGGATTGTAAAAATTTAACAAATTCTATGGATTAACTTCACAGATTAAATGTTAAGATAGTAACGATACTGCTATATGGACATTTCAGGTGTACCAAACTTACAATTTTGCAGTAGCAAATGATGAGTCTGATGTGGCAACAATCACAAACACTGTGAGTTCCATGCCCATGTAACTCTGTTATTTGAACAGTTATATGAGTGAACAAATACTCTTTCACTGTTGCTTGAATTCCTTTTGAAGTTAAATGTAATGGTGTTGGAAATACTTGGAGCTCTATTTATGATCCTGCAAATATTGTTGGATTCTCTAACATGAAATCTTTTGAATTTGAATAAAACAGAATTTTTATTACAAGTATGTGAAATACAAGCTCTAGCATTTCAAATAGTGTTGAAGTGGTTTCATCACGTGACTAGTCTTTTCCAAATAACTCATTTACATCGAACTGTTAAGGTAATAAAATGCCCTAAAGCATTTCACAGAAGCATTTTAGACAAAATACGATACGAAGCCATATTAAATCAGATGACCAAAGGCTTAGATGAAGAGGTAGGCTTTAAGGCATGCATTAAGAAGGCAAGAGAAACAGCGAGGTGGAGAGAAAAAAAGTCCAGAGCTGTGACCTTGGCAACTTAATTATTAGAGCAATTAAAATTAAAGATGCAAAAGACAGCAAAATCAGATGAGCACAGATATCTCAGTGATGGGGTGACCAGGAAAGATGTTAAGTGGTTAGCTTTTTTTTTGTCAGAATAAGGGCTGAGGAAACTAAGGAACAATGCAAGTTGAGGGCTAGGGCAGGGTAAAACTTCAGAGGTGGTTTAGGGTTGATCAGCTAATGGAAAGGAGGGACGTGACAGAGGCAGCTGAGCAGTTTGTCTCAATTTTAGTGACAAATAGTCTATGAGCTCTTAGCACTTATTTTTGGAGTGAAGATGGAAGAAACTGGGAAGAGCAGCTTAAGGTGACAGCTTACTGTATATAAAAGAAGAAGTAGGTTTATCTTTGCATTCCAGGATGGTCCTGGAAAAAGATGACAGCAGGCCACTAAAAAGGTTCATATGGTTTAGCTGCATTGCCACTGATTGGTTAATTCAGTTATCCATCAATTCCTTTCAAGTTTACATCTCTTGGACTTAAAGAAGTGGAGGTGAGGGCTATACAAAGGAGGATTACCCAGGCAAGAGAGAATGTAGTATGATTGCTCATATCATGAGTACCACCATTCTAGAGAAAGGGAAATTTATGTATTTCTTTTGAAGCTTATATTTTTCTTTGTTCAAACTTATACATGTACACTTCAGCTAGAAGTACAACTGTTCAACCATGTCCTTGATGTTACCATTTGGTAGTGTGTCATGTCCATTACATTCAGTTAATCTGCTGATTTTTGTCCTGTTGTGCCTGGTAGACAACACCGTATTTATTAAAATTAATCACATTTCTTGCCATGATAAATCAAGAGATCAGAAAACAGTTACCTCATTGCTATCAGTTCCCGAAATGTGTAATGTATTAACAAGTCACTTACATCCTGAGCAATACCATGGAATTCAAGAGCTGTCTGCAGCACATTCTGTCTGAACTCCAGTTGACTGGCCTGGCGATAGCAAACATCACTAAGCTGCTGTTGCAGGGCTTTTAGTTCGAGCAAATCCTCCTCGTCCCCTGCATTCAACAGTGCTGCAATCTGCTGATTAAGTTCCACATACACTGCAAACCATTCCTGCAAATAAGTTGAAAAGTAAAGGTAAAATAAGAGAAACAGATCCTAAAAAAAAATCAGAAAAATCTTTATTTTGAATCGCTATTATTCTCTTTAACATACTACAGATATTGCCTATGCATACTCTGAAGATAGAAAAGTTGCACAAATCTGAAGTTTGATATCACAGAAAAGCTACCCAGAAATCTTACAAAACAAATTCAGGTGGCCTACAGTATCACAAACTTCAAACTAATGACTCATAAAAGAACTAACTGTTCTGTCAATTCTCCTTAACTGTTACATGTTTTGCAGACAGCTTGAAAAAAAATGATAGAATCATATAATAATGCAGCTCAGGAGGCACATAGCCCATTCATTCTGTACTACCTCTTTCGAAAAACAATCCAGATAGCCCCGATCCCATTCTTTTTTACCATTTCCCTGTTTCCTTTCTCCTTTCAGATCCAATTTATCAAATTTTCTTTGTTAGATCTACTCTTGAATTTGTAACCACTGCCATCACCATATCAGGCAGTATATTTCAAATTTAACCATTTGTACAGCTCAAAATTGCTCCTCAAATCACCCCTGGCTCTTTTATCAAGCACCTAACATGAGTCATTACAAACAATAGCCAGCATTTTCTATTTTTGAGTTAAAGTGTGCGTGCAGATATCAGTGTGCATGGAACATCCTATCACCAGTAAGAAACGCCCACGATGATGCGTCAGGCGAACAGGTACTTACATAATCACCTAGTGGGGATTTCACAGACACATAATTACCTGGAACAAGAATGAGATCCATGTCGCCTGAAGTTGCCAGCAAACTATAGGCCACTAGCCACTGCAAGCAGCAGTGCTACTTCAGAGGCCGAGGGTGCTGGCTGGATAGTGACCCAGAAATCCTATAACAGTGCTGGCTGGATAGCAACCCAGAAATCCTATAACAGTGGGCAAATTCAGTTACTTTTCAAGGTTGGGAGAAAATTACAGGGTCTGTGTTTTGGCAAGATGTATTCACAGGCAAGGCCAGAGAATGGCTGTCAGAAGCCACCCTCTGCTCCCTCATCCGATCGTGCCCAGATTGGGGCACATCAAGGTGCACCTCCAACTCTGCAGGCTGAATGAAAGTCTACTTTAAGTGGGTTGCCAATTAACCTCTTAAGGACTAATTGATCAGTCGATTAGTAGAGATGGGGATGCTTTGGTAGAGTAAAAAATTTAAGAGACTGTCATGGCCTTAAGTAAGAGCAACAATATTCCAGACTACCACTCCTTGCCTCTCGAGTGCAATTTACCTTTTCAATACACTTTGCAGTATACCATAATATTGGATTGTTAGCTGAGCCGTGTGCCGATTGGCATAGATCTCATGAGCAGTGAAATGAAGATTGGAGTGGAAGAAATGGATTCCAGTTCATAGAGCACAGGCATCAGTGGAAAAGTAGGGCTGTGCCCCTGGGGAAAACCTGTACCTGAACCGTGCTGGGACCATTCTAGCAGACTGTGACTAGGAAAGTCGAACTAGTTTTAAACTGGATAATGGTGAAGGATCAAGTTTGGGTTGATGTAGCAAATCAAGGCAGGACAGCAAAATAGGGAAATTAAAATGGGAAATGAAGGTCAGAAAATGGAAGGGACTGAGGGCATAAATCTAAGAAAACACCAACAGTCATGACAAGGTATAACAAAAATACAAAACTAAAGACTGTATTTGAATGTGGATAGCATGCATCAAAGTAAACAAATTGACAGTGCACACTGAGATACATAAATATGACCTGACAGCCACTGCAGCTGTACAATGATAGATTGAATCCTGGGTATTGAGGTATGTCATTCAAGAAGAATAGGAAACTCGGTAGAATGGCAGCACTGTTGTTCAATGAAAACGTTGGTGCAATAGTCAGAGATTACATTGGTTCAGGAGATAATATGTAGAATCTCTTTGGATGGAGACAATTAGTAGTGGCGGAAAGAAATCACTCATGAGTTGGTCTACAAGCCCCATAACAGCAATCACAATATCTGTCAAATAATATCCAAGAAGGAATATGGTTGCTTGTGATAAAGGGATAGCAATAATCATGAATGATTGAAATCTACTTCATAACTTGGAAAATCAAATTGACAATGGTATATCAAACGAGGAGTTCATAGAATGTTTCTTAGCAGCACATTCTACAGCCAATAGTGACATGATTAATTAATGACTTTCGAGTAAAGGAAACCCTATGTGGCAGAGACCACAATATGATTGAGTTTTACATCCTGTTAGAATGCATCCAAGACCAATGTTACAGAATCGTTACGTGTAGAATATGGTCATTCAGCCCATCACATCTGCACTGGCTCTCCAAATAAGGAATCAATGCCATTACCCCACCTTTAACCACGCACATTACTTCTATTTAAATAATAATCTAATACCCTCTTCAATGCCTCAATTGCAGTATATTACGCTTAAAGAAGGTCAACTGTGTGGGCATGAAAGCTGGGCTAGCTGAAATGAAGTGGCATTCTAGGCTAGAGGACAGGTCAATAGCAAAGCAGTGGCAGGCATTTTAAAGGGATATTTCAGGATATTCAGAATAAGTATATATCTATCACAAAAGGAAAAGTTGAAAAAAGGGAGGACCCACCACCTGTGGTTAACTAAAGAAATTAAATAAAGCGTCAAACTTAAGATAAAGACATTATAATTGGACATGGATGATTAATAGATAAGCCGATTCAGAATATAATTAACGGCAAAGAAGAACCACAAGATTAATCCTAGCAGAGAGATTACCAAGTATGAGATGAAGCTAACTAGCAATGTACAAACATCAGCTAACAAAGAGGAAATCCCAAAGTCTTCTATAGGCACACAAATGGAAAAGGTGAAATATGGCCAATTAGGGATCAAAAAGGTGATTTACACATGAAGATAGGGGCATGGCTAAAGTTCTCACCAACCAACCAAGATGTTTTCCAGCCATGATGGCAGAGGAGGAAACTCAGTCACTAGAAAGATTCAAACTTTAAAATGAAGTGGTCCTGGTTAAGTTGTCAGTACTTAAGAGTTGACGAGGCACCTGGACCAGCTGACATGCATCCAAGATATTGTAAAGTCAACAGGATTTGCAGCTGAGCCATAATCTTGCAGTGCTCTTGGACTCAGGTGTCGGTGCTACAGGATGAGAAAATTGCAAATATTATGTCCTTTGTCTAAACAAGATTGTCAATATAAGCCCAGCAGTTACAAACCAGACAGTTTAACACTGGCAGTGGCGAAGTTTTAAGAAACAATTATTTAGTTTAGAAAAGGCACATGGTCAAATGTGGGTTAATTAGGGATAGTTAGTATTGTAAACCGTGTGAAGCACAATATAAAATTTCAAAAAGACTTTGCCAAGTTGGTGGAATGGACAAAGAGGTGACATTTAATTTGGAGACTTGAGGTGAGACATTCAAACAGAAAAAATATGGAGAGAGTATAAATTAAGATGTACAAGTCTAAAGTGTGTGCAGGGCTAGGAGAAACCAGAGAGTAAAAAGGCATAAGTTATTAAAGGTGGTAGGACAGGTGCAGAGTAGCTAGTAAAGCAATCCGTATTCTGGGCTTTACTAATAGTGGCATTGAGTACAAAAGCTGGGACATTATGCTGAAGCTGTGCAAGACACTTGACCTCAGCTGGAGTACTGTGGGATCAAAGGTGACGGGGAGAAAGCAGGATTAGGCCACTGAATTGGACGATTAGCCATGATTGTGATGAATGACGGAGCAGGCTCGAAGGCCGAATGGCCTCCTCCTGCTCCTCAATAGTTGTGCCTGGAAATGTGGTGGAAGAAAGGTCATTCGAGACATTCAAGAAGGCACTGGATGATTATTTAAACAGAACTAATGTACAGGATGACAGGAAAAGTGCAGAAAAATGACACCACGTCATGATGATCATTCAAGAACAAAAGCCAACACAACAGGTTGAATGTCTGTCTTCGACATTAAATACCTGTTGAACCTTTTCACAGAATTGTAGATTAAGAATGGGGTGTCAATAGTAGGTAATAAAGGAAATGATAGATGAGATAAACAAATATTTTGCTTCTGTCTTCAGTGTAGAGGATTTCAAAAATTCAATAATAGCTGTTAGTCAAAGGAGAAAGGTTGAGAAGAAATTTGGTGAAATTACAAATCACCAGGGAAGCAGTGTTGGGCAATCCGATGGAAGTGACAAGTCCCAGGTGCTGATGGAGTTCATCCTCAGGCCTTAAAAAGAGGTGGTTAATGAGTTAGTAAGTGTGCTAATGTTAATTTTTATGAAATTCACTCAACACTGGAAGCTTTTAATCGACTGTAAAATAGCAAATATTCAAGAAATATGCAAGATATTAGAATTGTTAGAAAGGTGTTAGAATCATTAAGGAAGTTATAGCTGAGCACCAGTGATCAGGAAGAGTCAGCATGGTTCCCTGTGAGGGGAGGCACGTTTAACTAATTTATTGGAGTTCTTGACAGAGCAACATGCATGTGGATATAGGGGAACCTGTACACACAATGTACTTGGATTTTCAGAAGACATTTGCCAAGGGGCTGCGTAAATGTCTATATGAGCTCATTGTGTGGGGGGCAATTTTTTGGCATGGATAGAAGGATGGATGAAGGATACTCCACCAGTGCTACTTAAAGTGGTCATAAACACTTTGCAGGTTAGTTGCACTGTACATGTTTGTGGGATTGCTCATTAGCTAGAAATATTGGGTAAAATCCAGGAAGTCAAGAGATGTTGTACGTGGAAAAGGTATTGGTTCTGCATGCAATGGTTCGGGTCAGGCCACTTGTTTCCGATTATTACAGCCATAAATACAACAGTCATTGGGCTGTAGCTTGAGATAGCGCTGGTGCAAAGGCAAAGAGGAGGACAAATTGCTCAGAATGAGGATTGGGCAAAAAGGATCTCAAAAGGAGGCCTTATCCACCTCTGGTCTTCTGGAATCACTTCTTTTACCTCTCGCTTAGCAAGGTATGTGCATGAACCCTGAGCTTTCTGAAGGGGGCGGTCACAAAACTACAACCTGATCTGCATCTCAGAGAAAAACAAAGACAGCACTACTGGTGACTCCAAAAGTGACTAAGGCCCTGAAAATTTGTTATTTGGATGGCTTCCAGTTGGACATATGTGCTATTTTCCAGGTTGCCAACCACTGTTACATCAGAGGTTTCATGGGAAGTGTGGGTGTATCCACCAGGTTACCACACTTTTCTATGTTCAGGACATCATCATCAACTGCAAAAATGCAGCATTATAAATGCTACATCTCAATGCTGAGATGTACTGCAGCTGCAAAGGTTGCCACTTGGTAAATGTGTAGTTGGAGCACAACCACGCTCAGCTTCTTATAGTAGTGCTATCCTGATGATCGTGATGCTTTCATTCTGAGGCAATCTGTAGTACTCTTAACCTTTTAGCCACCAAGTCAAGGCGGAGAATAGTTCAATAATGCCCTTCAGGGCAGGAAATCTGCCCTGCTTATTTGGTCTGGCCTGCAAGTGAATCCAGGCCCACAGCAATTCTTAACTGCCCTCTGATACAACTGAGTGACTTGTTAGACCATTCAAAAATAACCACGTGGATCATCCTGGACACAGAAATGACAACGGCAAATATAGAGCTGTCAAACCTGAAAAATCCTCCTTACGACCATCTGGGACATTGTGCCTAATGTGGGAGAACGGTTTCAAAAGCTGGTCAAGCAATGGTCTGTCACTGTCAATAAGGAACGATTCTATAGGGACAATTATGTCCTGGAATCCACCATCATCACCATCCTGAATATGCCCTGTGAAAGAACAGACTCACCAGGTCTGGTGGCACAGTGGTATAGAATGGAGAAGGAGTTGCCCCAAGTGTCTTCAACATTAACTGTGGACTCCATGAAGCACCATGGCATCATGTCAAACATAGATAAGGAAACCTCCTGCTAATTAGCTACCCACCTCAGTTTATGAATCAGTACCAGTCCATGTTAAATAGCAATTGGAGGAAGCACCGAGTGTACTCTATCTTCACATTGAAGATATACTCCAATGTATTATGTGGCATTATCATGATGCTAAATGGGGCAGCTTTCAAACAGATCTAGCAACCAAGAAGCACTGTGGTCATCAGCAGCAGAATTGTATTCAACCACAATCTCTAAACTTGTGGTGCGGTATATTCCATCAAATATCTTTACAGCAGTCTTAACAATCAAACTTGTTTCAATGAAGAGTGAAGGAGGGTATGCCAGGAGCAGCACTAGGTATAGCTATAAATGAAGCAACCTGGTAAACTTCCAACACAGGGCCATTCGTCAAACAGCACGTGACAGAACTAAGGCTCCCACAAACAACAGATCGAGTCTAATCTCTGCAGTCCTGTCACATTCAGTTCTGAAACAACTAGCAGGACAGGCTCCACAAATATTCTTATTTTTAGTGATGGGACAGCCTAGCATATAAATGCAAAAGGTAAGGCTGAGGTATTTGCTTTCATCTTTAGTCGGAAGTGCCGAGTGAATGATCCGTCCTGGTTTCCTCCTAAGGTCCCAGCATCACCAATGCCAGTCTATCAATTCAATTTACTCCACATGACATCAAGAAAAGACAAGACTATCGCAATAACTGTGGCACAGTTTTGTTTCCCCTAGAGCCACTTAGTTCTTGAACCCATTATAGCATTGGTCTAAACATGGACAGAGGAGCTGAACTCAGGAGGCAAAGTGAGAACGATAAGCCTGACATCAAGACAGCATTTGACAAACTGTAGCATCAACGAGTCCTTGCAAAACTTAAGACAATGAGGATTAAGAGAAAATCATCCTCTGTTTAAAGTTATATCTAGCACAAAAGGCAGAAGGTTAAGGTTGATCATTTCACTTGTGGACAATTGCACAATATCGAACACCATTTGTGACTCAGATACTGAAGCAGTCAGTGTCCAGATGCAGCCAAGGTTGACAAATAGGAAGCTGGATGAACACGGCAAGCCAGGCAGCATGTTGAGCAAAGGAGAAGTCAATGTTTCGGGTATTACCTTTCTTCAGGATGCATCAACGTTTCGGGCACTACTCTTCTTCAGGACTGCAACTAGACTGGTCCAACATTCAAGCTCAAGCTAGTACGTGTCAAGTAACATTCACGCAATACAAACGCCAAGCGATGAACATCGACAAGAGAGAATCTAACCATCACCCATTGATACTCAATGGCATTGTCTCCACTATCAACATTTTGGGGATTACTAGTGGCCAGAATTTGAATTACAGCAGCTATATAAATACTGTGGCTGCAAGGGCAGATGAGTGAATCACAGAATCATACAGTACAGAAGTGGCCCTTCAGCCCACTGAGTCTGTACTGCTAAAAACACACTAAATCTACACTACTCCTACAGCCTTGAATGGTATGAAATTCAATTGCTCATCAAGGTAAATATGAAAACATGTGAGGTTATCCATCTCAATCACCCTCCCAGGCAGTGCATTCCTACCACTCTCTGGGTAAAAAAGATTTTCCTTCAAATCCCCTGTAAATATCCTGTCTTTCACCTTAGAAGTGCCCCCTTTTTTACTGATTCATCAACTGAAGGGAACAGCTGCACACTATCCACCCTGTCGATGTCCCTCAATCTTAATACACTTCTATCAGGAGCCCCCTCAACCTTCTCGGATCCGAAAAGAACTGAAGCTTACCCTGCCTCTCTTCATAGCTAAGACGCTTCATCCCAGGCAAGATCCTGTGAATCTCCTCTGTAGCAGAGCTGCACACAGTACTTCAGCTGTGGCCTAATCCAAGTCCTGTACATTTCCAATCTCCGCGCTCTTACAATCTATGCCTTGACTAATAAAGGCCTTAACCACCTATTATTTGGACTTGCTGCCTTCAGGGATCTGTGGACAAATGCCCCAAGATCCCTCTGAGCTTCTGAGTGTCCTAAAATAGATTGAGTACTCCCTTGTCTTGTTACTTCGTCAAAGTGCATTACCTCATATTTATCAGGATTAAATTCCACCTGGTACTGATTTGTCCATCTGAGCAATCTGTTGATATTCTCCCATATCCTAAGATCTTCTTCCTCACTGTCAACCAACTGGCTAATCTTTGTGTCATTCACAAACTTAATCATCATCACCCTCACATTCTCATCTACATTTTATAAGGAGGTTGAGAATTCAGCAGTGAGTGACTCACTTTTCTTTTCTCCAAAGTCTATCTGCCATCTACAAAGCACAAATCAGAAGTGCAATGGAATACTCCGCACTTCCCTGATGAGTGTAGCTCCGTCAATACTTGACACCACCCAGGACAAAGCAGCCTGCTTAATCAGCACCCAGTGTGCAATGCCCATACTTTCAAAAGTTGATTGGGGGTGAATGTTTGCTCGTAAAAGGGATAGCTGGAAAGTGAGAAGCCTTCAAAAATGAGATAATGGGAGTCTAGAGACAGTATGCTCCTGTTAGAGTGAAGGGCAAGGCTGGTAGGTGTAGGGAATGCTGGACGATTAGGGAAATTGATGTTTTGGCCAAGAATAAGAAGGAAACATATGTCAGGTTTAGATAGCAGTGATCGAGTGATTCTTTAGAAGAGTATAAAGGCAGTAGGAATATACTTAACAGGGAAATCAGGAGGGTAAAAAGAGAACATGAGGTGGCTCTGGCAAATGTGGTTAAGGAGAATCTGAAGGGATTCTACAAATACATTAAGGACAAAAGGGTAACTGAGGAGAAAATAGGGTCCCTTAAAGTTTAGCAAGGCTGCCCATGTGTGGAACCGCAGGAGATGGGGAAGATACTAAACGAGTATTTTGCATCAGTGTTTACCGTGGGAAAGGATATGGAAGATAGAGAACGCAGGGAAATAAATAGCGACATTTGAAAAACGTCCATACTACAGAGGTGGTGGTGCTGGATGTCTTAAAACTCAAAGATGGATAACTAATCAGAACCTGACCAGGTGTACCCTAGAGCTTTGTAGCAAGCTAGGCAAGTGATTGCTGGGCCCCTTGCTGAGATACTTGTATCATCAATAGCCACAGGTAAGGTGCCAGAAGACTGGAGATTGGCTAATGTGGTGCCACTATTGAAGAAAGGTGGTAAGGAAAAGCCATGGAACTACACACCAGTGAGCCTGACATCGGTGGTGGGCAAGGTGTTGGAGGAGATGCTGAGGGACAGGATTTACATGTATTGGGAAGGGCAATGACTGATTAGGGATAATCAACACGATTTCTCATGCACAAAGCCATGTCTCACTTGGTTGAGTTTTTTGAAGTAATGAAGAGGACTGATGGAGGCAGAGCGGTGCATGCGATCTACATGGACTTCAGGAAGGCATGTGATAAGGTTCCTCGTAGTAGACTGGTTAGCAAGGTTAGAGCACATTGAATACAGGGAGAACTAGCTATTTGGATATGGAACTGGCTCAAAAGTAGGAGACACAGGGTTTTGGTGGAGGGTTGCTTTTCAGACTGAAGGCCTGTGACCACTGGTGTGCCACAAGGATCGCTACTGGGTCCCCTGCTCTGCGTCATTCATATAAATGATTTGGATGTGAACAAAGGAGGTATGGTTAGTAAGTTTGCAGATGACACCAGGTTGGAGGTGTAGTGGATAGAGAAGAAGGTTACATCAGAGTACACCGGCACCTTGATCAGATGGGCCAATTGGCTCAGGAGTGGCAGATGTAGTTTAATTTAGATAAGGGTGAGGTGCTGCATTTTGGAAAGGCAGATCAGGGCAGGACTTATACCACCTAATGGTAAGTTCCTGGAGTGTTGCGGAACAAAGGGCAGGTTCAGAGTTCATTGAAAGTAGAGTTCCGGGTCGACAGGATAGTGAAGGCGGCATTTGGTATGCTTGCCTTTATTAGTCAGTGCACGGAGTATAGGAGTTGGGATGTCATGTTGCAGCTGTACAGCACATTGGTTAAGCCACCTTAGGAATACTGTTTGCAATTCTGGTCTCCCTGCTATAGGAAGGAATGTTGTGAAGCTAGAAAGAGTTCAGAAAAGATTTAGAAGAATGTTGCCTGGGTTGGCGGGTTTGAGCTATAGGGATACGCTGAACAGACTGAGCCTATCTTCCCTGGAGTGTCAGAGGCTGAGGCGTAGTCTTATGGGGGTTTATAAAATCATGAGGGACGTGGATAGGATGAACAGACAAGGTCTCTTCCCCAGAGTGAGGGAGTCCAAAACCAGGCAGCATAGGTTTAAGGTGAGAGGGGAAAGATGTAAAAGGGACCTAAGGGGCAACTCTTTCATTGGGAGGGTGGTGCATGTAAGGAACAAGCTGCCAGGGGAAGTGGAGGAGGCTGGTACAATTATAACATTTAAAAGGCATTTGGATGGGTCTATGAATCGGAAGGGTTTAGAGGGCTAAAGACCTAATGCTGGCAAATGGGACTAAATTTATTTAGGATATCTGGTCAGCATGGACAAGTAGGACCGAAGAGTCTGTTTCCATGCTGTACAGCTCTATGACTCTATGATACTACATGATGCACTGCAGTAACTCCTGTAGTATATTCAAAATTTACAGTTTCTATCACCCTGATAGACTTGGACAGCAGAAGCATAAATACACTATCACTTATAAATTCCTCTCCAAGGCACTTACAATGCTGTCTTGGAACTATATGACCATTCCTCCACTATTAGTGATCAAAATCCTGGAACTCTCTCCCTAATAGCATCGCAGGTGCACCTACATAACACAGTACTTCAAGGTTATGGCTCACTACCAGCTTCTCGGTAGCAATTGGGGATGAACAACAAATTGCTGGTCTTGCCAGCAATGCCCAAGACTTATAAGCATTCCCTACAGTAAGCGTAATCTAGTACACGATATTTTCTCAAACTGTACTTTTCAGAAAGAATATCTGCCACATAATTTAACTTAATCCATCTTTAGTTGTTGGGTAAACTGCATGTATTGCAAAAAGGACCAAATCAGGCAGTTTATATAATTTTATTTGGCTTTAAATTCTCTTTGTCTTCTCAGAGTTATTTCATTCCCCAACAAATAAATCCTGATAAAACAAATTGGCTCCTTGATTTCTCTAGCATTCTTAACTCTATTAACCAGTGTGCATTCAATGTACTTACTATGTAAACAATTTGAAAGAAACTTACACTGTGCTGGCTTTCGATTTCCTCATGTTTTTGCTGCAAAGCTTGGGAAGCTCGAATCGAATCCCCTATTCCCCACTGAGTCCTCAGTTGTTCTGACCCAGGTCCTTCCAACCAGTTCACAACCTTAAGTGAGAAATTAATTCTGAGAAATGAATTGAATGACAAATCTTCATCATGACTATGTTACTGAAAATGACACAAATGTGAAATAGAACAATGCAAATAAAACCATCTGTGGTACAACCAGATAGGGAATGGACACTTGAAAAGGAATATACATTTTCATAGCTGAGACATCAATTATTTAGCAAATAATTTGTTGTTATAGTAAAAAACTGAAGTGTAGTGAAACGTTTGGTGACATCAATGCACAGTGTCACGGAGACTCAGCAGGCCAGCTTTCACCCACGGTTCTTCAAAATGCTCTTCGACTTAGGGGGCTATTTGGTTGCAATGTAAGTAGCACATTTCTAGAAAAGATAAAATGGGAAAGAAGGAGAGGGACAAAAACATCATGAAAACTCCATGTGTTTTTGCTCCTGTGTGCTTCCCAATCCAAGGTTGTTCCCTATCCAACTTGAAATAGACTGGGTGTCGCTTAGGGCAGCTGCTTGGATCACAGATGATAAATGACAGCAAGAGTAACTGTTTACCAAACCAAAAAAAAAACTGTTATATGCAGCAAAAAATCTACAATTTTCAATTACACCAACAGTCTCGCAAAAGAAGTGCTGACTCCAAAACCACTAAGTTCAGTACATTCTCTCCAAATAAAAGGTACTTTTGGAAGATTTACTTAACACATAAAATGCTTCTGTCCTTGATGAGCAAGTTTGAAATGTTTTATTAATTATGAATTACTGAATATATTCTTCAGGTTGAGCCATTAATTAACCTGCAGATCCACTCTTCTGGGAGGATGACAGTCTGTAAACGACTCAGCCCTTTCAAATGTGTCCTTTTTTATATGCATCAAGTAAAAGCTAATAATGTCAGCTCCCGAGATAGAAAGGGATTGCTGTCAACCGTCACCAACAATAAAGTTAAAGGAAAACAATTATAACACTGCAGTTCCAAGTGTTGAAATGCACGAACATTTTACCTCCAGATTCAATTATTCAATGTTCTCCAATTCCCTTCCAATACTTTAATGTCTAAGATTAATTTCTTACACATCTCTGGCAACTACATTTTAGCCTGGACCACGCCCCACTCAAGGTCTTGCACTCAGCAATCTACATTGCCTCAGTTTGGAATTCTCATCCTTAGTGCTACAGCTCTTCATTAGTTTATCCCTTCCCATCCCTGAAACCTCATACAGTGCTACAATGCATTCTTCCCCAAACTATCTGTTCCTCTGATTCTAGCCTCTTCTGCCTTTGTTTGATTTGTGCATACCCACTAGCTTTACCTCACCACGAACTGCCGTACCATCAAGTTGCCTGGACCCACTGATGTAGAATGCACTCCCAAATAGCTCAGACTTCCTCTCCTCTTGGAAGTACCTGCTTATAACTGACCTGCTGGGTCAAGATGCTAAATAACACTCTTAGTATCTCAAATAAAAAGAGAAAGTGCTGGAGAAACTCAGCAAGAATTTCTTACAGATTTCTATCACCTGGAACCATCTGCAGAAGTATTTCTGCACTGTCTGCCTTCTTTCATACGAAACATTAAATCAAAGCTCTGCACGTTCTCTCAGGTGGATGTAAAATATTCCTTGAGACGGTTTTGAACAGCAAGGGAGTTATTTCTGATGGCTTAACCAATATTTAGCTCTTGTCAACATCATAAGAACACATCATTTAATTATTAGCACAATGCTGTTTGTGGGAGTTTGCTGTGTCTGAATTGGCTGTCACATTTCTTACAACATTGACCATACTTACAGACAATTAAATAGTTTGCAAGTGCTTTAGGACATCCTGAACTATATGTAAGGCTTACACTTTTTTTTGAACAAAACATTAAAGCCACTGACATGGTACAGAATAGAGCCACACATGACCTCAAGGGTTGGGAAACCAGATCTATAACGAGAGAGGAGATATTACAGCAGAGAAAGTGAATAAAAGATTTGAAAACTATAAAGGATTTTGATGTATGAGTAATTGACGAGTTTTCAGTTTACCAAGACAGCGATGACAGAAGAAAATCTTTTTAAATAAAAGCTGTTAGAGCAAGGAATACCAAGGCTCAGTAAATATTTGAGAAGGAAATCAATATATCATTTTGAAGAAAACTGAATATATTAAATAAAGGTAATCAAAGAACATGAGTGCAAGATCTTCATTGGAAGAACAAAGGGAGAGGTTAGAAGTATTTTTATGCAACGTTTTATTATGACACATGATACCCAACTGGATTTTGCCATGGAAAAACAATCTAGCTTTTAAAAGAGAAATGGATAAATATTTCAATTAAAATTATTAAGAATATAGGAAACGGAAAGGGAATAGAACTAAGTGAATAGTTCTTTCACAATACATTCATGTGAATACTTCTGTGCTGTAACTTTTATGATGCACACCAAGTCCCATTCACCCATTAACACTGCGCTCACTGGTCTTTACAGGTTCCTCGTCCAGCAATGTCTTGATTTTGAAAATGTCATCCTTGTTCTTCCAATGTCCCTCTCCTCGTAGACCGCCAGCCTTACAATCCACCAAGACATCTGTTGTCCTCCAAATTTGGCCTTTAGTGCAGGCTGGACCTTCACAGTACCACCCCATCAACTGTGTCTTCCATATTACCAGACACTGTCAACATTGACCAGGCAGATTTTTTCTATTTATAAGCCTAGAAAAGGATTGATGATAGACTACCTTGCAATGTGTAAAAATCATATTCAAACACTTTACCTGGAGTCTATAGATACAACTTTTGTTTCAGGGCTCACTGGACAGCAATCAGGAATGGGACAGAGGAAATAATTGTTTGTACACTGCTTTTCTCAATAGCAGGTCATTGCAAAGTGTTTCAGAGCTAATAAATTTTTTTTTAAGTGTGTGTTGTATTGTATGAAAATCTGCAATGAGTACGCATATAGGAGAATCACAAAATACCAATCAGATTAGCAATCAGATAATTGAATTTTTAGCTACGTTGGCTTCGGAATAAATTTTTCCAGTACTTGCCTGCTCTTTTCCCAAACACAGTCAAGGAATTTTATTTCTATACAGTCAAAAAGCTTTGGTTTGAGACCTTTTTTGAAAGATGGCATCTTCAATACTGCAACATACTTTCAGATTACTGATATGTCCAATCTATATTAATGTGTCCAAGTCTTTAAATTGGGGCTTGAAACAACACTCTTCTGACTCAGAGGCATGACTGAAATACTCTTGTCAATTGCCCACTTTGGTAATTCAGGGACTCCAAGGCCAATTTCAAAACCTCAACTGTTAGATTAGATAAAAAGTAGGTAAGACAAAACAGTCTGCAATCTCCTTGACTTAGGACTCAATTCTACAAGCAGTGAACAGAGTAGTCTTAAGATCAAACCATCGTAGTTTGTAGAAATGTCATAACATTTATAATTATTGCTCACCTGCATAACTTTTTGCTGTATTTCCTCTAGTTGCGTACGTTTACTACGCTGTCTGCAGACTTCTTGGTATCTAGTATATTGTTCTCGTAGAGAATCCAGTAGTTTCACTACTTTGGGCTGAGCCAACAATTCGTCATCCATTGGGGACCATGACATACCTCCTTCTAACCCATTAAAGCGGCGCTGTTGCAATTCTGATAGGAGTTCATGACCTTTAAAGTAATGTCAGAAAACATTTAATTTAATTTTTAATATACATGCTACTCGTGTAAGTATTTCTTACTTCAAAACCAAAAAATGCAATTTTTGAAACACACTCATGTTAAAAGGCATTTGTTTGCTCAAAGGGAGGAGTTGGGCCAGGTATATAAGTATTATAGCTATAAAGCAGGTCAGCGGCTAGGAATTCTGCAGGAAGTACCTCAGCTCCTGGCTCCTAAAAGCCTCTCCACCATCTCCAAGGTACAAGTCAAGCATGTGACAGAATGCCCTCCACTTGCTCGTACAAGCACAGTTCCAAAAGCACTCAAGAAGCTCAACGTCACCTAGGACAAAACAGCCTGCTTGATAGGCAACACTATCCACCACCTTCAACATTCATTCCCTCCAAAGCCAAAACATAGCCAGAGCAATGCGCACAATCTACAAATCACTGTGGAAATACATCAAGCTTCCTTTGACAGTACATTCCAAATTTGCAATAAAGATGCATGGGAACACTACCAATCTGTAAGTTACCTCTAATCTGCACACCATCCTGACTTGGAATTGTATCACCATTCTGTTGTTGTCACTGCATCAAAATCCTACAACATCCTTCACAGCAGCACGCTGGGTGTACCCACTCCACATGGACTGCAGCAGTTCACCAATGTCATCTTAAAGGTAATTAGGGATGGACAATAAATGCTGTCCAGTCAATGATGCCCACATCCCACAAAACAAAAATTTTAAAAACTATTTTCTCAGGCATTATGCCCTTGTAAGTACAATGACTGTTGTTTTATGTACATAACGCAGATCCTACAACAAATCCCTTAGTGGAAAAAATCTTGCTGTTGTGAAACCTCTTACCAGTAGCATAACAGAGACTGTCCTAAGAGAGCTAACAGAAGTATTCGACATCTTGACACTACGGCAAACAAAGAAAGCACTGGTTTTGGAGATTAGCATTCTCACAATTTTCATAGTAATGAATTAACAACACAATTCAGATATCATTTGAATTTAATGTTCATATTGCACCATAGAAATGCCATTAAATAAAACAGAAAGTTATAGGTATCAATCAAGAAGTCAGTGCATTCTCTCAACACTTAACAAAATTTGACAAAGTATAGCGCAAAAAAAAGTGATAATGACAGTTCGAATCGGAGCACAAAGAAGCATATAGTGAGCCTTATCTAAAGTCTAACCAATATAAACTTGTGAGTAACCATTGTTGAATCCCTCATGATCAACATCCAGGGAATTACTATTGATCAGAACCTTAAATGGACCAGCCACATAAAAGCATTACGGCTACAAAAACAGGGGCAGAGGCTGGTAATTCTGCAGCAAATAACTTACCACATGACTCCCCAAAAATCTGTCCACCATCTACAAAACAATGCGGGATGATTTCCACTCCACCAATACTCAAGAAAGTCAGCACCTTCAGAACAATTCAGTCCGCTTGACCAGCAACTCATCCCCACCTTGAAAAATTTACACCCTCCCCACCTTTACATGGCAGCAGCAATGTCTGCCATAAGATGCACTGCAGCAACTCTCTGAGGCTTCTTTAAGAGTGACTTCAAAATCTGTGATTCCTATCACTTAGAAGGTCAAGGGCACTGCCACCTGCAAGTTCCTTTCCAGGTCACACACCACCTTGAGTTAGAACCATATCACATCTCCTTCACTGTTATCAGATCAAAATCATAAAATTCCTGAACAGCAATGTGGGAATGCAGTGGTTAAAGAAGTGGGCTCACCACCATCTTTTCAAGGGCAATTAGGGATAGGAAACAAATGATGACCTGTCAGCCAGACCCACGTCCGAACAACAAAGAAAAAATACTAAATGCAAGGCAGGATGGCCGAAAAAGCGAAAGAATTTTGGTACAGCAAAATGCAAAACATTTTTCATTAAGAATTATTACATAGATTTGAAAAGAAAGATTGGCATTTACATAGCAGCTTCCACAACTTCAAGAGTCCCAAAGCACCTTACAGTGAATGAAGTACTTTTGAAGTGCATTCCCACTTCCTTTTTAGGTAATGCTACAGCCAACTTGAACACAGCAAGTTTGCACAAACAGCAACGTGGCAAGACCAAAAGATGTAGCAGCAGACTAAGCCGTTCAGTCCATCAAGTCTGCTCCACCATTCAATGAGATCATAGCTGATTGGACGATTCTCAACTCAACATTCCTGCCTTTTCCTATATACCCTCGATTCCCTCATTGATTTGAAATCTCTTTATCTCGGCCTTGAATATGTTTAAATGACCCAGCCTCAACAGCCTCTGTGGTAAAGAATCCTACAGATTCAGAACTCTCTGGAGAAGAAGTTTCTCTTCTTCTGTCTTAAGTGTGCAACCCCTTAATAATTTTGACCAAGTAATCGGTTTTTATAATATTGATTGAATGATAAATATTGATCGGGACATGGGAGCAACTCTTCTGCTCACCTTCAAAATATTGCTGTGGAAATTTTGATTTCCAGAATTGATGTATCTCAGTTTAATGTGTCATTCGAAAGGTGGCATTTCCAACAGTGCAGCATCTCCTCGGTACTGCAGTGTAGTATCAGCCTAGATTTTTGTGCGCAGCCATTTGACAGAAATGAGTACTACTCACTGAGCCTCAACTTTTGATGGCCCCATTTAGGCTACATCTGGAGTCAGGGGGAAAGGAAGGTTGGGCACGTGGGTTTGAGCTGCACAAGAGGACAAATTAAATATCCAAAATGAACATATGTCACCATAAATGCATCACAACAGGATACATCTATAAAGAAACAATTCAAATGAACCAAAAATGTCTCTCAAAACAGAAAGCAAATATGGCAATATTGGGAAATAAGTCATTTAACGAAATAGAGGGCGCAACAAAAAGAAAAATTCAAAAGCAAAATACTTTGGATCCTGGAAAGCTGAGAGAAGAACAACAATGTTGAAATAACTCAGTAAGCCAGGCAGCGGCTATAGGACAAAACAATCCAGTAAGACATCACAAGTTGAATCGTTAATAAACTTTAATGCAAGTTTTTTTTCTATTCATAAGCAGCTGCAAAACATTACTGCAAGTAGGAGCCAAAAATGGGGGAATGGGAACCAACATTGCTACATCATTGGAGCAGGTACAGCCAATATGCCCATTTTGTCCAATTCTCATCCATTCATAAGCTAAACTACCAAAAGATATTTATTTGCCATGAAAATGGACATGTTCTAAAAACATGAACACCGTAATTGAATTAATAGTTACGTTCATTGACACATCCTGCATGAACAATTCCTTCGTTTAAACATCGGAAAAGTTCAATGTCACAACAACATTATCTGAATGACAGCATAGAGAAAAAAACACATGGGTGTATTATATCATGACTAGAAGTAACTGAAATCCCAAACTGAAATTTTTTTTTTTAGAAAAGTGGCATTGATACTTAACTTGCAAACCAATGTGTAAACAACACAAAACAAATGCAGAAATAAAAATTGGATTACATTTTTATAGGGCTGGTCAGTTTAAAAAGTTACTTGCAAAATTTAGCAATTTTGCAATTAACATGTTTTAAACACTTAACATTTATTAAGAAAAGCTACCTGTTTGTAAAACTGTTTCTGGATCCACAGAAGGAAGAAAACTGTATTCCACAGGCCTACCAATGCAAACAAAGTGTTAAGCTTTCTAGATGCCATACAAGGTGTAAAATAAAAATCACAAATAAGCAATCCTAGAAAATAAAGTTACTGAATTACTAAACATTTTAGAAGAGTTGAGATGAAACAACAAACACTGGCTTGCCCTTAGATGTGATCTATAAAACCCGATCTGGGGGCACTAAGAGGTACTGCATAATTTCTTATGTACAACAGCTCATTTATACAATTACTGTCCCAAGCCAATTCATAGCAGAATCATAAATAAAATTTGTCACTGAGACACATAAGATGATACTTGGTCTATAACCAAAAGCCTGGACAAAAAAAAGACAGATTTCAAGAAGCATCTGTAAGATGAAAGTGAGATGGAGTGGCAGAGAGGCATAAGGAGGGAATTCTAGAGTGTGGGGGTTGAAACAATCAAAGGTATGGCCACCAATGATACAGCAATAATGATTGGATGCAGTCACTTTATTGTCCATGCAGAAAATAATCTTGTGTGCATTCTTGTTCGTTAAAAAGTTTCGAAGTAAATAATAAAGAAAAACATTACCGTATTACAGAAATCTAATTTTAATTAAAATGGTCTTCAAACTTCATGTAATAGAATAAGCAGTCAGTGGGCCCACCACAAGTAAATTGTCCTGTCCAGATATTAGCTCCTGTTCAAAGGTCTTTTGGAGATGGACAAAAGTTGGTTCAAGAGCTAACTTGTCCTACGTCTGGCAGATTACAGCCTTTTCCCTAAATGCATCAAGCAGTAATACTGACTGACATAGGGTGATCCTCATTGTTCATCAGACTTCATGAAAGGCGATCATCTCATTAAATACTCTCCCTGTCTGGTTTAGGAAGTTCTGTAGCCTTAAAAAGGGATTCCATTCATAAGACAGCTGTACCAGGCAAAGCTTCCAAAAATGAGATCACTCTCAACTGTAGCAGTGCAAAAAAAAAGTTTAACTGCTGTAGGATCTCCTCTAAAAATTTTGATTTTTTGATTTAGTACAGCCGTGTATATCATGAAAATGGAAAGTTATGGGTTGGAGGAAATTCCCATAAACCTATTACAGTAATAAGGAGAGGGAAGGTCACAAAGGGACTTGAAAACAAGAAAAGCATTTTAAAGTCAAGACATTGTTTGACCAGTAACTTCAGATCAGCAAGCACAAGGCTCAACTAATACTTGCTGCAAGTTAAGACCATAGGTAACAAAATTTTAGATGGCTTCAATGATGAAGGATAGAGTGTGCGTAACCAACCAGAAGTGTGCTGCCAGAGTCAGGTCAAGAGGTAACAAAGGAACTGATGAGGGTTCCTGAAGTAGTAGTAGTTTCAGATGATGAGGGTAGGACTTGGTTTTGCATTAGGCAGGCTAGTCATATTTGGCACTGGAAGTCTAAACCAGTTGCGGAGCTATACACTTCCAAGTCAGTCTCACTTGGGCTTCAACGGATGATGATGAAGGCCATATAAAGTTAAGTGGCCAAGGACAGAAAAAGTAAAGTGACTCTAAGACTATGTGATTAGAAATTAGATGGAGATCACAGTTGAGTAGCTGCAGAAATGTGGCAAAAGGAGGGTCATAGGCTAGTTATTGGTATTTGGAAGTGCAATTGTAAGTGAATTTTCAGGGGCAGGTGCAGAAAGAAGTGATATGAATGATGAGTGACACAAAGTAGTTAACAGAGATAGTCTTTTCTGGGAATGAAATTGCAGGAATATCCACACCCTATGAGTGGCAAGGTTAAGATGACAGCTGGGAGAATGGATTGAGAACGTTACATGACGGGAGAAATTTCCAATAAATAAGAGGGCAGAGGAGAGAATATAATGACTTGAGACAAAGAATGAAATCACTGAGGATGACAAGTGATTTGGAGCAGAAGCTGAGGGAGGAAAGTAGTGAATGCATCTCAGTAGAATTTTTAACTGAACTTGTGAGCCAGTTGCAGGAAACAATGACTCTGAAACACAGGTGACAAGGTTAGAAATATGGTGAGATGCTCAAAGGAACAAAAAATGGCAGGGGAATAGGGGGTCAGGTCAAGTTGTGAGCTTGTGATATATGCCACGCAGCCATTGTTTTTGATGGGGTGAACGGTGGAAGATGTAACTAGGCAGGGAGGCAAAATCAAGGGGGTAGGTATCATCGTCTGTGCAAAGTTGCTGTTAAGACCATGATCTGATGGAACCAACCACAATAAAGTTCATGGATGGTAGGGGCTTTGTTCGTAAGTGAATATATATTTTGAAAGGCAAATGCGTAGAGAGATGGTGAGAGTTAATCATAGAATTCCTACAGCGTGGAGACATGCCATTCGGCCCAACAAGTCCGCACCGCCCCTGCGAACAGCATCCCACCCATTCCACTACCCCTGCATTTCCTTTGTCTAATCCACCTAACCTAAACATCCCTGGGCACTGTGGGCAATTTTGCATGGCCAAACCACCTAGCCTGCACATTTCTGGACTGTGGGAGGAAACCGGAGCACCTGGAGGAAACCCTACAGTCAGTGGCTGAATTAAACAGGATAAAGATTGACAAGTGGATAAAATGGGAATGAAATCAATGAGAAAATGGAATGGAGCAACTGCAGTTGCTACTGACAATGTGCCAGCACTGCGTATGTTGGTGCCACCTTCAATGGATGGGGGAAGGTACAGGAGGAAGCTATAGGTTTGTCTAACAGGGAGTAAAGCCTGGGATAAAAGCAAAATACTGTGCAGGCCACAAGTCAGAAACGAACACAGAGAATGCTGGAAAAGTCAGCAAGTCTGGCAGTATGTGTGGAAAGAGAAAGAGAGTTAACATTTTGAGTTCAGTATGACTGTTCTGATGAACATAAAATCATAGTTCTTGTTAAGTGAAACCAAATATTATCATATGCACATTTTATTCCTACCTTTCTTTCTCCTGTTGATTGCCTCTCTCAGATCCATTATTAATTAGAGCCAGTTCATCCAGCAATGATGTTGATTCCTTTGTGAATTTTTCAAAGACCTGTGTTAAACAAGAAAACTACTTTGTCCTCAAAATATTCAGTTTGAAAATATTTCATTTAAACTGATATTCAAGTTAAAACAAGCTTGTGCAGAACAGATATCATTTGGATTTAACAATGAAAATCAGGTTAACAAAAAGCTACTTAAAGTCATTAAAAGAAATGAAGCAAAAATCTGATTAATTCTTCTGAGTCACCAAAATCAAACTAAACGTAAAACATTCCTTGATCACTGCAAACTCAACAAGATTGCAGTTCCGGTGGTGAACGTACATATTGACAATATCAGTAAGACAGGTTCTACACAGGGAGTGAGAGGAGCTGGGCATGAAAGTAATAAGCAGAATCTCAAAGAATGAAATCTCCGGATTATTAACAAATTGAACAGGGGAAATAAAATTACAGAAAAAAATGCATGGCTCAAAGACTTGGGAGGGAGAAGTAGGTTAAAAACTGAAAGAACTACTGATGTTGCAAATCAGAAACAAAAACAGAAATTGCTAGAAAAGCTCAGCAGGTCTGGCAGCATCTGTGGAGAAAAATCAGAGTTAACGTTTTGGGTCCAGTGACCCTTCTTCAGAAATGGAGAAGTAGGTTTCTCTTCATGAGACACAGGCAGCAATACTGGGGAAAGTAGAGGCTGTACCATTGCGATGGGGAACCTGATCTGAGCTGGGGCCAGTGTTCTAATGAGTACTATTAATTAAAGCAGTAGAGAGGGCTTTAAACTCAATAGAAGGGGAAGGGATCATGTAGCAAAATAGTGAATTAATTAATGTAGCAATAAAGGTCATCATTATCAGAGTACAGCAGGAAGGGACAGTGATTGCAAGTTTAAGAGTTAGCCAGAAGATACGATGAGAATTTACAAAACTTTGTTTAAAAAAAAACTAAATTAAGGGCTCTGTATTTGAAAACTTGCAGAATTAACAATAGAACAGATGAACTGTTTATTCAAATAAAAATTGACATGCAAGACTGGATAGTCATTGCAGAGGCATGGGGAGGGATTGTTCAATTTGCATGTAGACTGGGTGAACCTAAATTGTAATTAATGTTGCAGAAATGAATTCTTGGAATGCATATATAATGGCTTTCTAAAGCAGCATGTGAAGGAACAAGCTGGGGAATGGGTTATCTTAGATCTGGTACTGGGCAAT
Organism: Ginglymostoma cirratum; assembly: GCA_024137785.1. Lineage (NCBI taxonomy): Eukaryota > Metazoa > Chordata > Chondrichthyes > Orectolobiformes > Ginglymostomatidae > Ginglymostoma > Ginglymostoma cirratum. Next base: position 35,456,660 of record JAHRHZ010000145.1, on the reverse strand, counting down.
TAAAATGAACTAATTACTAATTTTGTTGTAAAGAAGTTTATAGGAAAGAGTGACCATAATATTCACCATATGACTTTCATATTTTAATAGAATTTAGTTTGAATGTGATGTAGTTCAATTGAAACTATCGTATTAATTCTAAACAAAGGAAACTAATGGTCAAAAAGGCAAACTGATTCTGCTAGATTGGGAAACTATATTAAAAGATATCATGGTATAGAGGCAATGCCTAAAATTTAAGAATTAGCAAAGTTAACAAAAATAAATTTCTTTAATCACAAAAAGCCTCCCAATGAGAGTATTCCAATAGTAGCTAACAAAAGAAATCAAAGATTGTGCTGGATTAAAGGACGAGGCCATAAGACCTACGAAGTTGCCAAAAAAGAACTATGGTAAGCCTGAGGATTGGCACCAATTTACAATTCTGCAAAGGAAGACCAAGAAAACAAAGGAAAATAGAATGAAACTAATTAGCAAAAACATAAAAAAGGATTGTAAAAGCCTTGACAGGGATGCAAAGAGAAAAACAAATACATAACCAATGCATGGAAACTGAGGAAAACTTATCATGCAGATATGGAATTAAATACAGTCTATCTCCACGCATCTGTTCTCACAGAAGATAATACAAAAAAAACCTTGTAAAAATAAATGGAGAATCTAGGAAGTGGTGAAAATGGACGTTGTAAGGTATTATACCAAAAAAAGAAATGACAGAAATTAAAGCAACTTAAAATAGATATTACTCCTGGAATCCTGACACTCTATATTCCAAACAGTGTGAAAAAGATGGCTATAAAGATAGTAGATACACTGATGATCATCTTTCAAAATTCCATAAACTCTGGATTAGTTTCTGCAGATTAGGTTGTGACAAATGTAAACCCAATTGTTAAGTAGAAAGGACAGAGAACACTGGTAAATATTGACTTTTGGCCTTACATCAGTCATTTAAAGTTTTGGCAAACATCAATCATAGGTAAAATGCTAGAAACTATAATAAATGATGTCATAGTAAGACACTTAGAAATTAATGGTAGCATTAGGTAGAGTCAACATGGATTTACGAAGCCTGCTGTTAATATTTTTGAGGCTGTAACCAGCAGAACAGATAAGGTAAACTGACTGATATAGAAAATTCAGATTGTCTATTAGGTTGTACAAGAAGTTGGTAAATAAATGAGATTGTGGGGAATATGTAGTATCATGGATTGAGAACTGGCTAACTGACAAAAAACAGTGAATAGGAATAAATGGATCATTTTTGGGATAGCATGCTGTGAACAGAGGAGTATCAGAAGGATCAGTGTTTGGGCTCCAGTTAATCAGGATCTATAGTAATGATTTGCATGCAGATTAAATGTAATATTTCCAGGTTAGCTAATAGCAAAGCTAGGTGAGTTGTGAGGAGGACGCAAAGACATTTCAAGAAGATTTGAAGCAGCTAAATGAGTAAGCAAAAGTTTGGCAGATGGAATATAAGGTAGAAAAAGACAAGTATAGACAGCAAGCAAGTCAAAAGGCAAATTGTACACTGACCTTTACTACAAGCGAATTTGAATATTACAGAAAAGACATTTCACTGCAATTATATAAAGCCTTGGTGTATTATGTGCAGTTTTGGTTTCCGTAACCAAGGAAAAATATACATGTCATGGACAGAAGGCCACAAAGGTTCAAACCAATCCCTGGGATAAACAGATTGTCCTATTATAGACCAAGTGTTCCCTGGAGTTTAGAACAGTGAGAGGTTGTCACATTTGAACATACAAAATTCTTAGAGAAATCACCGGTGTAGATGCAGGAAGGTTGAGTCTCCTGCCTGAGGTGGGTGGTTCTTGAACCAGGATAGAATAAAGGATAGCCATGTAACAATTAGGTGAAGAGGAATTTCTTCACTCAAAAGGTGACGAGTTTTGGAACTCTTTACCCTAGAGGGTCATAGAGGCTCAATCATTGATTATATTTAAGATTGAGATTGATATATTTTGTCATATTAGAAACATCATAGGATATATGGAAATTGCATGAAAATTGTGAAGTAACAGATCAGTAATGATCTCATTGAATGTCAGAGCAGGCTTCAAGAGCTGAATGGTCCACTCTTGCTTACAATTCTTATATTCTTAAGATTGTTTTTACATTTTAATTGGTCTGTCCCTTCTGCTTTTATTTAACAATGTTATATTGCCATTTCTGAAGACATGCAAGCGAAGTTGGTCAATTATGATGCGGAATATTTCAGGTACAAATCAGTTTAAACCCAGAGTAGTTTTGCTCCCCTCTCTTCTGGCCTTAGTGGCTACTTTTATTGGGAATCGGATTTCATTACTGCTGAGTTCAAACAAAAATATAATTTAAAAATTGTTCAATTTTTTAGTTTAGGACCGTGTCTGAATTTCATGGGAAACAGTCACTCAACAGAACAATTGTGCAGGAATGGAGGAGAAAGGAAGGATTGATTTGTAGTAACAATGCTGTAATTATTTATGTTTGCTACTTCAGAAGAAGATCAGAAGGATAATGGATGCCTTGAGGATGATAATCTAATCATAAAGACCAGTTTATTACTAGTGTTACTTACATTGAAACTATTTTCCATGCTTCCATGAGTTCTTTAAATTGTAAATATCTCAATCTTCAAAAGCTAAACAGATTACAACAGTCCAACAATGCAATTTGTTATACATGTATCTACTTCAAGAAGTTGTCGTCCTTGGTAACTTGTGAGAATTTCTAGCAGGATTGCTTTGTCTATCTCCTTTCATCGCATGGAAGGAATTGTACAACGGTCACTGGAAATATTCGTCATTTGACAGAATATAAATGCTCAAAGTAATCTCATAGCAAACATGATGTGAATCATTGAGTTTACACAATGGAAATTAAAGTTAATATATAACACTTATTGGTTTTGTATATCTTTAAATTTGATTTAATCAACAAAGCGAACTGCCTGAAACATGTTACAGCTGACCAATAGTTCACCAACATTTTGCACACGTTTACAACATGCAGCACAAGACAGCAAAAGCACAAACATTCTTTTTTTTCTTGACAGATGCCAGACCTCAAGCTGTGAGGCAATCTCTGCAATGCATGCATCGAACAATAAGCATGTTGAGTCAGCACTCTCCACAAGACAAGGTCCCTTGGTGATTCTCCCGGTGCAGAATAACAGCAATTCCTAATTGCACTGGGAAGTCACATTAATGAGAAAGGCTAGAATTGCATACATTATCAGAATTCCCAAAAGAAATGACAACGAATGCAATCAATTCATTGAGCTATTAAATTTGTCAAGGGAGAATTTCAAGAGAAAATTCAAGTGAAGAATAAAACAGCTTAGGCAGAAAAAAGTGAAGCAACCTAAAATGCATCTTGGAAGGTAAGAAAAGATTCACATCGCCCTCTAAATCAAAGTTGCATTTGATAAAATCTCTTACTACAGGCCTATGATGCATTACGTAACAGTCTTCCAAAGGAAACAAATTCAGGTATGAATATTGAGCCAGTCCTCACTCTTTCATGCTGCTGAGATGCACTTATGTCTTCTTATAAGAAACAAAAGCTTTCACCTGGACACACCGGTATTATCAAGGTGACAAAAGGCTAATGTGCCTCCTTCTGAAAATCTATCAACCCCAGAAGAATTTATTTTTATTCCTTCATGGGATGTGGGAATTTCTGGCAAGGCCATCATTTATTTATCTCCAATTGCACTGGAAGGTGTTGGTGGGCTACCTTCTTGATCTGTTGCAGTCCTTGGGCTGTAGGGGCAATCACAGTGCTATTATAGAAAAAGTGCTATTATATACTGCAGAATTTTCACTCAGCAACAGTGAAAGAATGGCTACATAGGTGCAAATCAGTATTGTTTGTCCACTTGCAAGTGACTGTGCTCCTATGCATCAGCTGTCTTTGACCTTTGACGTGGTAGAGGTCACAGGTTTGGAAATTGTGGTCCAAGAAGTCTTGGTGAGTTCGTGCAGTGCCTCTTGTAGATGGTACACACTGATACTAGTGTGTATTTGGTGAAGGGAGTGAATGTTGAAGGTGGTGGATAGGGTACCAGTCAAGTGGGCCACTTTGCCTTGGATGGCGTGGAGTTTTTTTTCACATAGTTGGAGATGCACATACCCAACCAAGTGGAAAGCATTCCATCACACCCCTGACTTGTGCCATGTAGATAATGGACAGGAACTGGGGAGACAGGAGCTGAGTTTTTGCTGCGGAATTCCCAGCCTTTGGCCTGCTCTTGAGCCACAGTATTTGTATGACTGGATCAGTTCTGTTTCTGGTAAACGTTAATGTCAGGATGTTGATAGCGGAGGTTTTGGTGATGATAATGCATTGGAGAGGGTGGGGTGGGGGTGTGTGGTTAAAATCTCTCATCGGAGGTGGTCATCGTTTGGTACTTGTGTGGCGCAACTGTTGCTTACATCAGCCCAAGCCTGGATGTTGTCCAGGCCTTGCTCCATACGGACATGGACTGCTTTGGTTTCTAACATGTCATGAATGATTCTGAATATTGTACAATCATCAGTGAACATGTCCACTTCTGGCCTTTTGTTGGAGAGAATGTCATTGATAAAGAACCTAAGGATGTTTGGATCTAGAATACTATCCTGAAGAACTACTGAAATGATGTCCTTGGGCTGAGATGACTGACCTTAACAATGACATCTCGCATGAAGGAAGGTGGTTATGACTCCAACCAGTTTTGAACTCCTCCAACCCCTCACCGATTCCCAGTGAATCCAGATTTGTGAGGGCTCTTTGATGCCATATTTGGTCAAATGTCACCTTGATGTCAAGGGTAGTGACACTCTGTTCAGCTTCCAAAACTACAGTCAACGTGGATCACGGGAAACCTCTCTGCTGGCCGGAGTCATACTTGCGCAAAGGAAGATGGTTGTAGTTGTTTGAGGTCAATGATCTCAGCTCCAGGATATCTTTGGATAGCATCCAGAGCGTAGTGTCCTAGGCCCAACAATCTTCTGCTGCTTCATCAACACCCTTCCCTTTTAAAATAATAAGCAGGGATACTTGGCGACGATTGCACAATGTTCAGCACCTTTCACGACTCCTCAGATTTTGAAGCAGTTTTTGTCTAAATGCAGCAACAGCTGGACAACATCCAGTTTTGGGCTGACGAGTGGCAACTAACAATCACACAAAAGTCAGGCAGCGACCAACTCCAACAAAAAATATAATCTAACAATCATACCTCAACATTCAGTGGCATTGCCAGCAATGAATCCTCCATTATCAATACTTTAGGGGTTGCCATCAATGCTCCATTCAAGCTGCATGGCCATGCAGCATTGCTCCTGCTTTCAGGAGCTACCGATACATGTGGACCTTGCATGTTAGCATAGCAGCAAGAAAAATTACAGGGAACACTGGTTATCATTGACCAGAAACTGGACCAGCCGTATAAATACTGTGGCTAGAAGAGTAGCTCAGATGCTAGAAATGCAGCAGTGAGAACTCAATTTCTATCTCCCAAGTGCCAGCCTGCCATCTACAAGGCACAAGTCAAATGTGTGATGGAACAATCCCCATTTACTGTTAAGGACAGTTCCAGCAACATTCACGTAGATTGACGACATCCATAATTAAACATTGCACTTGACTGGCACCGCATTCACAAATATCCAATCCCTCCAACACCAACACTCATTAACAGCAGTGTGTATCATGTACAAGGTGCACTGCAGAATTTCACCTAGGCTCCTGAGACAGCACCTTCTGAATTCACAACCACTACCATCTAGAATGATGAGAGCAGCAGATACAACAAGCTGCAAGATTCCCCCTCAAACATCTCACCATCCTGACTTGGGAATATATTGCCAGTCCTCAGTGTCGCTGGGTGAAAATGCTTAACTCCCTCCCTACCAGCATTGTTAGAGAGCCTAGAGCAAGTACTGGCATCGGTTCGAGAAGAAGCTTACACCCTCACCTTCTCAAGAGCAACTGGAAATGGTCAATAAATGCTGGACTATGATGCAGAGGAGCTGGTTTTGGACTGGAGTGGACAACGTCAGAAGTCACACAACACCAAGTTATAGTTCAAGAGACATATCATCTGACACTCCATTCACACCAGCTGAATGATCTTTTGATCTCTCTGTCTATAAACTCTGGGTCTGTGTGCTTTGCTCTCTCACTGCACCCGACGAAGGGGCTGTGCTCCGAAAGCTTGTGCGAGTTCAACTAAACCTGTTGGACTACTGCCTGGTGTCGAAATGCCGGACTAGTCATCGTTGCCCACACCACATGAGTGAATATAAAAAAACTTTTGTTTTCATAAGACTTAGTTGAAAGATTTTCAATACTGAATACATTTTCCCCTAAATCTTCTAGTTCCTAAAGTAGCAATATCAGCAATGTGTATATAAATTTATTTAATGTCAACAATGGCTTCTGAGGTTTGTCCAGAGTGAATACTACATCAGTTAGCATGGAAGTGGGAGGGTAAAGAATGCTAGTTGGGGGTACAAGTGGCATAATTCGGCACTGGTGGTATGGGGATTATAAAGGGGTGAGAAACAGGATATAGGTTAGCACAGGAATCATAAGGAATAGGGTCTTAGGCACAGGCGTACATAGGTGCACAGGTGTTATGGGGGATGAACAGAGTGCAATAAGGTGGCACGAAGGTTTAAGAAGCCATGGGTAGAGCGGCAGAGGGGATATAAGGTTGCATGGGTTGGCATGCACAGGGCATGGGGTATGTGTGCTTGTGGGTATGTGGGGGCAGGGACACAAGGAATGAAAATGTACTTTTGCTTTCAAATTTTTTCATTAAATTACAGTACAGTGTGTTGTTTGCCCGAAAGGATTACTCAAACCTTTAACTCAGGCATTCTTCCCATGTGTGACAGGCAAAAGCCAGGAAATCGACTCAGACTTTACTCCAACAAAATGCTTCTTTATTTAACACTTTAAGTACCAATACTCAATACAAAACATACATTTGTGGCAACATTTACTTTTACTTCACCTAACTTAACTTCAACTTTAACTGGTTTTATTTAACTTCACCTTACCTTAGCTTTAACTTAATCCACATTTAACCCTAACTCCTACTTTAACTCTAAGTTTAGCTTGAATCAAATACCACCTCGGTTCAAGCGACGTGACCAACTTTGCTCTCAGTGTACATCTTGCATTCTTTGTCTTCTTTGTCTTCACTGAAGACACTGTCAGGTCGCATACTTCTCAACTTTTGGTCACATAGGCTACTCCTGTGAAATCCTTTGTTCTGCTAACTTTTATACAAAATGCAATCCTTCCAGAAACTTGTCTGGCACTCAACCAATGAATTGATCAAACCCTGAACACGTTGGCTGGGATAAAACAATGGAGTGTTACTGGTTAAAAAAAACTCCCAAATGTTAAAAAGCCATATTCCATGCCCCATATAAGGTGGTATGGTGCCAGTGTGTCTAGCAGAGCACATGACATCTGCCTTATTTGGTAAATGCAGGAAACTGCAAGTCACAGCTTACAGATAGGTCACAAGATGTCTTGCCTGCAGTTTTAACCGAGGTCAGAGTTTAAACTAGCTTGACCAAGTTCCCAGGCTGCTTGCTTGCAGTTCTTAACCATTTCTTCTGCTAGCTACCTGAGCACAAGTGCCAGTTCATGGAGGCATGCCTTGGATCCAAACCACAACTTGCTTCAGGGTTGCCTGGCGTCACCTTCCAGGGAACCTCAGCATCTGGGGTTGAAAATATGACCTTACAAGTCAGCTTGTCCCAGGTCAGGTTTGTGGAGAGAGGAAATGTTTTGTCTCTGGAGCAAAATCAGGGTCTTAATTTCTAAATCAAACCTCTTATCTGCAATTTCCTTCATCACTCATTTGACATACATCTCCAAAAATCAAGTCAGATAATTATCATACATTGGAAGATTGAAACAGTATTCGGACCAAGTTTTTAAAAACTTACGTAAGGGTTTAGATTTCTACCCCAACTGTCCCAATATTGAGTACCCCCAGTTCAACACATGGGTCACCACTGTCTTAAGCGTAGACAGCCTAGGTCAGAACTCTCATAGTTCTGAAGTTCTTGAGAATTATAAACACCCGTACAAGAATCTACTCCCCACTGTTATTACCTTTTAGTTTACCATTTCTCAAAATAAAACTACTGTTTATCTCATAAGTAGTTGATCATATTACTGGATCATATGATAATAATTGATCGTATTACTAGAAAGAAGTTGCCTTTCGCAAGTAATCATCTTCCAGAGAAACCTAGTCCTTAAAGGGGTCAGCACCACAACAAAAGCACATGGACCATCACGCCTTCCATTCATTAGCAGAAAATTGAATTAACTTGAAAATACATTCCTTCATCAGCACATGCTCAAAATCATTGAACTCCCTCCCTAACAGCACAGTATGATTATCTTCAACAGACAGGTGACAGCAATTTAAAAAGTGACTCACCATTACATTTCAAAGGCTGTTTTAAAGTGGTAAACTGAATTGTCCACTGCGTTTTGTGACAGTTCACAATTCAATTTGCTTTTACCAAAGAGGTCATCTGAAAAATTATTTTAAACCATTTGCTCCAAATAGGTGATGGCTAAAGACCAGGCACATTGCAGATTTTGTTTCTCATTTTCCGAAAATTTATGAGATACATCACAGTCTCTTAAGTAATCATTTTAAAAGAACAGTCATTATTTATCTTAACATGCTTGTATTTTGTGCATTTTGTAATTTTAGAATATCTGTAGCTTTACAATACTAACCAGTCTTTTATTCAGCCAGTCTATGTGATCATACAAAAGTGAACCTCCAAATTCTTCTGTTAACTGGCATGGTTCTATATAGCGTGTAAGCTTGTTGGCAGACACCAAAATTACCTGTTGACAACAGAAATAAGTTAGCTAAGTAAACATTTGCAGCCCTCCCATTCTGTCTTTTTAAAAGCCAAAATAGCTATACTATATCGTATTTACTTGATAACCCAGTCAAAATTCTAATTGAAATTTTTGTGCATAATCCGTTTTTCACTGAAGAAAATTCTACTAATGACTCAATCTATGGAATCTCATGAGTATACTGTCCTCATATCCATATAGCTGAATGATACCAAACCACAAAAAATTCAGTCTCTGGTTTAACACAATCTGAATTAGATTAATTTGATCCAAATTTACACTATTGAATTTGCTAGACTGGCTCCATTGTTAGTCTCAGCAATCAAGTTCAAGTTTATGTTACAATACAAGAGTCTCAAAATAAAAACCCCCCAGCTCCAGGTCATAAAAATAAACTTATTTTAACTGGATCCATAGAAGCATTCTGGAAAAGAAGCACCATGCAAATAATATCATGTGTTGACCCAATTAGAAGGTTTCAGATTCTGTTGGACTCTCAATCTTCAGCAATAAAATTGTAAAACACACAACTACACTAGTGCGATCTCACACCGAAAGAGAGAGAGATAAAGTACTGAAGTCTTTCATATAGAAGTGTTAACACCAACTTCCTTGAGGATAATCATGCTTGTCAACATTTCAGCTGTCAGTTCACATGTCAGTTTGGACCTGCCAACTGGGAAGTACTGCAATGTTATGTGCAACCTTCCAAGACTGACTTGTTGTTCTTAACGATGAATTCTAACATTATAAGCCAGCTAAGTGTAAAACTGTGTTAAAAAATCTTCAAAAAATATGTTGTATCCCCAACCAAGAATGTTCATTATTAAGCAGAAATGTCTGGATGGAATATAAATGAATTTATAAGATGAACAAAATTGGAGGAAGATACCAAAAGAAAAAATGAATTCAGAATTGCATTCCTGAAACTATTTGAAGGCTTGGAAACCGCCAACCACATCAGGCTTTCGACGCAGAAATGTCAAATGCCCTTATGATAAAAAAACTTATGATAAAAGTGAGAAGGAAATGGGGAGAAGCGCAATGCTTCAACAATGGATTACTTTGTTAGTAACCAGATCTATGATGCGGTGCTCTGATACACTGCCTGTTCCAAATCCGTTCGGTTCTACACGAACTTCTATCAGCTTTACTCAACTGAACAAACCTGTACAGCAAGAAGTACACACAATGGCAACGTGGATGAAAGGTTGGTAAAACTTTCACAGATTGACATGCTCACAAAACAAGAAGTACTAGGACATGTCTGCAGAAGTTCCTCAGGGTAGGGTCCTAGACCCAACCATCTTCAGCTACTCCATCAATGACCTTCCCTCCATCATAAGGTCAGGAATACGGATGTTCACTGATGATTGCACAATGGTCAGCATCATGCACAACTCCTTTGATACTGAAGCAGTCCAAGTCCAAATGCAGCAAAATCTGGACAACATTCTGGCTTGTGCTGAAGTGTGGCCAGTAACATTCATGCCACACAAACGTCAGGCAATGATAATCTCCAATTGGAGACACAATGAAACTATTGCCATTTGGGATTCAAGAAGATTACCATCACTGAACACTGCGCCAAAATCCTGGGGATTACTATTAACCAGAGGCTGAACGAGACCAGCCATATAAATCCAGTTAGTACAAGAACAGGTCAGAGGCTAGGATTCCTTCAGTGAATAAGTCATACGCTGAATCCGAAAAAAACTTGTCTAACATATACAAGACATGTCAAGGGTGTGATGGAATACTCTCCACTTGCCTGCATGGGTACTGTTCCAAAAACACTCAAGAAGCCTGACACCATCCAGGACAACACAGGATACTTGACAGGCACCACACCCACAAACATCCATTCCCTTCATCTCCAACACTCAGTTAGAGCAGTGTTTATCATCTACAAGATGCATTGCAGAAATTCACCAAAGATCCTCAGACAGCACCTCTGAACTCATGAACACCTCCATTTAAAAGGACAATGTCACCAGCAGAAGATCCCCTCTAAACCACTCACCATCCTGACTTGGAAATATATCAGCGTTTGTTCAATGTTGTTGGTTTCAAATGCTGGAAGTCCCTGCTTAATAGCATGTGGTTCTACATACAGCACATGGACTGCAGCAGTTCAAGAAGGCAGTTCATGACCACCTTCACAAGGGCAACCAGGGACAGGCAATAAATGTTGGCACCCACATCCCATGAGTAATTTTAAAAAATGGAAGATTTGTCCTTTTAACAGCTATTTAGATGTTACTACTTTAACCACCTACCCGGTGGAATCATGTCGACACTGAAGTTATTCCAGAAGACACTGTCAAGTATTTAGGAATGCATCATTTTTCGTATGGAAAATATCTTAATCCACAGTTCAACAAAAATATGGCCAGTGAGCAAGAGAAGTCCTCATAATCTTACAGGATGTAGAATTAACAATAAATGGCATGTGAACATTCTCAAAACTCACAATAAGGTATGTATGGCACATTATGCAAGCAATGGGAATCTCAGTCTACCCTCAGAAAACAAAAGCCAAGAAGACTTCCCTCCATCCAGAAATATGACAGAATTATAGAATCTCCTGTGAATGGTGAACGAGTGGCCAAACTTTCTACAAGCTCAAATGAACAAACTTTTCAAGAAATTCCTTAGGCAATCATTTGAGAAGATAAAATGAATGTTAATTTCTTCTGAGATCTTAGCTCTCAATGGCCCAGACTTTCTGATGGTCAGCCTTTTGACATTGAAGGTGCCAGTGAGCAATACCTTTATCCCTGGATCCCTCCGAAACTGCCAATTTAAATCAGAGAGTTTCAATAAAATTAAGCAAGCAGTTACTCAGGAAATGTTATGCTATTACATACATAGTCTAGCTCCTGAATAACTATCCAACTTACCCTTTTAACTCTCACACTCCCAGAACCTAACCTATAATCCTTTTCGCCTTCACCGGATTCAACTCCCCCACCCCCAACAGACCTGACAACAGGCCAAAATTACCACCCCATTATTACTAGACCTGAAACCCCCAAGATCCGATACCCATCCTCACCCAACCCAGTGCTGGATCTAAATTTCACCCACCTACCCGGACTAGCCCTAAACAGTGCATCACTTACCTGCCCCTTTTCCATCTTGCACCCTACCCACTTGACACTCTACACTCTCTTTCCTCTTGGTATCCTGCCTCTAACCGCAGGCACCCTGCTTACCTAGCACACTACCCAACATCCTACTTAACTGGCACCCTCCACTCCCACCTGCCTGGTACCCTATCCTCCCAACACCCTAATATAACACGTCTCTTTCATGCCTACTGTTTGACTGTCAAAGTGCCTGTCAAGACCATTAAATTTCAGAATATGCCAGCTAAGTGCTGTCAAAAGGGGGCATTACCTGCCCTCCCCTGACAGTTATGCGCTACGAAAGAATGGTCAGGATAGAATTACGGCTCCACATTTCTGAAACAGCTATGATCAGAATCTCTTCAAAAATGCAATGCTCCCTCCTTTCGTTCAAAAGAAGGGTCAGATACCAATATGAATGTGATTGTCATTTCTTGGAAAATCCAGCACTATTAACTTAGCCCTGCACTCATCCCTGGAACATCTGGGCATCAAAGACACCTACGTCAGACTCCTACTCATTGACTACAGCTCCGCCTTCAACACCCTTATCCCCTCCAGTCTGATCTCAAAACTCTGTGATCTTGGTCACGGCTCTGCCCTCTACAACTGGGTCCTCAGCTTTCTGACCCACAGGCCACATTCAGTGAAGACAGGTAACTGCACCTCCTCCACAATAACACTCAACACTGGAGCCCCCCAAGGGTGCGACCTCAGCCCCCTACTGTAATCCCTTTCTACGTACGACTATGTCGCCAAATTCCTAATGAACACCATCTACACGTTCGCTGACAACACCACCATAGTGGGACAGGTATCTAACAATGACAAGTCAAACTACAAAAGGTAGAGGCTTGGTGACATGGTGCAATGAAAACAATCTCTCTCTCAATGTGGCCAAAACTAAAAGAACTAATCATTGACTTCAGAAAGAAAGGAGGAGAACACGCCCCCATCCACGTCAATGGAACAGAGGTTGAGAGGGTGAACAGCATCAAGTTCCTCAAAGTGACGAAAACTTACAACCTGTCCTGGACTTCCCATGTAGATATGACAGTCAAGAAGGCATAACAATGCCTCTTATTCCTCAGGCAGCCCAGGAAATTTAGCATGTCCATTAGGTCCCTCACCATCTTGTACAGATGCAGCATTGAAAGCATACCATCTGGGTGCATAACAGCCTGGTATGGCAACTTCTCTGCCCAGGACCGTAAGAAACTACAAAAAGTGGTGTGCACATCCAAGATCATCATCGAAGCCAACCTTCTATCCATGGACTCCATTTACATGGCTCGCTGCTGCGAAAGGCTGCCAACATCATCAAAGACCCATCGGATCCTGGTAATGATCTCCTACAACTTTTTGCATCATGCAGAAGATACATAAACCTGAACATACACACAAGCGTGTTCAGGAACAGCATCTTCCTAGTTGTTATCAGACTGATGAATGGACTCTTTAGCCTCAAATAACGCTGATCTTGCTAACATTGATATTGCCTAGCACATGTTGTACGCGATGTAACCTGTATGTCTCTGTCGAAGTCTTTTTGATCTGTACATCTTTTGCTTACTATGATGTGCCTGTACCACTCATAAACAAAACTTTTCACTGTATTCCGGTACATGTGACAATAAATGAATCATTAAATCAATCAATAAGAGATCAACCATTGTAGCAGTGATGCACCAGCTCAGAATTGTGGTGACTAGGAACAGTGTTCAAGATTTATAAAAACAGCGTCAGATGGCCAGTCTATAATGCGACATGGTTTCTAACATCAACTAAACAAGGCATAGATAAAGAATACCTGTATATATTCAAGAAAGTATCATACAACTACTGATGCATTATCAAGAATAGCTAATGATCAGTCGCAAAGAGGACTTACAAAAGCTTCAGCTTTTCCATCTCAAACCACTGAATACTTACCTGCAAAAGCAAGGAAGCTACAAGAAATCAGTCAAGTACAGGTGTGAGATGAGTAATCAATGCAGGTCTGCACTCTGTTTTGATAAGTGTTTTCAATATTCTCAGTCAAACAGTTTTTGAGCAGCGTAGCTATCATTGACAATCTCCTCAACTATGGTGAGAGGCTGATTGTACCATAAGTCCCTTGTCTTCGGATCCTATGGAAGTTTCAAGGACATCTAGGTAGCACGAAGTGTCAGGTTCTGGTACAGCACTCAATATGGTAGCCAAGTATATTATGATCATTGGAAAAGGTGCTTTCCAACTGCATCACCTATGCCATAATGAACAAGACTAGAAGCAACCACTTTTGGTGTCATCCTTTCAGTCTAGGCCTTGGGGGAAATGCCTTGGCATGGATTTGATTGATTGAGTTCATTTATTGTCGCGTGCATCTAAGTACAGTGAAAACGTAGAAACATAGAAGATAGGAGCAGGACGAAGTCATTTGGCCCTTTGAGCCTGCTCCACCATTCTTCACAATCATGGCTGATCATCCATCTCAACAGCTTATCTTGCCTTCTCCCCATACCCATTCGCCCCAAGTGCTATATCTAGTCACCTCTTGAACAAATTCAATGTTTTGGCATCAACTGCTTCCTATGGTAATGAATTGTACAGGCTCACCACTCTTTTGGTGAAGAAATGTCTCCTCATCTCCATCCTAAATTGTCTACCCCAAATCCTCATACTGTCACCCCTGGTTCTGGGCATACCCACCACTGGGAACATCCTCCCTGCATCTACCCTGTACAGTCCTGTTAGAATATTAAAACTCTCTATGACATCCTCCCTCATTCGTCTGAACTCTAGCAAAAACAATCCCAACCTAGTCAGTCAATCTCTCCTGATATGTCAGACCTGCCATCCCTGGAATCAGCCTGGTAAACCTTCACTGCATTCCTTCGAGAGCAAGTGCATCCTTCCTCAGAAAGGCCCTGTTTATTTGCAACAGCACACCCCTGCTCCTGTACTCGAAACCTCTTGCAATGAAGGCCAACATACCATTTACCTTCTTTACCACCTGCTGCATCTGTATGTTTACCTTCAGTGACTGATGCACAAGGACACCCAGCTGCACACTCCCCTCTCCCAATTTACAGCAATTCAAGTAGCAATCTGCCTTCTTGATTTTGCTTTCGAAGTGAATAATCTCACATTTATCCAAGTTATATTGCATCCGCCAGTGATTTGTCCACTCATCCAACCTGTCAAGATCATGCTGAAGGATCTCTGCATCCTCATCACAGTTCACCCTCCTACACAATTTGGTATCATCTGCAAACTTGGAGATGTTATATTTTGTTCCTTCATCCAAATCATTCATATATATTGTGAATAGCTGGGGTCCCAACACTGATTCCTGTAGCACCCCACTAAGTGTTTGCGAGCTTTGTTTGCAAGCAGTACAGGCAAATCATAGTAAGCAAGGACATACAGATCAATCGGGGAAAAAAATCTTGGACAGACTAAGGCATACAGGTTACATCGTGCGCTTGGCAAGATCCCATTAACAAGATCAGCATTATTTGAAGTTAGGGAATCCATTCATCAGTCTAATAACAGCAGGGAAGAAGCTTTTCTTGAACCGGCACGCTTTTGTATCTTCTGCCTGATGGAAGAGGTTATAGGAAAGCAATATCAGGATGGGATGGGTCCTTGTTGACTTTGGCAGCCTTTCCACGTCAACAAGATATGTAAATTGATTCTGTGGATGGAAGGTTGGCTTCTGTGATTGTCTAGGCTGCGCACACAACCTTCTGTAGTTTCGTACGATCCTGGGCCCAGCAGTTGCCGTACCAGGCTGTTATGCACCCAGACAGCATGCTTTTTATAGTATATCTGCAAAAGTTGGTGAGGGCCCTTATGGAAATGTCAAATTTCCTGAGCCGTCTGAGGAAGAAGTGGCATTGTTGTGTCTCTTGACCGTTGCATCTACGTGGCAAGTCCAGGACAGGTTGTTGGTTATCGTCGCTCCTAGGAATTTGACGTTTTCCACCCTCTCGACCTCAGTTCCATTGATGTAGATGGGGGCGTGTTCTTCCCCTTTCTTTCTGTAGTCAATGTTCAGTTCTTTAGTTTTGCCAACATTGAAGGAGGCATTGTTATTATTGCACCACGTCACCAAGCGCTCTATCTCCATCCTGTACACTGGCTCATTGTTGTTTGATACCCCTACTAGCACAGTGGTGCTGTCAGCAAACTTGTAGATGGCGTTTGTTCGGAATTTGGCAACACAGTCACGGGTGTGTACAGGGAGTACAGTAGGGGGCAGTGTTGACTGCTATCGTGGAGGAAGTGTAGTTGTCTATCTTCACTAATTGCGGTCTTTGGGCCAGGAATCTGAAGATCCAGTCGCACAGGCTGGAGCCAAGACTGAGGTCTCGGAGTTTTGAGATCAGTCTGGAGGGCATAATGATGTTGAAGACAGAGCTGTAGTCAATGAGCAGGGGTCTGACGTAGGTGTCCTTGCTGTCCAGATGTTCCAGGGATGAGTGCAAGGCTTGGGAAATGGCCTCCACTGTGGACCTGTTACGTCGGTAGGCAGATTGCAGGGGATCGAGGCAGGCTGGGAGACTGGAGGTGACGTGGGCCACAACCAGCCTCGCGAAGCACTTTATGATTATGGAGGTCAGAGCTACTGGGTGATAGTCATTAAGGTGCACTGCTTGTGTTTTCTTAGGTACGGGGATAACAGTGGTCTTCTTGAAGCAGGTGGGGACTTCGGCTTGTAGGAGGGAGACAGCTATTTGAATTTAAAAAAAATATTTCCTCCTAGTGGATTATTACTCCCTTTGAAGTATAGTGCTTACACAGGCTCACTTATGAAGCTATCACATCCTCCTTTAAAGGAGAATATTCTCAATACATGGTATCCTAGACACACAATCATCTCCAATAACATGCTATGGTTTGCAAACTTACTTCAAGTCCTTTGCCAAATTATACTGCTTTGTTCATGCCACAAACTCCCCAACACACACTCAGACCAACGAAGAGGCTGATTTGGGGGTGGGGGGGTTGGTGGGGGCGGTAACACAACCAAAACCAGCAAAGACTCTGACTTTGCACCATTAAGATACAGTTCCAAGCCATTACAAAACAGCCTGTGAACTCCAGATTAGCTGAAGACTCAGGACCCAGCTCCCCTTCCCCACACTTCCACTGACACCAAGTACCACCACGGAAGAGCAAAAAGTATAAAAAAGGAGAGGAGGCTGTTTATGCCATACAGCCCATAAACTGCCTGACTTAGCAGCCAGGGAAATGATCCGAGTCAAGGGCTAACGATAAGCCAGCACTGTCATTGAGAAGATGCAGCAACCAAGATCATGTTTGGCTAAAAGAATATTTTCAGATTCAAATGCCATGCTTCAATAGCACTCTGCACAAAACCACTGACAGGATGAGCCAACGACCCGCAGCAGAACAACCCTACAGAGTTAACAAGCATGGGGCTGGATGAACACAGCAGGTCAAGCAGCATCATAGGAGCAGGAAAACTTGACGTTTCGGGCCTAAACCCTTCATCAGAAATGGGGGAGGGGAAGAGGGTTCTGAAATAAATAGGGAGAGAGGGGGAGGCGGATAGAGGATGGATAGAGGAGAGGATAGGTGGAGAGGAGGCAGACAAGTCGAAGAGGCGGGGATGGAGCCAGTAAAGGTGAGTGTAGGTAGGGGGGTAGGGAGGAGATAGGTCAGTCCAGGGAGGACGGACAGGTCACGGGGGCGGGATGATGTTAGTAGATAGGAGATGGGGGTGTGGCTTGGG
>JAHRHZ010000145.1:35401800-35438482 GCA_024137785.1 Ginglymostoma cirratum | reverse complement strand
TGGGGGGAGGGGAGATTTTGAAGCTTGTGAAATCCACATTGATGCCATTGGGCTGCAGGGTTCCCAGGCTGAATATGATTTGCTGTTCCTGCAGCCTTCGGGTGGCATCACTGTGGCATTGGAGGAGGCCAAGGATGGACATGTCATCTGAGGAATGGGAGGGGGAGTTGAAATGGTTCGCGACTGGGAGGTGCAGTTGTTTGTTGCGAACTGAGCGCAGGTGTTCTGCAAAGCGGTCCCCAAGCCTCCGCTTGGTTTCCCCGATGTAGAGGAAGCCACAACAGGTACAGCGGATGCAGTATACCACATTGGCAGATGTAATTTTAACCCTACAGAGTTTCTTCTTTGCGAATTGAGAAACAATGACTTTCAGGCAATAAGAATGAAGTAAGAGAATGTACATTCTCAACAACTTCAAAGTGAAATCTATATCAGATTAGGAAGAATAGTAAGCCAACATAAAGGCTGTGCCTGTATACAGAGGCTTTCAAGAGGATATGTGCATATTATAAACACACCTAAGGGGATAAAGGGAGTGTGGATGAAAAGGCGAGAAAAGCAGAGAAAAAGATTAACCCCCAAGTGGTACACAGGGAGCTATGTCATTTATGATGTCATGAGTGGAATTCACACATTCACCTCGTGTCTGTGTGAGTTTCCACCAGGAGCTCCGGTTTTCTCCCACAGTCCAAAGATGTGCAAGTCAGGAGGACTGACCATACTAAAATACTAAATGTCTAGGGATGTGCAAGCTAGGTGGATTAGCCACGTAAACGTGGAGTTACAGGGATAAGGTAGGGGGCTGGGTCTGAGTGGGATGCTCTTCAGAGGGTTGGTGCAGACTCAACTGGCTGAATGACCTCTTTCTGCACCGTAGGTATTCTGTGATTCAATTCTATAACCATATGATAATGGTGACGAGTGAAGCGATAACAACACAAACCTCATGTAGAACCGTAATGCCTATTAGGTAGAATGGTGAATATAAACATTTGCCATCTAAGTCGGAGCATGCACTCGAAACATTGCCCAGAATCCCATTCAACAGACAGTTAAGAATAGTTAAGAATAAGGGAGACTATTTGAGCTATTTCTATCTAGAGTCGCCCTCATTGCTGTAATCAGCGCAATTTCAAAACTATCAGCGTGCATTTTCTGGAATTTGTAGATTAGTTAACAGTTAACAGTTAACAGTTAAGTAGTTAAACATGGAGGCCCACAAGTAGGTATAAGTGATTCTTCTTGACTCCAGGAGATGCATAGTTGTGGACCTCTAAAATGTAATCTATTCTTAATCACTGAACTGACAAGAAGTTACACTCTTCTGCTCTTTGTCTAACAGTAAAAAGTCTTGTTACAGTTCAAGTGAGGTGTAACTCGATTTTAACAGTATAAATTCATTGTTCTTTCTAAAACAGCCTCAATGGCTCTAAAAGATTAATTTTGCATTGCTCAAATATCATTTTCTTCTAAAGCAATAAAAATTCCCACATAGTATGCAAATAATTATTCTTTTGACAGTTTATTTCAGTTTCTAACTTCAGCCCATGTAGAAAAAGAATTGAAACAAAAACTGTGAATTCTGGAAATCTGAAACGAAAACAAATTGCTTGAGAAACTCAGGAATTCTGGCAGCAACTGCGGAGACAAAGCAGAGTTAACATTTCAGGTCCAGTGATGCTTCTTCAGTTATTATCTCGCTATGAAATTTAAAAATTAAAATGAAGGAATTTAGTCGTTCTTACTTCCTGGTTTCGTTCCTGAAAGTATACTGCAATATGGCTGGCTGCTTACCCTGCTTGATATCACTACTGCTGAACACCTGATGATTTCCTTGGCTTAGATCCATATTTAGAGTAACATCAGGAAAGGGGAATTTGGTGTTATACAGATCACTAGATTCTGCAGGTCTATTGAAGGTCAACAGTAAATACTGCTGCTTCACACCTGTTTATGAAACTTAGATCATTGTGTAAAAGTAATAAACCTATTATTTTTCTTCAGTATTTAATCCACTTCAGTGCATAAATAAAAAAAACTAAAAATGCCCAACACTATGACGTAGATCTAGTTTTCAGAAAAGCTTGATTACTCGCATTCTTCCAAATTTGAAAATCAGAATTATTTTAACTTCCTGAAAAATGTGAAACTATGAACATCCACCAACTTCATCCTTATTTAAAAGATCAATCCTATATCTTCTTAACAAAGATATCACTATTCAATAAACAATGACAATGACGAAAAAAAATCAAATTAATTAAAATGCTATTTTTTACACCAGCTCCAACAATAGGTTATTTGTACAACGTCATTTTCAGGAACACAGAAAGATGATATTTATAATCTGCTTACTGTAAACATTTGTTGTAGATTTTCCACAAATGTGATGGTTTTAATCTGTAAATACTCTGAAAAATCTGTAAATCTGTAAACCTGTAAAAACTCTGAAGACTTCCTATTTTCAGACACCGAGTAGCGCTATTAGAAATTAGTTTTGAGTTCTACATTGATAGTACATTTAATGAAAGTAAAGTAATATTGGAGACTCTAAACCAGATTAAAAATTGCAAGAACACAATACCCATGCTGGAGAACACATCAGTGTTCACATACCTCAAATCCAAGTCTATCTTTCTCCTTCCAGAAGCAGAAATGAGTCACTTTCTTGTCCCAGAATTCATCTGGTTTCACCACACAGACTAAAGACACCTCAGCAGGAATCACATTCTAGGTAACAGAAGAAAATCTGCGTCACTTTCATGCGGGAAGGACCACTTTTACATCTTTTCCCCAAAATTTTGCGATACTGGGAATATTACTTTACATTCATCATACCTGTAAAGAGAATAAACATATTATTAAGGTAATTCAGTTCACAACTGTCTTGTCTTCATTTCTTCAATACATGCATTGCTCGAGACATAAGAGGAAACTGCAAGGCACATATCAGAAGACCCGGGTTTCACTTCCACCTGCTTCAGAGGCTTGTAATGGGTTGAACAGGTTGATTAGAAAGTAATTCAGAGTTAGCTTTGGACTCATGTGGCATAATGGTACTGTACCCTGGGCCAGAAAATCCAGGTTCGAGTCCCAGCCATCCTGGAGACGTGTCTGCACAGGTTGATTGAAAACTAATTTATAGTTTCTGGCAGTGGCTCAGGTTGGTAGTACTCTTACTTCTGAGTTGAAAGGTGGTGGGTTCAGGACTCACTCCTGATACGTGAGGCAGAGAAATAAGTGGATACTTCATGCCATATTCAGGAAAGTTTTTGGGGATCTTACAAAGTAGCTGTAGTGTTCCTACCTCTGAGCCAGAAGGCCAGGGTTCAAGTTCGAGGTAAGAAAGAGAAAGACGACACCTATAGGACCGGACTACAGGCTCCCTGACAGTACAGTGGGACAGAGAATAAATCAGGTGATAACGAGCACGTAACAAAGGCGACTTTAGTTTTCATGTAGATTGGAGTAGTCAGGTTGACAGAGGAAGCCATGAGGAAGAATTCATAGAATGCTTACATGGTCATATATTATTTTCCATTTAGGACAGTTTCCTAGAACAATACTGTGGATCCAACCAGGGATCAGGCTATTTCAGATTTGTTAATGTGTAATAAACGTGTTTAATGAATTATCTCAGAATACAAGATTCCCTAGGAATAGTGACCGTAACATGGCAAAATTTAGCATTCAGATTGAGAGTAAGAAACTTGGGCTGGAAGCTAGGCTAAACCAAAATAAGGGTAATTTCATGGGGATGATGGCAGAGTTGACGGGAATGCACAAAAGGGGGTTAGTAGAAAAGATGATTGATGAACAATGACAATGACAGACTTCTAAAAACATAATTCAGCACCCACAACAAGGATATATCCCAGTGAGGAAGAAGGATTTTTAGGAAGGGAATAAACTTATTGCAGTTATTCAACAACATGAAGATGGCTGGAGTAAACCGGTCTATCATAAGACCATAAGGTCATGAGACACAGGAGTGAACTCCATGGGCCAAATGGCGTATTTCTGCGCCTAACTTGCATGAACTTATGGTAGGCAGTTTTACCTCTGCCAGCTTCATGTCACTGGAACACACAAATCAGTGCAATGCCTTACCTAATGGTGGTCATCAGATACCAAAACCCCCAGTTTGCAGCTGCCTAAATTCAGACACTAGGGCCTCAAAGCTGATTTGTACAATAACTGAATAACCTTTGGTGACATTGTTGCAAATCAATATTGCAGACTCTCCAGTCACAGATTTTAGTTGCCAAACCTCCTCAAGAAAATGCTAAAGACTGAATGTAGGAATAATTAATCATCTTTGAACATGCAACTTCTCAGGCAAGCGCATAACTCTAGGTCACATAACTCAATAACAATTGGCGATTTTGTCCTTAGTCCCGACCGAGATGCAACAGATTCTGAGGTACTACTGTATGCTTCATTAATCTGACATTTATCCAATTACAGCTAATTCTGCCATAGCATGTGTTTCGTTAACAAACATTGGCTGTAACATGATCGATGAATAATGGATGCAGTTTGGATAACACAAACTTTCTGCTGTCAGGTATAGCGATTTTCCATAGGGATTTCCCTATAAAGCGATTTTCTACAGTGCGAGGTCACACAAGACTGCAACTATTGTGTTATAGGAGAACTACCTGTACTCCAATACAAAAAAAGGGCTTGCGGCGGCAGCAGGAGCAACTTCCAAGCTCCGGCAGCAGCAGCAGGAGTGACTTCCGAGGTGACGACATTGTACACTTTTCACATAGCAATAAAACTTAATTCTAATTCTTAGGAGTGAAAATGCAAGTCACACACTGGGTTTGATTCTGGAAGTTTTGCCAGAAAAGCATAATGTAAGATTTTAGATTAGGACTCAAGTCTGGATTGGATCCTCTTTTCTCTCCTTAGTCAATGTTCTCCTTATGGTTGTGAAATCAAAAATAATAAAACTTCTACTTCTGCACTGTTCATTCTAGTCTTTCTCTTGTTCATTTTTGACTCGTGTATGTGCATGAATGTCAGTGAGCGCGCGGTAAGCCTCAACTATAATGGTGGCTCAGTTCTTCTGCAATATTCACAGTCAAGCGTTATACATGAATGATGACCAACTGGTTCCCTCAAAATAATACCTCAAAAAGCAAATACATCCGGAGTGAGACAAATTTGATAAAAAGTAATGTGTTTTAAAACACTGGAAATAATGAAGCTTCTTTCATCTTACTGTACCCTGACCAATCAGGGTACAATGACATGTAGTCAGATGTCAATATTATTCCCTAGATTTACCAGAATAAATTGACATTAATGTTTCCGGGTATGATTTTACCGTAGCTGATCAACAATGTAATAAATCTTCTATGGTGACATGTGCAGTGCATAGACACTTACAGCAGATTTAAATGGTGGTTTATTTTTGCCCTGGCACATACTTGAAACATTCTTAATGTCATGTTGCAGTCGCAGTAGAATGTTCGGATAGATCAAGTCATCAGTTTCAAAGTAAAGTAATATGTTCATGGAATCTTACAGTAAATAAAACCACCATTTGTCACATTGTGCTGGTCCAATTTAATCTCATACCCAAACTCTTCTCCGCTGTGACAATATTATGGCTTTAATAGGTGTTTTTTGTCGTTTTTTTTTAATATGAAGAAAGGTTGAGACAGAGGTACAGAGTAGTCTGTTCAAAGTAAATAAATTAAACAGCTTGTGAGGCCTTCAGGGCTTCTCTTTTTAAAAGTCAGAACAATAGAAGCAGCCTGAATGAGTGGGGGAAAGCTTCCACAGAACTACGATTTTTAGATTTAGCTTTCTGCAGTTGCTGAGGTATTGAATCTGGATGTGGAAGCTCTTATTCCCCTCTCTGTTACAGCTAAAAGCTGGGGTCTCTTCCTGCTGCTAGAATTGTATGTGAGACAGACAATCTATTTTATTTCATTTGTCTTTGTCAAAGGGATATTATTGTATTGAAATGGTTAATTAGTAGTTTTTCTATATTATTTTGTTAATCATTTTGATAGAGTTACAGTTAAGCCAATTTTTTCTTTTAATTTTATCTTTATTTTAACACTAGAGTAAAAGAAAACGTATTTTGCTTAAAGTTGAATAGTTTGACCAATCGAATGGCATCTTGAACACAATGCCTTACACTTTTAAAATAAGACAAAGTTAGGCTCTCGGCTTTCGTCTTATTATAGTTTGAAGGGGTTTAATATGGTCCAGAACTGGAAATGAACTCAATCTTGTATGTAAAATTGACTTTTCAGGTAGCACAATCTAAATACAAACAACACTCATGTAAAGTATTTTCCCTACGTTTCCCATTAGTTTCTTGTCACATATTTAATCTACAATCCCTGGCTATCCAGTCATTTGCCAGCAACATTCCTACTGAACTTTCTTCCTCCCACACGGATCTCCAAAGTTCCTGCATGCAACAGATGTCACACAGCTGCATGATGATTGATGTGCTCAGGACTTTCCAGCAGAGCAGTCACACAGACTGGAGGGAACATTGTTTGCCAGGGGAAACCATTCCTCCCTACTTGCTCTATCAAAACTCATTATCATTTTGAATATCTCAATTAACTCTGCTCAAGGAGGATAATCTGAGCTTCTCGAAAATCTCCATACGACTGGTATCATATTGGTAACTTCTTCGTGTCCTATCCCAGATCTTGATATCCTTCTGAAAGCCTGAATTGTACACAATATTCTGACAGAGGTTGAACCAAAAATTGGTAATGCTTTAGCCTTCCTTCTTTTTACATGGACTTCTTAAAAAACTGTTCACAAAATAAAGGAGATTGGAAAGGCCAACATTTATTGTCAATCTTCAACATGCCTACAGAATTTCACATAGGACATTCCAGGAATGTGAATCGATAATAAAGGAGCAGCAATATATTTCCAAGTCAGGTGGAGCATGACTTTGACAGCACTCATTGGTTATGTTTTTTTCTTAATTCCCTTATGAGTTTAGGTATCATCAGAATGGCCAGCATTCTCTGTCTGTCCCTCGTAACCTTGAACTGAGTAGCTTGTTAGGCCATTTCAGAGAACAGTTAAGAGTCACAAGTAGGCCAGATGGGCATGGCGTTGGCAGTGGACAATAATGATAGCTCATAACCAGATTTATTCCCTTGCCACTGTAACCCAAATCCAACACGATTGAACTTGGTACCCGCTCATGAAGCTACTGAAAATGTCTTCAAGTGATAAGGTTCTTCCATTGGCAGGGGCACTCCTTGAAGGCATTGCATATCTACAACTGGATTATAACCCAATTTCAAATAAACAAAAAAATAAATAAATAAATAAATAAATAAAAAATCAGTGGTGGACCTCGTATTGAGAGCTAAAAGAAAGGAGTGTCTTGAGGAACTGGGAGGGACTTGATTCAGAGGAAAGTAGGAGAACAAAGTAACAGTTGTACTGGAATATCAAAGCACCAAAAAAGGATCTAGCAGGGAGTAACAGGACAAGAATGATGACGAGGAAACAGAAAAATAGCAGATGTGGATACACAGGTTTGCAAATGTTGCATCAGGGTGGCATTAGTTGAATTGGAATTCTATACTTTGACAGTATTTGGAAAGTTGGACTGGAGTGTGATGCTTATATTTAGAAGCACTGCAAAGAGAGACCTGGAAAGGGAAGCTTCAAGATCTGGAGATACTTGGATGTGATGCAAGCAAGATGTCAGGAAGTGAACTTGGAAGGATAAAGGCAAAAAGAGAAAATAAGAAGTTTGGGGTGCATCTCTAATCATACAGTAATAGAACAGATTTTTGTCAGTGGTTGGCGACATTGAGATGTAGCAAAAGAACCATAGGATGGAGAAAGATCACAAAGCATGAAGCAGGATCATAGTTGGCAAGAGGAGGAAATTGACTGGCATTCAGAATAGGAGAAGCAACAATCCGTACAAGTCAAAAAATCAATGCCACTTACGAGGAAAGCAGCAGGAAGCAGCAAAGAAGTGGAGAAAAAAACCCAAGTGATCAGATTAGGTGAGGGCAAACAGTGTTAGAAGATGAAAAATCGTTATGCTAGGAGAGCTTTAAGGGGGAGCAAAAGAAATGTAGGGAACATCAGAGGGGACTAAAGGAGCAAAAAAGTGAATGCATCTTCTCTTTTCTACGGAAAACTAAATTATCAACCAATAAAATGCTATTCCTATACACACTGTCCTTTACGTGGCAAATTATTTCTCTTAGTGAGGAAAATGTCATTATGTTTAGCCTCAAGAAAAAAAAACTTGGAGGTATATTTTTTGATATTACGTTGCCAGTCCAGCTTAAGTGATGTCAAGAGTTAGCAACATTTACACTAAGCATTTCTGATTCATTGAGTTGCAAACTAATGCAATAAAATTATGTCTATTGCACGACTGAGATAGCAAGAACTGCAGATGCTGGAGTCAGAGATAACAAAGTGTGGAGCTCGAGGAACACAGGAGGCCAGGCAACATCAGAGAAACAGGAAAGCTGATGTTTCCGGCATGACCCTCCTTCAGAAAACTTTTCTAAAGAAGGGTCCCAACCTGAAATGTCAGCTTTCCTGTTCTTCTGATGCTGCCCGGCCTGCTGTGTTCCTCCAGCTCCACAATTTGTTATCTATTGCACTATAGATTTTTTTTTACTTGTTCTAAATTACAAAATAGATTTCTTTTATGTCAGTTATAATGTTAATTATTTTTGCTACCCAGAAGTCAGAAACTATGACATGATTTGCATCAATTCAGTTGTATAATTATATTAAAAATTTGGGTTCAAATCCTGAATGTGCTCATCAGTAGATACCGTGAGTATAAAGTCATGCTCTTGTTTGCAGAGAGCAACTGTTCGTTCGTAGGAATGGCCTTTGCTGCTCCGCTCAAATCTGATGGAGCCCAAGAACATCAAACATTTTATAGCCAAACAGAATGCCTGGCCTGAAAGATTGATCATATCTTCCTACAAAAAAGATTACTTAACAGAGGTCATTGATTTAATCCATTGGATTTACCACCATGCGGTTAGTTATCTGAACTATAGTGCCAAGAAAATTAATGAAGCATGGCCACTTACGTGTACAAACAGAACTTACTGCAATCGTACTAATTCCCTCAGTACGACATAGAATGGATCTTACAAAAAATTTAAACAGAATCCCATAACTTCATAAATGCTGAAGTTTCACTTAGTTCTAAATCTACATAAAGTTGAATATTAAAAAGTCATTTGGAGGTGGAATTTTGTCAAACAGTTGTGGATACTAAGCAGCCAAGAATTCATATTGCTCAAAGTTTCCCAGCACTAAGGGACAAGAGCCAAATATATAAGACTTGGCCCAATATAATAGTACTTCACTCCAAAAGCAAATAAGCCTCTCTTCTGTTTATACCTTTACTAAAACAGAGGAAGCATTTCTATGAATTTCATATTTAATCTAATTTATATGTTTTCAATAAGCTGAAAAGAGTAAAATACAAACAAAAATGTATTGGGTTAAAAAAAAGTCACAGTCATTATAAAACCCTCCACAATTTGTCAAATATTCAGGTGTCCAATTTCTTTGCAGTGTTTTCTCTTCAGAAACTATTAGTACTTGAGGTAAATAATAAGGTGTCTTCTGTACTACTACATATACTTTAATGGAAATGAATAAAACTAGATAAGACTTGAATTGAGTTACATGCATGTCTATTAGCTGTGAGGAAACCTTACCTGCAGCATCAGCACAACCGTCTTCACTACATTCCATTGAGATTTCCGGCCGTCCACTATAACTGTAAAGCCTCTGGCTTTACACTTATCACTGCAAGAAAGAAAATATCAACTTGAACACTGAAGGTCAAACAGAAAAATATCACAAATATATTTCGGCCTAGAAAAGAAAACCTTAAGTCATATTCTAAAGGTTTTAGGAGCTTCAATATACCTGTTAACTAACTTGTAACGTGTGCAATAATTACAAAAATCCCCCGCCAATTCTGGAAATCCTTCAATAACTGTAAAACTGTTGCAAGAAGAAAGCATTCACATAAATGAAATTTAAAGAAGAAGGCCTGAGTTTTTAAAATGTACAAAAATATACAAGGCTTTCAACTCAACATGCAATTGGGTATTGGATGAAGCCCATTGTCCAAAGATAAATTTAAGGTTCCAAGTTAGTTCAAACAAATCACCTTTATGATCTGCCCTGTGCATTTATCTTAAAATGAATTCAACTATTTTACAGCAGCAAGTCCTTCATTAGATTTTACCAAATTCTTCAAATTCATCGAGGGCACAGATCCAGATTTTAACAGCACAAAAACATTGTAAAGGCAGCACAAAAAAAAAACTCAATCTGCTGGTAAAATTAATGAGTAACTTCCTCTTTTTAATTTATAATTCTGCAGTGTTCATCAATAAACAGATGTCTTGGATTACTTCACAATGCTATGCTGAGATGAAAAGTGATGGGAATACAAAGGGCTGAGGGGAGAACTAGCTGGAGTGGACTGGGGGAGTTTAGCAGCAAAGACAGGTGAGACACAATGGCAAAAGTTTAAGAAAATAGTTCATGGCTCGTTGCAAAGGCATATTTCAATGAGGAAGAAAGATTCCAGGAAGGGGATAGCCGAATACGCTCATCCAAAAAGGAAAAAAAAAAACATGCGGCAAAGATGAGTCATTAGCTCGAAGATGGGAAAGTTTTGAAATCCAACAAAAGATAACCAGAAAACAATAAAAAGAGGGAGAAAACAAACTTTAAGCATACATTTGCAAGTAATATCAAGACAGACTGCAAAAGCCTCTTTAAATCCAGGAAAAGGGAAAGAGTTGCAGAAGTGAACTTTGAGAATTAAGCTGGGGGACTAATAATGGGGAACCAGGAAATGGCATATGAGTTGAAAAATAAAGTTGCATTCATCTTCACAGTCAAAGACACTAATAGCATTCTAACATTACTAAATATTTAAGGGACAAAGTGCTAGAGAAACAAATGGAGCTAACAACCAAAGCGTCCCCTGGATTTGGAACTGATGGATTGCATCCTAAGATATTAAAGGACATAGTTACAGAGACATTGGATTGATACAACAAGTGGACAGTAAGAGAAAGTAAATCAGCCTCACAATCACTGGATTCACAACATAATAAAACTGGAAAATTCAATGACCCTCAAAATTACCCAATTGTTCCTAACCATACTTTATGAACAACAGATCTCAGAACCAAGTTTATTGATTAAATAAAAATTAACATTTATTATTAATATAGTAGCTTTAGCAGATGAAAGCTAAATTACAAGGTAATCTAATTAATATCTATGATTTAAACTTCATCTTCTTTGATCATAACCCCCAGCTCACACACAGAGACTAGGCAAAGACTGCTGCCACAACATTTCCTATGTCATCTGCTGTCTAATTTCACTTCGTAATGCTCCTTAGCACATATTAGAATATTTAATTATATTTGAAGCATAAAATATTTCAACTATGTGGAAGTCAAGCATCATCTTAAAGAAAGAACAATGAGTAGCAAGATGACTGGAGGAAAAATACTGGGGAACATCAGTTCAATAGCACCAGGCCACAGTCTTCAATTAAGTGTTCCTTTTATTCCCTCGACCTTTTGTTCTCCAATGTTCTTCCTCCCTTCTAGAATCTCAATTCTTTGCCAAGGATCTAGGGGATTTACATATTCATTGTTCAGTTTCAGATTCACTGGTTACAGGCAAACAAACTGCAGGCGGCACGGTGGCTCAGTGGCTAGCACTGCAGCCTCACAGCGCTAGGGACCCGGGTTCGATTCCAACCCCAGGTGACTGCCTGTGTGGAGTTTGCACATTCTCCCCGTGTCTGCGTGGGTTTCCTCCGGGTGCTCCGGTTTCCTCCCACAGTCCAAAGATGTGCAGGCTAGGTGGATTAGCCATGCTAAATTGCCCATAGTGTTCAGGGGTGTGTGGGTTATGGGGGGATGGGTCTGGGAGGGATGCTGCGAGGGTCAGTGTGGACTTGTTGGGCCGAAGGGCCTGTTTCCACACTGTAGGGATTCTAATGAAACAGTCAGAGGAAAATACGTGACTGCCTCCAAGCCCAAGTTGCTTTGCTGCAGTGATACAGAGGCAGACCCTGCTTCTTCTAATCTGAAAACCTTCCACTCTCACACACATCAGATGGTCACTTGTCCAGGATCAAATCAGAGCACTGTCATCAGCATCCACAACTGGTCACAACTGCACAAACCGATCAGCAATCCATTACTGACTGAATCCCACTATGCGTGTACATGCCCATACATGCCATCTTATCTCTCCTCACTCCAAAGCAACAGTATAAATGCAACTCATAATGAGTTTCAATACACTGCCTTCAGAACTGTACAATTCCTTTTCCAGTCCTTTTCCCATTTCCCAAATGACTCTTACTACACAAACCTGAACAAAACAAAAAGGGTCTACTTGTCATGACCCACTAGAGAGACTACATAGTAGATCAAGCCCCACTGTTCCCCAAATTATCACAAAAAGTTAAAAGTTGAGTCAAACTATCCAAAGTTCCCAATTTACCAGATGACAAACTCATGTCAAAAGAAAACAATCACCAGGTTTCCATAGATAACATGAAAATAGCGTTATTACCAACTGATTGCCTTTAACCAATGGTATTTAGGTCATATGAATTGCAAACTTACAACTCTCTATAGTTTAAAGCCCAACCTTTTTTAAATTCCCTTCTTTACAAATAGATATACAAAGATAGATAAGGCATGCATATTGAGGAGGAAAGGGGAAAAGAAAGTCTGGGAACTAGTTTACTTGCACTAGTCTGGATCATAGAAGTTGAAGAGCTGTTTTCTTTTGGTTTCTTCCAATTCCTTTCAGTTCTTGGCTGTTGATACAAAGTTGCTTGCACATCGTAAGACCATAAGATATAGAGCAGAATTAGGCCATGCAGCCCATTCAGCCTACACCGCTGTTTGCTCACAGCTGAAATATTTCTCAACTCCATTCTCCTGCCTTCTCCTTGTAACCCTCAATCCCATCACCAAACAAGAACCTATTTTTCTCTGTCTTAAATACACTCAATGCCTTGACCTCCACAGTCCTCCACGGCAATGAGTTCCACAGTTTAACCACGCTCTGTTTGAAGAAATTCCTTCTCATCTCAGTTCTAAAGAGGGTCTTTTCATGCTGAAGCTGTACTCTCAGGTCCTAGTCTGTCCTACCTGTGGAAATGTCTTCACATCCACTCTATCCAGGCCTCTCATTATTTTCTAAGTTCCAATCAAATCGCCTCGTATCCTTTTAGACTCCATCGAGTACAGAGCCAAAGTCCTCAACCGCTCCTCATATGATATACACTTTATCCCCAGGATCATTCTTGTAAAATACCTCTGGAGCCCCTCCAATTCAGCACACGCTTCCTTACTGTTCACCATATTCCAAATGGAATCTGACCAGAGCCTTCTACATCCTTAGCAGCACATTTTTGCTCTTGAATTTTAGCCCTCTTGAAATGAATCCTAACATCGCATTTGTCTTCCTAACTGCCAATAAGAGACTCCTGAACTAGGACTCTCATGTCCCTTTGTGCTTCAGATTTCTGAAGCCTTTCCCTGTTTAAAAGTAGTTTATGCCTCCATTCTTCCTACTAAAGTACATAACATCACACTTTCCCACAGTGTATCCCATCTGCCACTTTACCTACTCTCCTATCCTCCCAAACAAACCTGCCCCTCCACCAACCTTTCTATCAGTTTCTTCGTCCAGATCATTAATGTATAACGCGAACAGCTGTGGTCCCGACACTGACCCTGCTGAACTCCACTAGTCAAGGGTTACCATACTGGAAAGGACTTGTTTATCTCTACTCTGCTTTCTGCCAGTGAGCCAATCCTAGATCAATGCCAGTGCCTTTCCCCTAACACTATGAATTCTTATCTTATTTAGCAGCCTCTTGTGTGACACTTTGTCAAAAGCATTCTGAAATCCAAATAGATCACGTGGTTGAATCTAATGACTTGAATAGGAACTCCATTTTAAATGGAGATATAATTGTAGACATAACATAATGACACTTTGCCAACAACTATTTACATTTAAAATGCAATAAAGGAAGATGGTGATGTAATGGTGATGGTCATATGACTGTACCGTTAATCAAGAATCCCAGACTAACACTTTGGGTACATGGGATCAAATCTCACCATGACAGCTGGTGAAGTGTCAATTCAGTTAATAATAAATTGAAAGCTAGAATTAAAAGCGCACTGGAAGTCAGTGGTGATTGTTGTCAAAATCCATCCTTCAGGAGAGGATATTTGCCCTCCTTACCAAGTCTCGCCTACATATCAGTTCAGACCCACAGCAATGTGGTTGACTCTGAAATGGCCCGAGCAAACCATTCAGTTCAAGGGCAAATAAGGATGGCCACAAATGCTGGCAGTGGCACATATGCCCCACAAAAGAACACAGAAAAAGTACAAATACAATCAGACTACACAAGTTCCCTTTCAGAAGAGGTATAGAGACTTCAGCCAGATAAGAAAGGATGGCGCGGTGACTAATTGATTGTTGAAGAGATGGAGTTTGCAGAGACTTTACAGAAGGATAGAGAGGCACAGGGATCTCAGAGAGAAAGACAGAGAGAGAAAAAAGTTCTTGGACTTATTTGCTGATAATGGAGTTGAGGTGTCACAGATAGATTTATAACAGGGGCAGAGATTTCTGCAGAGACTCGGCAGGTGTAGCAGGATCTGTGGCAGGAAAACAGATTCAATGTTTTGGGTCTATTTGGCTCCTTCATAACAGTCCTGAAGAAGGGTCAGTGCACTGGAAATGTTGCCTTTGTTTTCTTTCCAGTGACCCTTCTTCTGGACCTGGCACGGTGACTCCATTTGCTCTCCACAGGTGCTGCCAGACCTGGTGAGTCTCTCTAGTAATTTCTGTTTTTGTTTCAGATTTCCAGCATCTGCAGTTCTTTTTGTTATGGACAAATTTTGTTTTCTGATTCTCCATGATCAAATTCTTTTAAGACGTTTGGCCTGTGTTATTCTCAGAATGATTTGCCCCAATTTAAATAATCCACAAAGACAAGGAGAATCCAAAGGGATTTTATAAATACATTAAGGACAAAAGAGAGAACAGGGCCCCTGAAAGAGGAGCCCGGCTGCTTACGTGTGGAATCGCAGAAGATGGTGGAGATTCTAAACAAGCATTGTGCATCAGTGTTTACTGTGGAAAAGAACATGGAAGATACAGAACGTGGTGAAACGGACAACGACATCTTGAAAAATGTCCATATTACAGAGGTGGTGGTGCTGGGCAGCTTAAAACGCATAGAAAGGTGGATAAATCCCCGGAACCTGATCAGGTTGTAGACCCTAGAACTCTGTGGGAAGCTAGGGAAGTGATTGCTAAGTCCCTTGCTGAGATATTTGTATCATCGATAGCCGCAGGTGAGATGCCAGAAGACTGGTGGTTGGCTAACACGGTGCCACTATTTAAGGAAGGTGGTAAGAAAAAGCCAGGGAACTACACACCAGTGAGCCTAACATCAGTGGTGGACAAGTTGTTGGAGGGAATCCTGAGGGACAGGATTTACACGTATTTGGAAAGGCAAGGACTGATTAGGGATAGTCAACAGGTCTTTGTGCTTGGGAAATCACATCTCACTAATATTGATTGAGTTTATTGAAGAATTAACTAACAGGATTCATGACGGCAGAGCAGTAGACGTGATCTATGAAGACTTCACTAAGGCATTCAACAAGGTTACTCACGGTAGACTGGCTAGCAAGGTTAGATCACATGGAATACAGGGAGAACCAGCCATGTGGATTGAGAACTGCCTCGAAGATCGGACAGAGGGTGGTGATCCCGGGGATTTATCCACCATTTATGTATTTTAAACCGTCCAGCACCTCTTCCTCTGTAATATGGACATTTTTCAGACTATAGTCCTTTGCCCAGTGTGTGCCACAAGGATTGGTGCTGGGTCCACTGCTTTTCGTCATTTATATAAATGGTTCAGATGTGAACATAGAAGGTCTGGTTCGTAAGTTTGCAGATGACACCAAAATTGCAGCGTGGACAGCGAAGAAGGTGCCTCAGAATAAAATGGAATCTTGATCAGACGGGCCAATGGGCCGAAGAGCGGCAGATGGAGATAAAGTTAGATAAATGTGAGGTGCTGCATTTTGGAAAGGCAAATCAGGGCAGTAGTTATACACAATGCTAAGGTCCTGGGAATGTGCTGAACAAAGAGACCTTGGAGTGCAGGTTCACAGTTCCTTGAAAGTGGAGTCACAGGTAGATAGGATAGAGAAGAAGGCATTCGGTATGCTTGCCTTTATTGGTCAGTGCATTTGGGATAGAAGGTGGGAGGTCATGTTGAGGCTGTACAGCTCATTGGTTAGGCCACTTTTGGAATACTGTGCAATTCTGGTCTCTCTGCTGTAGGAAGGATGTTGCGAGACTAGAAAGAGTTCAGAAAAGATTTATAGGGATGTTGCCAGAGTTGGAGGGTTTGAGCAATAAGGATAGGCCGCACAGGCTGGGGCTATCTTCCCCGGAGCATCAGAGTCTGAGGGATTTTGTAAACCTTATAGATGTTTATGAAATCATGAGGGGCAAGGATAGGGTAAACATACAAGGTCTTTTCCCTAGGCTGGGGGTGTCAAAAACTAGAGGGCATAGGTTTAAGGTGAGGGGGAAAGATTTAAAAGGGACCTAAGGGGCAACTTTTTCACACAGAAGGTGGTACGTGTATGGAATGAGCTGCCACAGGAAGTGGTGGAGGCTGATACAATTACAGCATTTAAATGGCATCGGAACGGGTATATGAATACCAAGAGTTTACAGGGATATGGGCTAAATGCTAGCAAATGGGACTAGATTTATCTAGGATATCTGGCTGGCATGGTCGAGTTGGACTGAAGGGTCTATTTCCATGCTGTACATGTCTATGATTCTAAAACATCCACTGGCTCTCCTTTGTCCAATGTGCTTTTTACATCCTCAAAGGATGCTAACAGAATGGTAAAGCATAACCTCCCTTTGACGAAGCTTTGCTGACTCAGCCTTATTTCACCATTCGTTTCCAAGTACCCTACAATCTCATCCTTAATGATGGACTCTAAAATCTTAACAACCACCAAGACCCGGCTAACCGGCCCATAGCTTTCTGTCTTCTGCCTCCCTTCTTAAACAGGGCTGTTAAACTGTCCATTTTCCAGTCCTCTGGGACCCTCCCTGACTCCAGTGATTCCTGAAAGATCACCACCAACGCCTCTACAATCTCCTCAGACATCTCCTTTAGAACTAGTTAAGTCTCGAGATGGACATACACAATTCTACACATCTGGGCACAGATAAAGGTTCACATGAGATTGTACTTTTAGACCAGCAATAAACAGATTTGCTTCCACAAATTAGAGTTCCCTGATAGAATGTTCAGTCAGGAATCCAGCCACCATGTGTGCTAACAAAGCTGAAGGTTCATGTCCACAAATTTCTCCATTGAGTGTGTGTGGCTAACTTCATGGAGAACTATGTGCAACACTTCAAGTACACATAAGAACTATGTATGAGTATTCACTGGATGCATGCCACATTACATAAACTTGACCAGTTGGCAGCAGTGTTGGTACAGTGATACTTGAAATGCCAGTTGTATCAAAGCTGGTTGCCCCTCCAGCTATCTGGAGCACCAGCCAAGAGCCATGACTGTGTTGGAGGACGATGGCTGTCTCCCATGTCCCCCTGACTGAACCAGCATAAGGCAACTGTGCAGTAAGGCCCTGTGACAAAGATATTTCTTGTAATAACATCACCGAAAGTCCAGGCCCTGCTGTCAGTTGTAATCACACTCAGATGGGATTTGGCAACTTTTTCCCCTTTGTATTATCCATAATGCCAGTGGGTTGACAATTTCTTGCAATGCCCACCTAGTTCCTGGCCACTTTCCCAAATACTGTGGTAATCTATCAATACCCGTATGTTAATTGCCAAGTTTCCCCTAGGTCATCTACCTCTTCAATGAACCCATCCGAGTCCCTGTGCTGGGCTATGACTGGCTGATTGTTGAATTGCCAGCTGTATGTACCTGGTCTGACCCAGACAATCTGGGCAACCTACTTAAAATCTGAACATACCTCTCAAATAAGCTCTTTAGCCATCTTAATTGCCATGGTTGGATGAGGCAGGCTTTCAGTGTCATGTTTCCCCCTACCCTGATGAAACATGTTGGCTAATACAGGAAACGTTCAATACAGCTGTCACATATGTTTCATCACCACTCACCTCTGTTGGGTAATTCAAGAAAAAATTAAACCCAAGAATCTGCCAAAGGCCTTTGAAAAACACAACTACTGTACTGTCATTGAAAAAAAGAATCGCGGATGCTGGAAATCCAGCAAAAATAGGGATTGCTGGAGAAACTCAGCAGGTCTGATAGCATCAGTGGAGAGAAAGCAGAGTTAACATTTCCAGTCCAGTGAGTGCTGAAGAACTTCACTCTTTAGGCCTCTTTTCTGTGGCTTTCTTCCTCCTACTCAATGACAGTAACAAATAGCATAGTGCCAGTAAAATAACCCTTCTTATTTCTCAAACAGACCAGAAAAAGGTGTCAGGATTTATAGGAAAAGTATGGCTGCACAACTTCCTTGAATTGTTGAGTTTCAGCTAGTTCAGGTGACTATAGAATACTATGTACCTGAAAATCAGTCTGTAATTTAATAAGAACTCGTCTGACTCTGGATCAGAAGATTGCGTGTTCGAGTCACATCAGGCTCAGAAAGCATTACTTCACCTCAAATTCTTTGGGGGCCCTCTTGTGGCACAGTGGCAGTGTCCTTGCACCTGGACCAGAAAGGCCTGGGTTCAAGTTCCACCTGATCCGGAGGGGTGTAATAGCATTTCTGAACAGGTTGATTTGGAAAAATAGGTTAATTTTAAAAAAGAAGTTTTGACCAGCTTAATGATAACAAATTAATAGCTTGTGTATAGAATCTAATACGAAGTGAGATGAGAGATCAACAGATGGAGTCTAATGATGAAAAAAAATTTGGGGTCAGGATAATTAGACATTTCTCTCATTAACACACAATTTTCCACAATATTTCACACCATACATTTGCTTTAGTTGCCCATTGTACATGTCTCTGGGCACAGACACACATGCACATCTGAAGTAAAAATTCAGTGTTTTTTGCAATGGAAGAATTTAAAAGTCTGCCTTCAGTTTAGCTTTAAACTTCAAAAGCACAGATCCTATGTACAACTGACAAATATGCAAGAAAGGTAGACAGGATGAATAAGGATAAAATATTAGTTCTTTGCTGAATAACACTTATCATCATCAGCCCTTGATGAAATACAAACAAGCCATTTATCTCAAAAATCCCGACAGTTCATTTCACAGTTCTCATAGTGTAATACTTGCAATAAATTCTTATAAAATGCATTTTCACAATGCATTTGACTCATCACAAAATAATCTCCACAGATACTCACCACACCTGACAAAACAAATTTAATTGCTATCAGTGACAAAAAATTGTAGATTGAGCAATAATTTGTGCTATTGCGTTTGTACTTTTTAAAAAAATACAGCTAGAATGCATGAAAGAAAAATCACCTCGGAATGCTGAGCAAGTAATCCAAAGTGACACTTAGCTCATCCATGTTTGTTTGCTCTGAACATAGTGGAATTGTTAGGATAAGGCCACTTCTTCTGTCTTTGCCACCTGAAAAGCAAATATTTTTTGTCAGCACATTATAATGGTAAATCAGTCCGAAAAACATATCATTATAACAACGGAACAAAATTTATTGGAAGAAAGTATTATAGGTAAGACAGACGAGTTAAGGGTGTGCATTGACATGCGAAATTGTGATGATGTTGCTGTCAAAGAGCTGTGGTTGAGGGACAGGCATGACTGGCGCTCAACATGCCAGGTATGGGATCTTCAGGCAGAACAGTGTAGAATGTAAAACAGATCACGTTGCATTATGAATTAACGATTCAGTGACTGCAGCAAGGAGGGACAATATCTTATAAATGTGTTCAAATGAGGCTTTGATGAGGCTTTGTGAAGAGCTCAAGAATAAAAAGGGGGCAGGGCACACTGCTGGGAGTATATTACAGACCTCTAAATAGTCAGCAGACAATATAGGAGTAGACGTGTAGACAGTTTAGTGAGGTATGTAAAAACAATAATAGGTTAATTATATTAGGGAAATTCAATTTCTTCAACATTAATTAGGAGAGTCATAGAGTGGAGTTTGTGGTGGTGGTTGGGAGTGGCAACAGATTTCTTCAAATATATTCAGGAAAGCTTTTATATTAACATGAGGAATGCTGCTATGCTGGGGAATGAAGCTCGGCAGGTGTTCAAGGTAGCAGCAAGAGAGCATTGCAGCGATAGCGGCCCCAACATTGTACATTTGAAGTTTGTTATGGAAAAGGAAAAGGAAAAAGATGGTCTGGAAAAAAGGATTGTGGACTGGGGGGAGGGTAGGTTTTATTAAAATAAAGCAGAATACGGCCAAAGTAGACTGGGAATAGCTACTTCTGAATAAAGATAAGGTAGAACAGTTTGGGGGTGCTCAAATGGAATTGTGAGATTCCAGGCCCAATATGTTCCTTTTAGGGCAAAGTGTAGGAGCAACAAGCCCAGAAAATGCGGAATCTTGGTATATTCATGACTAGATAAAAAGGAAAAGAGAGGCTTTTAACAGGTACAAAGGAAGGAAATCAGCAGAGGTCCCAGTGAAGTTTGAAAAGTATGGCAGGCTTGGGGGGGGGGGGTGGGGAAGTAGGGGCACAAGAAAGCATTCAGGAAACAAAAAGAGGGGGCATGATTAGGGAGAATTCCAAGATATCCTGCAAGTACATCAAGGGGAAGAGGATAAAACAGGGAAAAAGAGTACGGCCCATTAAGGACAAGGGCAATCTATTTGGATGGTTGGGTCCCTTACTATTAATGATTTACAGAAACGACATAGGAGTAAACATGGGAGCTGGGATTGCCTGTTTGGGGATAACGATAAGGAAATTTACGGATGACACAAAGATTGGCTGGGTGCTTGCCAGTGAGGAAGATGGTCTGAGGTTACAGGAGGATATAGGTGGATTGGTCAGATGGGCAAATCAGTGGCAGATGGAATTTAACCCTGATAAGTGTGAGGTGATGCACTTTGGACGAAGTAACAAAACAAGGCAGTATTCAACAAATGGCAGGACACCAGGAAGCTTAGATCTTGGGGTTGCTTGTGCACAGATCGATAAAGGAGGCAAGTCAAATTAATAGGATAAAAACCGAAAGAACTGCGGATGTTATAAATCAGGAACAAAAACAAAGTTGCTGGAAAAGCTACCAGGTCTGGCAGCATCTGTGAAGAAAAAAAAAATCAGACTTAATGTTTTGGGTCAGGTGACCCTTCCTCGGAACTAAATTAATAGGATAGTTAAGAAGGAATGCGTGACACTTGCTTTTATCAGTCATGGATTCGAGGAGCAAGGATGTTATTATGGAGCTGCACAGGACTTTGGTTGTGCCATAACTGGAATACTGTATGCAGTTCTCGTCACTGGCTATTGAAAGGATATGATTGCATTGGAGCAGGTGCAGAAGATTCACCAAGGTATTGCCAGGATGGAGCAATTTAGCTGTGGGGAGAGGCTGGATAAACTCAGGTTGTTTTCTTTGATGCAGAGAAAGCTGATGGGACTTGACTAAGGTATATAAGATTATCAGCAGCGTGGAGGATAGAAAGCAGCTGTGCCTCTTAGTTGAAGGCTCAATATCAAGGGGGACACAATTTTAGGTGAAAGGCAGCGATTTGAGGAAAATGTTTTTTTCCCACCAGAGGATGGTGGGAATCTGAAATGCACTGCCTGGTCTGGTGGGAATCTGAAAAGCACTGCCTGGGAGGGTAGTTGAGCTGGGAAACCTCACAACCTTTAAAAGTACTAGATAAGCACTTGAAATGTCATAACACTGAAGAGTGTGAGCCAAGTGCTGGAAAGTATAAGACCATAAGAAACAGGAACAGGAGTAGTCTGTTCAGCTCCTTGAGCCTCCTCTGCCATTCAACAGAATCACAGCTAATCTGATATTCCTCCTGTCCACTTTTCTATATTTTCCCAACAACTGTTGAATTCCTGACTGATCAAGAATTTATCTATCTCAGCCTTAAATATACACAGCTTTCTGTGGCAAGGCATTCCAAAGGCTCACAATCTTTGAAAGACAAAATTTCTCACCTCAGTCTTAAATTGGCACCTGTTTATTCTGAGACTACATCCCCTGGTCCTAGACTATCCCATGAGGGAAACATCCTGTCAGCATTTACCCTATTAAGCCACTTAAGAATCCAGCATGTTTCCATGAGATCACTTCACTCACTCCAGTGAGTAGAGTCCTAATTTGTTTAGTCTTTGCTCATAAGACAATCCTTCCATTCTGGGGGTCATCCCTGTGAACCCTATCTGAAGTGCCTCCAACGAACGTGGAACTAGCCTATAATTAGATTACCTTTGTGTTGGTGCAGACTTGATGAGCTGAAGGGTCTCTTCTATACCACGTGCTTCTAAAAATTTGGACATTCCAACCCTTTGTTAGGTACAATGATATTTTCAACGACTGGGTTCTTTAATTAATTCTTTATTCTTTAAATTTAAATAAAACTCTTTATTTAAATGTTACCACTTTTTTTTTAAAAAAAGCCTTGCATCTAATACGGAGTTCAGCTCTTGATATATATTCATTGCTTGTTTCTGGACTCATCATCATTTCTTAAAGATTACTTTCTTCCTTTATATAAATACTTCTATTGGGAATGGAATAGGTCTGAATTTACCTCATTTTATCCAATAAACAAATTCTCCCACCAGACCAAACAGAAATATTTTCAATCAGCATATGCTAGCTAATGTTACACAATATGTGTAATCACTTTAGTGCCTTTAGTGTAATGAAATGTCCTAAGGTGCTTCGCATAAGTATTATAGTGAGCTTGCCAATTGGATACGAAATTGGCTTTCCAGTAGGTGACAAAGGGTGGTAGTGGACAGTCATTTTCTAGACTGGAGGCCTGTGACCAGCAATGCTCCATAGCGATTGGTACTTGGTCCACTTTTGATTGTCATTTATCGAAGTGATTTGGATGAGAATATAGAAGGCGTAGTTAGTAAGCTTGTGGATGACATCAAAATTGGTGATATGGTCAACAGTGAAGGAGGCTATTTAAGATTACAGAAAGAGCTTTTTACCAACTGGGTCAATGGGCTGAGGAGTGGCAGATGGAGTTTAATTTGGATAAATGTGAGGTATCGCATTTTGATAAAACAAACAAGGGCAAGACTTATACAATTGATGGTAGGACCCTTAGTTGTGTTGCAGAACAAACAGACCAAGGAATTCAGGTATATAGTTCTTTGAAGTTTGTGTCGCAGGTAGACAGGATGGTTAAGAAGGCATTTAGCACACTTGCCTTCATTGCTCAGACCTTTCAGTATAGGAGTTGGGATGTCATGTTGAGGTTACACAGGACGCTGGTGACACTTCTTCTTGGAGTACTGTGTGCAGTTCTGGTCAGCCAATTATAGGAAGTTTGTTATTAAACTGAAGAGGATTCAGCAAAGATTTACCAGGCTGTTGCCAGGAATGGAGGGTTTGAGTTTAAAAAATAAAGGTAGATACTTTTTTCAATAGAGCATAGGAAGTTAAGAGGTTTGTAAAATGAGGAGGGGCATAGATAAGGTAAATAGCAAAGGTCTTTTCTCTAAGGTGGGGGAGTTCAAAACGAGGGGGCATATTTTTAAGGTGAGAGGAGAAAGATCTTAATAAAAGGACATGACGCAACTGTTTTTAGACAGAGTGGTTAGTGTGCAGAATGAACTGCCAGAGGTGAATGCAGGTACAATTGCAATGTTTAAGACATTTACATAAGTACATGAATAGGAAAGGTTTGGAGGGATATAGGCCAAACACAGGCAGGTGTAACTAGTTTAGCTTGAGAACATGGTCAACGTGGACTAGTTGGATCGAAGGGTCTGTTTCCATGT
The DNA here is from genome assembly GCA_024137785.1 of Ginglymostoma cirratum. Lineage (NCBI taxonomy): Eukaryota > Metazoa > Chordata > Chondrichthyes > Orectolobiformes > Ginglymostomatidae > Ginglymostoma > Ginglymostoma cirratum. The sequence goes on along the minus strand of JAHRHZ010000145.1, from coordinate 35,414,421 downwards.
TGTGTGACTATAAATTAGGACACTGCGCTATGAAGGAGAAACTGAGGCCTCAGCTGAAGCACCTGGGTCTTGAAAAGGGGCCAATAATGGAGGCATTCCCAATCCCTCACCTGAGGATTGATGAGGGCAAGGTACCAGCTTTCCTCCATGCCAGACCCCTTTGCTGAAGACTGGGGCAGGAAGTGAAACTTAATGACCACTTAAGGACTTCAACTGAGATAAGGAGGAGCTCTCTGGAACTTGACAGTAAAGTAATATAGGAGATGGTAGTCTATTGGATCAGTAGTCCAGTGATATGACCAAAGTGCTACTCTAATGTTCTGGAGATACGGTTTTGAATCTCACCATGGCAGACAGTGACATTCATATTTTTATTGAATTTGGAATTAAATGCTAGCCTAATGGCAACCAACTAACCATTGTCACAAGTACACATCTTGTATGTCTTTAAGGGAAGCAAATCCACCATCCTACCTAATCAGGTCCATGTGACAGCTGACCCACAGTGGTGTGGTTGAATCTCAATGCCCTATGAAACAGCATAGTCAACCACTCAGTTCTACAAAACCACTACAGAGCTTAAAGGAATGAAAGCAGATCAGATGGCAAAACAAGTGCAAACACAGCCAAGGCAACCCTGCAAAGACCCTTTTCCTAACACGTGGGGGCTTGTTCCAAAATTGACGTAGTTGTCCCAAAGACTAGTTAAGCATCAGCCTAACACAGTCGTACTCACAGAATCATACCTTACAGACTATGTCTCAGACACCACTACTGCCATTCCCAACCCTGGGCATGTCCTGTCCACTGGCGGGTCAGACTCATTAGACACAGCAGCACAATGACATATAACTCCTTCCCAGTTGTAATTGGAGTCCTTAATATCCGGTCTGGACCCACGAAATCTCATGTCCAAATATATGCAATAAATCCCTCTGTTGATTTCTACTTAAGCTCTGAAGTACTGCCATGATGGTGGGAAACTAAACTAACAGTTGGTGAAAGCTCCACAGATACCCCCAACCTCAAAGATGTAGGAGATCAGCACATTAGCGCAAGATAAAGAGCTTGTACTCATCTTTAGCCAGATTTGCCAAGTGGATGATTTGTCTGTTGCATTCAGATATCACGAACATCACAGAATCCAGCCTTCAACCAAATGACGCACTGATATCAGATAGAAATGGCTGGAAGCTCTGGATACTGCAAAGGCTGTGGACCCTGACCACATTCCAGCAACAGTACTGCAGACTCCTGCTCCAGAACTAGCAACCTCTTGCCAGCAGTAATAATACAGCTCATCACTGCCATCTACCTAACAATATGGAATATTACTCAGGCATACAAATATACAGCTTAGAGGGAAAATTGATCCTGGGCACAAAAGTCAGGAAAAATCCAACAAGGTCAAAATACCAGCCAGCCAATCAGCTTACTCTCCATTGTCAAAGGGATGGAAGGGTCAAGACATATCACACTGAACATACAAAGGAATAATCTGCTGATACTTAGTTTGGGTTCCACCAAGAGTATTTGGCTCCTGGCCTCATTGTAGCCTTGATCCAAGAATGGACAAGATTAAAAACTGAAATTCAGAATGTGAGTGACTGCCTTTGCAATCAAAAGGTCCATCTAACCACATTTGGCATTAAGAGGCCTTAGAAAAACTGGAGTCAATGGAAATCAGAGTAAAACCCTCTACCGGGCAGTCATATATAGCACAAAGGAAGATGGCTATCATTGTTGGAGATCCATCATGTCAGCTCAAGGCCATCACTGCAGGAATTCCTCAAAGTTGGTCCAACTATCTTCAACTGCTTCATCACTGACCTTCTTTCCACTGATAATTGCAAGATGTTCAGCATCTCTGCAACACTTCAAATAGAGAAAATGTCCGTAAATACCAGGACCTAGACAACTGCAGGCTTGGGTTTTTCTCCTCCATAGATGCTGCCAGACTTGCTGAGCTTTTCCAGCAACTTTGTTTTTGTTCTTGGGTTATGGAAAGTTTTTACAGCACAGAAAAGGGATTTTCGAATGATCTTGTCTGGGCTAGTAATCAATCATCTATCTATTCTAATCACATTTCCCAGCACTTGGCCCACAGCCTTGTACGCTACAGCATTTCAAGCACTATCTAAATACTTTTTAAAAGTCTTGATAAGTAGATAAGTGAAGTGTCCAGATAAGGTTGATAAGGAACAAGTCACCGTGCTACACAAGTGCCAGTCAATGACTGTCTCCAATCACAGAATCTAACTGTCACTCCCCAACATTCAATGATATTCCCATCATTAAATCGGCCACTACTTTTATCCTGGAGTTTACAATTGATTAGAAACAGAACTTGATCAGCCATATACATTATGTGGTTACAAAAGCAGGTCAACAGCTGAGAATGCTATGGTGAGTAACACACCTCCTGTCTCCATAGTGCCTGTCCACTATTTACAAAGCAGAAGTCAGGAATGAGATGGAACACTCTCCACGTGTCATGACGAATGCAGCTCCAATAACACTCAAGCAGCTTGACACCGAAGACAAAGCAGCTCACTTAATTGGTAGCATATCCACTACTATCAACATGCGTACCTTTCACCACTGATGCATACTGGGGCAGTGTGGAGCATCTGCAAGATGCCCTGCAATAGCTCAGCAATGCTTTTTAAAATGCAGCAACCAACTGTGACCTTTACCATTTAAAGGGCATAAGCAACAGATGCTGTCAGAACACAGTTACATGAAAGTTTCCCTCCAAGCTGCACACCATCCTGACTCGAGACTGTATCTTTGTTCCTTCACTGTCACTGATCAAAATTCTGAAACTGCCTTCCTAACAGTGTTATAGTTGTCCCTGTGATGCTCTCCAGGACTATTAGGAATTGGCAATAAAAAGGTGGATAGCCAGCAATGCCCCATCCCATGTACAAAACAAATGACAGGAAATTCACCCAGGGAATTTTATGACCCACAATACCTGCAACTGACCAACAGGGGTCCATACAATTCTGCTTTTGAAGATTACAAAACCATAGGACACAAGAGAAGTAGGCCACTCGGCCCACCAAGTTTTCTCCACCATTCAATGAGATTGTGGTTGATTGGATTATCCTCATCCTCGCTTTCCTGACTTTTCCCTATAATCCTTGATTACTTTACTGATTAAAACCATGTCCATCTCAGCCTTGAATATACTTAACAGTCCAGTTCCTACAACTTTCCACAGAATCCCACAGATTAATTACCCTCAGAACAAATACCCTCTCAGAGTTAAATGGACAACCACTTACTCTGGAAATTATGCCCACTGTTCCTACACCCTCCCACAAGGGGAAACAACCACTCAGCATCAATCTTGTCAAGCCCCCAAAGATTCTTATACATTTCAATATAATGGTCGTGCATTCTTCTAAATTGCAGAGTTCAGACCTAACTTAAGAAGCTTCTCCTAAGAGAACCCCTCAGTGACCAGGATCAACCTAGTGAAATTCCTCTGGACCACCCATATTACCAGTATATCTTTCTTTAAAGGGAACCAAAACTGTGCACAGAATTGTTGCTGTGGATTAACCTTTGCTTTGCAGTTGTACCAAGACTGCTGTATTTTCATACTCCATTTCCTTTGAAATAAAAGGCCAACATTCCATTGGCCTTTCTTATTAACTGCTAACCTTGGATGCTAGCTTTTATAATTTATGCAGGAGCCCCAAAAACATGTGTGCTGCAGATGTTTTTCTCCCCCCATTTAAACAATATTCAGCTCCTCTATTCTTCTGCAGAAGTGCAAAAATCGCACATTTTCCAACATTATTTTCCATCTGACAAGTTTTTGAACACTCACTTAACCTGCCTATATCCCTCGGTAGATCACCTGTATCATCCTCAATATTTGCCTTCCCACCTATTTGATTCACCTGCAAACTTACCAACGGTATCAGAGATAATAGGAACTGCGTCTGATGAAGCGTCTAGGCCTGAAACGTCAGCCCTCCTGCTCCTATGATGCTGCTTGGCCTGCTGTGTTCATCCAGCTCCAAACCTTGTTATCTCGAACTTACCAACGGTACATTGATTTACCTCATCCAAGTCAATACACTCATACGTATAAAATCATGGCCCAAGCACTGATCCCTCCGGTACTCTACTAGTTTAAGGCTGCCATCTTGAAAATTCACCTTTTACCTCAATTATAGAGTCATAGAATCATAAAATCACTACAATATCAAATCCGCTGAAGAGCATCCCAGCCAGACCCACACCTCCAACCCCCATTTCCTGTAACCCTGCACTTCCCATGGATAAAATCACCTAGCCTGCACATCCCTGGACACTATGGACAATCTAGCATGGGTAATCCACCTAACCTGCACATCTTTGGACTGTGTGAGAAAAGCAGAGCACATGGGGAGAATGTGGAAACTCCGCACAAAGTCCTCCAAGGGTAGAATCAAACCTGGGTTCCTGGCACTGTGAGGGAGCAGTGCTAACCACTAAGCTATGGTGCCGCACCCATGAGTCACAGAGTCATACACAGAACAGAAGCAGACCCTTTGGTCCAGCCAGTTAGCCAATCTTCTATCCACGCTAACACACTACCCCCAATACCATGGGTTCTTGTTTCATGCAGTAACTTCATATGTGGAAGAGATAGAACCATTTACTACATCAGTTAACAGGAGGGACAAAACAGGATGTTGTGCAATCAGTAGTTTTGCAAAAATAGGATCAAGGGAATACAGTGTGAGGGAGACAGGAGTAAAACTACATAAAGATGAAAGATCAGGGCCAGGATAGGAGTTAGCATTAAATAAAGTTGGGCAAGTCAGCTAGTGAAAGAGATGGTCATGGCAAATATAGCTGATTGGATTTTCTCAGTCATATTGATAAAGTTGTTCAAGAGTTCCTTGCACTTGTTGCTGCAGGTGAATGTGGAGTGGATAAGACAGAGGGGTTTCCAAAAAAAGAGATTTAAAAAAAAAGAGATGAAAGTTATCTTCACATTCCAGGGTGCCCAGATAAGAGCAGGTTCCAGACATGTTTTAAGTGGTCCAGCCAAATCTGGCAATGGAAAGTTAAACCAGCTGTTATATTAAGTTTGCTTTCTTTGCAGTTAAGTGAACAGAGATCAGGACAATGAACTGCAAAATTAAACATTACTGCCACTTTCTGTTTGCCACAGTTAGCTAATTGTCAGTTTGGAAAAGATGAGGTCAACTCTCTGCAACGACTGAAAGCTTCAATTCTTAAAAGCTGCTGTATTCTTTTAAAAATAGTTACAATCTTATTCTGACATAATGCACAAAATTTTAACTAAATGTTTCACATTTATGGTATGAGTTTAATTAGCCAGAAGCTAAATCCTTGTGGATGCGGGTGCACAGAAGAAAGTTCAAAATAAGCAGTGACTACACAGAAAGAAACCACAGTCTCCAAAGACTAGGAATGGGACAAAAAAACACATTGGCCCAGTCAAACTTTTAAAATGCTTTAATATAATTAAACCTGCAATCCTGAGATCCTCAGTTTAATGAAAGTAAAATTTATTATGTGAAACTTTAATAGCCAGTGGAGTTTATACACAGGAAGGGGGACAGTACAGTGTCTCTCTGATATGGCTACAGCCTTTAAATTGCTGACATTGATTCTGGTTTTACTCTTCTTTACTGCTTTTTTCTTTCCCAATTATTTTTGTTTCTTTTCTGTCCTCTGTCTTCTTTTCCAGTTGGAGGGAAGTTGTCAGGGAAAGAATACATTAACAGCTGGAGTCCTCTCTTTTATCCATATCCCTCAGAGATGTTTTCCTTTTCAAAAAGATTTGGTCCATCTGCTTTGATCTCTCTGTCTTTCATTAAAGTTAGCAAGTAGAACACTTCCTAGCCATTAGAAAAAATGAGCAAGTTACTGACCTTCTTTTGGTTTCAAAGTTCAATGCAAAATAATTACCATGACTACATGCACTCACATTTGTGCACTTTCTGTAGCTTGCATTACAAAACAAAGGCGATAAGAAGTGCATCTTTTTACTTGTCTTCATGTAAACATAGGTCTACATTTTCCCATAGTTTGGGCAAGTGTCAATTTCAGAAACTTTCATAAAGAGTTTTGGCCCATAAGAAAATTTGGCGCATAATCTGTTTTTGAAATATGCCCAGATCAAATTTCATTAGCATTTTCCTTTACAATTATTTTCTAGCTTTTAAAATAATTTTGTACTATTACTTACAAAGAAACGTCTACAACTTTCAAAAATACACAGTCAGAAGACTACAGATGGACTTTCTGGAAAACTGGTTTCACACTCATGCGCTCATTCTGCACAATTCATATTCAGAAAAAATACAGCAGGTTCCTGCCCAGACTTATGGATGACTGATTAAAATTTTTCAGGAAGTATTTTAATAACATAAGAGGAAGGATAAGATTCTATAGTAAGGTTATACTGAAAAAAATCTAGTTTGCATCATCTGCTCCTGTTTTGAATGTTCCCATGACATTGCATTTGACAAAAAGTATTTGAATTTCAGGGCAGGGAAGCGGTCGAAGCTTAGTGAGTTTGTGGTGTATCTTGTCAAATACAATCAAGATGGAGCAGGTAAATACTAATTCCAGGGGGGAGGGTATGTATCAATTAAATTACTTTGTTCTAAGCTTCTTTCATGTTATACAAATTGAAATGGGATGCATTCTATCTCACTCCAAGCTTAAGTCTTGGAAAAATTAGTGAAGCCTTGTGGTATCAGGTGGTGGGAAAGTCAACACAAAGTACACAGCCACTGCCTTGATCTTCTAACATTGGTGCGACAGCTAGTACATTTAAAATTCTGGTCATCAATTTGCCACACTATTACCAAGATGTTAATAGTGTGGAGATCAGCAATAGTACTGCTGGGAAGGCAACAGTGTTTCGTTTTTGGCAATGGTATTGGCACTCATGCCAACTGACAACGTTTTTATCTCTGACAACGTTACCTTCCACTTTCTACTCCAATCCTGAGCTTCAGTCAAATTTTGCTGAAAGGAAGCTCGAGTCTTTCCCTTCAATGGTGATAGTGGCACTTATTAGTAAACAGATCCAATAAAAAGAGTGAAGATTACCCACATGGATGGTTAGGCCAAGAACACTGTCCTGAGGAAATCCTGCAGCAAATGTCTGAGCTGCAATGATAAGCCTCCAAAAATTATAATCATTTTTTAAACAGATCAGGTGTAACTCACCACAAGACAGCTTTCCCCACATTTAACTGGCGCTCCATGATGCTATAATCAGTCGCCATTGCCTTTATTTACAATTAGTGTTTCTTCGGTGTTAGCAGTCATCTATTTGTTTTAAGTACAAAATGAATAGGGGAATTTTAAGATAACTGCATCAACCCTAACTTGGTCCCAAAATGCCTGATTCGGACAAAAAGACCATAATACATAGAATCAATGGGACGAACAGCCTACATTATGCCACTCAATGAGATCAAGGCTGAAAATCCTCAAACTCCACTTTTCTGCCTTTTCCCCCTAACCTTTTATTCCCTCACTGATTAAAAGCCTGTGCATCTCAGCCTTAAAACATACTTAATGACCCAACTTAAACAGCCCCCTACAGTAAAGAGATCCACAGAATCATTACCCTCAGAAGAAACTCATCCTCATCTTGATCTTATATGTGCAAACCCTTACTCTGAAATTATGCCCTCTCATCCTAGACCCTCTCAAAGGGGAAAACAATATTTCCACATCCAATATGTCAAGCACAAAAGGTTCTTGGGTGACTTCAGCAACACCACCTCTCATTTTTCCAAATTCTAATGAGTATAAGCCCAACCTATTCAACTCTTGCTCGTAACAGTCCCTCCATAACCAATATCAGCCTCAAGAACCTTCTCTAGACTGCCTCCGATGCCAGTTTATCTATCTTTCATTAGATAAGGGGCCCAAAACTGGTCAGTTTTACAGCTGTTGTCTGACTACTTCCATGTATAGTTTTAGCAAGACCTCCTTATGGTTCATGCTCCATTCCCTTTTAAGTAAAAGGCCAAGATTTCATTTGTCTTCCTTATTACCTACTAAGTTTGGATGTTAGCATTTTGTGATTCATGGACAAATACTCCCAAATCCCCGTTCTGCAGCCTTTTACCATTTAAATTGTATCCAGCACTTCATTCTTTCTGCCAAACTGCATAACCTCACACTGTTCCACATTATATTCCAGATGCTAAAATTTTCACATTTGCTTAACCTGTCTATACCCCCTCTGCAGATTTTCAATGTCAATGCTACTACTTGTCTTCTCACCTATTTTTACATTATCTGCAAACTTGGCAATAGTACATTCACTTTCTTCATCCAAGTCCATATATATTTAAACAACTGTGACCCCAGCAGTGAACTCTGTGGGTTACCATTACTTACAGGTTGCCATCCTGAAAATGCTCCCCTTATCCTACGTCTTCTATTAGTTCACCAATCCTCTATTCATGCTAATAATACTATCTCCAGCACCATCAGCCTTTTTCTTCTTAAGTAGCCTAATGTGTGGTACCTTATCAAAAAAAAACAAACATATCACATTCATTGATTCCTTTTATCTAACATGCTTGTTATCTCAAAGAATTCTAGTAAATTTGTCAGGCACGATTTTCCCTTCATTAGCCATGCTGACTTTGCTTGATCATTTTATGCATTTTTAAATGCTCTGCTGGTAGATATTTTATAACAGACTAATATTTTCCCAACAACAAACACCAAGCTAACTGGTCTTTAGTTACCTGTTTAAATAAGGGTGATACATCGACAAATTCTGGAAAGAGGATTAGAAAATCAAGGATTCCTAGAAGATTACTACCAGTGCATCCATGATCTTTGCAGCTTCTTCCTTTCATAACCAAGGATGCATCCAATCAGTTTGGGGAAAATCGATCAGTCTTTAGCCCCACTTGTTTGAATATTTTTTCTAATACTTGGAATAGTCTCGATGTCTCCTACTAATGCAAAGTATTTATTCAATCCCACTGCTATTTCCTCGTTCCCAGTTATGATTTCCCTGTCCTCATTCTCTCAGAGGCCTATTTTCAATCTGACTTCCTTTTCATTTTTATATATTTAGATACGCCCTTGCTATTGGTTACTCACATTACTAATTCCTTCAACATAGCAAGTAAACAATTATTTGTTTGCATATTCAACTGAAGCACCTTCATCACATTTGCAATGAATTAGTATTCACTTGCCACTAACTCCATTCCCGAGCAACCAATTCCTTTCCAATCTATGTTCACTCCCTCTCCCTTCTAAAATCTCTCTGCTTTAATTTCCTTCTTTAAGGCCCTCCATAAAAATCACACCCTTGTCATTCCCTGAAACTCTTGGAGAGAGTTTCAGGAAAGTCACAGAAAGAGTAGTTGGAGTTTTGGTGGAGGTTAAAACTGTTACAGATATTTGTTTGGCTCAAGAATAAAGAAACTCGGAGGGGGAAAAAAGTGATTTCAAAGCATAAGAAACAAAGCAGTATTGGAAAAAGGGACAGGAGAAAAACAGATAAATCAGAGAGTTCAGCCCAGGGAAGTGATGCCTATGAAAGCACAATCAAGGACCTTAGTATTGTACTGATAAGAAACTTAAATTATTTTCTCAGTACAGTACGGAAGAACCAGCCACAAAATAAATGAAATTTAAACAGTGACATAGTAGGGCACAAAAACAGGAAACTGGCAGGTATGTGGGATTTGGTGATTGGATAATAATAAACTAGAAATCAAGTTTAGGAATCATGTAAATGAGTACCAGATCACAGGGCTGCTTTCTCATTACAGAGAGGCAACTGATGGTGCTTTACCCTAAGGGTCATTACGCCTCAGGCTCGGGGAAAGAGATTGAGAAGGAGTGTCTTTCATGTAATCCTCAACTGGTGGGAACTTAACCCACCCTGTTGGTGTCACTCTGCAACACAAACCAGCCAATGGCTCACAGAAATCATGTAGGAACCATGTCAAGCGACCTCTATCTAGCAAAACAATACAAAAAAGTTTCCAGATCTCACTCCACACACAGAACTGGATCAAGGATTCAATGACCCAGACTGATGACCATCAGCAATAGTGGACCTGTCCTTTCAACACTAAAACCAAGTTGAAATAAAATTAACACCTAAATTGTGACAAAAATCAGCTACAGCAAGACAAATAATATATTTCGTTTTCAATGCCGTTCAACGTTTCTGCACAGATTCGGATCTAACTTTATTCTGCAGAAAGTAAACAAGGGGCAAGTGCTTAGTACATCTGGGAATATCACTTTAAAAATGTAATCTGATTTAATGTTATGAGTATAATTAAAATTTAAATCTATTGTATAAAAGATTTTCAAATAAAAAATGTAATCTGTATGCTGCAAAAGAACAGCCTGACTCAGATTACAACAGTATTTTGGCCTTTTGAAAATAATCAATATTGTTGTGTGTAGTTTGCTGATAATCAAGAGAGATTTCCTACAAAAGCCATTGAAGACTTGCTGATAACTGCACTTTTTCAAAGTCATTGCAAAATAGTAAAAAGGCAGTCCAATTCATCATGTTTGACAGGTTTAAAGTTCCCTGAGCGAACTAATTTGTAGACAAGAATTTGCATTTTAACTCTTGCAAAACCTAAAGTTAGGGGGAGAAAATATATAAAGGCTGAAACTTCTAATCATCTGTTATCAACAACGACAATCCTGAAAAGACTGTTACGATCTCTATACAGATTACTAATGTGCTTATTTGGACTTTTTTATAAACCAAAATCTCAGGCATTTATTCAAATGAGGCAGACCTGGGGTTCACCGTTTAATTCCAAATAGCATGAACATTCATTATTATAATACCTTGTATTTAACTTTTCTGGCCATTCATTAAAATCACAAATGCTTATACTTTAAAATGAAGTTCTTTTTCAAATTTCCTTCCACACACATTTAACCTTCACTCCCAAAATTCAACTCAGAATCAGGAGGTTCAAACTCGTCCAACCATTCCATGGTCATACCCTCCAAGTTAAAACAAGCAAAAGTAGCATCTTAGGCATGGCCAATTCAGGTCAGAAATCTCCAAGCCACCTTAAATCTGGAGTCTTATATCTAGAAACTCTCTCTCCCGTCCTCAGTTTGGGTAACTCAGAGGTCCAAGTGACTGTAGGAATTCTTCAGTTAACAAGTTTAATTTTTTTTTTGTAATCTCTTAACAGGTTTAACACTCTTAGTCAGTATACCAAATTTCAAAACGAAATCTGCTGCAAAGACATGTTCTCTGCTCTGTAACTAGATTGGTGTGAAGTGCAAACACACACATGCGCGCACACACAACTCAAGCCCAAAAAGTTAGCTTATTGATCACCCTTCTTTCATCTCAGGCAACTTAATCTCACGATCATTCACTGAAAATCAAATAGTTCATCAGAAATCCATCTTCTACAGGAACCCACATCTTAATACTTCATCTCCCTTAGAAGAAAAAAGGGAATAGAACTTAAAAGATTGTATGTGTTACTGTGGTCGTGCAGGTCCTTCGCATTGCTTTTAAGGCTGCATTTGTTAACAATAGTGCATATGCATACAAAGTTTCAGGAGGATGCAGCCCAGAGGAAAGATCGGGACCCAGAATGTGAGCAAGAAAAGAAATTGGGAAAGGGGATGAGGGGAAGATCAAGATCCTTGTTGGAATGGGGATGGGGCAATAGTTATGAGAGGGGCAGAATGCCAGGGGTGCACAGGAGAAAAGATGTGGAGAGGGTTTTCTGGCTCTTGGGCACCCTTGTCACGCTCCCATGTCCCCCTAGGCCCCCTTCCTTCATCACTCCAGGAGATTCTCATTCCTTCCCAGTCCACATCCCCAGTCCCAATTAAGCCCATTTTCCAGCACAGGTGCAGAAATGCATTTGCAAATGATGTCACATAAATTCTGTGACGACTTACCATGTTTGAATTTCTGCACATGTGTGTTCCTGAAATAGTGCCATGCACAGTTTCAGGTATCAAAAAAACATTTGAATTTTTAAAATTCATTCATGGGATATGGGTGACGCTGGCTTAGCCAGCATTTGTGGCCAGCTTCAAATTGCCCTCAAGGTGGTAAAAACTGAAAGAACTGCAGATGCTGTAAATCAAGAACAAAAACAAAGTTGCTGGAAAAGCTCAGCAGGTCTGGCAGCATCTGTGAAGAAGAAAAAAAAAGAGAAAGAGTCAACGTTTCGGGTCCAGTGAGGAGGAAGGGTCTGAAGAAGGGTCACTGGACCCGAAGGTTAACTCTGTTTTTTCCTTCACAGATGTTGCCAGACCTGCTGAGCTTGTCCAGCAACTTTGTTTTTGCCCTCTAGAAAGTGTTAGTTCTTAAGACTTTTGGAATTCTGTGCACAATTTTGGCCTCCTTAATAAAAGGATGACAAAAGTCCATTGGAAACAGTTCAGAGGAAGTTTGCTAGGCTGATTCTTGGGACGAAGGGCTGGTCTTATGAGGAAAAGGTTGATCAGGTTATAGCTGGATGCAACAGAGTTGAGGAAAGTGAGTGATCATCTTGGAACATGCAAAATCCTGAGGCAACTTGACACAGTGGATGCTGGAAGGATATTTCTTCTTGTCAGTTTAGAACTTGGCGGTGG
>JAHRHZ010000145.1:35337130-35401700 GCA_024137785.1 Ginglymostoma cirratum | reverse complement strand
AGAGAGAGATGCGGTTGTGGTTAAGTCATTTAGTATATTCAAGGCAGAGTTACATAAATATTTAATTGACAAGAAAGTCAAGGTTATGGGGGCAGGTAGGAAAGTTGTGTTAAGGCCACAATCAAATCAGTCATATTTTTTACTCAGTGTTAAAACCAGCTCAAACAACCAAATGGTCTACTCCTACTTCCATTCCTAAGATTTCAATGAAAGGTCCTGCAAAGCTTTTATCTGTCTGTACTTTGCTGTTAAAGCTGTTAACATTATATTAGCTTGTAATTGCAAAGAAGTGACATAAAATGAGATTCATGATGCCAAGACATTTGTCTTATTTATATTCCACTGCCCATTTTTGGTAGCTGACACTGTTCACCAGAAATGGTCACACAAAGTGGACTAGTGCTATCATTATTTCTGTTACCAACGAAAAAAAAGGTATTATCAGATTCAAATTTTGGGCTGTTGAACAAACCGATTACTTGAAATTCGTAATTGTAATTCATATGATGGACACAACTAGATTGATTACTCCATGTTTTAATCTTCCGCCAATGCTAGCAATAAAATTTCTGATACCTACAATAATTTTAAGAAGAAAATGCTGATTAATAAAGACATCAATAATATACATTTTCACAATTTCTTCATAACCCTAGTCTGTTGTATACACAATATTCATAATTTTCAAATGACAAATCAAAAAGTAACATCATTGGAAACGATCAATTCATAGGTCAGCAAACTTACACCGAGAATGCAAAACAATCTTTCATGAAACTCTATTAACTAAGTCAAGTCTCAGGTAACGTACATAATACTATACCTGAGAGAAAGGCTAGCCTTTTCTTCAGTATGGGCAACATGCTTGTGGCTTCCATAGTTTCAGAACTAGAACGGTCAGGAGTGTCTGTAATTCTGCAATATAAAACTGAGTCAGCACCATCTCAAAAAAATTAAATTTATAAAATTAGATCTGCAACATTAGCCTTAGATTAGCCAATTAACTTTGGCAGATTGGAGCACAACAACTAAATCTGGTAATATTACCAGTACTAATTTGTTTAAAAAATTTCTGATATTTTCAGCAAAAGAAAAACAACTATACAAGACTCATCTTGGAATAACACCCTTTTTGGAAGTTTCAAGCTTTATCAAGGCTCAAAAATCACACAAATCTTGTTGCTTGCAGGCCACCTCTCTAACTACATAAAACTACTGTGTAAATCTATTCACACACCAGATAAGTAGTACCAAGAATTCCTCCTCAGCAGTGAAGTCGCATGATTTTCCATAAAGTGCAACCACATTGCCTCAATCTTTGAGTACATATTGAACAGACACGATATCAAATTGAATTTTCTGCCAATTGGAAGAATGTCAGAAGTTACCCAATTCAATAAAAACAAACTTTGCATAGGTGAATACCCTACATCTGGGTGGATGAGTTCAACATGTCCATCGCCACAAGTGGTTCAGCAACACCACTACTGACCAAGCTGGCAGACTCATAAAGGAAATAGCTGCTAGATTGAGTCCATGGCAGGAGGCAAAAGAATCAACAAGAGGGAAAAGCACACTTAACCTCATCACCAACCTGCCTATCATAAGACCATAAGATACAGGAGGTTATTAGGCCTGTTGAGTCTGCTCCACCATTCGATCATGGCTGATAAGTTTCTCAAATCCATTCTCCTGCCTTCTCCCCGTAATCTCTAATCCCCTTGCCAACCAAGAAACTATATATCTTCATCTTAAATATACTTTACGACTTGGCCTCCACAGCTTTCTGCAGCAATGAGTTTCACAGAATAACCATCCTCCTCCCCTCCCCTCACTCGGATGCTGTGCCCTCAAGTCTTAATTTCTCCTAATAGTTTCTCCACATCCACTCTATCCAGACCCCTCGTTATTCTGTAAGTTTTAATCAGATTCCCTCCCATACTTCTAAACACAGAGCGCAGACCCAGAGTCCTCGAACAATCTTCTTATATGACAAGCCCTCCATTCTTATCAACCTCCTCTGGACCATCTCCAACACCAGCATGTCCATCCTTAGATACGGAGCCAAAAGCTGCTCAACGCTCCAAAGGCAATCTGAGCAGAGCCTTTTACTATCTCAGTAGTACATTTCTGACGTACTACTCAGTATTTTAGGTCTCTCGAAATGAATACTAACATTACATTTGCCTTCCAAACTGTCAACTCAACTTGCATGTTATGAGATTGCTGAACTAGAACTCAAGTCCTTTTGTGCTTCAGGTTTCTGAAGTCTTCCCCATTTAGAAAATAGTCTATGCCTCCATTCTTCCTCACACCTTCCCACACTTTATTCCATTTGCCAATTCTTTGCACACTTTCCTAGCTGGTCCAAGTCCATCTGCAGTCTCCCTACCTGACCCTGCACCTGTCTATCATCTACCAACTTAGCAACAATGCCTTCAGTCCCTTCACCCAGATAGTTAGCATATAATATGAATTGTTGTGGTCCCAATAATGACCCTTGCTGAACTCCACGAGAAACTGGCTACCATCCTGAAAAAGACCCCTTTATCCCTACTCTCCGCCATCTGCCAGTCAGCCAATCCTCTATCCATGCCAGCACCTTGCCTCTAACACCGTGGGCTGCCAAAACATATTTAGCAGCCTCCTGCATGACACCTTGTCAAAGGCATCTAGAATTCCAAATAGATCACATCCACTGGGTCTCCTTTATCTAAACATGATCATTACCTCCTGAAAAGAATTCTAACAGATTTGTCAGGCATAACCTCCCCTTGACAAAGCCATGTTGACTCAGCCCGATTTTACTGCGCACTCCCAACAACTTTGCAATCTCATCCTTAATAATGGACTCTTAAAATTTTACCAACAACCGGAGGTCAGGCTAACCGACCTACAGTTTCCTGTCTTCTGCCTCCATCCCTTCCTAAACAGGGATACTAAGTTAGCCATTTTCCTGACCTCTGGGACCTTCCAGGACTCCAGCGATTCCTGAAAGATCACCACCATTGACTCTACAATCTCAACTATCTCCTTCAGAATTCTGGGGTGTAGTTCATCTGGACTGGGTGATTGGAAGGTCTGAAGGTGGATCAAATTCCCAGTAGTTCCGTACTGTTGGCCACTACACTGACCTCTGCCCTTGACTTGCTTGAAGTTGTGGTATGCTAATGGTATCTTCCACCATGAAGACTGATGCAAAGTACCAATTCAGGTTCTCCGCCATTTCTTCATTTCCCATTAGTACTTCTCCAGCTTCATTTTCTAGTTGTCCAAAGCCAACTCTCGCATCTACTATCTATTAAAATTTCTAAAAATTACTCTTGCAATCTTCTTTATAATACATACTGCCGCAGTTGCATTTGCCAATGACAGTATCTGTAGGAGAGACTGCCACACGGTTCTTGCGTGGACTACCTTCCATTGTGTTGTGTAACTATCACCACACTAAATGGGACCCAAATGCTCTACACCAACATCATTAGTGAAGTCTCATGACATCCAGGAACGGGAGCTGTTTGTTCTTTTCCTCTTCCCTGGTGAATTGGAGGCCAGTGAGAGTGTTGTTTATTAGTTGGTGTGTCTCCTCTAGTTTGGTCCGTTTGATAAGGGCAAAAAAAAGTGTCGTCCACATATCGGATCCATAATTTAGGTTGGATTATTTGCAGAAGGGCAGAGTCTCTGCATCACAACTTCTGCAATTAGTCCAGGTCACCTGTTTTCTGTTCGTAGATTTGGCCATTAAAAAGGTACAGTGGGTCGTGAGACATAGGTCCAGTAGTTTCAGCATGTTGTCTGTCGGGTCTCAGTCTTTTCGAAGTGTTGCTAGTGTTTCTCTTGCCAGTGGTATGTCAATTGATATGAATAGGGCAGTAATGTCAAATGACACCATGGTCTCATCATCAACTGTTCTTAAGTCTTTGAGGGGTCTGAGGAACTTCTGGACTAAGTAGATTGAATGGGGTGACTTGTTGACGAGGTGCTTTAGTCTACATTGTAACTCCTTGGCTAACCTATACGTTGGTGTGCCTGGAAGGGAGACTATGGGTCCGAGGAGTGCTTCTGGTTTGTGTACCTTTGGGAGGCCGTAGAATCGGGGAGTGTTTGTCCCTTCTGGTTTCAATTACCCAGTTGCGGTTACGGGTCTATTTGCACCTGCCGGTATGTGTTCGTTTCTGCAAGGAGTGTCTGTGCTTCAGTGAGGTAGTCCCATTTGTTCAGTATTACTGTCACTCGCCCTTTGTCCGCTGGTAATATTATGACGTTTTTGTCTTTTTTCAGACCTTCTAGGGCCTTCCTTTCTGATGCGTTGAGTGCGTCGTCAAGTTCGCTCCTTCTGGTCAGTGTCGGGACCACTGTTTGTCTTACGGCTTGCTGTTTCCTTTTTGATGCCGATGGTCTTCAGTGTGACTTCTAGTGTGGCTAGAAATTCTGTCTTGTTACCATCTCGGTGGTTGTAGTCGAGTCCATGTATTAGAACAGCTTTCTGTGTCTATTAGCTTCCTGTCTGAAAGGTTTCTTATCCAAGTATCTGACCGATGGGAGTCCTTTGGGTGGGTTAGTTTGGTTAGTTTTTCTTGTAGGATGTGTCTTTTTTTGGTTCTTGTCATCTGTTGACTGACATTAACGGCTCATTCTAAGTCTGTTGTCCAGTCTAGGCTGGTAGCGTCTAGGAATAGAGTTTTTTGGCGCACAATTTCACTGTCATATCTATGGAGCCGGTTGCGTGCATCATTAATCATTACCATCACTATCCTGTGGCCATTGTGTTCTGCTGTCCTACGTGCATGTGGGTTGTTGATGCAGGGGTTTGTATCTCACACTGCACGATAATATCTGGCTCCTGAGGCACCATGTAGGAAGCAGAGTTGCTCGCAGGTAGCACTCTGTCGTTTGGCGTAGTTTTCCCATTTCCGGGCCAATTTCAGCATACTTCGCCTATTAGGACTCTTAAGGTTTTTGAGTAGATTTGTAGCTTAGGTTGTGGATGCTATGGTTGGTTCGCTTGCTGAGCTGGTTCGTTGGTGTGCAGACGTTTCATTACCCTGCTGGGTAACATCAGCAGTGCAGCCTCCGATGAAGCGCCGTTGTGTTTCCCGCCTGGTATTTAAATTCTGGGGTCCATTAGATTAGATTACCTCATTTCCGGTTTTCCTTCGCAGTGGCATATATATAGGGTCTAGTTCTATGTGTTTGTTGATGGCCTTCTTGGTGGTACTGTCGATGTCCCTGCACATGGCACCGGCCTGGCCCATTCCACAAGCCCACACCTTTGCAGTCCCCCGAGCCAAATTCCACTTCATCTGGAAGTGGAAGACAGACTGCATGGACACCA
This sequence comes from Ginglymostoma cirratum, assembly GCA_024137785.1. Lineage (NCBI taxonomy): Eukaryota > Metazoa > Chordata > Chondrichthyes > Orectolobiformes > Ginglymostomatidae > Ginglymostoma > Ginglymostoma cirratum. The sequence goes on along the minus strand of JAHRHZ010000145.1, from coordinate 35,396,365 downwards.
CATACAAAGCTCTGGATAAGTGGAGAGAAGGCATACCCAGTGCCACCCTCATCCTGATGGCCACGTTTGTGTATGGCTGCAGAAACTTTGCTTAGACTCTTGGTAAGCAAACACCAAGTGTCACTACATAATGAGCTTCTATCTGTCTCCAGTGTTGTGAAAGATAGGTTCGGCCTCGGCACTGCAGAACTCTCCAGGTAGTTGATCTATTCCCTATCACCTGTCCTTTGTTGAAAAATTTGTAAAGAAAAACACCTTTGACCAGCATTTGGCCCATATCCCTCTAAACCCTTCCTATTCATATACCCATCTGACATCTTTTAAAATGTTGTAATTGTAGCAGCCTCCACCACTTCCTCTGGCAGCTCATTCCATACAAGTACCACTCACTGCGTGAAAAAGTTGCCCAGTTTTCTCTCAGTGAGATGTAATATACATTTCCTATATTTTTAATTTTTATTTAGACCTAACTGGTGAAATTCCATTTTTGTTTTGAATTCATTCTCAGGATCTCAGTGTCACTGGCAAACCTGACATTAATTGCACAACTTCAGCAACTCAAATGACCAGCTAGGCCACTTCAGAGGGCATTTACAAGATATTTAAGTTACTTGGAGCATGTGAACAACCGACTTTCTTCCTTTTAAAGGCATTAGCGAAATAGTTAGGTTTTCATAACAACCTGACAGCTTCATGATTAATTTTAATGATAGCTTTTAATTTCTAGATTTTAAAAATGAATCCAAATTCTCAAATTGCCAGTGTAATCTGAATGTTTACTCAAATTATGAACTCTTCTCCAGAAACGCATCAGCAATCAAAACAAATTCCTGTGTCTCTTTATATCAATATATTCAAGGACTCCTATTGAGTTGTGCAGTGAAATAATACCCCAGTTAGCTATTGTTCAAAAATGTAAAGTGGATGACTCACTGGAAATTTGTTAACGCTGCAAGAAGACATCGAATGTGTGATAATGAACCATTCGGCTTCACTGTTTCCTGAAGAGAAACCAGCTGAAAGTTGAGAAAACCCACACATTCTGCATAAAATTGAAGCTTCCACTGTGAATGCTATTGTTTCCACCTTCTTGAAATAATTGACACCTGGGACACCAAGTTATTACAGGTATCCTACTGGCAAAGCTTACTGATCTGCATTGCAAATACTCTCTCAGATTTTACAGATAGTAAGGTCACTGGAAGAAGCAGCCCCACAATTATTTGCATTCTCATGATGGGGGAGACCAGCACATAAGTGCAAAGGGTAAGGCTACAGCTTTACCAACAATCTTCAGCCAGAAGTGCCAAGTGGTTTATCCACTCAGGCCTCCTTCAGAGATTCTGGTTACCAGCTGTTAGCCAATTCCATTTACACCCCACAATGTCAAGAAAATGGCTGGAGCAACAGGATAATGGAAAGGATATGGGTCTAGGTAACATTTCAGAAATAGCATTGAAGGTTAGAGTCCTTGCTGATTTTTTTACTATTTTGTTTTGTTCTTTTATCAATTTAGGTTTGCAGCTGTGCACTGGGAACTGTGAGCTTAAGATAACATTTGTACTGTGGGTTATAGCTCGTGTTAAAAAGAAAAACAGACTAAACTAGCTTCGTTAATTTAGGAGGTCAGGCCTGGAACTTAATTGTTGGTTGGTTCCTGATCAAAAAGGTTCTGCAGATGCTTTGTCACAAGGGAAGAGCATTATGTTTAAACAGGTAGCAGAAGTTGGTTATTAATGAGGCCAGTGACTGGGAACTGGTTCCAGCAAGCATGATAAAAAAAAACTTATTCAAGCAGGTGGCAGATGTTGAATGTTGAACTGGCACCTTGTGGAGGAGACAATTAGTCAGTCAGAGTGGTCAGAGTTTGAATTGGGTTTTGGACAGTGACTTCTGTGAGAAGGAATCTGGTTGTTGGTGCTACAGGATGACAACTTGTAAGCTCCTTGCCTAACCTCCCATAAGCAGCTCTTGGAACCTCAGAAAACAAAATTCAGCCATAAACATTACTGCCTTTGTCTGAGTGAACTGTAAAGACTACCCTGATCAACATCTTCAGATAAGTCAACCAAAAAACAATAATTTGCACCGGTGAAACAACTGTAAATTGTAAACATCACTTAAGTAAATCTGGCCAGTTTTGTTATTTTCTTTTATTTAACCTTAAGGTGTCTGTTTGACTGTCTTTAGTAAGAATGGGGTTGAAAACAAAGGCAATCGAGTTTAAAGCACAGACCAAGGAGGTAACTTTGTTGTTTAGTTTTTGTTCTGCTAAAGTTACTGTTGCAGCCAACAGCTTTTATTCATTCACGGGATGAGGTGTCACTGGCTAGGCAGCATTTATTGCCCATCCTAATTGCCCAGAGGGCAGTTAAGAGTCAACCACGTTGCTGAGTCACATGTAGGCCAGACCAGGTAAAGATGGCAGTTTCCTTCCCTAAAAGGGCATTAGTGAACCAGATGGGTTTTTCCAACAAAATCGACAATGGATTCACAGTCATCATTAGACTTTCAGTGAATTCAAATTCCACGATCTGCCACGGCAGGATTCGAACCCAGGTCCCCGGAACGTTATCTGGGTCTCTGGATGAGCAGTCCGGTGATAATACCACTAGGCCATTGCCTCCCTCCAAGAGGAAAGCAGCCCTGACAGAAAATTGGCCAAACTAAACAGCCAGCAGCTAGGAGCTGGAGAAACCAGGATCAAAACAATTTACAAAAGGTTCGAGAGGAACCAGTTACAACCAGCCCTTCAGTTGCATACTGAAGAAGGGTCAATCAGATATTCTGGCAGCTTGACTGCCTGACTATATCTGCTTTACATATACTGTCATGGCAACCGTGAGGGGTGTTGGCACAACCCCATTGGATGATTTGAACCTAGTTCATGACCCATTGGTCAAAGACCACATAACACTCTGGAAGGATTGACGCAGTGGGGGGTTAAAAACACACGTGGAAGCCAGCCCGGCAGGGAAGACTCCCAGAGAAGACCACGGGGCAACCTAAGATGATCCAAGAGAAAATCCGCCCTGACTTGCAAGACTAACCTTCGTGGAAGACAGCAAACTGTATTTCGGAAAGGAAAGGGATCCAAGCAAAATATGTGGATCACTGTGGGCAATATCCTCCTTTCTCAGATGGATAGAGCTAGAGAGTCTAAATGTTGTGGGAATTTGGGAAATACTCTGTTTTAATAAGGAATATTTTGTTAAATTTAGACAGAAACCACAAACTGAATTCTGTGTCCTTTTGTACACCTCACCAACGACAGCACTTGGGCACAGTGTTCTTAATATGTAAACTAGACAAGGCATCCAAAGCAGGGACAACACTGCATCGTTAATAAATTACAAGTCCTTTGGTTAAGCTATAAATTCAGCTTTGAGAATTGATTATTTGAAGACTCTGCAAGTGGTTATTCAAAAATTCTGGTTCAGAACCAGAGGTCAATTTTCAAGGTCTTGTTTTTAAACTGCATTATGAATACATAGGCACAAAGCCAGTCAAACCAAGTCACCCTTTCTCTATGTCCGGACATACTGAAGACAACTGGCCCAGAACTTGTTCCAGCCAAGCAACTCTAGTACAACTATAACATCTACCTGATAATGGGAACAAATTACTGAGTTGGATGATCAGCTACGGTCTTAGTGAATGACAAACCAGGATTGAATGGCCTACTCCTGTTCATGTTCCGCCAGGGCCAATCAGCTCCTGACCTAATTAAAGCATTGGTTCAAACATGGGTAAAAAAAGAGCTGAATACCAGAGGTGAAATGATATCGACTGCCCTAGACATTTTACACCAACTATGTCATAAAGAAGCCCGAGCAAAATTGAGTCAATGGGGATCCAGGGAAAAACGCTCCAGTAGTTGGAGTCATACCTAGCGCAAAGGTAAATGATAGTCGTTGTTTGAGATCAGTCATCTTGGCTCCAGGACATCTCTGATAGCGTTCCTCAATACAGTCGTAGGCAAACCATCTTCAGCTGCTTCAATGATCTTCCTCACATCTGACTTTATGCTGGAAGGATGTTCAATGATTGCACATAACCCGCACCATTTGCGACTCTTTCGGTACTGAAGCAGTCCAAGTCCAAATGCAGCAAGAATTTAGCAATATTCAGGTTTAGGCTGTTAAGCAGCAAGGAGCATTTATGCCACACGTCAGACAATGGCCATTTCCAACAAGACAGAATCTAGTCACCTCCCCTTGACATTCAATGGCATTACTATTACCAAATCCCCAACTAGTAACATGCCGGGGGTTGCCACTAACCAGAAACTGAACCGGGCTAGCCACAGAAATACTGTGTCTACTAGAGCAGCCTGGAGACCAGGAATCCTACAGACAGTAATTTATACCTTGACTTCCCACAGCCTTTCCACCATCTACAATGTAAAAATCAAAAGTGTAGTGAAGACTCACCAATTTCCTTTGAGGGGGGTGAGGTGCAACTCCAAAAGCTCGACACCTTTCAGGGCAAAGCAGCCTGCTCGACTGGCACATTTATAAACATTCACTCCCTCGACCACCAATGCTTCATAGCAGCACTGCGTATCATCTACAAGGTGGACTGCGAGAATTCACCAAAAATCCTTAGACAGCACCTTCCAATCGCATGACCACAACCAACAATCAAGAAGAGCAAGGGCAGCAGGTGCATAGGAGAACCTGTATCTGAAAGTTCCCCTCCAAGTCACTCACCATCCCAACTAAAATATATTGGCATTCCTTCACAATTGCAGGGTCAAAATTCCAGAACTCCATTCCTCAACAGTATTGTGGATCTACCTACACAAAATGAACTACAGCAGTTTAACAAAACAGCTCACTATCACCTTTTCAAAGATAATTAGGGATGGGCAATAAATACCACCCAGCCAGCTACACTCTCATTCCTGAATTAATATATTAAAAAATGAGCTCAATTAGGGCAGATTCAAATGAAAATAAAGCAAAAGAGAATCAAAATTTAACTATATAAAAAGGTGCTATCTAAATAGATTGCTGACCCCTTCTTCTGGACTATTTTGTACATAATATTCTGGAATCATTGAAAGAAATGTCACTACTTACTTCAAGAACCTTTATTAGCAAATACATCGTTCATTAGTCTCTCAAATTTTAATACAACTTCATGTCCTAAAAAAGAAAACAATAGTAAAGCTGGGAAATGGGTAAAAGTTATACATTTTGAAACAAAAGTAAGGCTTATAAAATCAATACACTGGGGTGACAGTTCAGAGAAAGCTGGCAAGCAGATGATTGGGGATCATAAGAACTGCCAATGCTGGAGTCAAAGATAACACAGTGTGGAGCTGGAGGAACACAGCAGGCCAGGTAGCACCAGAGGAGCAGGAAAGCTGACGTTTCAGGTCAAGACCCTTCTTCAGAAGGGAGGGAAGGGGAAGAGAGCTCTGAAATAAATAAATAAATAGAGAGGAGGGGTGGGGCTGGGCAAGGTAGGTGGGATGGTAATAGGTGAGTGCAGGGAGGCAGTGGTGGGGATTGATCAATGAGGTAGGAGAGAAGATGGACAGGTCAAGGGGGCGGGAATGAGAGGGAGGGTTGGTCACGGAATAAGGCTTGGGATGGGGAGATTTTGAAACTAGTAAAGTCCACATTGAGACTATTGGGTTGTAGGCACCCAAGGCGGAATATGAGGTGCTGCTCCTCCAGTTTCCGGGTGGCGTTGTTGTGATACTGGAGGAGGCCCAGGATGGATATGTCGTCCAGGGAGTGAGTGTGAGGGGGAGTTGAAGTGGTTCGCGACTGGAAGATGTTGTTGTTTGTCGTGAACAGAGTGTAGGTGCTTTACAAAACGGTGTCCGAGCCTCCGCTCGGTCTCACCAACATAGAGGAGGCCACATCGGGAGCAGCGGATTCAGTAGACCACACTCGCGGATGTGCAGGTGAACATCTGTGTGGAAGTTTTATTTGGGTCCTTGGATTGGGCGGGGGGGGGGGGGGAGCGGGTGGTCGTGGAAAAAGGTGTAGGTGCAAGCGTAGCACTTCCTGCGGTTGTAGGGAAAGTTGCCGGGCCTAATGGGGAGTGTGGAACGGACAAGGGAGTCATGGAGAGAGCGGTCCCGACAGAAGGCAGATAGGGGTGGGAAGGGAAATATATCCTTGGTTGTGAAGTCAGATTGCAAGTGGCGGAGAATGATATCTTAAAGCTGGAGGTTAGTGGGGCAATGTGAGGACAAGGGTGATTCTGTTTCTGGGATGTTCGGGAGTGGACTGCCCCATTTTGGGAGCAGACGCAGCAGAGGCAGAGGAATTGGGAGTAGGGGGTCACATTCTTACAGGAAGGTGGGTGAGAGGAGGTGTAGTCTAGGTAGCTGTGGGAGTCGGTGGGCTTGAAATGGATATCAGTTTCGAGATGACTGGAATGTGCTACATTACACAATTTAATAGGAGCAGTAACATTTTTGGCAAGAGGAAGTTATGAATGGTACAGTACAGGATACCAGTAAGAAATGTTCAAGGTTCAAGGCTGTTTTAGTACAGAATGACAGCTTCAGAAGAGATGTCAGGACAAACAGAAAAAACAGCAACAGATTCAGACTTTTTATTGGATTCATATTAATGAATCCGTGTGAAGTTTGAACTTTAACTTTTGGTTAAACAAGAGACTGAGGATGCGCACTCCTTTCATTTTTAGTATCATTACATGCATCTATAACAGTAAATCTTAGTGTCTTTCACAACAGATTTCTGAAATCGATATGCAACATAAGTACTGTACATCTCGAAAGCATATTTTGTCCTTTATATTTTCCATCTCTCACAAACTTCAGTGTACAGCGAGTGTAGAAAGAGGCTCTCCAGAAAGACACAAAATGAATTTGCCTGCTGCCTTATAACTGGCATACCGCAAGAATGCAATACCAAAATGAATGAGAAAAATAAATAGCTCTTGAAGCTGCTCTGTCTTTCAATACAATCACATCTGATCTTCTACGTCAACTGACCTGCCTGCTCCCCCGATCTCTTTATTCACTAAAACAAAAACTGATCTCAGCCTTAAAATAAACACACTGGAGCCACAACTCTCTGAAATAGACAATTCTGAAGATTCAAAGTGCTGTAAGTGGAGAAATTTCAACTCTCAGTGCTAACTGATTGATCCCTTATTAATCTTCTTAGGTTATGCTCTCATGCTCTACATTCCCCAGTGAAAATCAGCCTCAGCATTTTGGACTGGTCCCTCTGGCCTCTTTGCCACTTTTGACTTTTTCATTGAGAATTGCTGGAGTGACATAGGTCATCTTTTTATGACTAATGAAAATTCACTATGAATATTCAATCTTCATAATTTGACATTAATACCTGAAACTTTCACAGACTAAAAATGGTAAGTAAAAGGACATTGACTTAAAATGTCTTGTGATCACTTGACAAGCCCAAAACAACGCATGTGGAATATACAAAAACTAACTGAATGGGAATTACCACTTTAATCAAGAGGCACTGATACTCCGTAAGGAGTCTAGAAATTTGTGTGGCTTCTTTTACTCTCACATTCATGATATCCTGACATATTGAGAAATGAAAAGTCACCTGCGCCTATCCATTTTGGAATGAAACAATGACACACACCCCACAATTCATAAAACAACAGTATATTAACAAAGTGTGGAAAAAAAATGAATTCATAATAACTAGGATACTAAAAGCTCTTCTCTCTCTCTCTCTTTCATTTTCAGAAACCAGTGCAAAAGAAGGGATCCTCTAAGCAATATGAAATGGATATGGCCACAGGGGTGAGCAGCCAAGGTGACTTGAACATGGAGATCATGTGGAAAGCACTTCAATGATCGGGAAGAATCTGGAAAAAGTGAGTGATAAGCGATACCCAAATAAGAGGGCTTTAAAATTGTCGAACAACATGCACATGAGCTAAGCAGGCTGAGTGTGCCTACTTCTCCTTTATATTGCCAGAGCAAGTTGCATCACAAAGATAATGACAATCCTCATACGTGGTACACCAATACGTGCACAAACAGCATCACTAAGGAACGCAATGAACATTGCTCTGGAATAGGTGAGGAACTGTAGTTCTGTCTCTACATGCTTTGACTCTCTACATGCTGTAGAGAAAAAAGTGCATAATTCCAGATAGATAAGTCAGAATGGCGACAGCATGCCACAGCAACACATACTGACCACTAAGAAGAGACGGATGGAGACTGCAGGGGTGCCATCATACAATCCATGGGGAACAGTGGAAAAAGTTTCATCCAAGGCAGAGTCATACGGTCACTCAATCTACAGATGAAGGGCAGAGATCACCACTGGTTAACGAGCATTGTGGCTCTACCACCACTGATCGGTTAGGTTGGTTGTGCTGATACTATAACTGGTACAGCCCAAGTTCACTTGACCACCTTTGTGTTTCTCACAAAGTTAATTGCAGCAACAGAAGCGCATGTTCTAACCTAGTTATTGCTAAACAAAGGAGAGATGTTCCTCATCCAAAGCTGTGTCATGGTTCATCATGGTTGGGCCTCAACATTCCCTGCAATATTTCTTTTACTCTACAGACCTTTAAGTTCCACGTGCAGTAGTGTGTTGTCACATAAGTTACAGAAGAGCAAAAGAGCAGATCATCTGACTCTTCAAACCTAGTCCATAATTCATTGAGCTCACGGATGACATCGTACTTCAATACAACTCTCCCATACATACCCTGTATCCACTGATATTAAAATATGTAAAAATCTATCAATCACAGATGTTAACAAAATCAAGGAAAAGCTTCCAAACCGTAGCAATGAATTCCGAAATGTTTACCACTGAGTAAAGAAATTCTTCAGCTCTTCCTAGAAAGGTGGATGTTTGATGATCGGCATGGAAAAGAAACACTAGTGAATGGGCCTCATTTCACACCATGAAAACTCTACGACTGTCTGTTAACGGCCTGCCCTTAATGAGAGACCTTGACCCCAGGTTTCAGGTACACAACCAGGGAAATACCCTTCCCTGATCTACCCTGTGAACCCCTGTCTGAACTTTGTGCATACCGCTCATTCTTTTAACCTCTGGACAATACAGGCCCAGTCTATTAACCTGATAGGACAATCCTTCCATCTCAGGAATTAGTTTGATGCGCCTTCACTGTAACCCATCTAAACAAATTTATATTTTGTTAGGCAAGACCAACAAAATACTCATGGTGTGGTCTCACAAAAGGTTCTATTTCATTGTAGTGAGGTGAAATTGACAGCCCTTGGCATCAAGCCACATGCGACTGCATATAGCATCAAGGAGTCCTAGCAAAACTGGAAGCAATGGTATCGGGGGCAAACTCTCCGGCTGTTGGTGTCATACCTGGCACATAGGAAGATAGTCAACACAGGTCCAGGACATCTCCTCAGGAGTGTGCCTTAGATCCAACCATCTTCAGCTGCTTCATCAAGTGACCTTCCCTTCATCAATAAGGTCAGAAGAGGGGATGTTTGCTGATGACTGCATAATGTTCAGGACCATTCACAGTTCCTCAGATACTGATATACTCCATGTTCAAATGCTACAAGATCTACACAATAGACTACACAATTGTCTTGGGCTGACAAGTGGCAAGTAACATTCCTGAAACACAAGTGCCAGGTGATGACCATCTCCAATAAGAGACAAACTAAACACTGCCTCTTGACATTCAATAGTGTTACCATCACTGAATTCCCCAGCATCAACATTCTGAGGGTTACCATTGACCAGAAACTCAACTGGATTCATTAAAAACTCCCCACATAAGCCACAGCTACAAGAGCAGGTCAGAGGGTAGGAATACTGCAACGAGTAACTCATCTTCTGACTCCCGAAAGTCTATCATCTACAGCACACAAGTCAGGAGGGTGATGGATTACTCCCCACTTGCCTGGATGGGTACAGCTTCAGCAACACTCATGACGCTTGACACCATCCAGGACAAAGCAGCCCGCTTGATTGGTACCACATCCATTCCCACCACCACCAAAGCTCAGAACACACTGCTGTTACTGTCACAAGATACCCTGCAGAAATTCAAAGATCCTGAGACAGTATCTTTCAAAACCATGATCACTTCTGTCTAGAAGGACCAAGGACAGCAGATACATGGGAACACCACCACCCGCAAGTTCCCCTCCAAGGCACTCACCATCCTGACTTGGAAACATATTATTGTTCCTTCAGTGTCGGTGGGTCATAATCCTAGAATTTCTTCCCTTGTGGCATTACATGCTATCGGTTAACCTGCAGATTGCAGCTGTACAAGGCGGCAGCTCACCATCACCTTCTCAAGGTGAAGTAGAGATAGACAATAAATACTGGCCAGCCAGTGACACCTACGAACCATGAATGAATGAAAAAAGTAAGAAGCCTTTGTAAGGAGAATTTGAGCATGGGAATAAATACTAATTTACCATTTGCATCCATGCTGGAGAAGGGTGTGATACGAATCTATTACAAATAGCCCCCTTGCAGGACAAAAACTCAGCGGTGCTTGTCTGGGCAGAGATACTGGGTCTGGCGTGTCACGGACAAGGTACATTTTTCTGCAGCATTACAGGCAGATGAATTCCTAAATACTAGACATTCCTGAGGACTAGGAAATAAAGTAAGTACCAGAGGAATGGAGATCTGCAAATCTTATACCATGACGCAAAGGAGTGAAAGTATAAAAGGTGAAAGTCAACATATGGTCCATAAGTTAATAAGATACAATGTTCCTACAATACTGATGAACACAAAGCATCAGTTACAACTATTGGACGAATCTCAAGCTGCACTAGATAGGTTGTGTCTAAGATATTCATGGCAGAATTTCAAATGTTCAAAGAGAAAGACTGCAATGCAAGGTTTTGCAATATAGATTATTGGATGTTTGTTAAGTAAATATATACAGATATGGTTAAATATATTGCACACAAAGCATTTGTGACTAAAATTAATGTAGTTAGAATATCACAAAGCTATGCAATTTGTACTGCAGAACACTCCTTTAATTATTAGTTTTTCCAAGAACAACACAGATTGTCTTACAACAACCATTTTCCAAATGCAACTACACCAGCTAAAGTATTCAGCAAGAAGAAAATTTACAAACAGTGAAATCAATTTTAACAAAGATGGCCAAGTTCCAAAACAATTAAAGATGGCTACCAACAGCTTTTTTATTTTCTTGTTATTGGTGTATATCTAAATTCACTCCAGACACTAATTTTGTTTTCTGTTTTTGTTAACTAAAATATGCCCAATATCCTTGATTTGATGCTGTAACCTTGCTCTGCATCAGAGAACCGCTGCCACACTGACAAAACTATTTGCTGACAAAGGCAGGCTGTAATCAATGATCTTGGGAATAAGGAATGTCACTCGAGAAATACTTCAGTGATTTGGTGCATTAACTAAATCAAATCCAAACCACTTTCAAAAGGTGAGCAGCTAATACTTCAGTCCTATACAGTCACAAATTCAAACATGGTTTCTGTACATTAGCTCTAAAGTGTACCAACATCTTAAATGCAATAGTTTCATACATTATCACATATAGAAAATTAGATACATGTTAAACCTATTGACTCAATTCTTATATGGATACAGAATGAAAGAGGTTACCTAAATAAGCAGAGATAAAAAGGTACTGCAGATGCTGGAGAATCCGAGATAACAAGGTGTGGGGCTGGATGAACACAGCAGGCCAAGCAGCATCATAGGAGCAGGAAAGCTTGACGTTTTGGACCTAGACCCTTCATCAGAAATGGGGGAGGGGAAGAGGGTTCTGAAATAAATAGGGAGAGAGGGGGAGGCGGATAGGAGATGGATAGAGGAGAGGATAGGTGGAGAGGAGGCAGACAAGTCGAAGAGGCGGGGTTGGAGCCAGTAAAGGTGAGGGTAGGTGGGGGGGATAGGGAGGAGATAGGTCAGTCCAGGGAGCGGGTTGATGATAGTAGATAAGACATGGGGGTGGGGCTTGAGGTGGGAGGTCTCCCCTCCCCCAACCGCATCCCAAAACCAGCCCAGCTCATCTCTGCCTCCCTAACCTGTCCTTCCTCTCACCTATCCCCTCCTCTATCCATCTTCTATCCACCTCCCCCTCTCTCCCTATTTATTTCAGAACCCTCTTCCCCTCCCCCATTTCTGATGAAGGGTCTAGGCCCAAAACGTCAAGCTTCCCTGCTCCTATGATGCTGCTTGGCCTGCTGTGTTCATCCAGCCCCACACCTTATTACCTAAATAAGCAATCAATTATTCAACACGCCCAAAACTTTTGCAGCACTTCAAAGAAAAACAAACAAACAAACAAACAAAAACAAACGTCATGTCATCTTTCACAACAGGTGTTAGGTCAGTTGGAATATACCAACTCTTGTTCTGTAAGACGATAATAATCCGTAAGAAACTCGTGTCAGAATTAATTCCATCAAAGTCTATGGAATAATGGTGAAAATACCTGAAAATTAAGCTGTGTGTTAAAATAAAGAAAAGTTTGTACTCAGAATCGACAGACACATGGATTTTATGTTTAAAAGATGATTTGCTTAGTATCTCAGGTGTTCTATCTTGTTTTTGTGAATATCTGCTTCATAAATAGGAGTTGGGAGGTCATGTGGCGGTTGTACAGGACATTGGTTAGGCCACTTTTGGAATAAGGCATGCAGTTCTGATCATCCTGCTATAGGAAGGATGTTGTGAGACCTGAAAGGGTTCAGAAAAGATTTACAAGGATGTTGCCAGGTTTAGAGGGTTTGAGCTAAAGCGAGAGACTGAATAGGCTGGGGGTATTTTCCCTGGAGGGTCAAAGGCTGAGGGACGACCTTATAGAGGTTTACAAAATTATGAGGGGCATGGATAGGGTAAATAGACAAGATCTTTTCCCCAGGGTAGAGAAAGGCTGGTACGGTTACAACATTTAAAAGGCATCTGGATGGGTATATGATTAGGAAGGGTTTAAGAGGGATATGGGCTAACTGCTTAAAGGGTATTGCTGACACAGCGTGTACTCCTTCCCTAAAAGACACCAGGCCAAATGACTAGATTTATCTAGGATATCTGGTCAGCACGGACGGGTTGGACCGAAGAGTCTGCTTCCGTGCTGTACATCTCTATGACTCTATAATTTCCCATATTTATAACAGAACTTCTAATTTTTGGAATTAAAGTTTGAACTAGCAATAAATAGAAGCACCTCGTTGAGAAACTGATTAATACAACCTAACCAAGACTAGGTTTGTTATGTTTGAAAATGTAGTTTATAATTACACAATAGGTTAGAATTGACAGTAGGGACAGTTGAATAATGAAGGATCGACTGTTTAACAAATCAAAATTAGTAAGTGATTTTATTGTAAATCTATAGTTTAGCACAAAGACCATTCCTACCCTGTCCTGAACCCAACTCGCACGTAGGGAAGAACCCAACCCTTAATTTTTATATAAATAAAACAGTTGTTGAACTCAGCTCTTGTTCTTTAAAAAATTAAATCACCATCAAAAATCACCCATTTCAGGAACCCAGCTCTTTTTTTTCAAAAATTAACAGGAGATTGCCACAAGCAGTGCCCGACTTGGATGCGTCTTAAATCTTGGAGGCGGTCTTCCCAACATCATCCTTGTTTATCAAATTGTCTTAAATTCAGTCTAGCAGGATACTGTAGCTATGTCATATATCCTAGACTGCTGGTGGTCCCCTACGGGCCATCCTGTGATGGAATTGTGAGCTTCAGGAGGGACGCACATGGAGCTATGAAGTTCAATGTGCATCATCTGCTCTCAATCAACTCAAGTTGTTCTGGTTGACCCTCAAATGGATCCGCATTTCTAATACTAACACCGAACATTGGGCTTATGGTAGAACCAGAAGGTCTCCACTTACCTCAATCAAAGTTTTAAATTAAGCAGTTACCAAATGAAAAGTTGGGAAAGATGATGAACAAGGGAGTTCCTGGATAGGTGTCGAAGTTCTAAAACCTCTCCGCACTTTTTACAGAATCAAAAGAGCTGTGTTGAAGGTAATTTTTACGTATCTATTTAATGACTTCCCAATGAATGCCACATTGAAACAGGCTTAGGCTACTGGGTCAAACAGTCTTTTGTTTAATTTAATCTGGGTGTTTACTCGAAAGATTGGCTGTTGAGGTTTTGCTTCGGTGTAACCTATATCACATTGACTTTACAGAGTCAACATGAGATGATTATTAGTCAGGCTTTATGCAGGATAAGTATGATCTTTATTGCTCACCAAGTAGAATGTGGGTAGAGCTCAAACTGTTTGTATTTTTGAAGGAAGTGATGGATGATCTAACTAGCTTGCAGCTCGAGGAAAAATTCTACAATGGTTCTCAAGGAGCCATGTGGCATAAAGCAATCAGCAGTGAGCCTAAATGAATATCTAGTGAATTCCAGAGTCCACTGTCATATCTTTAAGCTGGTCCTTCAAAATGCGGTTGAACCTTCAAGATTCTTGTAACATGAAAGAAATTGTTTAGCGGGTATAGTAAAATAAAGGTAGAATTCAGAGCGTAATCATAAACTACAACATTAAGTTAATAGCACTTGGTTTAATTCTTACATGCAATAAAGCTTGTTTTGGTTTCAAAACATTATTCCTGTGGCCTAGTTGTCAGTTAATTACATTATATTCAGACTTTATTATGACTTGTTTGTCACTGCTAAGCTCAAAAGAAAATGAAGTTTGAAAAAAAAACACAAAATTTTCAATTTGAAAGAATAACTGAATTTCAGGAGACACTGTCTGACCCAAGAGAAAGACTACCCAGGAACACGAGAGAATAGGAAAAATGACTGATGTTTACATTGCACCCTCAACTTCAATGTCCAAAAGTATATTATACCAAACTAAACAGTTGCTATTTCAATGTGGTAAACAGTAGCTAATTTACACATGCAGGCTCCCAGAACGCTGCAATGAAATAAGTAATGAGATCATATATCTCAATTGTTGGACCATCTGAGCTTATACAACCAAGTTTTTAAATTTCTTATCTGGCAGATCAAAATTTCCCCCATACTGCACAGAAATGTCAGCCTAGGTTACATGCATCATAAGTGGGACTTGAACGCATTTAAACTGGATTCAGAAATGAGAATGCAATCACTCAGCTACATCTTACATGGACTAACCACGCAGACTTTTAGCTTTTACAGAAGAAATGTTGCCAACAAGTCCCTGCTCTTCAAGTTGTATCAAACGTTCTAGTACATCATAGAGTCAAACAGCATGGCAACAGACCCTTTGGTCTAACAAGCCCATGCTGACCACGATTCCCAAAGTAAACTAGTCCCACTTGCCTGCATTTGACCCATATCCCTCTAAACCTTTCCTAGTCATGTACCTATCTAAATATCTTTCAAATACTGGAACTGTAAAGCTTCCTCTGGTAGTTCATTCCACACACGAGCCATTCTCCATGTGAAAAAGTTGCCCCTCAGGTCCCTTTTAAATCATACTTCTCTCACCTTACAAATTGCCTCCTAGTTTTGAACGCCCCACCTTAGGGAAAAGGCCTTTGCTATTCACCTTATCATGATTTTATAAACATCTACAAGGTCACTGCTCAACCAATGACATGCCAGTGAAAAAAAGTCCTAGCCTATCCAGCCTCTCCTTACAACTCAAACTCTCCAGTCCTGAAATCAACCTGGTAAATTTTTCTGAACTATGTTCAATTTAATAACATTCTTCCTATAAGCAGGACGATCAGAACTGTACACAGTACTCCAGAACTGGCCTCGCCAAAGTCCTTCATAACATCAACATGACATCGCAACTCCTATGATCTGAGGAACGAAGGTAAGCATGCTGAGCACCTTAACTACTGTATCTACCCGTGATGCAGTTTTCAAAGAACTATGTACCTGAACCCCTAGGTCTCTATTCTAGAACATGACCCAGGACCCTACCATTAATTGTAGAAGTCCTGCCCTTGTTTATTTAATCAAAATGCCATACCTCGCATTTATCCAAGTTAATCTCCATCTGCCACTGGTCAGCTCATTGGGTCAATCAATCAAGATCCCTTTGTAATCTCAGATAATCTTCTTTACTGTCAACTATACCAGTTTTGGTGTCATCACAATTTACTAATCGTGCCTCCTAAATTTTCATTCAGACAGTTTATATAAACGACAAACAAAAGTAGACCCAGCAATGGGGAACACTGCTAGTCACAGGCCTCCAGATGGAAAAACAACCCTCCACCATCACCTTCTGTATAAAACAGGCAAATGTCTCAATTAATGCAACAGCCAAAAGATCCCCCATTAACATACCCTTCCTCTACATTTAAATGCTAGATTAAATTATATGCAAAATTCCATAGAGTAAATCCTGAACCTGTAGCTTTCTGACTCAGACCAGTAACCTGACCAAATGAACTAAGACAACGCCCAAGTCTGTGTGATTAAAGCATCTTGTGTACCATTTGTAACTAAGCAGATAAATCAATCAGATAATTTACTGGAACAATGAAAGAATAAGGCATGAGTGGGGCAGGAGTGGGATCAGTACAGGATTGTGTTCTCACAGTTCCAAATAACCCTGTAAACTACTGCTCCAACATGCAGCTGACTAAGCAGTGCAAAACATTACATTCCATGATAGCCAGTGTACTTTCAGTGGGTTGAATCCCATCACCATCCTATTAAGTATTTGCAAACTGCTTATCTTTGAATTTTGACAACGGTGACCTGTTTCATCCTAGAAAGCCCTTTTTTGGCAGAACCACAACACTCATGTTCCGCATCCACGATGGAGATCACCTATGTAGATTACTCGGATTAGTCCTTCAAGCGTAGTGGAGGGTTTACACATCAGGCATCCAGGCAGACAACAAAAAGCTTTCAAACCACATCAGCCCATTTTACGAAATTATCTACTTTCTACTGTTGCTTTTATCTTTAAGCGGAGGGCTGCAGCAGGAGAGCTTCAAGAGTAGCATATACCGTTAATTATTTGCGCTTCTTTCCCAACCCACAGGAAGTACTCAGCCCGTCTTTTTTTTTGAAAATGGCTGGAGTGCAACGAACGCTGCACGCTCTACGGGGCAGCGCTTTGGAACCAAAAAAAAGTGCAGTGGGAAACGCAGATTGCAACTTATTTTTCATTAAAGATAAAAAAACAAAGAAAATAACAAACAAAAACGATTAAAAAATAAATCAGAAATTGGGAAGGAACAGCGTCCTGGTAGTGGGCGCTGCCACTAAACAAAGCTCGGTCCACCCCACCTCGGGCCTACCTTTCCCCTCAATCCTCTCAAAGCCTTCAGCCCAGTAACCGCCGCAATCGTGATTTCGTCTCTCTCTCTCTCTCTCTCTCTCACACACACACACAGAAAGAAAGAAAGACCAGGTTTTCAGCTCCAGTACCAGTTCATCCCGCACGACCACCGTTCACTCAAATTGAGCTGCCCGGGGCAGACATAACTCCTTTTGTTGCCCAGGGAGACAGCCCGGTCTGCACCCCCACCCAGCCTCAGCCACGCGCACAGGTGAGGCAGCACGAGCCTCCCCCCCACGCTCACCTGAGGACACGAGCTGCCCACTGCTCCTTCCTTCCCTCCAGCCGCCGACTTTCTTTTCCCAAGGAGAGACCGATCTCAGCAAGAGCGGCTCGCACAGGACGACAGCGGCACTCTAGCTGTACGAGGCATGTCAAGCAAAGATGCCTCACATATTCACGTCTGATACGAAATAAATCGTGCACGCACAACGGAGAACCCACTTGCACTACAAAGCCCAACATCCCCACCCCACCAGCACTCCCCCCCCAAGAAAAGCAGTGCAGCACCTTCCAATGAGATCAATGAACAACTGGAAATTCACCTCAACGAAATGTCACAACAACATGTACGGAGATTTAAACCTGAAATTGAGCAGAAGTGTATCAAATATATTTAGTTTCCACGGCTTTGCGATATTTTATCAAAATTCTTTCTTCTACCTTAAAATATGGTTGTCAGCCCAAGGTACTATAGCTGATATTGCCCGATAAATTTTAGAGAGCTATTAGAAATCAGTTTTTAAACCGCGTTACTGACCAAGAGATCAGCTAACCATTCATCATTTTTGCGGTGCATGACATCGGTCATAGTGTAAATGCTCAGTGAGCATGATATAAGATCTCTCTCAAAGTGCTTTATTCTAGAAAAATAGCAATAAGGACGAAATTTTATTACAATTTGTCAATTCACTGTTGAAAATGTTTGATATGTTTTCGTGATATTTCGTAGAAAACTGTTTAATATCAATAAAGAAGAAATGTTTCACCATTTTCTACTCTAAATATACTGAAGTATAATTTCCAAGTTGCCCTGCAATATTTTGTCCAAATCATTCAGCCATTAAAACAAAGGAAGAGGCCATTAGAAGCATGGTGTCATGTCGCCTCTGAAAAACAATAGTCAGTCCCATTCTCCTGCTCTATCCCCATAATCCTGCAAGTTGTTTCCCTCGGGTGCTTCACAAATTCCGGAATCACTGTGCACTCTTCCCAGAGTGTCTGCAATAGCTCTTCAAATGAGGAGCATGACTAAATGCCATTCTCCTGTCCTTTGGCTATACCCTTTCACATCATTTCTATTTAAATATTCATCTAATGCCTCCTCAACGCCTTAATTGAACCTGCCTTCCGGATACATTTAGGTAGCACGTAGAATCCCTACTGTGCGGAAGCAGGCCATTCGGCCAACGAGTGCACACCAACCCTCCCAAGAGTATCCCACCCAGATCCAGCCTCCCCCCATCCCCATGCCCGTAACCCGACATTAACCACAGCTAACCCACCTAACCTGTTCATCTTCGGACTGTGGGAGGAATACCATGCAGACACAGGGAGAACGTGCAAACCCCACACGGACAGTTGCTGTGTGAGAAGAAACTTTTCACAGCGAATTTCCTTACATTTGCGCTCTCTCATTCTTTATTCTTTCACCACTGGGAATAGTTTATCTGGTTCTACTCTGCCCAAACTTATCGTGATTTTGAAAACTTGGAACAAGTCTCTTTTCTGCCTTCTCCTCTCCAAGAAAAACAGTCCCAACTTCTATTTTCATAGTTGACCTTTCTCTCCCTGGAACCACTTCTTGCAAACCACTTCTGCTCCCTCACCAATGCTTCCAGATCTTCCTAAAATGTGGCTTCCAGAACTGGAACAATACTTCAGCAAATGTCTAACTAGTATCATACACAGATTTAGTGTAATCCATGTGCTGTTGTACTGGAAGCCACTATTAATAAAGCCAAAGATACTGTGTGCTTTATTAGCCATTCTGACCACCTGGTCTGCTACCTTTAATTCTTATGCACTCATGCACTAGAGTCTATCTGCACGCCATCTAGGGTAGTGCCCTTTAGTTTATACAGCATCTGTGTTCATTCTCCCAAAATATCTCACCTCATACATGTTCACATCGAACTTCATCTGCAACCTATCTGCCCAATCTATGAATATTTCAATGAGAGACAGTAAGAACTGCAGATGCTGGAGTCTGAAATAACAGAATATGGAGCTGCAGGAACACAGCAGGCTGGGCAGCATCAGAGGAGCAGGAAAGCTGACATTTGGGGTTGGGACCCTTCTGCAGAAATAGGGAAGGGGAAGGGGGCTCTGAAATAAATAGAGAGAGGAGTGTTGGTGATAGCAGGGAGATAGTGGCAGGGATTGGTCAGTGAGGTGGGAGGAGCGGATAGGTGGGAGAGAAGACGGACAGTCCAAGGAGGCGGGGATGGGGGGGTGGCTGGTCTTGGGATGAGGTCGGGGGTGGGGAGATTTTGAAGCTAGTAACTCCACATTGAGATCATTGGGTTGTAGGCTTCCAGTTTGTGGGTGGCATCATTGTGACACTGGAGGAGGCCCAGGATGAACATGTCATCCAGGGAGTGGGAGGGGGAGTTGAAGTGGTTCATGACTGGCAGGTGTTGTCATTTGTTGCGAACTGAGTGTAGGTGCTCTAGAAAATGGTCTCCGAGCCTCCGCTTGGTCTCACTGATGTAGAAGAGGCCACATCAGGAACAGCAGATACAATTGACCTCAAAACTGATATCTATTTCAAGGCCACTGACTCTCACAGCTACCTAGACTACACCTTGTCTCACCCACCCTCCTGCAAGAATGTCATCCCCTTCTCCTAATTCCTTCGCCTCCGCCATATCTGCTCCCAAGATGAGGCTTTCCACTCCCGAACATCTCAGATGTCCTCGTATTTCAAGGACTGCAACACCCCCCACCCCCACAGTGGTCGGAAGTGCCCTCGACCGCATCACTTGCGTTTCCCACACCCCAGCCCTCACACCCCCTCCCCGCAATAACAACAAAGACAGAATTCCAATTGTCCTCACATATCACCCCATCAGCGTCTGGATTCAACATTCATCATTCTCCACCACTTCCGCCACCTGCAATCTGACCCCACTACCAAGGATATATTTCCCTCCCCACCCTTATCTGCCTTACGGAGGGACAACTCTCTCCAAAACTTCCTCGTCCACTCCACACTTCCCATTAGCCCCACCACACCAGGCACTTTTCCCTGCAACCGCAGGAGATGCTACACCGGCCCCTACACCTCCCCCTCAACTCCATCCCAGGCCCCAAGAAAGCCTTCCACATCAAACAGATGTTCACCTGCACATCTGCTAATGTGGTCTATTATATCTGCTGTTCCCGATGTGGCGGCCTCTACATCGGTGAGACCAAGCGGAGGCTCGGAGACTGTTTTGTAGACCACCTACTCTTGGCTCACAACAAACGACAACACCTCCCAGTCGCGAACCACTTCAAATACCCCTCCCACTCCCTGGACGATATGTCCATTCTGGGCCTCCTCCAGTGTCACAACGATGCCACCCGCAAACTGGAAGCCCACAACCCAATGGTCTCAATGTGGACTTTACTAACTTCAAAATCTCCCCACCCCCGACCTCATCCCAAGACCAGCCATGCCCCCATCCCTGCCTCATTGACCTGTCCGTCTTCTCTCTCAGCTATCCGCTCCTCCCACCTCACTGACCAATCCCCAGCACTACCCACCTACACTCAGCTTTACTAGCTTCATCCCCGCCTCCTTGACCCGTCCATCTTCTCTCCCACCTCTCCGCTCCTCCTATCTCACTGACCAATCCCCCCCACTACCTACCTGCTATCACCGCCCCATCTCTCTATTTATTTCAGAGCCCCCTTCCCCTCCCCTATTTCTGAAGAGGGGTCCCAACCTGAAACATCAGCTTTTCTGCTCCTCTCTTGCTGCTGGCCTTCATCCAGCTCCACACTGTGTTATTACGAATATTTCAATGTTGTTTTAAGTTTTTGAAGTACAGTTTACTGTATTGGTCACCTTATTAATGAAGGATGTAAATGTTTTGGAAGCAGATAAGAGGTTTTCTAGACTAATGCCTTGAATGGGACAGGCTAGGCTTATATTCACTGGTGTTTAGAAAAGCAAGAGGCAATTTGAGTGAAACATATAAGATCTTGAGGGGATTTGATGGGCTGGATGTGAAGAGGGTGTTTCCTTTTATGGTAGTTATTTAGAACCAGGATCTAGAAATTGTAGAGGAGAGTTGAGGGACTGAATGGCCTATTCCTGCTCATTACTTGTATGTTCATGTTGTGTTCACTATCCTCCTCACAGGTTGCAAACCTCCAACTTTAAGTTGCATATCACCTGCAAACTTTGAAATTGTCTCCTTTGTCCAAGATCTTGATTGTTAATATACATCAGTGTGATGCAAGGTTTGTGATTTTTACATATTTTGATATCATTTATTTTAGAGTTTGGAGTTTGACCTAATGGAATGTGGGTTTATGTCTGTGCATTTGAAGGGGGTTAATGATTAACTTGTCAGTATTTCTGGAACACTTTTTAAAACCAGTTTGAGAGATGGTTCCTGCAGTGCTAATAGGAACTTGTTGACACAGAGAGCTTTATGAGCGCACAGAGCAAACTTAATAGCATTAGCCAGCTTTAAGTTAGAAGGATACAGAATTAATTTTTGTTAGCATTTGGAAAGCATCCATGGCTTGCAATTTTTCTCATTTTGGTTCAGAGAAGACTCAGTTGAAGTTGGATGTAAGAAATAATTTCACCTAGAGAAAGGGAAATTCAGAAGGGTTAGGAAATAACATTGGTGTTGATCATAATATAGCAAGAGCCCCAAAACACCATCCAACCTGAAAAATATCCATCACTACTTTCTGTTTCCTATCACACAACCAATTTTACATCCACTTTGAAACTGTTGTTTCTTTTCCGTGAGCTATCACCTTTCTCAGTACAATGCTGCACAACAGTTTTGAATATTATTTGGAAGACCATGTACAACTGCATCAACATTACCTGCATTAATACATGCTATTACTTCCTTAAAGAACTCCAGAATGTTAGTTAAATGTAATTTTCACTAAAGAAATAGAGTCATAGAGCACAGAAACAGACCCTTCAGTCCAACTTGTCCATGCCAACCAGTTTTCCCAAACTAAACTAGTCCCATTTGCCTATGTTTGGTCCATATCCCTTTGAACATGTCCTGGTCATGCACCTGTGCAGATGTCTTTTAAAAATTGTAACTGTTCCTGCCTCTACAACTTCCACTGGATGTTCATTCCATAAATGCACCACTTTCTGTGAAAATGTTGCCTTCAGGTTTCTTTTAAATCTTTTCCCTCCATCCTTAAAGCAATGCCCCCTAGTTTTAACTCCCCTACCCAGGCTGTTCACCTTATCCATGCCTCTCATAATTTTATAAACCTCTATAACGGTCACCCTTCAACCTCCTATGCTCCAGTGAGAAAAGTGCCAGCCTATCCAGTCTTTTCTTGTAACTCAAACCCTCCAGATCCTTGTAAATCTTTTCTGCACCCTTTTCAATTTAATAGCATCCTTCCCATAGTAGGGCAACCAAAATTGCATGCAGTACTCCAAATGTGGCCTCACCAATGTCCTGTACAGCCTCAACATGTCCCAACTCCTATACTCAATGCTCTGACCAATGAAGAGAAGCGTGTCAAACACATTCTTCACACCCTGTTTGCCTGTAATACCACTTTCAAGGAACTATGCACCTGAACCCTGGGTTTTTTTGTTCGAAATACTAACCAGGGCCACCATTAAATGTGTTTGCCCTGCCCTGGTTTGTCTTACCAAAATGCAACACCTCACGTTTATCTAAATTAAACTCCACCTGCCACTCCTTGGCTCATTAGCTAACTGATCAAGATCCCACTGTACTCTTAGATAATCTTCTTCACTGTCCATTATACCACCAATTTTGGTGTCATCTGCAAACTTACTAAACATGCTTGCTATGTTCTCATCCAAATCGTTTATATAAAGGACAAACAGTGGACCCAGCACCAATCCCCGCAGAACACTACTGGTCACAGGCCTCCCGAAAACAACCCTCCACCACCACCCTCTGTCTCCTACAGTCTGTTCGATTGGCTAGCTCTTCCTGGATCCCATGTGATCTAACTTTACTAACCAGGCTACCATGCGGAACCTTGTTAAAGACCTTGCTAAAGTCCATTTAGACAAAGTCTACCATTCTACCCTCATCTATCCTCTTGGTTACATCTTCAACAAACAATCCATTGTGGCTCTTCTTAATTAATCCAACTTTCCCTTGTGACTATAACTCCATTGTGGATTATTGTTTCTAGATGTTTCCTCACAACTAAAGTTAAACAAATTGGCCAGTAATTGATGATTTTACCCTTACATGCTTGTTTTAATAAGAATATAACTTTTGCAAATTCTCCAGTCCTCTACTGCCAATCCTAAGTACAGAGATGATTGAAAGATTATTGTCTGTGACTCTGCAATTTACACTTCCACTTCCTTCAATGTTCTTTGATGGATCTAAACTGGTACAGTTGTCTAGTAAATAAGGATCAACAACTTATCCAATACATCCTCATCAATCTTAAACCCATATTGTGATGGATTTTCCTCCTCTATCTCCATGGTCTGGGTACTATCTTGGTAAAGACAGAAGCAAGAAGTTAATTAACATTTACAGTTAACATTAACATGATCCTGTCACTATTTTCCAAGTGCTCTGCTATTAAATATTTGAAAATGGACTCTAGCAATTTTCACCACAAACAATGTAACATTAGTTGGTCTATAATTGCCTGTTTTCTCTCTAGCTTCTTTTTTTCTAAATAGTGGGATTGCTCTAGCTACTCTCCAATCCGTAAGAACTCTTTCAAAGTCTATAACATCTTGAAAGATGACCACAAATGCATCCGTTATTTCTAGGAACATTTCCTTAAGTACTCTGGAATGTATCTTATCAGACTCTAGGGGATTTATTGGCCTTTAAAACCCATCATTTCCCCCACTAATACAAATTTCCTTCAGTTCCTTCCTCTCACTAGGAAGTGTGTTTCCCAAATGTTTGGCATGTTATTTGTGTCAACTTTTTGAAGACAGAACTACAACATATGCTTAATTGGTCTGCCATCTCTTTGTTTCCCATTATAATGTGTTCTGTTTCTGACTATAATGGACCTACACCTATCTTCACTAATCTTTTTCTCTTCACATACCTATAGAAGCTTTTACAATCAATTTGTATGTTACCCACAGTTCTCATACCTATTTTACTCCTCTTATTCAATCTTTTTGTCCTCCGTTGCTGAAATTTAAAATGCTCCTAACCTTCAGGTCTGCTGTTTTGTTTATGGCTAATTTGTATGCCCCTTCTTTTGATCTACTCCTATCCTTAATTTTCCTTGTTAGCCATGGTCAAACTTGTTTTATACTTGTGCTAGACAAAAATGAAAAATTGTTACAGTTCCTCCATAGGCTCTTTAAAATGTTTGCCATTGCCATCAGTCATTATTCCTTTAAGTAACGATCCACCATTTATCAGATTCAGCTTGTGTCTCGTACCATCATAGATTCCCTTGTTTAGATTCAGCACCCTCATCTCAACTGTGTGTCTCACCATCTTAATGAAGAACTCTATCATATTATAGTCACTCTTCCCCAAGGGGCCTCAATCAGCTAGGTTGCCAATTATTACTTTCTGATTTCACAATCCCAGTCTAGGATAACATTTTCTCTAATCAGTTCCTCAACGTAGTGATCCTAAAAACTGTCCCATACACACTCTAGGAATTCCTCTTCTACAGTATTGTTATCGATATGATTTGCCCAATCTATGTCCAGATTAAAGTTACCCAAATTTATAGCAGTACCTTTATTTCTTGATTCTCTAAATTCCTGCATATTGCCTTCCCAACATTACTATTATAGTTTGGGCGTCTATATATAACTCCTGCTATGAAAATGAAGTAGTGGCCAAAACAGCACTGTGTTTTGCACCAGTATTACATTATGGAGTCAGGTAGACAACTTTCAATACTGTACTCAAAGATAAAATTTCAAAGCAGAAAATGTAAAGTGATTATTTTCCATCAAGTTATATTTGCATGAGTAATACCTGCTACAGTAACTGTGTGCTGTGCCTCAAATCTTCAATTGCATGTCTTCAGACAGCAAGTTACTATGGAAACTAATAATACACTGTAGCACAAGGTGCCATACAGGAAATGGGAATTGCAGTTTGCAAAGCTTTGTGTGCTAATAGAGCTACATCCAGTCTGAGGCATTAGGAGTCACTGACTGTTCAACGATTTCAGGCTTCTTGCCAAGGTTCCAGCTTCTATTGGAGGCGCCAGCTAATGGCAATATTGGAACTTCTGAAATATTTTAATAATGTCTGTTTATTCCTTTACAACAGGCTAAACAAACCTACAGACCTAATTAGTACTTACGCACAAAGACAGATTTTCTTGTTGCTGGATAGTAGTGGCTTATCTGAAATATTCTGCCTGGTGCCAGAGACCTCCTAGCTCCAGAATTGCTAGGAATTCGCTCATCGGCCTCAGCCCACGATAAATTCTGGGTTCATTCCAGCCCTTGTTACGGTGAATACTAGCAGAAAGAATGAAATAGAAATGCATATACCCACAGGACTTAGGCCTGTGGCCATGCATTGGCCTTTCTAAGGGTAGGACACAGGACACTTGTTCTCCGGCCATTGTTTGTTCGATGACCTGGCTGAAAAGGATTAACGTGTAAAATGCTGACTGCAGCGGAATGAGAACATTCGCACACAAATCCAGAAAGAAAATTTAATTTACTTAACCTGCATTACCCGAATCTTGAAATATCTACAACACAACTGCTTGTTTCTAACCTCATTTGAATTGAACTAATAAATGATTTGGAGTTCTTTGGAAAGAAAGTTACAGGAATTTGCTTATTTCAGCAAATAGGAAGATGGAAAACAGGATGATTAGAGCTAGCTTAATCCATACCATTGGGCTTATGTAGCATATACACTATAATTTAGAAAGGTAAAACTCACACTGTTGCCACAGATTGTTGCAATCTTGATTTCGATGGCTAGTGTTGATAACAGGGTGACCAGCTCTCAAAAAAATTAGGGGATACTTTGGCATGTGAGATCATATGATTTGGGGGATGATTGCTGAAAAGTCTGTGTGAGGAGGAGTGGAGGGGTGGCTGTTCAGAAAACAGAAGCTTAGAGATGGGGTAAGGAAGGAAAGAGTTGCTCTCCAAACTGTAGAGGTGGGCCACTAGGAAGAGAATGCAGTGTGCATGATCAGGTGAGCACTGAACAAATATCATAAAAAAAAGATAGGAGGGAATTGTTTCTGATGCAGGATGGTACCATGAAATCTGGCACTGTTGATTGTCCTAGTTAACAGAGGCTTCCAGGATGTTTTATTATTATTGCTCTCCATTGTCACAAAGAGTCTTAGGATGACAAGAAATGTGCTAGGCTATGTGAACATAGGACAGTACAGTACAGTACAGGAACAGGTCCTTCAGCCCACCATGTCTGTGCTGACGAGGATGCCATTCTAAACTATTCCCATCTGCCTCCACATCATCCATATCCCTCTCTTCTATCTGTTGATGTCTAAATGCCTCTTGAAATGTTGCTATTATATCTGCTTCTACCACCTTCCCTGGCAGCATGTTCTAGACACATACTACCCTCTATTTAAAAATCTTTCAGCGCACATCTCATTTAAATCTCTCTCACCTTAAAGCTATGCCCCTAAGTAAAAGGTCTTTTCTACCCTATCTGCACTTCTCATAATTTTATATACTTCTATCAAGTTGCCCCTCTGCCTTCAATGCCTTTGTGAAAGCAATCCAAGTTTGTCTCACCTCTCTTTATAGCTAGTACATTCCAATCCAGCAACATCCTGGTAAAGTGCTATTGCACCCTCTCCAAAGCCTCTATGTCCTTCCAATAGTGATCTATAGGACATCTGATAGGAATCTTGATGTTGGTGACTTTATTGGAGTGTGGTTATTTCCATATTTTTCCCAATGTATTGAGACAGCAAATATTCTCTAACACGATTAGAGTGGTATAGTCCAGATCTTCTGGGATTACAAGATCAGTGACAAGACATGCAATCCAGAATGTGAGTTGGTATGAACAATGTAGGTATAAGAATCAGGGGGAAGGGGACAGTGTTAGGCTTAAATAAATTACAATGAGAGGAAGGAGATATTGACAGTTTTAAAAAGGCTTAAATTTACATATGTCCTGAGGCCAAGAAATGATGTATCACAGGAGGAAAGGGAGGACATTACAGAGGTCCTGATATTAATTTTCAAATCCTCTCCGGTTGCAGTGCCAGTGGACTGAAGGACAGCTAATGTGGCACCATTATTCAAGACGCCAGTAGGGATAAACTAAGAAACTATAGCCCAATGAGTCTAACGTCAGTGATAAGGGAGCATTTGGAAGAAAGTCTGAGGGACCGAATTAATCTCCACTTAGAGAAGTGAGAATTAAATCAAGGATAGTCAGAATGGCTTTGACAGGGGAAGATCCAGATTCACTAAGGCAAGGAAAGAGCCAAGCTCCGGTACAGACGTGGGAGCTGGGGCCCTTTGTCCGTTTTCACTTTATCTTCCGACTGGTGGGGCACCTAGAAAACATTTTTCCCTAAGATATATGCCCCTCTGGGAGAAATGTTTAAGCACTGTGTCCAAGTTCTCTTTCTTAACCTTCCCTGTTATTAGCACATCATCCAGATAAATGGTAGCCCGGGGTAGCCCTTGTAAACTGTTCTCCATGGTCTGCTGGAAGAGGGCGGCAGGCTGATAATACTCCAAATGGCGGTTTTGTATATTGGTATAAATCCTTATGGGTATTAATTGTGGCATACGTCTGGGATTCCCCATCCAATCGCAATTGTAGGTAGGTGTGGCTCATGTCCAGCTTCGTAAGGGCCAAACCCTCCACCAACTTTGTATACATGTCTGCTAAGCAAGGGATTGGATATTTATCCAGCTGCGAAAAGCTGTTTACCATTTGCTTAAAATCCCTACAAAGGCAAACTGAGCCGCCACGCTTCACGATTGGTATAAACAGTGCTGTTCATTCCACAAACTGCACTGGTTTGATGATTTCTTCGCCCTCCGGCCTCCTATTGCTGCCTCTACTTGTGCCCACAAGGCAAATAGCACTGAGCAGCCCTTGCAAAATCGTGGAATTGCTTTCTGGTCAACACAAAATGACTTTGGCCCCTTCAATAGTCCCAAGCCCTTCCTGAAAAGCTCCTGGGTATTTCACTACAATTTCAATGAGCCAGCTGTTTTCTAATTGAAAAGTGTTGAGCCAATCCAGGTGAATCTTTCTCAACCAATTCTGTCCCAATAGGCTTGGGTCTGCACCTTATTACCATCAGTAGGAATGGCACCAACTGCTTCTCATAGGAGACCAGAACCGAAGTCATACCCTTAATCTGCAACGGTTCCCAGATTAAGTTTGCAGTCTGGCTGAGGTCTTGCACAAACCTAAAGGTTGGAGCCCCGAGTGAATCTTGTTAAAGTCAGGTTCTGTAACCACAGATACAGCTGCACTAGTATCGACCTCCATAGCAACTCAGTGACCATTTAACCAAACAGTATTTTAAATTAGTTCTGATTTGGACATTGCTAAGCAATTTAATTGTTCCAACCCACATATAGGCAGACATTCTAGGATGCGCACTCTCCTGGGTACTGGCTTACGAGTTTTCTTACTAAGTCAGGCCAAAATAGGATTCCTTTGCTGCCTCAAGTCCCTATAACAGCAGCAACTACAATGGCTTGTCAGCCCAGATCCTGAAGAACTTTTTAGCCACTTGGCAAAGGCGTGGCTCTGCTGTGGTCTGACCTAAGGTCCCTCTGCTCAGGATATGCCCTGCATGAGGCTTTGCAATTGCTTACACTCTGTGTTCCCCAAGCTCAGTTAGAGAGGTGAGGGAGTCCACTTCTATTGGGATGCCCGGTAGCTCCCATGCTTCACTTGCTGCATTTTCTAATGAAAAAGCCAGTTGTAGCATTTGCTTGAAGTCCCATTGGGCTTCTGCATGGTTATGTCATTAACCCACATACCAAATGGTCTCTCAGAATCGTATTCAGGGTAAACTCGAAATCCCACATCTCTGCCAGTCATCTTAACCTCATCAAAAATCCTGATGCAGACTCACCTGATTCTCTAACAGCTGAATAAAACCAATAGTGTCTCAGAATTAGAGGAGGTTTTGCGTCATAATATTCCTTAACCAACTCCATCAACTCTTGGAAAGTTTTAATGTCTGGTGCCTCTGGGCAATTTAAGCCCCTTTATAGTTGAGAATGTTGCAGGTCTGCAAGCAGTCTGAAGGATTACTCATTGCTTTTCCTCTGTCCCAATGCCATTTGTCCAGAAAAGGTATCACATTCTTTCCACATACTAGACCCAGTCTTTAACAGCAGAATCAAACTAGTCAAGCTTCCCAAATAAAGATATGATGCCAGAAATGCTTAGCCTAACTCCAAGATTGCTGTTGCATGCAAATGTTGTTCAAACACATACTATTTTCTTCTATCAGCACTGAAGCAATTGCACAGACACAAGAATCCCATCACCAAGTCACCCTTTATTCCTTGTGCACATTACACTAGCTTTAACTGGCCAACCAGCTCAGAGCCAGTCTCCTGAACTAAGGAGATTCTGAATCCTCTGATTATATTGGTCTTCCTGATTGGCCCAGGTTAACAACCCCAGTCAAGGATCTCATGGTCAACAAGATCCACCTGTTTCCAATAATTACATACACACAAAAGAAAGAGGAGAATAGGAGGAAAAAGTTACTATGATGAAATACTTAAAAATCAAAAACATTGGCATTAATTCACATGAATTCAAGTCGAGTAATTGTAAGTCAATGTCCATTGAAGTTTGCAACTGGCTGGCCTGGTAGGATTTAGTTTCTTTGAAGCTCAGATGCAGGTGGGTTGCAAGTAAGGGAGTGGCAATTTAATTCTTGAAACGAGGTCAAATTTTAGGCAAAATACAGAATTCTTTCAGACAGAAATAATTTCTAGACAGAAGCCCAGACTAAGGGAAAGGCTGTAGCTAAAACTGACATGGCCTTTATGTTGATTGTAGAGGTAAAAAGTAGACTAAAGGAGACATGTTAATGCTATTCACACAACACAGCAGTTAGTCATATGACTGAGGCTCCAAGTTTAGCCATTCTGCTAATGAGATGGGTTTTATGTTCTTCATCAAAAACCATTATTTTGTAGTAATTAGTTGTGAGGTCATTAGCATCTTCTCAAACATAAGGAGTTCCAATTGCTCTCCCCTTGTTCAGAATAGAGACTGGTGTCTTGTCTGTGGTTCCTTTGTGTATTTTTGACTGGAATGTCTGTGCAATGCAACGAGTATGACCAGAAAGAGGATGCAAAATAATGTTTGTCCCCTGGTTACTGATCAGAAATTTCTAAGTTGTGGTCAACTGGCATTATTTCATAAAAACCGAAAGAACTGCGGATGCAGTAAATCAGGAACAAAAACAAAGTCGCTGGAAAAGCTCAGCAGGTCTGGCAGCATCTGTGAAGGAAACAAACAGAGTTAACGTTTCTGGTCCGGTGACCCTTCCTCAGAACTGGCATTATTTCGTCATAGCCAACCACGTTGTCAGTCCAGCACAAGTGTCCATTTTTCAGAAAACTTAAGCAAAAGAAAATGGTTTAATGAAAGACATTTCAGGATCTCTCACATTCCTTCTTGGCATGATGACAGGATGTCAGACAGTGGTGTTCACTAAGAATCGTTGTTTGTACATTGCTGTTTTGATATGTGAAAGTGACAGACCATGGAATGGTTCTGAAGAAGTATCATTGGACCTAAAAGTTTAACTCTGCTTTCACTCCACGCATGCTGCCAGACTGGCTGAGTTTCTCCAGCAATTTCTGTTTTAGCTTCAGATTTCCTGCATCCCCAGTTCATGGTACCAATGCACAGGCAGTTTCTCCTAATTTACTATGTCAAAAATCCATTGTAATTTTGATAACCTCCATTACGTTTCCTCTTCTGCAAGACTAATCAGCATTTTAAAAGTTTGGCATTAAGGTTTTGATTTCAAAAATCCTCTTTTTTTTCTGTTCTGATTTAAATTCATTCTCTGGTCATGAACTGATATGGTTTGGTGGCTTAAGTGTACTTTTCATTTTGGTCCCCTCATCACACCAGTTCAGCAGTGGTATATATTCACTTTTCTGTTTAATATTGTTAAAATTGAGGTAGCTATCAAGTTTTTTATTCCAAAAGCAAAATATTTTGGATGCTGGAAATTGGAAATAAAAACAAAATGCTAGACTTACTCAACAGGTATGGCAGCATCTATGGAGATTTTCAGATGATGACCTTTGGCCATTTTCCACAGATACAGCTAAGCCTGCCAAGGATTTCCATAATTGTATTTAATTTTGTATTTATTCATCATTGTTCAACAGCAAAAAGGCAGCTTCCATCAACAGACTTGCCTCTCCAAAAGTATGAAACAAGCAACCCTTTTGTAGAAGATAAAGGAAGTAATGGGCTGTGGGATGAACATTATCATTTTTATTGCAGTCTTTTGCAATAGCTGTCTACCATATATTCATAACTCCTTACTTAAAGTTTCCATAGGAACCAATTATAAACTGAAGTTAGATTTTGTAGGACAGTGGCTCAGTGGTTAGCACTGTGCGCTCACAGCATAGGAGACCCAGGCTCAATTCCAGCCTTGGGTGACTGTCTGTGTGGAGTTTGCACATTCTTCCTGCGTCTGCGTGAGTTTCCTCTGCATGTTTCTGTCTCCTTCCACAGTCCAAAGATGTGCAGGCTAGGTGGATTGGCCATACTAAATTGCCCATAGTGTCCAGGGATGTCCAGGCTAGGTGGATTAGCCAGGGGAAATGCAAGGTTAGACGGGATAGGGTAAAGCGATGGGTCTTGGTTGGGATGTTTTTTGGAGGGTTGGTGTGGACTTGATGGGCCGAATCACTTGCACACTGACGATATTCTATAATTCTAAAACCTTCCTTATAAAATTCAATATTTTACCCTTCAAGTTGAAATATTTTACATTGGTCAACTTTTACATTTGTAACCGAATATTTAAAAACTCATTTTAAGTTAAGAAAAATGTAACTTGCTGCTAAATATCACCTCCTTCCCAAATGTCCTGCGCCACACAGAGCCTCTCCTCTCCCCAACCTACTGAATTGTGGCCTTTCCCCGGTCTTGATCAGTTCTCCACTGAGGCTTCAACAATCGATTTTTAAAAGGTATAAAACGCTCTCGCTCATCACTTTCCTCTCCTGAACCCTGACTGTAAACAAGGTCGTGGGTGAACAGCTGCAAGGGCTGAGTCTTCCATGGCATTGGACGCCCAGCTTCAGACTGAATAGTAACACAAGTCAAGGCGAGGTAAGTGGTTACGTGGGTGAAGTCAGGGAGGGAGAAGAGGCTGCAATCAGAGCTGGGGAGGGGGAAGAGATGCCAATCGCATTGTGCAGGAAAGTGTTAAAATGAATCTAAATGAGATTGTGGGCCCTATTAATTTATGGAATTAAAACAAAACAATTTAAATAGCATTACTTTAAACAAGGACATAGTGTACTCCAAAAGAGACAAATCAAGATAGTGAGAGGTACTGTCATTTGTGCTAAAAAGTTAACTCTTCTTATCTCCTTCAAGCATTTAATTATATAGAAGTCACAGAATATAATCGTTTCCATCTCTTCTGCTCCAGATCCTTTTTCTCATCTCCTTCCACTTCGTCACCAATCTTTAATGTCAACATGATGGATCTGTGAAAAAGGCAGGTATAAGTTACAAATAGACTTGTGTTGGTTTTGTTAGATTAAAAGGATTGAAAAAAAAATGGAAACATTTGGATGTCTGTTTATTTATTGACCAATGATGAACATGTAGGTGTGAACCCACAAACTCACTACTTTCCCTTTTCCACTGATACCACCTCTCTTGCAGCTAGAACAGAGTACTTCTCTGGCTCAGTTCACATAAGAAGTGATACATCCAACATCCAGATGCCCCCTTTGAGCCAACACCTTTCCATAGTAATTATGTGCAAAGTTCTTCTGTAACAAAACACGTTTGAGGAAATCAAGGGTGAGGATTTGAGAAATGCCTCTCCAGTTATATGAGAGAGATAGTACTGCACTGAAATTACAGGAAAGGGACTTAAAGTTTTAGTAATTGTGGGGAGATGATAACACATTGTGAATTTCAGTGCTAAATGACAAACCTAGCCTTTCCGTTGTCTTTCCTTCCCCAAAGTCAAACTGCAGTATAAATGGAGTGTTGGTGTCCATGATGCTCAATGAAGGCAGGTGGTGACTATTGTGTTAATTTTCCTTTGCTCATTAGGTCATTGAATTTTTCTGAATGAAAGAGGAGAGGGAGACATTAAAGTATCCCTCAAGGTATTAGATATTCCCCCCCCCGCCCCGCCGTATATACCAGTCTCTCCACTTTGTACTGTAAGTGGTTTAGAAAGTTTGTTTAGTTGAAATTATGTCAGAGATAAAAGGTACTGCAGATGCTGGAGAATCCAAGATAACAAGCATGGGGCTGGATGAACACAGCAGGTCAAGCAGCATCATAGGAGCAGGAAAACTTGACATTTTGGGCCTAAACCGATTTCTGATTTCTGATGAAGGGTTTAGGCCCGAAACGTCAAGTTTTCCTGCTCCTATGATGCTGCTTGACCTGCTGTGTTCATCCAGCCCCATGCTTGTTAGTTGAAATTATGTTCTTTTTGAGTTATCACTTGTATTGTCCTTCTTCATTTTTGAGTACGTCTACCGAGTTTTCAACTTGAAAAAAATACATTGCAAGTTCCATTAAATCTGGAACAACCTAAAACAGCAATTTCACAATCGAAGTTACAGACACAAATATTTCCTTACCTATCTTTTGGTGTAATCTTCAGCTTTTCTACCTCTTTAAAGGTTGCATTCCTGGTATACCAGCACAACTTCCATTCGTACAGATAATGTGTCAATGGATATTTAAATCAGCCATCCCATTGTACAACAGTGTTTGGGAAAAGTCCTCACTTAGAGGCAAGACATTTATGTAAATTGCCTCGGGGAACTTTAGAACAAAATGTCAACTGAGGCTTCAAGTTAAGTGTGGGTTAAACTGGCATACTATTAGATAGGTGGTAACTTTACCAAAAAGCCAGATAGCACATCAATGTTAAGTCATCATTACCACAACCTAACTGTTTCCACATCTCAAGGAAACAAAACACTCTGAACCAAGTTCAATGTACTTCAGTTGAGCAAGATGGCCAACTGTTGAAATAAAAACAAAAGATCCTTCATGCATGCCTGGACCCTCTGCGCCACCGCACGCTGCCCTTGAAGTGGCTGCGGAGGGGACGAGACTATCACACACCTCCTTCTGGAATGTGCCATTGCAAAGGAAGTCTGGAGAGGAATGCAGTGGTTTTTGTCGAGGGTCGTCCCAAGCAGCTCCATGACGCAGGACTCTGTGCTCTATGGTCTGTTTCCTGGGACGCACACTGAGACCAACATCAGCTATGCCTGGAGGACCACCAATGTGGTGAAAGACGCTCTTTGGTCTGCCCGAAACTTGCTGCTCTTCCAGTTGAAAGAGTTGACCCTGACTGAGTGTTGCAGGCTGGCACATTCCAAGGTTCAGGACCACATTCTGAGGGATGCAATAAAGCTTGGGGCAGCTGCTGCCAAGGTGCAGTGGGGAAAGACCACAGTGTAAGGTCCTTCTGCCAAAGCAAAACAGGGGCCCATGCAGAAACCAGACACTCTGATGCTTCAGCTAAATGTCAAGAGGTTAATTATAAATATAGAGAAAGATGAACACCAATGTTTATTTTACTCTCTGTAAGTTTTAACGGTAGAGATCAGAATGGCTATATTAACTGTGTATGTACATAAAGATTTTTTTCTATGAATAAAATATATTTTTGCAATAAAAAATCAAATAAAAGCAAAATAAATGTTGCGAGTTCTGAATTTCTCCTGCATTTTCTATTTTTTTAAAATAACATTTTGATTAAAACAATAGACCATATTGTACAAGGACAAGTCTTTTTGGGACCAAGACGAGACCACCTTAGAATTAAATGCAGAAGTTAACAATTGCACAATGATATGTGTAATTCATGAACGACAGTTGTGCCTGGATGACTTTAAATTACAATAAGTAAATACAACTTATTAGTTGATTGTTAGCCATTTTGAGGAATTGAGATTAATGTGTAGAAGTTATACTGCAGCCTTTAATATCTCATACAAAAGAATTTAAACGTGTTAGCCTATCCAAATGTAGATGAGAAATGATAATGTATTCTAAATATTTTCAGCCAGATAATAGCATTCCATTCTTCAACTAAATTGATCATTTTAACAAGTACACTTTGCTCTGGTACGCATTGACAAATTTGTGGATCATCAACGTTTCAAATTTCATAGAGTGAAATTTTAGAAAGGACAAAAAGTACTGATGACAAGTTCTATGAACAACCGCTGATGCTTTAAATGCAGCACAATGGAATTTTCAGGTAGAAATTGATCACCTAAAATGCTATATGGCTTTTGTTGAAACCATAGTTATGTGGTGCTTCTCACTATAACAGCCGGGTAAACGTATCTAATCTTTGATATTTAAAAAAATGGATTTCTAATATATTAGCCCAAATGTTCAAAATATTTTGAGTGAAGAATTGGGTTTTAATACATAATTATATTTCCTTCACTTTAACCCAACAACTTGCATTCATATGATAGTTTTAGCATAGAGTCATAGTCACAGTGTCATATGGCCTGGAGCAGAGCCTTCAGTCCATCCAGTCCATGCTGCAAATAATCCCCAACTAAACTAGCCCCAGCTGCTTGCTCTTGGCCCATATCCCTCCAAACTTTCCCTATTCATGTACTATCCAAATGCCTTGTAAACGTTGTAATAGCGCCCACATCCACCGCTTCCTTAGGAAGTTTATTCCACATAATGATCTCAGCAGGGACCAGTGACATCTTAGTTTTATATCTATACCAAAGAAAACCCCAGTTATTTACTAAAATAATGAAACCATAGGTTTCACAATTTAGTAAAGTGTATTACTAGCCAAACGTTAAAGAAAATGAATCATAATAACTACACTCTTAAATAGAGCTACATTTAACATCTTAAGATATAATATTGTGACGACGATGGAGATCATCTTATTTTAAGGCAGATGAGAAATGGGCGAAGTTCATCAAATTGTACTACTGGTGGGTTATAGGAAGGAGGTGTTGCGAGTAGCACATGAATTACCAGTAGGAGATCATTTGGGAGTAGGAAAAACCATGCCAAAATACAAAAACATTTTTACTGCCCTGGACTGCACATGGATGTAGTTGAATTTTGCCGGACGTGTCATGCGTGTCAGATAATGGAAACCTTCAGGCAGTGATAAAACCCATACCTTTAATACCTATTCCCCTGCATTTGAGGAACTTTTTACAAGGGTCTTAATTGATTGCGTAGGACCCATACCTGAACCGAAAATTGGGAGTATTTGTTGACAATAATGATTGTATCCACCAGATTTCCAGAGGCTATTTCATTACGCATTATCATGGCTAAAAGGATTGTAGAGCAGTTACTCAAATTTTTCACGAGGTACGGATTACCCACAGAGATACAGTTAGATTAAGGGTCAAATTTTACATCAAAGTTATTCAGGTAAGTTATGGATAGTTTAGGAATAAAACAGTTCAAATCCACTGCATACCACTCAGAATCACAAGAAACATTAGAACAGTGGCGTCAAACTTTAAAGACCATATTGAGGGCTTACAGTCAAGACTATCAGACGATTGGGATAAAGGAACTTCATTTTTAGTTTTTGCAATTAGGGATGCATAAAATGATCAAATTCAGTCCATTTGAATTAGTTTTTGGCCATGAGGTGAGAGATCCATTGAACTTAATTATGGATAAAATGGTGAGTCAGAGTTCAGACACGATATACACAACAAATATACAGCATGTACATCAACATTCGGCCACACCCACATCTCAAAGTCTAAGGGAATAACCTGAGTCAAGTCAAGAGATATAGCCTTTGGTCAAGAGGTCCCAACACAGTAATTCAAGGTCAATGCATGTTAGCAATCCAGGGGATTGGACATGGTCAGTCATTCACTTGGAGTGGTCAGAGTCAGGATTACATGGCACTACACTCTTGGGAGCGAAGAGTCTACATCAGTTAGGGGTCTAAACAGTCATCAGTTGGGCTACCTATTCAGTCAGTAGTGGGGGTGGGCTACAGTCAGTCCTAGGGATCCATTCAATGAAATCAAGGGGCTAACGAGAGGCCACTGCTGTGGTTGGGAAGTTGTGCGAGTCAATCCTTGTGCAAGCTAGGTCAAAAGATGGTCCTTGCCAAGATAAGGGAGCATTCCATTGAGTCAATGTTTTACACTAGCATTTTCCATGAATAAATACATGACCTCAGCAAATGTGTACCGACACATTTTGAGCAGAGATAGAGCAGCCAAATAGTCCAAGAATGAGACATGTATACTTTAAAAGGTCAGAATCAATTTGAGTCTGACCCAACTTGAAAGAAAACTTGTGGAAAGGTAAGACAGTTACATTAACTGCTTATCATTTAATGTACTGCAATCAAATATATGTCAAACCCAATACTGTCATTAGTCTATGTATATTAAAGTTTACATGTTAAAGACCACTTTAAGACCTAAGGCTTTACGGTGGGGAACTCCAGAGGCTCCTGTACTAAGATCAGTGCAGAGGCAGCCTCCAACACAGATCCCTGCTACATGGAATCAAATTAGTTGAGGGGACAAAAAAGTTGACAATCATGATGGTACAAATGGTGCTGCCTTCATTCTCTTTGTGGATTAGGTCAGCCCTAGAATGATGCTTTGAATCACT
Organism: Ginglymostoma cirratum; assembly: GCA_024137785.1. Lineage (NCBI taxonomy): Eukaryota > Metazoa > Chordata > Chondrichthyes > Orectolobiformes > Ginglymostomatidae > Ginglymostoma > Ginglymostoma cirratum. Next base: position 35,358,035 of record JAHRHZ010000145.1, on the reverse strand, counting down.
GGAGATGACCACCTACTTGAGTGGCATACACTCTGTGCCAATATGTGCAATCAACTACAGATAATAGCGTGCAGTGTTTCTGCAACCTCAAACAAATATTGGGAAGAAAGGACATCTAATTAAATGGATCGATGCAAGTCATCAATTATCTGATTGTTTCACAAAAGGAAGGCATGGGCAAAGAAATTGTTAGAAGTTCTAGGGGAAGGAAATCTCACTATATAATGCTTTGTACAGAATACAAAGGTCTGTTGATTTAATTTGTTTTGAAATTTTTGTTACACATACAAACTGCAACTTTTATTGAAAGAGAGAGAAAAGAATCTATTAAGTGTAAATTAATGGTGTTTAATTGTGCAGATGATGGCCATTAATTAGAATTTCATTATGACCAATAAATAGACACAAGTGCTTCATTGTCAAAGGTGTGATCTTTTGAATAAGATATTAAATTGAGATTTGATTTGCTTGTTTAGATATACAAAACATAATTATTTCAAGAAGAGCACAGCGCTGTCTTTAGTGTTCTGGAAATGTAGACTTAATCTTACTATGTACTGGCATACGGTCTAGAAAACACCCTGGTCAGGTGACCTCTGGACAGCATTTACAAATTACTTGAGTGGGTAAAACATTTTTTATTTGTTGAGCCTTACTGAAGAAATCCTGCCCGAAACATCAATAGATATACATTGATCCGGATTAATACAATTGTTCCTGGATTAAAGGACACATTCTTGACATATACAGCTCCGCAAATAAATGTAGAAGTGTGTATATTTCACTAACTTGTACTCTGAAATATAACAACTTGAAGGGGTTTAGTTTGCAGCCTGTGGGAAATGATGGAGAAGGGTTAAATGAATAGCCTTTTGCGATCAGTATTTGATAGTGCAATAGTTGAATATTGAGTACAATACTTGTGAAGTAGTGAAAGTTACAGAAGAGAACTGCTTTATTCTTTTAAGAACACATTTAATCTTATGTTGTTTGTATCTAGTAATGGGTTACGAAATAAGCAAATTCTGTAAATTGAAATTACTGCAAAAATTGATCGTTATTGACTGGACTACATTAAATCTGCCACTGTACTCTGCTTGGTGAATTCGATTATTTCAATTAAATTAAGAAGTACAGCTTATTGAGTGCATCACAAAATTGACTATTGTACCAGATTCTGGGACAATTTATCATTCAACAAGAAGAGTTTAGTCCAGAGAGACTTCTCCAGTGTATTTTCATGAGCTTTGACTGCTAAAACTGATGTTTAGCTGCAGTTGATACAAAATGGAATTAGTACCTAATTTAAATCCCCATTTGCTGTTCTCATCTTCCACAAACCAAGCTTATTTGTGCAATATAGTTGCATAGAGGGAGTGTAGTGAAGATTCACCAGACTGATTCCTAGAATGGCAAGCATGTCATGTGAGGTGAGATGGAGTTGACTGAGCCTATATTCATTGGAATTAAAAGAGAGTGAATTTTGTGGAAACGTATAAAAATCTGACTGAGCTGGACAGAATGGAAACAGGGATGATGTTTCTCCCATCTGGAGCAATCAGACAAGGGGTCATGGTCTCATGATATGCAAAAGGACATTTTGGACTGAGATGAGGAGAAATGATCTTACTCTGATGGTGGTGAACCTGTGGAATTCTCTGCCACTGAAGGCTGCAGAGGTCAAGTCACTGAATATGTTAAAAGAAATAGATTTCTAGAGGCTGATGGTGCCAAGGAGCATGGACAGTCACTGCAGAGTCCCTGGAGCTGAAACATAACTCTGCTTTCTCTTCACAGATGCTGCCAAACCTGCTGAGTTTTTCTAGCAGTTTCTGTTTTTGTTTTTGTTCCCTGGCCTCACGTTTGGTGCCTTGATGGTCTCCTAGTATTTGTATGAGGAAGTTAGCCAGGAAGGTAACAATAGATGAAATGCGTTTCTACAGGTAAATTGAAAAGGAAAAGAGTAAATAAAGTGAGGCTTGGTCTTCTAGAGAGTGCAAGTAGGAGTTAATAGTAGTTAATAAGAAACTGGCAGATGAAATGGACAAATACTTTTCGTCTGTCTTCACTACAGAGGATACAAAAAGCATTCAAGTAATAGATGTAAATCAGGAGATGGAAGGCGTAGAGGAACTTAGTGAAATTAGAATCATTAAGGAAGTGGTACTAAGCAAATTGATACAGCTGGGACTAACTTGTCTCTGGGTCTAAATGGAGTTCATCCTAGGGTCTTAAAAAAGGGTGCTTGTGAGGTAGTGGATAAATTCCAAAATTTGATTCAGGAAAAGTCCTATCAGATTGGACAGTAACAAATATAACACTCTATTCAAAAAGGTAAGGGATAGAGGCATGAAGCAGGAACCTATGGGAGAGTTAACAAGATGTTTGGTTTATAGTGGGGAAGGTGCTTCGATTGATCATTAAATATATTGTAGCTAGGTGTCACTGGCAGTCCCTTGCAGATGAGGATGACTCTCTTCCATGCTCAGGGTGGGTGCATATGTGGCTGTGCAGTCTGATGCAGCTTCCACAGACTCTGCCACACATGAGGCAAGAGATAGTTGTGGGAAGAGGTTGATAGGGGCAGGGCAGGGCAGTCCTTTTGTTGTGTTCACCTGGCTTCTGCTTTTTATCAGTGGCAAGTTTCAAGGCGCTTGTTGTCTTCCTGATGTTCCTCTGTTAAGAATTCTTCCAAGAATAGGTGTAACATAATTATCCTTTTCAGTCTGATCACTAAGTCTACTGTTGGTGAAGGAATTCTTGCTTCTTCAATCCACCTTTAATAGTAGTTGGCTAGGACAGAACACACCTTCTGTCTAAAATCAACCTAGTCCATTTTTAGTCTTTTTCATTGCCTTTCCGGAAATCTTTAGGAAATCATTGGCTCGGTAGGCAACTGGCTATGCATGGCACACTTTTGATGTGACAAATACCAGTTCCTGGAGCTGGTATGGATTCAGTTTTTAATGGATATGTGTGTGATTGTTTGAGCTGTTTCTCTGAAGAGGCTTTGTCGTAAAGAGTCACAGTCATAGTGACAGGTGTGCAGTGACATCTATAGGCACAGTAAAGGGTTTTCTTGCAGCTGACTTCAATTGAGTCTTTGTGATGAAAGATGGTGAAAACTGACATGTTGCTGTGAAGAGCAAGACTGTCACCATGCATCTGCTTGCTGCCATTCTGTTGAGCTAAAATGGCCCAATGTTTTATTTGATGACCTTACAATTCCTCTTCAACATTGAACCATAGAAATTAACAACATAGCTGGGGGCCATTTGGCCCATCTTGTCTACACCAATCCAAAGACATTCAGGTGCCCTTTCTAATCCTCTTCCTGCACGTGGTCCGCAGCCCTGCAGCCTACAGCACTTACGGTGCAGCTCCAGGTACTTTTTAAAAGAAGTTAGGGTCTCTGCCTCCACCACCAACTCAGGCTGCAAATTCCAGACACTCAAAGCCCTCTGCATAAAAAAAGTTTTTTCTTCATGTTCTCTTTAATCCTTCTGCCACTTAGCTTGAATCTATGACCCCTGGTTTTTAAACTCTCTGCCAAGGGAAATCAGTTTCTCCTGTCTCCTCTATCTCTACCTCTCACAATTTTGGATGCCTTAATCATGTCACCCCTCAGCCTTCTCTGTTCCCAGGAAAACAACCCCAATCTCTCCAGTTTCTCCTCGTAGCAACAATTCTCCAGCTCTGCCAACGTTCTAGTAAATCTTCTCTGCACTCACTCCAGAGCAATTATGTACTTCTTACAAATATGGTGACCAGAACTGCACAAAATCCTCCAGTTGTAGCCTCACTAGTGTCTTATACAGTTGCATTGTCATATCCCTACCTTTGCATTGTATACCTCTGCCAGTGAGCGAGAACATTCCATTTGCCTTCTTTACGACCTTATCTACCTGTACTGCTACTTTAGGGACCTGTGCAGTTGCATGCCAAGATTCCTCAATTCATCTACCCATCTCAGTATATTCCAGTTTATTGGGAAATCTGTTTTACTCTTTAACATCCCTAAATGCATTACCTCACACTTAGCAGAGCTGAAATCCATATGCCACTTGCCTGCACACTCCACCAACTCATCTATATTATTTTGGAGCTTACAGCTATTCTGTACACTATCCACTAATGGCCAAATTTTGCATCATCTGCAAATTCCCAATTGTCCAAATCGTTAATTTCTGAAGCAAACTGCAGGGTCCCAATAGTGAGCCCTGCGGAACACCACTTGAAGCAGCTTTCTATTCACAAGGGCTGCCATTCACAGTGACCCTTTGTTTCTGTTACTCGGCCAACTTTGGATACAATTCAACACATTACCCTGTATCGCACGGGCTTTTTCATAGAGACATACAGCAAGGAAACAGACTGTTTGGTCCAACTCATCCATGCTGATCGGATATCCTATATAAATCGAGTCTCATTTGCCAGCATTTGGCCCATATCCCTCGAAACCCTTCGTATTCGTATACACATCCAGATGCTTTTTAAATGTTGTAATTGTACCAGCTTCCACTACCTCCTCAGGCAGCTCGTTCCATATATGCACCACCCTCTTCATGAAAATGTTGCCCCTTAGGTCCCTTTAATATCTTTCCCCCTTCACCTTAGACTTATGACCTCTCATTTTGGACTTCCCCATCTAGAGGAAAAGACCTTGCCTATTTACCCTATCCATGCCCCTCATGATTTTATGAACCTCAGTAAGGCCACCCCTCAGCCTCTGCTGCTCCAGGGAAAATGGTCCCAGTCTATTCAGCCTCTCCCATTAGCTCAAACCCTCCAACCCTAGAAACATCCTTGTAAATCTTTTCTGAACCCTTTCCAGTTTCACGTCATTCTTCCTATAGGAGGGAGACTAGATTTGCATGCACAAATGTCCTCCCAACTCCTACACTCAATGCACCGACCAATAAAGGCAAGCATACCAAATGCTTTCTTCACTATCCTATCTACCTGTGATTCCACTTTCAAGGAACTGTGAACCTGCACTCCAAGGTCTCTTTGTTCAGCAACGTTCCCCAGGACCTTACCATTAAGTGGATAAACCCTGCCCTGATTTGCCTGTCCAAAATGCAGCACCTCACATTTATCTAAATTAAACTCCATCTGCCACTCCTCGGACAATCGGCCCATCTGATCAAAATTCTGTTGTACTCTGAGTTAACCTTTTTTGCTGTCCCCTGCACCTCCTCTTTTGGTGTCATCTGCAAACTTACTAACCATACTTCCTATGTTCACATCCAAATCATTTATATAAATGACAAGAAGGCGCGGACCCAGCACAGATCCTTGTGGGACACCACTGATCACAGGACTCCAGTCTGAAAAGCAACCCTCCACCACCACCCTCTGTCTACTAACTTTGAGCGTTCTGTATCCAAATAGTTACTTCTCCCTGTATTCCGTGTGATTTAACCTTACTAACCAGCCTAACATGAGAAACCTTGTCAAACACTTTACTGTAGTCTATATAGGTCACATCCACCACTCTGCCCTCATCAATCCTGTTCATTACTTCTTCAAAAAACTCAAGTTAGTGAGGCACAATTTCCCACACACAAAGCCATGTTGACTATCCCTAATCAGTCGTTGCTTTCCAAATACATGTAAATCCTATCCCTCAGGATTCCTTCCAACAACTTGTCCACCACCGATGTCAGGCTCGTTGGTCTAAAGCTCCCTGGCTTTTCCTTACCACCTTTCTTCAATAGTGGCACAACATTAGCCAACCTTCAGTCTTCTGGCACCTCACCTGTGGCTATTGATGATACAAATATCTCAGCAAGGGGCCCAGCAATCAACTCCCTAGCTTCCCACAGAGTTCTACGGTATACCTGATCAGGTCCTGGGAATTTATCCATCTTTCTGTGTTTTAAGACGTTCAGCACCTCCTCCTCTGTAATATGTTTTTTGACCAGGCTGCCATGTGGGACCTTGTCAAATTCCTTACTGAAAACCATGTAAACATTCACTGCACTACACTCATTAATTCTCCTTGTCACTTCCCTAAAGAATTCAATCAAATTTGTAAAGCATGACCTTCCCTCAGCAAAGCTACGTTGACTATTCCTGACTAGTCCATGTCTTTTTAGGGGACAGTGACATGTGTTCATGTGCTGATCCTCAGCCACTTCTTTCACAGCAATCAACACTGGGGATGAGTTTATTAGAATTCAAGACAACTCCCCTTTACTGAAAATGGAACAGAATCTGGCATATGGAGACTTTCTAAATTACACATTGTTGAAGACAACTCATTAATTTCTGCAGGTAGACCCATTACAGTCTTGGATTTCCTTTAACAATAACAATCCTTACACGGTCATTCTGGAGAATGGCTGGGTGATTTGCTTTGTCTTATTGAATTGTCCATTCCCAAATTCGTGATGTCGGTATTCATCACAGAATCACTCCAACGGACAGAAATCTCTGCTCAGGTTTCACAGATTCTGAAATCCTTGCGATGAGTATATATGCAACAGCAATGACATTAGCGAATGTACAAATCCTAGCTGTGGCCAGGTGTGTGCAGCAGTTGCTATCCCTTATTGAGAGCCTGAAGAATGCTGAAGAACTGAGAGATATTGTATTATGATTCCCTTTACTAACTCACTCACAAGCGCTCTGTGTTTCCTGTACAGCATTTCCATTCACTCATTCATAAAACCATGTTTTTGTAGTACATATTACTCTTACAAGATAAAACTAAATCAAACACTCCCCCCAACTCATTACTGTTTCTTTACATCTTTCAATTCTTATCGGCCGCATGCTGCAATCAGCCTTTAGACCTATTCCTGCATCAAATGCTACCCCTGAATAAGTATTATTACTGTAACCTACTCAGGACAATGCCATCTCCACCACTGTGTCTCCATAACTCACTTGAAACTATGGAAAGATTAAAATATTAATTAGCCCTTAGCAATTGTCTTTCGGGACCTGAATAGGTTGTAGCACAGCAAGCAGTTTCCTCCACTGGCATGTCCCTACTGAACGCTGCTCTTTATCTCTGAAATTTCCTTATACACTATCTATTTCTATAACACTGTATTACCTATTTCCAACTTTTATTTAGGACTACCATCTTGTACTAACGTATGGATTTATACCTTTTAAATACACGTTAAATAGGGCCACTACCCACTTAAAGAAACCTACTATCATAACAGTGCTTCCATCAAACTGAATGAATGAATGTGTAAGATCTGTCAAAACCAGCAATAGTAAATGAAACCTCACGACCCAGCTGCGGGAGATCAGTTTAATATCCTCTGTACTTTTATTTAGCACATGTATAATTTCTCACTTATTTAGATCATACCGGTCTAGTATTTCTACTAACATTACTAACTTTAAAGACAAAAGGACTAACACCCCTTAATAATGCAAGCTCAGATCGGACAGACATTCTAACCCCATCAGGAGTAACAGCCAACATTCAGCAAGTGCTTAAACTACCTCCTGCTTCCCCAGGACAGATGTTACACAAACTTGTGTACAATAGGTACACTCTGCAACACCATAGTGCTAAAATTTTAATGTATGTAAAAACTGTGTATAAAAGAGAGTACTGTAACTCTGTACACTTTGGATTCCATCACTGCCTTGAACTGTGCCACTGCGGATGCTCAATAAAGATGCTAGTTTTGCCACTCACCGATTTCAGTCATTATTGATCATGATCCCACAACTAGCTGAAGAACTTTTTCAGGAGACCTAATTTTAATCAGGATCTCCTGCATACTTACTATTGGCTTACTATAGGCTAAAGGGCAATATGTGACATCTGTGATGTACATTATCTATTATTGAACAAGACATCCCTTGTCCTATTACAGCCACACATTTTCAAATGGTATGTTGGTGGGGCACACTCTGCAAGTATGGCAAAGAGAAATTATTTCACTATCAGTGAATTCCCTAGCGCAAAGACGACGAACCTGGACAATGCATCTTTGCCAACTTCTGGTTTCGTGAAAGAAAACCATGAATGAATGGTATTGAAGCCACGTTGTGAAACAGTTGGAAATTTGTACCTGCTTGATTCTGATATGAGCTGTTAACATTACAGAGGAGAAATCAATGCAAAGCATGCACGCCTACTGTGTGAAACATCTGATTTACTTGAAGAAACTAGTGTCATGAATAGTTTCTTCCCAGGACGGCATGGTGGCTCAGTGGTTAGCACTGTTGCCTCACAGCACCAGCACCCTGGGTTTGATTCCACTCTTGGCCAACTGTCTATGTGGAGTTTGCACATTCTCCCCGTGTCTGCATGGGTTTCCCTGTGGTACGCCAGTTTCCACCCACAGTCCAAAGATGTGCAGGCTAGGTGGATCGGCCATGCTAAATTGACCATAGTGTCCAGGGATGTGTAGATTAGATGGGTTATCGGGGAATGGGTCTGGGTGGGATGCTGTGAGAGTTTGTGTGGACTTGTTGGGCCGAAGGGCCTGTTTCCACACTGTAGGGAGCCTGAGAATGACATACTTCAATGGGAAGTTTGGTTATCCAAATTGCAGAAAACACAGGACAAGTTGTAGAAAGTGGCAAGGATCATGCCAAGGTGTTTCCATTTGCTTCTGAGAACGTTGATGTGGCTCGCGGTAATCCCGGAGCAGCCCTTCAATAACCGTTGAAGCAAGTGGAAAACGAGTGTTGCCCTGTCATTGACTACATGTTCTTCTAGAGGTTGTCAGGTCACTACTTTGCTTTGATTTGAGCCAAATTATTGGCTAGATCAATTCATCATTAGTAGACAGGAAGGGTGGTATCTTCCCAGCCCCTGAATGAAGTAGGCATTGGCAGTTCATTTGGCAAAATAGGATGCGATCAGTAGAGATGACATTCTCATGTCAAGGAAAGAAAAGTCTGATTCTCCAAACAAGTTTTGAATGGCGAGATGAGATCCTCGCTAGTGAGCAGTGAGGGGCTATTTGCATACATTAGCATGCTACTATTATCTATTGTCACCTCGTTGATATTCAGTTTCCAATTCTCACACATGACAGAAACTGGACGGCGACAATTCCTGAAATGAATGTCAGAGTGGGGCCGTGGTGACACCAGATTGCTGCTTGCTCCTCAAGGCGTCCATTTTGGACAGAGGTCACCTACATCTCAGTGCACATACCATGGGCAGTGACCACCATACCCACCATCTGTAGATGTCAACACATACCAACCACGCTGCACCCTCAAGGTACATATCTGACCCACTTACATTATATTTCTGTGCTTTGGAGCACCCCTGCACCTTTTTTGAAATTTATCTTCATGCTTCACTGGGGTGGCATGCTGGAAATTAAGCCCCACTATTCCCAGAGAATTCAGGAACTGATGAAAGAAAATAAACTGGCTTGAATCTTTCAGCATTTTTTTCCTGCAGAAACAATGACAGTACCTTCCTTTCCAGAAGTCCAAAGGCCTTTGACCCTATTGTTCATATTTACAAGCTGTTTCACTGCCTGGAAGCCAACCATACAGTTATGGGCAGGTAGAAGGCTTTTGTCATCAATAGTTGATCATCCATCCACAGACCAATCAGGTTAGTGATTGTATGAGGTCAGCCAGGTTGAGTTCCCTGATTGGGGCTTTTAATCTGGTCCAATCATGGAGCTCTGGCTGACAGATATAAACAAGACTGTCAGGCATCCTCAACTCTGATGGCTGGCTCTGAGGACATTGGATCAGTATCAAGGACTCTCCACATGTATATAAAGGGCAACTGAGTGACAGGATACTGGCCTCTGCAGAGTTATTTCTAATCAGGTTTGTTTTGCTGGCTAAATCTCCCTTTGAATACATCCACAGCTCTAGCTTCTCTGCAATAACCACTACATGCCTCCCTCCATCCCCACCCACTACTGGATCAAACAACAGTGTAAACAATAAATGTGGGTAACTTACTTTTAAAAAGTGCAGAAACTTCTTCAACCATCCTTGGGTTTTAAAGGTCATTTTCCCATTTCAGTTCACAATCAAAAATACAAAAAAGGTATTTACCGCATTCCTGGGGATGTGGGCACTGTTGTCTGGGCCAGCATTTTTATTGCTCGTACCTAAATGTCATTGAGGAATGGTGGTGAGCTATTTTCTTGAACTGTTGCAGTCCATTTGGTGTAGAGGCACTCACGATGCCATTTGAAAGAGATTCTAGCACCACCATCCAGAAACGCAGAAGGAATGGCAATATATTTCCAAGTCCAAATGGTGGGTAGCTTGGAGGGGAACTTCAGGTGGTGGTGTTCTAATTAAACTATTGCCTGTCATTCTGGATGGAAGTGGGTATGGGTTTGGAAGATGCTGTCCAAGGAGCCTTGGTAACTTTCTGCAATGCATCTTGGGAATGGTAAACACTGCTGCTACTGCACACCAGCAGGGGAGCCATAGCAGTGGTCACAGTTTTAGTTGCTGCAGTGCTACAAAAGTGCAGGGAAATTGGGGAAAGCAGGAAGCAAGGCCAAGACCCAGTCGTAACCACCTATGACAGCTGAATAGTGTCCACATGAAGATGTCATAACTGAAGGTCTTCTCAGGATGTGGAGTAGGTGCAGGAGGCCCTATCTTCCTATCATTCTCTATTAGACTCTATCATCCTTGGTACCATTTCTACCTCCATGAGGGCTCATGTCCCTGAAGACAGAGGATGTGTTCAGACATTGTTATAGAATTGTGCCAGCTGCTGGAGCAGGGCCAACAACCTGAAGGGGCCATTCCATCCCAGTGGATGTCAGTGAGATAGCTGCACTAAGTCATTATCCAACAGACTGCTTCTAAGGATCCACTGGGGAGCTTTGTGTGATCTCACAACCTTTGACTGATAAATTGTCAAATGCATTTTGCGCCAGGTCATACCACTTTGTAGACTTGCCCAGAAAAGCCGGCTTCCCCAGATGCAAGGCACTATAGGCTGCACTCACCTTGTGATGACAAGGACATATCGTAACACAGCTAACTTCATGAACAGAAAAGTACTCCCTTCCATCAATGTACAAGTAATCAACGATCATTGGTACCGTGGCTTATAAACTATGCCACGTAGAGTGGGAATTGTCACAATGAAGATGGCTGGCAGAAGTTGGCCTTGTGCACAGCTGGGCTTTAAAAATGATGTTGGCATCATGAATCCTGGGAGGTCCCAGCCATGGAGAATACTTCCACACCTAACGAGAGGATAAGATAGGCTGAGCGGAGCATCATTACAGCACAGTACATGGTGAAGGAAGTGGGTTTTGAAGAATAGCATGAGAAAACCTGTCAGGGTTCATGGAGGGAAATTCTCCACAAAACTCATCAAAGTTGACACTTGGCCAACTTCTGGTAATATTCGGCCTATAGACATTGTTGATCAGTGGCTACACTCAGTATAGTCAATGAATTTCATCTCTTGTCCTCAAAAAAACTATCAAACAGGTTATGGCATATGGGAAGGCAAGTAACTTTGGGGCATGGCATCTATTCCACTGTGTCTCTGTGCTGGTTGCTCTACCAGCATCACCTTCTTCCAGTGGAACTGTATGCTTATGAAGCAATGAGTAGTTAGAAAATTCTGAGCTTCTGCCCTGTTGTTCAGCAATCATCCCCGAACAGTGTAGATTTCTGAGCCTTGTACACTGATCAATGCCCGAGTATAAAAGTGCATCAGTTATTTAGTCAATGTAGTTCAGGTCTTTTGACCACATTGCGTCCGCACCTGCTTTTCTTTCGTAGGACTTAGTGGAAGTTGACCGAGACCTGTCCAAGGGGCTAACAAGCCTGTGATGCAGATAGAAAGTGCTGTAATTTCCAAACACTTTTAATCAATCTGTTCAAACATGTTATGATGCACCTTTGGAGCATTGGTGCTTGAGCTTGGAACTTCTGGTCCAGAGGTTACCACATTACTATTGTCCACAAAATTCCTGTAAGGAAAGCTGATGTGGTGAAAACAATAAAGATTTTATCCCAGAAAGGCTCATATCACCATCCCTTTGGCTAATAGCTGAACATGGTGACTGCTTGCATCACAGAGACTGATGTGGTGTCACTTCTATACTTAGAATTCCTGAACTTGGCATTGCCCCCAGATTCCAAGGTTGTAGGCTTTTACTAACACATGCACAATCAAAGTGTCAAACATCAACTAAAAGCAGACATCGCAAATTTCAAATGAAAACAGAACTTGCTAGGGAAACTCAGCAGATAAGGCAGCATCTACAGAGACAGAAAAGGAATCAATGTTTCAAGTTCAGTCTGACTTAAGAGTTAACTCCATTTCCTCTGTACAGATGCCCACAGACCTGGTGAGTTTCTCCAGCACTTTCTTTTATACATCAAGTATCAAAGTTGTAGTGCCATTGAAGGGGAATGCAATAGGAAAAATGGCATCAGTAGTGGTGAAAGTGCAGGATTGGTGCTAAAGCTCTGTTCTCTTCCCTTCATGCCTAGACTCAGGGATTGCATGTGCGGTCTTATGGGCTCCGCATAGAAGAGTTGGATTTTATAGTCAATACAGCTTGGAGCTGAAGGAACACAGCAGGTCAGGCAGCATAAGAGGAGCAGGAAAGGCGACATGTCGGGTTTGCATCCTTCATCAGGACCTCTACCGTTTTTCATCCTACATAGGATCCACATCCTCAACCAACGCTTTTTCTCCACCCTATCGGACATCAAGGATCATGAGTACACCAAACTTGCTTGTGCTTACCTCCAAACACAGACCTCCCCCACTTCCCTCGACCCCCAACCCTATCCATGACCTCACCCTTAATTCGCCTGGTGCCGTTAACCATGCAGTCACCACGGCCACTCCCGTTGAGTCCTGATGAAGGGCGTAAACCCGAAATGTTGACTTTCCTGCTCCCCGATGCTGCCTGACCTACTGGGCTCCTCCAGTTCCACGCTGATTACAGCATCTGCAGTTCTTGCTTTCCCTGAATAGGATTTCATAGCTTTTTCTTTTGGAAGATGACAATTCTGTCTGGGTGGAATTAGTTCTGAAATGCATATTCTGACCATGTAACAATTGTTACATACTAAAATTGAAAAACTTTTAGAGTCCAGACATACCCTTTCTAATTAGAGTTTAAGTTCAATCAACCACATGCTAAAACCACCTAATGTTCTGGCTCTCTCTTCTTTATATACATTTTAATTTTAAAAAAATACATATTTTTAATCAACCTGTTCAGACAAACTTTCTGGGAAAATGGACTTAAACCAGGATTTTCCGGCCCAGAGGTAGGAATACTTACCCCGTACTACAAAAACTCTAATAAATTTTAACTGTTATTTTAATTGACTTGCTTGGATATGTTGTAACACACCTCCAGATCAGGGTGGACTTGAACATTTGCTTCTAGCTCAGAGGCAGCGACATTCCTCCTGCACCACAAGATCACCACTTATACATTTCAATACAATTTACTAAATTATTTCCAACACATGTTCACCTTGTTACTTTACTTGGTATTTAGCATTCTACTATCAGAATTTTACACACAGATGCCTCTTTTTTAGTAAGCAAAAAAACAGGAAAATACACAGTCTACGTCAAATACTATATTCTGCCCCATCTTGAAAAAATAAGATTACAACACGAATATTGCTTAGTTCTCACAATTCATGAAAGCACAAAGCATCCCTGTTCAAGAAAATCCAATGAATTATTTTGGAAAGCATTTCCTTTGTGAAGAAATCTGATAGCTGATTACTTGCAACAACCTGTTTTATATTTAAAATTTCTCTTCTTTCTAACATCTCTTTCATACTTACGAGATCAATCTTCTATCTTTTTTTTTTCCACACTCTCATCCAATGGACAATGTCCCAGAGTGACTGATTATCAACATACGATTCTATAGATATTTTTTCCCCAACTGGCCCTTATATAGCAGTTTGTTTACAACACTACATAAATACATAGCCATATCTGTCACTTTACCATCGCAACTGCCTCTGCAGTTAAAGTCCTTTTAACCGCTCTTTTTATTTTCTTCCATTCCTATGCTAATGGGTCCCATTTGTCATTCCATCCCACTAAATTTAATGAATCCCACTGTACTTGAAAAACCACTGGGAAGATTTAGCATGTGAGGCATCACTGAAAATGATTACATTTAATTCCTTCTGGGTCACCCAGGGCTGGAATTCTGAGCATACACTGTTCTAAATATTTTAATGTTTTATTTGTCTTCAGCACTTCACCAACATGGTGATTACCCCAAATATTAGTTTGCTGCTTAACCTAATAAATTATGTAGTTAGACTTCTCAACTGGTCTGTTATTTCCTTAGTTGTAGAGTCTTCAGTTAGTAAGGATCTGGTCTAGTTTATTGGAATCATTAACATTCTCTAGATAAGACTCATGATTCAGAGTTTTTTCCAACTTTGTCTAATATCCAAGAATATATATTTAAAAGCTCCTAAAGTCTTCCAATTTTGAATTCTGCTTTAAGCTAATTAATGACAATGATTTCAAATTTTCTACTCCCACTCCTCAAAAAAATCATTCACACGCATCATTAAGACGCCCAAAGGCTTTCTCCTATAGTACCAATAAAGTATGTTTTATTTTTAACTGAAGACAACCCAATTTTAATAGGATGGACCTTACTGAAAAGTACCAACCTCTATCTATCTTTTAGCCCACAAACACAGTTACTTGCCTTTACAGTGTCCCAATAACATTAATTGCCTCTTCTGTAGGGCAAATAAACACTTCGCTTTTGAGCTGATCTCCCTGCAAACATACAATTTTCATATCAATTCATTTACATTCCCAAGTGTCTGTTGCTGACGATCCAAGAAAATCTTCAAAGTTTACTTTTAAATCTTGGTTCCCAAGTTTTTCTTCAAAACATCATGCCACTAGCCTGACTTTAGCCTCATACAATCTGTCAGGAATTGTCTTTTCTGTGTACGTGCACTTATCACTTTTCTGTTCTATAAGCTTATCCTACTCCACGTCCCTTAACCTTGCATGTTACATCAATATTTTTAACCTTTTGGAGAATAGATGAGTAATGTTGATGATTTCTGACAAGTATTTTGTGTTCAGAATGTCTGGCCTCTGATATCAATAACACTAATTTCTTCAGTGGAAAGGTCATGTCACATGAAAGGAATGTAACAGCATCCCAATTATGTAAGATGCAATTCACAGATTGTCTAAATGCAATAGCTACTTTGTTTTCATGTCCAGTCTAATCTATTTTTTTTCATCAATGACTGACTTAATAACAATGGTATTTCAGTGGCTACAACATCTATGATAATAAAATGATTGATTCTGGTTTTTTTACATGAAATTACTATTTAAAAAAATATTTTTAGTTTATTATCGTTTGCACATCTAACACTGATAGTACTCTCAAATTACTTAACTTCGTTCTGATCCTTATTACTCAGACAGTCTATGTAGAATTTTAGCCAGTCTATTCCGCACACTGTAGATGTGCATCTGTTGTCTAATACTGCACAACTGAAAGATTCATCCATCAAAGTGTTCATCTCAGGGTTGATAATACAAATCTCTTCTCTTTCATTCGTATTGCCATGTTTCCTGAATCTCCCATTTCATGTTTAATTTCAAATATTCTATTGTATCATTTGGAACAATTCATGGTGTATGGTGCTTTGAAATGATTCTGAAACATGAATTGACTGTACTGTAGGCATTTCTGATGTTCATTCTCTTATTGTAAATCCTAAATTCTCTTCACTTCTCAACAGTCAAATGTGTTTCTATCATCATTTCTTTTAGTTACATTTCTCATTTCTTATTGTCCAATGTAACCTGATGATCTCACCATGAGTATTGTGCCCTCCATTTTCTGTTGTAGTGCTGATTGATATCTTTGCACTACAAATATTGCTGGAAGGAATGCTTTCCTCCTCTGATACTGCCTGACCTGCTGTGTTCCTCCAGCTCCACACTGTATTGATGCTTTCCAAGGAATTTCATTTGTGCTTCTGACATTCGATGTAGCTTTTCGCACTTATCCCGTTACTTGATACTTAGGCACAATCTACTAACTTAAATACCAGCAAGGATGAGTGAATTTCCATATTTCTGCAGTCTTGTATACAGTCTATTGAATTACATTATAAAGCATTCCATGGCTCTAACTGTACCTTTTCCAAATTTTTCAATGTCTGACCATATCGCATCAGTAGTCAACAAATTGTTTTTGATCAATTTTATCCATGAAAATTAGCAGTTTTTCCAAACCTTCATCCATGTTCAAAATGGCAGACAAATGGCAGGTGAAATGTGAAGTATGAATTTTGGTAGAAGAAATAAGGAGATACAACATAGACTTAATGTTATAAAGATTGAATTGGGACAAGGGGGACTGTGGTTCATGTAAGTAGATCAAATGGGACTAGTTCACTTTAGGAAACCTGGTTGGTATGGGGAGTTGGACCAAAAGGCCTGTTTCCTTGCTGTATGACTCTATGATTCTAAGTAGTACGACTTATTGAAATTGTGATTAAAAATTAATAGAGGGCCTCACAAATTAACACTGAACACAAGCAGGGAAGTTACACTTGAACCTGGTTAAGCTCTGATCACATTTTAGTAAAGATATAAGGGCTTATGAGAAGATGTCAAGAAGATTTAACTTCAGGATGAGGGACTTTTGCAGGTTGAGTTGGGGAAGCTACGAATATGTATTCGAATCAGGAACAGGAGGAGGCCACTTGGCCCTTCGAGCTTGCTCTGCTGTTTAATAAGATCATGGTGGATCTGATTGTTTCTCAATCCTGCCTGGCCCCTATAACCTTTCACCTCCATTGCTTATCAACCCCTTTGCCTTATAAAGCATTAAAAGACTCTGTTTTTGCTGTCTTTTGAGGAAGAGTATACTAAAGGCTTATAACCCCTCATAAGAAAAAAAAACTCCTTCCCACTTCTTTAATAGGAGAACCTTTATTTTAAACAGTGACCCCTAATTCTAGATCAATGGTTTCCAACCTTTTTAAGCATAAGATCCCTCCTTAAACTAAATTACCCCAAATGAAGACATAGAATAAATAGTTTGCTTTCAGTGCTATATAAATCTTACACCATGTATATATAATTGTTAATTTTGTCAACACTCACTAAGTCTCAGTGTGACATCTGTAATTGCATATTATTTTCCAGTGCCTTGAAGTCTGGGTTGTAGTATGAGACAATTTGTACGTAACCCATTGAATCTGTGAGGTAGGTGTGATACTTGGTCTTAATTATCTTCATCTAGCAGAACATCATCTAACAGAGCTAGGTAGAATTAAAATAAGCTTTCACTTTTAAAACACAGGATAATAGGAGTGCAAAGTTGCCTGAGTTTGAGTCCCCAAAATTCACTACTCCTTGATCTGACTTTCTGCTCAATGTCATTTTATCTGGTAATTATCTCCACATCAACTCCAATGCTTTCCGCTGATGGAAGTTGGTATCTAATCCACCAATGTCTACTTGAAGGAATGGATTTGAGACAAGGATGACGATTTGTTCTAGCACATCTAATTCCCGAAATCACTTGTTAAATTTCAGCTGTGCGCTGAGGATTTCGAGTAGAAGCATTTTTCGTTGTCTTTGATTTTTTTCTAGTATTTTCTCCAGGCTGTATTGGTTAATGTATCAAAACCAGCCCTCCACCTTTTCCCAGCCTCCTGTCCTTCCTAAATGTCATGCACCCTTCAACACTCAGGCCTCTGAATAATTATGTCATCCTACAGCCACATCTGTGCAATTGCTATCAGATTGTATTTAATTTGTTTCAATTTATCAGTTCATCTCTTTTGTTTAGAACGCCTTCAGATACAAATCTTTTGTCCTTTTCTCATAGCCTGTAACCTTATCTCTTGATTTAAGCCGAGATTGGTACTCCCTATCACTGCTTGCCATTAATTGTTTATCATTTCTTGCATTAATATCTTTTGCCTAGACTATGCTCTTGGAATTACCACTTTTTTTTCCAAATCTGATCCCTTGCCTCCACAATTAGTTAAAATTCTCTTTACTTCCTCAGTAATGCGGCTTGATGAAACATTGATCCTAGCATGGTTCAGGTGTAGACCATCCAAATGGTGCATCCCTAACTTTTACTAGTGCTGCTACCAGTGCCCACAAACTGCAATCAACTTCATTAGATCAGTCTTTGAAAGCCACGTTCATTTCACATTAGGATCAACCTCTTTCAAAGAAGGGAGGTTCACGGGGGATTTTGATAGAATTGTGCAAGATAATGGCTGTTTGGATAAGGTAGATAAAGAAAAATTATTCTCAATAATTGACATTACAAAGCAAATGGACGCAAACTAAAGTCTTTAGGCAATACCATAGGGGAACGTGAAGTAAAAGGTTTTTACTGAACAAGGAGTAATAACCTGGAATGAGCTGTTGAGAAGGATGGTGTAAGCAGTGACGGTCAGAAATAAATTAGATGGACCCTTGACGTATATACAGGTTGCGTGAACATAACGGGCAAGTGGAATTGACCAGGATCATCTGCACAGAAGCAGCATGAGCTCAAGAGACCAAATAGCATCCTTCTCTGCTGTCATGACATCTCACAAGCCCTATTTTTATTTGATGTCCAATGGATATTTCCTGAAGAAGGTTTTAGTTTCCCACTATGTTAATAAAAATCTTTAGCACCTTGAAGAGCAGCTGAAAAGTTCATCACATTAGCTGTTGGTAACTAGTGCTCTGCCTTCCAATCCTCTGATGCTGCTCACATTTCATCTACTCTGCACCAGGAGTACCACAATAATATTCAAATGAGTTTTCACAATTTACTTGTCGAGCACAAGTGGTGTGCTTAGTTTACACATTTTACATTATGTAACAGTCTTAGAGACTCCGATTCTCAAATAGTGCCATGTAACACCAACATTACTCTTCAACAGACCATATATACATGTCAGCAAATAGCTATGACATTTCAGAGGGACACAGGAGAAGCAGGTAGGGCTCAAGTGAATGCAGTTGAAAATGTTCCTGACAGCATGACAATATTGTCTGCTTTTTGTTCACATAATTGCGTTGGGGCTACAGTATTTCTTCACTACTAATGGTGAGAATAAAAAGACAATTTTTGCCCAAACTGTAATGATTCTGTAAATATTTCTCAAAGAATATCATAATAACATCTGTTAAATCTACTCTAGTTGCTGGTATGCCATTCAAGATAAACACTGATACTATATTTTTACGTAAGCACACAGGAAGAAGGTTGAGCCAGCTAACCTTTAAAAGAATTGACCTGGATCTCTGGCATCTGCATTAAGGTACTTTAGGATTATAGTTTAACGTATATTACAACTGTCTAAGAGTAAGCAAATTTTAAGGTTGAGAGTTAGAACAATAACAACATGACAGTATCGTCATCTATCACAGTGTGCATTTTGATACAAACTTAAACTAGTTTTCTTTTTTATAATGCCCAATTATGTTGAGCAATTCTAGTGTAACTGATTTCAAAGTTTAGTTGAATTGATCCAACACACTGTTTAAAAAGTCAGAATTCTCATCCACTGATTAATGGGCCAATTATTTTCTTCTGCTGCAGTGAACTGATAAGCTTTCAGACACTATTCCAATATTCCTGTAGGGGGCAACAACGGTTGCATCACAACCTTCCTGGTTGTCACTGGACTGCATCTCAAAATCATCAGCTTGGCGGTACACTGAACCAGAAATAGAAAACCAAAATTTTAACTAATGAAAACCATCAGAGGAACGCCCTACCACTTTTACGAGCAGCCAACAATTATTTGAGAAAATAAATTATGCATTACATAGATGTGGAATCTACAGACGCCAGTCTATTTAAAAAAAAACTTGAAGCAAACTTAGAGTACAAAGCCAAAAATATGTCACAGTTGAAGGTCTTCCTGTTTGCTTAAACATCATCATAAGCTAAATCTTTGGTTGGAATAGTAAGGCTGGATTCTTCTCATCATTGGTTGTCAGCCTTGAGAAACTTGATGGAGACAGTGGAACATATAATGAAGTTGTATGGGTGTGGTGTGAATTGATCATGATTGTTCACTTAAATATAGTGGCTGCTGTTAATGTGTAGGTGATGCTTCAAAGATTAAAACAGTTGTTGATTTGAATAATTAAAACAGTAAATGTACAGCTCTGAAGCAGGCTGGCTCAGTTCCAAAATCAGATATTGCAGTAAAAACTCAACAATTCTGACAGCATCTGTGGAGATAAAGCTGAATTAATATTTCAGGTCCAGGGAGCCTTCTTCAGAACAGACCCTTCTTTGATTTCTCAGGAAGGGTCAACAGGCCCAAAATGTTAATTCTTCCTTCTTTTCACAGATGCTGCCAGACCTGCTGAGCTTTTCCAACAATTTGTTATTGTTTCTGATTTCGAGCATTTGTAATTCTTTGAATTTTTTTGAAAGGTCTGGTTCAGTTCCAGCTGCCTATGTTGAAACGTAAGTACTCATTTTCACTCCTTCTGTCTAACAAAAATGGAAAAGCAGTGGATTTCAACTTGCAGTTTCATGACTTGCCACCTTACTCCTGCTTGCCTCCCACTTGTTGCCAACTCTCCTTGAGTTTTCAACTGGCAGCCCCAGCCCCTCACTGACATACGTTCTTGGAGCCACATTCATGGATTCTATTTGGGGTTCCAAGTTGCTATATAAATATCAAATCCATTTTAAGTCAACAACCAGGATACTCCATCAAGCTCTGAATGAATTTTTAAAACAGCAAGCAGAAACAGTGATAAAAGGTACTGCAGATGCTGGAGAATCCGAGATAACAAGCATGGGGCTGGATGAACACAGCAGGTCAAGCAGCATCATAGCAGCAGGAAAACTAGACGTTTCGGGCCTAAACCCTTCATCAGAAATGGGGGAGGGGAAGAGGGTTCTGAAATAAATAGGGAGAGAGGGGG
>JAHRHZ010000145.1:35296834-35336730 GCA_024137785.1 Ginglymostoma cirratum | reverse complement strand
GGGTACCCATGGCCACCCCCTTTGTCTGTAGGAAGTGGGAGGAATTGAAAGAAAAGTTGTTGAGGGTGAGGACGAGTTCGGCTAGGCGGATGAGGGTGTCGGTGGAGGGGGATTGGTCCGTTCTGTGGGACAGAAAGAAGCGGAGGGCCTTTAGGCCATCAGCATGGGGAATACAAGTGTATAGGGACTGGACGTCCATAGTAAAAATGAGGTGTTGGGGACCTGGGAATTGGAAGTTCTGGAGGAGGTGGAGGGCGTGGGTGGTGTCACGGACGTAGGTAGGGAGTTCCTGGACCAAGGGGGTGAAAATGGAGTCTAGGTAGGTGGAGATGAGTTCGGTGGGGCAGGAGCAGGCGGAGACAATGGGTCGACCAGGGCATTCAGGTTTGTGGATTTTGGGGAGGAGATAGAAGCAGGCGTTGCGGGGTTGGGGAACGATGAGGTTGGAGGCGGTGGGTGGGAGGTCACCTGAGGTGATGAGGTTGTGGATGGGTTGGGAGATGATGGTTTGGTGCTCGGGGGTGGGGTCATGACCCGGGGGGCGGTAGGAGGAGGTGTCGGAGAGTTGGCGCCTGGCCTCAGCAACGTAGAGGTCAGTGTGCCATACTACGACTGCCCCTCCCTTGTCCGCAGGTTTTATGGTGAGGTTGGGATTGGAGCGGTGGGAGCGGAGGGCTGCACGTTCTGCGGGGGAGAGGTTGGAGTGGGTAGGAGGGCTGGAGAGGTTGAGGCGATTGATGTCTCGAAGGCAGTTGGAGATGAAGAGGTCGAGGGAGGGTAGGAGGCCTTGGGGTGGTGTCCAGGAGGAGGGGGTGTGTTGGAGGTGGGAGAAGGGGTCAGTAGAGGGAGGGTTAGTTTCGCGGTTGGAGAAGTAAGCGTGGAGGCGAGCAGAAACAGTACTTGAAGTATCCATTCTCCTTTAAGGAGATCATTGATTTTTGTTGCACAATTAACGATTTGCCAATGCATGAAGACAACTTTCTCACCATAAGCTATCTTGGACTCTTATCCAATTAAGTCATCATGCTCACTACTATTCTCAGACAAAATTTGTGCTGAAAAGTTCGACTGTCTAATGATGATCTGATCACTGTTTTGTTGTAAAAGAAAGTTCACTAATGCTAAATGAGGAAAGAAATCTGCTGCCCTTACCAAGTCTACCCTACATGTGGACTCCAGTGAATTGGGAAAGTGACTCATCATTAGCATTGGGAATTAAATAACACACAAATATTAATGACACTAACAACCCATGCACAAATTATTTTTAAAAGATTGTGCATAATCTCTCAATATGTGATGTGGAATATGCCAGAACAGCAAAGTACCTTCCCACATCTGACAGGGAAGGTGTAGAATCAGGAGAATGAAAAACACAGCAGTTAGTTTTCTGCCAGGATCGGGCTTCCCAAAGTGGGTTTGTGACCCCAAGTGGGTTGTACTCTACAACTTTGGGGTAGTGAGTTCAGAGGCAACATCACCATGTGGCTCTGTCCTGCCACCTCACCCCACTTTCTGGCTCCTGCTCTCATAGGTCTTCCCACCACCCCACCTTGATCTCACTATTCCCACTGATGGGTCTTGACAATCTTCAAATCTCCAACTGGGATCAAAATGGGAAAATGTTTGGGAAGCACAGTGCTAGGGATTAGCTATTAGCTATTTGCTTTGCCTGAACTGCTGCTTCTCCAACCTTGTTAACAGTCTTTAACATCCCCTCTACCACACCCTGATGTGAAGAATTTCCAGTCACTAGGCCAGATTTCATCCGTGCAACATATGATGTGAAACTGTTTATGAAAAACTGATAAGTCAAAAAATAGTGATTTACTGGCTAGCACAACAATACTATTAACATCACTTGTTGCCTGCAGTTCAATTTTTAAAAATCATTCCAAGATACTCCTCCAGTATCTTCAGGAAAGTTGCTGGCAATCATGTGAGGATATTTAGAAAGCCTGTTCCTAACTTTAGACTGTTGCTTCTTGACTGCTGCTTGTCTAGTTAGCCAAGCTGGTGTTGTAGATTTGTCAGAGATTGGTTGATTGAAAGGGTGTCTAAAAAAAGCAGGTGTGGCATTCTGGGAAAGAGCAACATGACACTGCCATGCCTACCAAGCTGCAGTTGAACGCCTGAACTATCTCTGGCAAACCCAAATTCCTAACGTGAATCAAAAGAAGTTGACAATGTTTTTATAAATTAGCTAACTTTAATGTATTTAGCAATCAGCCATCCAAAATCACAGAAGAGATAAAAGGAACACCTACTTAATATGTTTTTCAGATGATAGGATCATAGGACTCAAGTGTTAAAAAAATTCTGTGCTCTTAAGTCCAAATTGATAGTTGTGGAACAATTCTTATTAGAAAGATTATTGAATAATTGCTTATCTGGGAATAACATTTTTCTTGTTCCAGACTGATTTGTGTCGTACAAAAGGAGATGGTGTATGTCACATCTTTGTCCGAAGTTGCATCTTTAGTGACATCTCTGTTCCAGCCCAATGCACTACATGATGACTTATCAAGAAACCGGAGATTAAAATTCAGGGTATTCTCATTGAAATTGGTGGCTCAGCTTATACCTACTGAATGTGCAGTCATGCCATGTAATGTGATATATTTATCTGTAATTCCTCTTCCTTTTTTAGGCCGAGGGCAGCACAGCGGCTCAGTGGTTAGCACAGCTGCCTCACGGTGCCAGGTACCCAGCTTCAATTCCAGCCTTGGATGACAGTCTGAAGAGTTTGTATGTTCTCCATGTGTCTATGTGGGTTTCCATTGGATGTTCTGGTCTCCTCCCACAGTCCAAAAATGTGTAAGTTAGGTGGATTGGCCATGGTAAATTGTCTGTAGTGTCAAGGGATGTATAGGCTAGAGGGATTAACCATGGGATATGCAGGGTTGCGAGAATAAAATGGGGAGCTTGTTCTTTGGGGCATTGGTGCAGACTTGATGGGTTGAATGGCCACTTTTCACACTCTAGGGATTCTATGATTCTGTTATTTTGAAGTGACTACTTTAACTAAAATTATTTAAGCTATCTAAATCACATTAAAGCCTCGAATTTGTAAAAGAGTTCATGCTTACAGTCAATCTTTAACAACCTTAATTCACTCATCCTGGAAGATACTTTTGTCAACATGACTACACAAGATGGTGCAGTAGGACAAATCTATTAGTGTCAATAGAAAGGGGGCCAAAGAAGACAGGAAGAAAGAACAATTTTAGCAACACAACACCATATTATAAAATATTTTGCCAAAACTGACACCATTCATTTCTCCTTGAATCTTAAGCAAAGAAGCCAAGGAAAATTCTGCACAATCTTCTGCTGTTACAAAATGACAAAATCAACAGATACACAATTTCAAAAAAGTAACTACAGAATCCAAGATGTGTAATGTGTCCCAGGAGGACACGCAAGATATTATTGTAGTAGGTTTTGGGATCAAGTTGGGGCTTTCACGCCAAATTTTAGGGGTTGAGAGATGTAAGGCATTAATAACTATAATGAAGCTCTGACTTCCCTCATGAACAGGTTGTCAGTTTTCACTGGAGGTCATGACAACCTTTCAAGCCTCGAAATGGGTGACAGTGGGAAAATGTGTTGGAAGCATTGTTGTAGTATGTCAAATATTGCATCATTAAAGACTGCTTGACATCAAATTTCCCTGTGGATTATCTTGACATATCTCTTCCTTTTATATGTTCAAGGTCTGCTGTGCTTTCACTTTAGATTGTGACAGCTATTAAAATACGTTACACGAAACATGATACCAGAAGTGTGAGGCTGTGATTGAACATCTTTTCACATACTTCTGAGGGCCAGCTACAGTTCAAAAAAAGTAAGGAAGAATTGAAACTGCAGTTGCAACTTTGAAGTCCTGATTCGGTCACTATTGATATGAAGTTTTCACTCTGATGCTTTGGAAATTAAACGAGAATAGATAGAACTAGAATTTGCTCCAATCTCAGTGACAAAACTATGAAATAGCTACAGGATGAAATAAAAAGCCTGAGCAAATAAGAGTAGTAAAATTAATTAGCAGTGTTGGAGAAAGAGTACTACAGCTATATTGCAGTCTAGATCTCACTGAGAAGCATAAAAAATAGAATGCAGAAATTATGGAAAGCCTTGAATACAAACATTGAATCTCATATTCATGTTAATTTTAAATGGTATGTGTTTACCATCAAAGCTCGAGGTAGCAGGGAGACTATCAATCTGTATGTGACCTTATTGATACAGCAACCAAATCCTGCAAGCTTGAGTAACTGAATGATGATCTCATGAGAGGTAGAATTGTTTCAAGCAAGGAGATCCTTCTTCAGTGCATGAGAAAAGAAAAAAAACTCTCAAGAAAGCAATCAACATTTGCAGAAACTCTGAGATTGTCAATTATCACTTCGTGTGTGTTCATAGAAGAAAAGACAGGAATTTGCATTATCCACAGAGATATTCTAGACAAATGAAGACAATGTATTGGGGGAAAAAAGGAAATAAATATTTGCAGAATTGGCAGCAGAAAGATTGAAGCCAGAGTACAGCATGTAAATTTCATTGAGGGCATCATACAAAAGAAGAGAAAGCATGTCCACAAGTGGGAAGGTGATCATCTAACTGTAAGAAACTGAATCACTTTGCATACAAGCACTTAGTGTGAAAGAAGCAAAGGAAGCCAAGAAAGATGGATGGGGGAGAGATATCAGTTGACTTTCATGAATCACTCTACACATAAAACAGATTGACATCGCCAGGTCTTAAGGTGATAACTGGTTTCTGAGTGCTAGATTGAAGACTACACAAAGAGAGCATCGAAAGAGTGTAAAGTATCAGATAAACATCGGTGCTTCATGCAAAATCATGAGCTCTGTAGACCAGTATGAAATGGCTCAAGATGGTGACCAAAAAATAAGGCTGTTGAAAGGAAGTTTGAGATTATGTAATTGAACAATGCTCATCCTCAGAAGCAGGGCCTGGGAGAGGATCAAGACTCTGTTTTCAATGGTGTCTCAATGGTCTTAATCTATTCACAAACAAGTTCATGGCAGATGCCCTATTCTGAGACAAAGTACCAGCACTAAAGATCCAACTGTCCTGGAGTGAGAGCCCAAATCTGTTGGACAGTCAGGATACATTCAAATGATATAGTCTGCCCTTGTCCGTGCTCCCAAGCGCAGAAGCCCGTAAAATGAGTTGTTGCCAATGCTCAAAGCATACATACGCCCCCAAATCAGGCCTGGGGAAATTCAAGTGAGGGAGTCACTGAGGCAGCTGGAGCCTTGAATTGAGAGCCCTCAGTGTTACTTCACTGCAGGAAGCTTATCAGGAAGATATGATCTTACCATTTGCGCACAAGAAATAGCAGTTTCAGAAGTCCACTGTTCCCTTACAAGGGAAATGGACCACAAACAACAGTCACTATGGCAACAGCACTCCCCAAAGCAACAATACTCGGTAGAGAAGGAACACCATCCTAGGAATTTTTTCTATTCATTTTGAGGGATGTAGGTGTCTCTAGCTGGCCAGCATTTCTTACCCGTCCTAGTTACGCTTGAGAGGTGGTGGTGAGCTGCCTTCTTGAACCGCTGCAGTCCACCTGCTGTAGGTTGGCCCCTAATGCCATTAGGGAGGGATTTCCAGGATTTTGACAGTGACAGTGAAGGAACGGTGACATATTTGGTGAGTGTCTTGGAGGGGAACTTGGAGGTGGTGGTGTTCCCATACGTCTGCTGCCCTTGTCCTTCTAGGTGGAAGTGGTCGTAGATTTGGAAGGTGCTGTCTGAGGATCTTTGGTGAATTTCTATAGTGCATCTTGTAGACAGTACTCACTGCTGCTACTGAGCATCGGTGGTGGAGGGAGTGGATGCTTGTGGATGTAGTGCCAATCAAGCGGGCTGCTTTGACCTGGATGGTGTCAAGTTTCTTGAATGTTGTTGCAGCTGCACTCATCCAGGCAAGTGGGGAATTTTCCATCACACACTTGTCTTGTGCCTTGTAGATGGTGGACAGACTTTGAGGACTCAGGTGGTGCGTTACTTGTCATAGTTTTCCTAACTTCTGGCCTGCTCCTCTGGCCACTGTGTTTATGTGGTGAGTCCAGTTGTGTTTCTGGTCAATGATAACCCCCAGGATGTTGATAGTGGGAGATTCAGTGATGGTAATGCCATTGAATGTCAAGGGGTAGTGGTTAGATTGTCTTGTATTGGTGATGGTCATAGTCTGGCATTTGTGTGGCACAAATGTCACTTGCCACTTGTCAGCCCAAACCTGGATATTGTCCAGATCTTATTGACTTGAACACGGACTGCTTCAGTATCTGAGGAGTCATGAATGATCCTGAACATTGTGCAATCTTCGGCGAACATCCCCACTTCTGACCTTATGATGGAGGGAAGGTCATTGATGAAGCAGCTGAAGATGGTTGGGTCCAGGGCACTACCCTGAGGAACTCCTGCAGTGATGCCCTGGAGCTAAGGAAAGCTTATCAGGAAGATATGATTTCACCATTTGCATACAACGAATGTCAGAAGGAGCAGATATTTGATGAACAGCCAATGTCAAAGAAGAATTATACCATTAGACCTTGATTTAGCGATTATGTATACAATCCATGTGCAACAACGACAAAGATATGTCAAACTAGAATTTCTATAGAGTATTTTTTTAACGAATGATGATTTATTTTGTTGACCTGGGTACTGGGTCACTTGGAACCGTAAATGGTTTTGAATGCCATTTGTTTTATGAAGAGGGAAAAAAATGGAGAAATGCATTTTTAGGTAATGGCTTGCCACAGTCACGTGTAATATTTGCTCTAAGCTGTATAAACACAGCCATGGCTCAGCACACAGCGGCTGCAGCATTGACTTCTGGTTCTGGAATTCACTGTCAAGCAAGGAGCTGGGAGGGCCACACATCTGAAAAGAAAATTAGAGGGGATGCGAGTCATGTGACTGCTAATTTTGCTGTAAGTACTTACATTTTCATCTGTGGCAGCCATTAAAACGTAACATACGAAACAAACAGTAACAGCTACCAAAAAGGAGAATAATGAAATCAGGATCTTGCAGTGAATATCAGAAGCAAGTAGAATTAAGAACTCAGCTGGATGAATACTATTAACTGCATGTTATTGCTTGCATTTTAAGACAACCCTTTATGGCTACTGGCTATTTCTCAAGGACCAACAGTAACCTGCTCCATTGATTCCAGTAGATGTGAAAAACATTTTATTTATTTTAATGCCAGGTGAACTTTCATTATCATTTTAGTCCTCAGATAAACAGTGATAATATTCAGAATGTCACTGTTTGAATAACTGGCCAATAATTCATAAAAAAAATCAATAGTATGCGACTGTTTCTTCAATCCCTTGTACAATATCTTGTGTTCATACAACCATTGAAAATATCAGTCAGAAGCTTGTTTACTTATGCTACCTGTAGAAGTAAGGCATATTTTACGTACACAATGTAACGAGGGGATACAGATCCAGGATAGGAGGAGGTTTTGAGGGGATTTGTGGAAAGAGTTTATTCCAGAGGGTGGTGGGGATCTGAAAATTTAGTGGAGGTTGAAATTGTCAGAACACTAAAAAGAACTCAAATACGCATTTGAAATGCTATAACCTACAAGGCTGCAGACCAAATGTTGAAAAGTGGGATTAATCCAGATAGTTACTTGTTGGTCAGCATGAGAATGATAGATTGAATGGCCCCATCAGCGCTGTAAATATGTTCTTTTCATATGCCCTTGTTACACTATTCAGCTTATTTTGCTGGAAAATTTTATTTCATTCCACTATCCTTGAATCCCTATACGTTAAAATAATTCTTCAAACAAGCTCCAAAAATGATGAATAAATTAAAAATTTAATTTTTCTCTCAATCCATATATCTATTGAATAATTTTACCTTCTTTGTTATTATGTATGACTTCTGTCATTGATGTAGGCACCCTGTTGGGGTGACATATCAAACTTTTCACTGTACTTTTCATGTAAAAGTACATGTGACAATAAATTTCTATTCTATTCAGCTTAAGTCATTTATAAAATGATCAGAGAGATGACTGTAGGATTAAGGTCAAAGAAAAGTTTAATATTTCAAATACAAGACCTGTGATCCAAAGTCATTTTAAAAGCAAGTAAGGTGTTAACATATATTGTCTGGATAATTGAAAATTAAACAAGAAATACGGGCCTTTCTCATCCAAAGAATGTTCAGGCCACATCAAGATGTTGTTCCAGTTATTACAGTTGAACATTCAGGGGTTACCTAGATTAAAGGATCTCCGTTTTGAGGTGCTGGAGAATTCTAAGGAATTGAGGAAAACATTGACTTTGAACAGACACGATTGAAATCTTTAAAATAACGGAGGTATTTTACTTAGTCCAAATGGATACAGCATTCAAATTAAAAGATTATTGAGGCCGAGGATGCTTTTCAGCCTTTGTCCTGTTCTTAGCCCTTCTGGTTTAAGGTGACCTTCCCCTGCTGCGACCTTTGTAATTTGCATCCAGATACCCAGGTTCCCTACTTCAAGAAATAGAAATAGAAATAGAAATAGAAATAGGAAACTGAGAGCAATCCCATGAGCTTCATCGATATAAGAAAAATGGGTCTGTGTTCAGGCCTAGCATGGATTGAAGACTCAAGACAATATCCAGACAATATATGTTAACACCTTACTTACTTTTAAAATGACTTTGGATTACAGGTATTGTATTTCAAATATTAACACTTTTCCTTGACCTTAATCCCTCATCCATTTCTCTGATCATTTTATGAATGCCTTAAACTGAATAGAATAAAAATTTATTGTCACATGTACTTTTACATGAAAAGTACAGTGAAAAGTTTGATAAGTCACCCTAACCTGGTGCCTACATCAATGACAGAAGTCATACATAATAACAAAAAAGGTAAAATTATTTAATAGATACATGGATTGAGGAAAAAAAAAAGAATTTTTTACTTTAGTAGCCACCAGGATATTTCTGAACCCTATTTGAAGAACTATTTTAACATATAGGGATTCAGTGATAGTGGAATGAAATAAAATTTTCCAACAAAATAAGCTGAATAGAGTAAGACAGGCAAAATGGCTCATTGTTCCTCTATTCTAAACTTTGCATTTGAGAATGAGCACTTCTGTGGACAAGACACTGAAAATCTGGCTTTATACCATCAAAAGCAGGAAACTGGATATTTGAAAAAGAGAAT
Source organism: Ginglymostoma cirratum (assembly GCA_024137785.1). NCBI lineage: Eukaryota > Metazoa > Chordata > Chondrichthyes > Orectolobiformes > Ginglymostomatidae > Ginglymostoma > Ginglymostoma cirratum. The sequence continues at coordinate 35,327,500 of JAHRHZ010000145.1, read as the reverse complement.
ATAAGATACAGACAATGGGATGAATTTGCCCTAGCTTGAGAGTTGGCCTCAGCACAAGTGTGGTCTGCTCATGGCCTGCTGTGTGTCAAAAATCCAATTTTCTACAATAACCTCACTTAAATAGAAATATTATTTCAGCTAAATATAATGGGCCAGAAATGTCAATGGCCAGGGAGTCATCTCTCCAGGTTAGATTGGAGTTGTTTGTTGACACTATGCAAAAAGCCCGATGCAGCTGGCTATGTGGGCATTGCCTGGAAAATTGAATTTTCTTGGGGAAATTACCTTCCATCTGAAACACTCCAAAAAAGTTTCTTTAGAATCCTATTTCAGAAGGTTCCAACTCACACAAACCTAATTGTTACCTAAGAGGACTAAAAACCACCTCTAACACTCCGTTAAAGTGATTGCTGGTCATTTAAAATATTGCCGAATATTGCACTTAATGCTGAAAAAGGGGAAGTCGTTTCCAGGCTGATCTATTCCACTGCTGGCTGCAACGATCCTGGATTAGTCTCCACTGTTCCTTAACATGAAGCTCCTGTTCAGAAAAATTCCAGGGCAGAACCGATCAAAACATAAGGATTTTTTAAAAATGCGATCAGGCTTAGAAATTGGCTTTTCAGACTTCTTTGGAATTTCTGGGCCATTACTTACCATTGTAGAACTGAAGCAATCTTGATCAGACACCCAAAGCCGTCTTGTGATCCAATCACTGGTCAACACTCCCTCTGAATTTTCTTTGTTCCACACAGTGTATTTGTTACACTCTGCGATATATTCTGGATTACCTGTGCGCCGCATACCTTGTTCCAAACAGGGAACATTTTGTTAACTGCTTATTAATTGTTTATGATTGTTTGCAGGTGGTGGGCATCAGCTGAGCTTTTGCTTGGGTACATAAAAAGACACATCTCTCCTCATGATTACAATTTTTACCATACCTACCAATGGCCTCGTTTACCTATTTTGTACCAATTGTATCAATTTCATAGCCTTTCTATAATTGGGTCCCCAGAACTAAATCCATAATGCAACATAAAACATTCATATGGAGTCTGAAAGTGATTTATATGAAGGGAAAGAGAATTACAACCATAAGAGGAAAGAGAATAAACAAGAAGAAGAGAATAGGGAGTGGGAGGTCACAGAGATTGGGATAGAGTTTCTACTTTGGTTGTAACTGGTTTTTCTGTCATAAGTTGTTTCCAAAATTGCACCCATTTTGAAAAGGATTTTATTCCTCTTAATCTTTGCTCAAGAACACAAAACTGCAGTAAGTTGCCTCAATCAGACAATTAAAAAGATCATTAATATTGTTTTAAAATAATTTTTGCTTAAAAACAACTCCTTGATATAAAACTGCAGGAAAATTTGGCAGCAGAACTGGCTGAAAATGACTTTGAAAATGCATACAAGACTGTTTTCTAGTTAAATTGGGGTTCATGATTAATTTCCTTCACAACTAAAACAAAATCAGAACATTTCAAAGCGTTTATGTTTTCAAAATACAATGTTCTTATATCCAAAGGAAGATTGCAGGATATTTTTGGAGCCGCATTGAAACCTGCAAATGAGCACAATCAATAGAAGTTCTCAGTGGTGATTAATTCACCCTAGGATGGATGGCCAGATTAATTCAAGTTGCACTGAACATAATTTGTGCTTATGATTCCATGGTCCTTTCAGTTGTTTACATCTACATCAAGGAAATTGTGCCAAAAAGATCAAAATAATATGCTAAGGTGTCTTTTGAACGCAGGATGTGATGATGCAAGTCCAAGAGATGTTCTGGAGGATGTTTCAGAGTGGAGTAGCCTGAAGGAGCACTCAAAAATATGGGCAGAAAAGTGAATCTGTCTTAGTGGAGTGAGCAGTGTGTGGCATAATGCAGCCAAAAAAAAATTGCTAAGAAATGATCCAGCAATACCATGGAAGCTATTGAAAGCAAGTATGTGAATCTAAAGTCAATTTGGTATATAGCAATACAGTGGGGGCTGGGTGATGTGGAGAGCGATGGGGGTTTCAGTCTTGTCGAGATGAGGCAATCTCAGCTGATAATTGTTTGATTTTGTCCCCTTCTTGCTAACATTAAAGGTTCAACATTATTGGAGTTGGCTAACTGTGTAATATAGTGTTGACAAAATACACATGGAGCAGATTGCTCTTGTATCAAGTTCAATCTTCTTATCTCAATCAGATAGCCTAAACAGAAGATAAGTTAGTTGCTAAATATGAATTAAATGATTCTCCTTTCAAATTGGTGAATAAGCCTAAAGCTTGAAGATTAGTTGGAAACTTATAGCTTTTTTAAATGAAGGACAAGGAGGAAGAAAGATAAATTGGAGAATTTCTGAAGGAGGGTCTAGGCCCGAAACGTCAGCCTTCCTGCTCCTCTGATGCTGCTTGGCCTGCTGTGTTCATCCAGCTCTACACCTCATTATCTAGCTATTAAACCTGACTGCTTTCTCAAGACATATTTTGACAGGTCATTTTAATTAATTTAGTTAGTTTTCATCTTTGGCTTACACTATTCAACTGATAGAACAGTTGGTATAACTGACATTGCTGCTGTTTGTCAATTTAGCCTATTGGCATTGTAGAACTAATACATATTTAATTTAAAGGCTATTATCATGTCGTTGTAGCACGCTCTCAATTACTGAAAGGGAGAAACTCACATTTATTGATTAGATTACTCTCTGCCAACTATTAACATTTTTGCATCTGCAGTGATGGAGCTTTGGAAACAAAATGCATATAATCCTCAGATTTACGAACTGCACATTAAGACCACAACTAACTGGAATTCATTCTCTCCGTATGAATGATTACAGAGGAATGAAGAGCGTCAGTCTAATATATTTAAGTTGTCAGTTATTTAACTTTTCTAGGCTGTAGTTATAAGACTAAGATGTAAGAGCAGAAGCAAGCCATTCAGCCCGTCAAGTCTGCTCCACCATTCAAAAATGGCTGATCTGATAATACTCATCTCCACTCTCCTGCCTTTTCCCCACAACCCTTGATTTCCTTACTGACTAAAAATCTATCCCAGCCTTGAAAATATGTAATGATGCAGCCACCACTGCCCTCTGTAGTAAAGAATTCCACAAATTCACTACCCTCTGAGAGAAGAATTCCTCATCTCTTTCTCGAATATGTGACCCCTTAATCCAATGATTGAGAGATCTGGTTCTAGACTTGCCAACAAGGGGAAACAACCTTTCCACATCTACACTGCTAAATACCCTAAGAATCGTGGATATTTCAATAAGGTCGATTCTCATTCTTATAAACTTCGACAAGTACAAGTACAACCTACCTGACCTCTCCTCTTAAGACAGTCCCTTCATACCTGGGATCAGCCTGGTGAACCTTCTCTGGACTGTCTCCAAATCCAGTATATCTTTCCTTTATAAGCAGCCCGAATCTGTTCATAGTATTCCAGCGGTGCTGTGACCACTGCTTTAATATAATTTTAGCAAGACTTCCCTATTTTTAATACTTCATTCCCTTTGAAATAAAGGCCAGCATTCAATTTGTTTTGACTATTACCAACTGAACCCGCACACTAACCTTTTAGTATTTAACCACGAGAACTCCCAAATCTTTTTGTGCAGTAGCTTACTGCAATCTTTACCCATTCAAGCACCATTCAGCTCCTCCATTCTTCCTGCCAAAGTGTATAACTTCACATTTTTTCCACACTACATCAACATATTTTTGCCCACTTGCTTAATCTGTCTATATTTGTGTGCGAACTCTGTCATCCTCACCACTTGCCTTCGCACCTGTTTGTGCGTCATCTGCAAACTTGGCTATAGTACATACACTGTTCTCATCCAAGTCATTAATATATTTTGTAAATTGTGGCCCTAACACTGATCCGCGTGGCACTTCAACAGTTACTTTTTACATTACTTATAAATGCCAGTGACTGAAGCAAGAAATCAAAGCATCAACATTACTAAAATTGAAAGAAATATGGTTGAACAATTTTCAATCAATAAGGTTTTGAAAAAATTAATCGCATCTGAAATGGTACACAGTGTTAGTTTTATTTCGACATGTATTAAACACTGGACATTTTATAAGGTGTACTTGATGGGGATTACCCAGAGTTAATTGCTATAATGTTACTGGGTACTGAAAAATACAAACACCAAGTTTTTGTTTTATGCACTGCATATCTCGTTAGCCTTTATTTTCAAGGCAAATTGTATTGCAACACGTTCAGTAAAGCCTAAAATTATATATTCTCTAAAATTATTTATTTTCTGTACATTATTGCATTGATGTGCTACAAATTAATGTAGCAGCATGATTGCTAAACATGACAATTGAAGAAATCATAGGATGTGTAAAATAAAAAGACCTAAATGTTTCTTTAAAAAGTTCTGCAAGAGGATCATCATAAATTGTGCAATACACCGAGCTGATACTTCAAATGCATCTTTCACATTATTTAGCAGCAATACTGGCAAAATGCTACCAAAAAATTAAAACAGGTTTAGCACAGAGCAAAAATGAAAACATCAATACGTGAATTATGTGTCATAAGCCAGTATTATCTGCATTTTATGAACTTACTGGGTACGTTACCCTGTCGAAAAAATAAGTAACAGAAAAGGTTCACAGAGTGTTTTGTAAATGTCTGCAAGCACCTACACTGCAATTAAACATAAATTACTATTAGAATTTTAAATTAGACCTGAAACAATTCTATCACTACACAAGTTACAACAGTATTGCACTCAGGTCTGTAACAGCATTTCACAATCCCTGACTGCACAACATTGTTTTAAATTACAGAATGAGTTGTTTGTGTGTTATTCACAATTTACTACATAATGCATTACATTATGTACCAGGAGATGTCCATTTACATCAACAAACGTTTTGTATACCTCTGTTTCTTAGGAAGACTCTCGATTTCAAGTCTGCAGCAACAGGAATTAATTATTTGCTCTTGGTCTGTAGATGGATTCCATCAGTGGACAGACTCACTCCAAATAAAAATAACTATATATTTTATGGGCAAAATCCCTATAAAAGTTCCCTTGTAAATCACAACCTGGTGTTAGTAAATTAATTAAAAATCTCATAATTCCAGCACTGAGATCCAACTGTCCATGGAAGATCCTATGACCAGGTATCAGTCTGTTCACCTCACAGCATGGACAAACATAAAGAAAAAAATGTCGTCTGCTTTCCTGTCTCTACTGGCCTCACGTCGTCCCATGAAAGGAAGGAATCAATAAGGTGCAAAGAGAATTGAGCCAGGTGATGCACGAATGGGTCCAGGTGCAGGCCTCAAAAGGGCAGGAGTTAATGCAGTGGTCTGGAACAGCGAGGTAGCTGGACGTGGGTGGAGAGGCAGTGGAGAGGTCATAGCTGCAGCAGCAAAAGGATTTGATAGAAAACCAGGTGCCAATGGTTTTATTAAATCCTTTTGAAATGCTATCTTTGCCTGGTAATTAGAAAGACAATAATTGCATTATGAAGTTTCAAATGACTAATGATAAAAATTCAATACTTTGCAATTTGTTTCTTACATTTTATAAACATGATATGAGTGTGAGTTCAGATTTTGCTTGACCCGGTTAATATATATGGAATAATGATCATGAAATACTTCCACTGGTTTTATGTAGTTCTTGTATAACAAACCAACAAACATATGCCCCTCATACACCAGACCACCTGGAAAGCCACTCTCCCGGTATCTACCGGAGGCAGCCCTTGGGAGTCATGTGGACATGAAAAAACCCTTCTAACAGTCAAATGTAGTTCTCATTCATATACACACGCAGTGCAAATACTTCAATTCAAGAAATTCTTCAAAGTTTATAAAATATCAAAAGTTAATCTCGTAAAAAAACTTTATTTCTTACATTAAAGGATTTTGTTAACAAGATTAATTTTTGAATTTGTCAACCAAACTGTGAACTCTGTATCGACTGATGAATGAAGTGTAACTTTTAAAACTCAGACAAGAGACATCTCAAAGCAGCTTGAAAGGTGTGAGAAGGGAAGGATCAGTTGTAGTGATCCATGTTGGGTCCAGCAACGTAGACAAGAGAAGGCGAGATAACAAGGTGTGGGGCTGGATGAACACAGCAGGCCAAGCAGCATCATAGGAGCAGGAAAGCTTGACGTTTCGGGCCTAGACCCTTCCTGTTTGGGGAATATCAGGAATTGGGTACAAAGTTAAAGAACAGTACCTCAAGGGTTATAATTTCTACATTATTACCTGAGCCATATGCAAATTGACATAGAAATAAGAAAATTAGGTAAGTAAACACATGGCTAAAGGAATGGTGCAGGAAAGAGGTGTTCCATTTTGTGTGGCATTGACATTAGTACTGGGACATGAAGGAACCATACTGTTGGGATGGGCTCCACCTGAACTGATCTGGGACCAATGTACTAGCAGAAAGACTAAATAGGTGGTCACAAGGGTTCTTAGATATGGTTACAGGACGTTTAGGTTTGGGATCTGAATACACCAGGTTATATGATTTACAGGACGGACAGGGACAATGGCAAATGAATTGGGTGTAGCACTCTTACCCAGAGGACACTATATCCAGCTCATTAACAAAATTTGAAGACTTTGTAATTTTCAGCACTGAATCAACATGTAAATAGATTTTTGATAAACTTACAGCCAAAATACTTGAGTTGCGTTGCAGTTTGTTATAGGGACTATATTTAGGTTTCAATGGTTTTCCTGCTACTCTGTCCTTGTGCCTCCTGCTGGAAATATGCTGCAAAGATAAAATATCAAGAATTCATTTAATACAGGAAACTGACCCATATCATGAAAAAAAGTCATTTATTTTGTAAGTAACTTTCATTTCTTGGGTAATGTTTACTACTTATTTACCTGTTTGAGTTGGATTTCTGAGTTGACATGAACGTCACAGATTTCACAATGAAACGTCTTGTTTTGCAATCCTGAACCCTTTGTACCATTTTGAAGTTTAGCTTTTGATCCTGGTCTGGGATACGATTTAATAGGACCAGCACCAATCCGAGCTTCAACCATTGTTTTGTGCTTGGAACCTGTTTAAAATATAGCAAATTTAGAATCTCCATACGTTCCTACACTTTATAGTGTACAGCTTATGTTGGCATTGGTGGGGCTTGGGCTGCTCAGAATGAGTCAAGCAAGGGTATTGGATATAGATAGGGCACATCGAGGATCAAGGATTAATGAGGCGGGGGGTTCCTACTTCATCCAACAGTTACGCTCTTGTACTTTTAGGCTTAACAACACTGCTGTATTTTATATTGTCTATCAAGCTGTTACCTGACTATTGGTTGTTCACTGTCATCGAGAACCACTGCTCTAAGAAACGCAATTTAATGTAGGGATATTCCAGTAGCTATAATAGGATTGGAAGTTTTTGAATAAGGGTTAAAAATATCATATTACTAATTCTGAATCTAGGCACTAGAAATTGACAATGGCAGCTAGGTGAGTTAATAAATGGAGTACAAAAGGTAAGCTGAGTGGAAAGGGAAGTAGGAAAGAGGAATACAGCAGCCTGAAATAGAAGAGAGCATTAGAGCGCTTCATAAGTTGAACTGTGTACTTATGTATCGTACACATTTTGGTATAAATCTACCCTATTGTCATCTAAACATAAACACCTTATTTTCATCAGATTACACAGGCTGAAATTTACAGGTTACTGCTCCCCTTCTGTTTCAATTAATTCATTGGATGAGGGCGTTGCTAACGACACCAGCATTTATTGCCCATCCCAGAGAGTGAACCACATCGCTGTGAGACTAGTGTCACATATGAGCTAGACCAGGTAAAGATCATAGAATCCCTACAGTGTGGAAGCAGGCCAATCAGCCTGCTGAGGCCACACTGACCCCTCTGTAGAAGACCCCACCAAGACCCAACCTGTACTCTATCCCTGCATTTCCCATGACGAAGCCACCTAACCTACACATCACTGGACACTAAAGGTAATTTAGCAAGGCCAATTGCACATCTTTGGTCTGTGATAGTAAACTGGAGCACCCGGAGGAAACCCACGCAGAAGGAAACCGACAAGACAGTCACCGGTGGAATCAAACCCGGGTCCCTGGCACTGTGAGGCAGCAGTACTAACCACTGAGCTACCATGCCACCCAGATGGCAGTTTCCTTCCCTAAAGGACATTAGTGAACTAGAAGGCTTTTCCCGACGATAGATAATGGATTCATGGTCATTATTAGACTTATTATTTGCAGATTTTAAAAAAATTGATTTCAAATTCCACTATGGCGGGATTTGAATTGAGGTCCCCAGAATATTACTTGGGTTTCTGGATTAACAGTCTGATGATAATACCACTAGGCCATTGCCTCCTTACCCACCTCCAACTAAAAAGTAGGTGTCGCTCATGGCCCCGATGACACTGCTACTGAACTCCGGCTGCAGCATTCATTGCTTTGAGACTAGACTTCTGTCCCTAATTCAGGAGGGAGTTCTGCCTTGCAGAGCTGCAGACCAATTCAGTTGATCAGCAGCTCTGTAATCCTACCAGCAGAAGCACTGACAACTGCTGGGTGATAGGCAATCTTGCCACGTTGAGAAGACCAGCTGAATCCCAGGTTGGAAGACTTGCTGACCAGGAACCAGGCTCAAGAGGGTGGGGTTAGGGAGGAGAATTATAAAAATGAATGAGTTCGGGAGTTGAATCCTAAGGCAATGAAATCTTTTGTGGAAAAATGTGTTTTTATTTAAACAATAACTATACAAAGTACAAATTTGTTGATGATCGCTTTGTAGTTGGATTTATGTTGTGGGGGGAAAAAAATGCCAGTTTAGATATTTTCACATTGGCCATCCACATTAATAATCTCTCTGGCGTGCCTGCTGACAGGCAATACTTGTACTTATTCTTCAGAATTGACAGTAATTGGATTTTTCTTTCTTATTTAGCTGGCACTGTGCCTTAATTCACATTATTTTGTGGGAAATAACACATTTTCCATCTATGCACATTGTTGGGGCCCACCTAATTAATTAAAATCTCTCCTTCGATTCTTAAGGGTCCCACTGGAACAACTGTATTATGTTACAGGAAAGTTTAGCAGATCTCTTCTGCCAAATTAATTACCACAATTGTACTGACCTGTGTTGTGTGCTTCCAGCTGTGACAATGAATTTACAGCTACTTTGCATAGAGAACAGTAGAGAAGTTTTTTTGCTTTTTCTTCCTCTGACTCAGTGGATGTGGTTGCAGTGCCTTCAACATTTACTGCTTCCATTGATATCACTGTTTTTGTTGAATGTGCGTTCAGATTTCCAGTCTCTCCGATAACGGAAGTGGGTTTTGGCAGCTCAGTGCCTACATTCGTATGTATCAATACGTTATTCACAGTTACACTGTTGAATTCCAGCCTGACCGAATCTGTGAGTAAAAGAAAAATAATTTTCACTCATACTCAATAATTGGAACAGCACTGAACATGAAAGCCCTCGGTGGTGACAGAGAGCAACTAAGTTTATGATCTCACCATTATAGAACAATTCTAGATTCAGATCAATGCTAAGTAAATTCTCTATGAATGAATTTAGAGAAGAATACAACAATATGAAAACTACATTTTCTTGACTGCACACCCCCCTTTTGTGCTTTGTACAGCCTATCATGCCCAAACTGTCTTCTTTGCCTTTGATAGGAGAGACCACAGGTAATTCCTCACTCAACCAGTATCTACAAAATGCAATGGAGGTCCTGGTAATATGTTTTCATGATTTTTCAGTTCTGGAGCTGGTTACATCTCGCTGTAAAGTGTTAAGGCAGCAAAGCAGCATTACTGGGAATATTCAGGGCAGGCATAATTCTGTCTTGTCTCACATCAATGATGATAGTTAAATCATATTTGTGCTGTTTTAAATTTAGACCTTCTAATTTTAATAGTTTGTTACTAATTTGAATAGCTGCTTCATTCACAAATATCATCTTGAGAACTATGTGACACATAAAGAATTCAGTTTAACAGATTTGTTTAAAATAATGATTTGTAGCACCCAAACAAGAACAAAAGATGTGACATTTTCAAACTCAATGTTAACATTGATTTTGTCAATAAACAATAAGTATCCATATCTTAACATTTTTAACAGAATCCCTCAAAGAATGGAAATAAAGTACAGCACCCTGGATGTCTGAAGTTGCAGATGAAGTTCAATAATTCATTGAGCATTGTTAGTGCTATCACACACAATTGGTTAAATCTGGTGCAACGATCTGAACAGTTCAAAAAGGGTAAAGGATAAGAAAGTAGTTTTATTGTCATATTTCCTCTCCATGGCTATCAAAGACAATTCTGCACAATACTCAAAAAGTGAAGTGCCCATAAAGCAGGTGGAGGTGTTCCCCTGTATCTGCTGCCCTTGTTCTTCTAGATGGAAATGGTTATGAGTATGGAAGATGCTGACGAAGGATCTTTGGTGAATCTCTGCAGTGCATCTTGTATGACAGGATTTGAGTCTAGGTCCCCAGAATATTCGCTGAGTTTCTGGATTGATAGTTTAGTGATAAATCTACTTAACCGCTTCTATTGTCATAAAGCATTTATGCAAATGCTAGAGGTAGCACAAAGTGGGCAACAGTGAACTGGCGGTTTGCTTCACACTAAAAGAAAACGAAGAACTGCAAATGCTGGAGATCTGAAACAAGTAAAAACAGTATCTGTGAAGAGAACACAATGTTAACATTTTGAGTCCAGTGACCCTTCTTCATTTCTTCAATTTCACCAGCAATTTCTGTTGCTGTAACTCTTATGTCACTTTACAAGATGAATTTTGCCCCAAAGATAAACATGCAAAAAAGTAAAAGTCCAAAGGTTCACTTCTGCTAATGAAGAACTAAATAGGAAACTGGAAAAAAGACAGAAAAAAGAATTTCACAACAATGTATTACATTCCATTGTAACTTCAAAGACCTATTAATAATATGAAATGGATCCTTCCCAATTACCTGAAGCCCATTATCGGAGACCCATATGGGATAAATTTTCTGAGTGTAGTAACCCACCTACTGGTTATGAGCAGTATTACCCCAACCATCAGCATCCTGCCCATCAGAATCCAGACCATTCCTGACAGTTCCCAAGCTTAAAGAGGATCAGCAACTAAGGCCAAGAAACAAAACAGTTTCAGCACTTCGATCGGCGACTTTAACAATGCATTCCTCTTAAAGGCAATCAATACGAAGACTGCATCTACATTTTAAGTACCTAAAAGCCTATTCTATCTCCTGTCAGTGCATTGGAACAGGACATTGGTGCTGCTAACATGATCACTTGTGGCAGGAACAGGAGATGGACACCCACTCAGTCATAGACGCATGTGTAGTGCTCACTCCCCCACTTGCCAATCTCTCACTGCCCCAAGTCTACCTTTTGGACCTAAATACACAATGGTCTCATCAAATACACATAAATAAACATTTACTTTTACACTGGCTTCGTAAAATGTATGATACATTCACACAATATGTATTTATGACAACTGCTATTTCTCATCAACATCCCACCACTTAGCAACATCATACAAAAACACACATTAGTTCTGACAATGATGTTGATGACACACAGCTCCACTTCACTACCACTTGCTATTTCCTGCCTCTCTAGTTCACTTTCCTCCTTTATAGCATTCCTTAAAACCTGCCTCGTTATCCTGGCTTTTAACCATCTTCCCCAAATATATTTTTTGCAGCTAAGTATCAAATATTGCTTTATAAGATTCCTTCAAAACACCTTGGTATATTTTATCACAGTAAAAGTGCTATGTCAGTACAAGTTGATGTTGTACTTAATGAGGAAAAAGACTCCAACATTAGTCTTAGAGGAGGGGATGGAGCCAGTAAAGGTGAGTGTAGGTGGGGAGTTAGGGAGGAGATAGGTTAGTCCAGGGAGGACTGACAGGTCAAAGGGGCAGGATGAGGCTAGTAGGTAGGAGATGGGGGTGGGGCTTGAGGTGGAAGGAGGGGATAGGTGGGAGGAAGGACATGTTAGGGAGGCGGGGACAAGCTGGGCTGGTTTTGGGATGTGGTAGGGGGAGGGGACATTTTGCAGCTTGTGAAGTCCACATTGATACCATTGGGCTGCAGGGTTCCCAAGCAGAATATGAGGTGCTGCTCCTGCAACCTTCGGGTGGCATCGTTGTGGCACTGCAGGAGGCCCAGGATGGACATGTCGTCTGCGGAATGGGAGGGGGACTTGAAATGGTTCGCAACTGGGAAGTGCAGTTGTTTACTGCGAACCGAGCATAGGTGTTCCACAAAGCTGTCGCCACCTAAACTCACCTTTACTGGCTCCATCCCCGCCTCTTTGACCTGTCTGTCTCCTCTCCACCTATCATCTCCTCTATCCATCATCTATCCGCCTCCCCCTCTCTCCCTATTTATTCCAGAACACCCTTCCCCCTTCCCCCATTTCTGAAGAAGAGTCTAGGCCCGAAACATCAGCCTTCCTGCTCCTCTGATGCTGTTTGGCCTGCTGTGTTCATCCAGCTCTATGCCTTGTTGTCTCAAGATTCTCCAGCATCTGCAGTTCCTACTATCTCTCCCCAACATTAGTCTTCAAGTATTTTATATTCCTTTCAAATCTTATTGCATTAAGCATTTGTAAAACATATATGTTCACAGCAATGATGTTTTAATTTTGATAATCAAGTCTATAAACAATTACCTGGAGGAGTACGAGCGTTAATTAACTGGAAACTAATATGACCCGGGTGAATCTGAATTCAAAATTAGCAGGCAAATTATTAATCAAACAATGGGAGGCATTCAAACAGGGGATGGTTCAAGTACATAGTGACAGATTGGAAAATTCTGTTGTGGTGAAAGAGAAGTCAAATGGAAGGTAAAGAATTTGCCTGGATCACAATGTTCTTAATCAAGCAATAAAGACAATTATGACCTTATTTCAATACTAGGAAGAAATCACATCAGCACTGGAGGGTCAGACAGATTTTTAGCAAGTTTTAAGTAGAGGAAGACTGCAGAAATCTACGGCATTGAGGTATTTAATGAACTCATTAGAGTTTAGAAGGATGAGAGGTGACTTTATTGAAATGTACATGATTCTTAGGTGACTTAACACTGTAGATGTGGAAAGGTTGCTTTCTCCTTGTGGGAAAATCAATGCCCAGAGGCATAATCTCAGAGTAAAGGGTCATTGATTTAATAGAGATTAGGAGAAACTCCTTCTTTTAGAGGTTAGTAAATTCTTTACCACAGAAGGCTGCCAAGGCTATGTAATTGAGTAAATTTAAGGTTGCAATGGAATCATTCAGGAAATCCACAATTTTGGGGAAGAGACAGGAAAGTGGAGTTGAGGATTATTAGATCAATCATGATATTATTAAACGGTGGAATAGACTGGTTGGACTGAATGGCCAACTTCTGCTCCTATATCCTATGTTTTTAGGCAGTATTTGCTAAATTGCAACTGCAGGACAACAACTCCTGCATGCTTATTTAGAAACACGTTTGCACACGGTTCCTGACCCTGTACATTGTTGCGTCATGTGCAAATTGCATAGTGTACATACTGAACTGAACAAGTGTGACATTGAAACAGGGTTCAGCAGAAAATACCTCCAGGATCAGCCAGGTGGGCAGGCCTTTGAAGGAGGGTATTGGACTGCCGAGGACGAATTGAAGAGGCTTCTCACATTCTCCCGACCCTCTGCTCCCCATCATCCTGATCAGTTCTCCTTCCCGGTTTTCTCCACCTTCCCCCTCCTTTGTGTCCCAATCTCCCGCTCACTGAGTCCCAATATCAACTAACACTTGGGCAAGACTTGTATTCCCCACCAGGACTGGCAAAAGGGCACTAAAAATGTAATGCTGCTGGCTGATCTGCCAGTTCCCTGGCCTCAACCTACCACTGGGAAATTTTCCGATTACATTAATAAAAAGTCAATTGAGACTGATTGTTGGAGCCCAAATGGGATTTTACATTCAACCTCCAGGCACCCACACATCATGGCGCTGGTTTTACTCTTGAAGACAGACTTTTGCTGCCAAATTAGTGGGGCTGATTGGAAGGGGCAGGCTCTGCTCCAAGCAACTCAGAGGCTTTCTCTTCTTGGCTGGAATCAACCACATTGCTGACCATCATTGGAAGGGCTTACTCCACTGCAGCAGCACAGCTACCAAGGCCATTTTTACATCACATCTAAAAGGTTTGGAGAAAGGGCATTCTTTTTGTGTATGGTTTGATGTGGTATGAGTTTAGGTTATTTACAAACTGGTCAAACACAAGGCAAAAGTCAAGGACTGTGTTCAGGCTTATATTTCAAACTAACATTATCTATAATACATTAATACCGAATACCACTGTAGATGGCAATCATAAATATACCAGGCCCTGACTTATAGTTGCATTAGGTAAGGAATAATCTATATTCTTTGTGTATTCATGCCCATGTTGTAGTCTGGTCTGGTACAGAATCCCAGGCTCTCGAGATTTACAAATTCTGTCCATGTGGGTCACTTATACTCTGTGACATGCAGCTCCATGACATCATCACAATCTTGCTCCAGGGTCTTGGAGCCCATACACAGCAGGCATCACCATTTGGAGGCCATGACACCCTGCAGTCAATTTTAACCTGGAAGCTTTTCTAGTGGCCTTCAAGATTCAGGAATCACCCTTGTTTTTGTTAACAGGATAGTAAGCCCATCCTTTGGGCTTTAATTGGCCAATTTGGAGAAAATCACAGGTTGCTCATTACAGTGCAAGCTTCTGATCCTTGTGTGACAGCTGAGCCCTACAGTCCATGGAAAAACCTATCCCTTGACTCATGATTGACAACTATATACTACAAATAAATCTGCCAGTACAACCATTTAATATTCTATTCGGATGTTATCTTCAAAACATATAAAAAATCCAAATCCAAACAGATTTTGACATTACTCATAATGTTATCTGTATGTGGCAGGAGGAATAATCTTCCTTGATGTATTCCATCAAACAATCTTTGCAACTTTCTGTTGAGTCAATATTATTTCTTATTCTGTGCTGTTGTTTAGTTTTATTGCTCCTTAAAAGGTCACATATTTCCCCTCACGGTTCAATATATTTTGTTTAACTTTCACAGCTCTTTGTTTACATGCTTCATTGATATGTTTGTATGCTATTAAGAGGCAGTGTACAATCTATCAGCTTGAACCTCTGAGGAGTAAGAATCATCAGAACCGACAGATCGCCACATTGCTCAATCTTTCCACTGAGATAATGCTGCTCTATATTTTTCTGGGGCTTTCCATTCTACCTGGCCCAGAGCACAGCATGCTTCAGAGATCCCCACTGAATCACAGTAGGGTTGAGGAAGACAAGATCCTTCCTCATCTCACATTATCAGCTGCTCTATGAAAACGTTAAAAGTCTGAATGCTAGTGAATAAGTGAAAGAATAAATGGCAGTGAAAGTGGAAATGGGTGAATAAGTAAATGGGTAGATGGGTGAGGAAAATGGGCAGAGTGTAGGAGATGACATGTGAATAAGTGCATTGGACAGGTCCGGTAAGTTGGGAGTATTTGGGTCGGTCTAAAATGGGTGGTCATGTCAGCGAGTTAATTGGTCTTGTCTGGTGGTTAGTCACATCGTGGAGAGTGTAATGTGTTTGGAAAGGGTAGTCGAGTTGTTTTATGGCGGAGGGAGCTGATGTTAGGGCGTTAGTTTGGGAGGGGGAGTAGAGGTGGTCGGGTTGAGTCATTCGGGGGTCAGTTCTGGCATTAACATAGAGTTAACTAGAATTTTTCTGTCCAATATTTCTTGGTAGCTATTTAGGGAAATGATCTTCCACAGAGCCCTGACATGCATCTTGGGTCATAAGTCTAGTATCCAACAGTCTGGAATCTGGAAGATTTGGGCCATAATGTCCAGTGATGATACTGACTGAGGCGATGTGACAAGTGAGAAAGGTCATGATGAAAGGTACAGGTTTGAGACATTGGCTCAGCACAGCTTTCCACAGCTGCTGCCATTTCTGCTGGGTCTTTCCAGCATCTTTTGTTCGCATTTACGAGGCCCAGTACCTGCACTAATTTGCTTTTGATGAGTGAAACATGTTGAATGATCATCTGTACACATATTTATGTTCAATACAACTTCAATTATTCCAAATTCTATTTGAAAAAAAAACTGTTATAATACCCATATCCCTGTTTGCACCTTATTAAAATATTTCTTCAAAATCTTAACTATCTTCAGAATTTACATGATCAAAGGTAACCTTGGTGATTCATTGCAATGATCACCTCTTGGAACTACAATGTTGTGGAATGAAAGTTCATTCACTAAGGTTATGGTAGCTCACTTGAGGATCATTGACTTTTGGTAATGAAGTAAATGATATTCCATTTCATTACCCGGGATTCCAAAAATTTAGGCAATCGCATTTCATAAACTCATTAGTTTGCTCATTAGCCATGTGAAGATGCCTTTCATGAAAGTCAACGGTATAAAATGTTTGAGACAGAGTTATGTTGTGTTTCAGAAGGCAGCTTATGGGTTGAATTATTAAATTACATCTCAATTATGAATTTCTTCATTGTTGACAGGTAAATTTATGAATAGCAGATATAAATTTAAAAGGGATTAGCTTTAATACAATGTAATAATAACACGATATACACCTCTTGCAGTATTCTTTAAATGCTCTGGTCTTTTATGTCTTCATACCATGAAAGTTCAAAATAAGAGGTTATTTTTCATAGGAATTGTAGCACTTAGCATGGTGCAGTTCAGAAGTCTAATTTCTTGCAAATGCCCCATAGAAATATTTAATTCATACAACACAATACTGCTTCGCTCAGTGTCATCAATAAATAATACACATGCTACATTATATTTGATATTTCAGAGATGTTGGGCAGTTAATTTTTATTTGACATAGAAACATGAAGATTAAGCATAAATTATAAATATTTAAGAATATTGTCTTTTTGAATGACAAAACTGGACACAAGCACTTGTAGAGTGTTAGGTAGTTCTGGGAACTGAAGGATAAAATTACTCTGAATCCATTAACTCATCCATAATTGTGTTGGCACATTTTTTTAAAAGAATCCCAAATTTTAAAAAAAATTTCAACTTTGATTTTATCATTGTTTTCAATGGCACACAGTGATGTGGGCAAGAGGCTGCTTTTGTAATGATGTAGGAGCCATTAACATTTCTGTGTTGTTTGCTGGCAACTCACTCAGTAGAGATAAAGAAACTGAAGTAGGAGTAGTGACATTTAAAAGCAGCCTGCACTTCATGAGGGCATGTATTTATAAGAATAAGCACTGCAAAGCCACCCAAGTATTTTTGGCAGCTTCTAAATCCCTTTTAAAGTGGAAGATAGCAGTGAAAATGTGGTCCTGTTTCAGGTTATTAGAGAAAGGCACCAAGAAAAACTACCTGGCAACTGCAGACAGAGATGGTCAAAGCAGTTGAATGTACATAACATTGTATGGGGGACTCGACAGCAACACTGAAGAAATAAATCAAAGATATGAATTGTTAAGATAAGACTTCCACTCTCATATCTCTGATCAGCTCAATACCATCAGCAGCCTGTGCATCTACACATACTCCCTCTCCCACTTCTTATTAATCTTCTCTAATCAAAGCTGTGCATATCACTGCAACTCCTTTTGCTGTCACTTTCATATTTCTGCAATTTTGCAGGCAGGAGCAGGACAGGAGGGAGATGGTGCAGTGGTGATAACCACAATGGACTCGTAATCCAGAAGCCCAGGCTAATGCGAGATAACAAGGCGTAGAGCTGGATGAACACAGCAGTCCAAGCAGCATCAGAGGAGCAGGAAAGCTGACATTTCGGGCCTAGACCCTTCTTCAGAAAATCAGGCTAATGCTCTGGGGCACGTTGTCTTAAATCTCACCACGGCAGCTGGTAGAATTAAAATTCAATGAAAAACTCTGGAATTAAAAGAATAGTGTAACGAAACACTGTTTATTGCTTTAAAAACACATCTGGTTCACTAATGCCCTTTTGGGAAGGAAATCTGCCTCTCTTACCTGGTCATATGTGGCATACAGGTGGATGATCGTCCACGATCTTGATGGAGCAGGTCCCTTAGACCAAATGGTCTACTCCTGATCCTATGTTCCTATGCTCCTTTTGCTGTTCACAATTAGTTCCTTCTCCAGCCTGATGATCTTTCCACATACCAAACAAACAGGCACATACGATAGACACCCGAGAGCACTGGACAGTAGTATTAGCAATCCAAGATTCTCCAAATTCAGTGACAAGGAAACGGCAGTATCCCTTCCCTGGCCAACATGCTCAGCAACAAGGCTTTAATTAATCAAAGCCAGCTCCACTGGGAACGACACAACAATGTTATGCCTGACAACAGATTCCAAATCCCTAAAGCCACTGCAGCATTCAGAACGTGGTCACAAGAAAACAAGAAATAGGACCAGAAGACCATTTGGGTCATCAAGCCTGCTCTGATAATCAAAGTGATTATGGGTGATCTTACAGTTCAATTGTACATCTCTGTACATCTGAAACCCCAAAAATCAGTGTTTAAATAAAGTCAACAACGTAGTAATCTACATACTTATGAATAGAGAATTCCAAAGATTGACAAACATTTGAATGAAGTTATGTATCCTGGTCATTGCACTAAATGATCATCCCCGTATCTTGTGGCCTATGTTCTAGATTGCCCATCTAGCTGAAATATCAACTCTGTCAGGGTCTTTCAGGATATTTGCCCAATTTACTCAGTTTTTTATCGTAATACCGGCATCCTGTCACAGCAACCAATCTAGTGAAGCTTCACTGCATTGCATCAAACACAAGTACATGCTCTAGTATGGAGACCAAGACTGCACACAATACTTGAAGCATATGCTCACCAAAGCTCTGAACAAATCTAGCAGGACTTTATTTGGGTGTTACAAACTCCTTGAGATAAAGGCCACATGCTATGATTGTGACAGGAGACTCCCAGGAAGACAATCACAATGCTTTAGAGAAGAAGTTGAGTCTGTTAGAATTCTAACTGATGTTATTACTGGGCAAGTAAGACCACAAACTGTAATCTGGCTTGATAGATGACATTTGGTGGTTTGGTTTGAACATGGGGTATCTCTCAGTGAAACGTGAGTATACCATGTTTCATATTTATTTTTAACAACAAAATAGAAGTTTATCATTCAAAAGCAATTAAGATAAATTAGAATTAATCGAATTACTTACACGTAGCTCATGCTTAAAGAGTTAAAAACACAGTAAAAATATAATCCCATTAATTCCAAAATAACCCCGTTACGGTACTGATAGCAGACAGAATTATCTTCTCTGTCATCCATTGTAAGTATTTTAACTGTAGCCTCAACTTCTTCAGAATCTGATAGCCTCTTCCTGGATGCTTGGTAGAAAGGTGCTTAAACTTTCAAAGTTTATGGGGTATGTGGAGAAGGAAGTAACAGAGTACTGAGCTGGATGATCAACCATGATTGTATTGAATGGCAAAAGAGACTTGAACAGCCAGAAGACCTAATCCTTTACCTATTTTCTATGTTTTTGCGGCAACAAATGAATGGCTGATAGTTACTGAAAACTACTTCTTGATGAAATATTCCTTGGTCCAAAATAACCAGCTTGTCACTTGATGGAAGAACAGGGAGACTAAGCACTGGCACAGGGTGAAGGCATCATAATTATTCTCGTAAAATTGTGCACATGAGACTGTGTAATCTGCTATTTATTGTCACACATTACCTATGAATTCTTCCATTCATGTCCTGTCTGCCATGTTGATATGGAGCATAAAAAGCAATTGATGTCAATCAACTATACCGTGAATACAGTGAATACCTGTGATACTGGTGAAGTCTAAAGCCGTGCTTTAGCCCTTGAGAGCTACAATGCTGGCATTTAATCAGCAATGTGGAAAACTGTCCAGACTTTTTCTGCCCACCTGAAGTAGGCTAAACCCATCCTGGCCAATTACTACCCGACCAGTCTATTCTCATTCTTAAGCAAAGGATGGAAAGTGTCATCAATAGTGCTATCAATGGCAAATGGAAAGGAATAACCCAATCACTATCACTTGTTTTGGGTTCCTTCAGGATCTATTGGTTTCTGACTTCATTTGCTCTTTGTTCAAACATGGACAAAATATCTAGAGGTGAGGTGACAGTGACTATTTTGACGTCAAGCAGCAATTGACTTGAGTGTGGCATCAAGAAGCCCTAGAAAAAATGGAATCAATGTGAATTAGGGGGAAGATCTCCACTGGGTGGAGTCATATTGAGCAAAAAAGGAAGATGGTTTTGGTTGTCAGATGTCAATCGCTCAGACTCAGGAATTCATCACTGGAGTTCTTCAGTGTAGTATCCTGGAACCACAATCTTCAGCTGCTTCATCAATAATCTCCCATCAAAAATAACGTCAGAAGTGAGGATGTTCATTGATGACTGCTTACCTGTCAGTGAAGCAATCTGTGCCAGATGCAGCAAGGCTTGGGCAATATTGAGACTTGTGCTTATAAGAGGCAAAGAAGATTTACATTGCTCAAGTATCAGGCAATGACTGTGTCTGTCAAGAGAGAATCAAACTATTTCTCTTGATGTTCACGAGCATTACCATTACTGAATCCTTACCTAAAACATCCTGGCAGTCATCATTGACTAGAAATTTAATTAGCTCACTCATATAAATACTTCAGCTATAAGAGCAAGTCAGTGGAAATCCAACAGTGAGAAACTAATTTCCTGACTCCCTAAATCTTGTCCACCATCAAAATGAGCATGAGTCAGGAGTGTGATGGAATACTCTTTAACTGCGTCAATGAGTGCGACTCCAACTTCAGTCAAGAAGCTCAACCTCAATCAGAACAAAGCAAACCATTTGAACAGAGCCCCCTCCGTGACCTTAAGCATTCACTACTTCATTCACATTAGCAGCGTGTATCATATAAAAGACACACCAGAGCAACTTGAAAAGCTTATTTCAATAGTACTTCCAAAATCTCGGACTGCTACCACCAAGAAGAGTTAGAGGTGGGTGGCAGCAATTCCACCTGCAGCATCCCCCTCGAGACTCAGCTGATCCTGATAGAACATATCACTGTTACTCAAAGTTTTGGCAAAGATCTGTAGCTCGTGTTGTGGATGAGGTTGTTGACTTGCTCGCCGAGCTGGCTTGTTCTCATTCATGAACAAGCCAGCTCGGCGAGCACGTCAACAGCCTCATATCACTGTTACTTCACCATCGGCGTCAAAATCCTGGAACTCCCTTCTTAGGCAGAAGGAAGAAAGTAGCTGTAAGATGTTCCAAAAATGCCAAGATTCTCCAACAAAATTGGTCTAGGTGGGCATGACAAGGGTGATCTTACCCAGTCCCAACCTCCCTCAGTGGTGGCTTCTGGGGAATATAGAACTTCAACACCAGTGCAAAGAGGCCATTGAGGAGTTAAGTTCAAGAAATAGAGCACCCAGGATGTAACTCTGCCAAAACCCCATTTAATGACCTCAACAAAGTTTCAGAGGTAAGAATCATACCTCTGATTTTAACTGAACTCTGCATACACATACAGGAATTATGCAAATATTTTTTCCTATTTCTCTTAATTCACCGTCAATCACTGCATCATCACCAACACCTCCTACTCACTCATTCTGCACAATCTCCTCTCACCATTGTGCGATCTCTCACTTCTGCCCACGTCACATTGGGCACCAAACATCTAAACTATTCAAACACTTTAAGCACATACTCCGAACAGCCCAGAGGCTTTTACCATCACACTTCCTTCTTTCTTGCAAAAAAGTGAAGGTAAAGAAACTTGATTCATTCAGCAGACAATTTGAGACTGGGATGGACGCTAGGAGGGAAAGTACGTTTCTACAAAAGGATAAGATAATTGTGTCAAATGGCCTCTTTCAGCTGTGTGTAGTGTGACAATAACTTCTATGAGCATTTGGAGCTTAGCATCATTATTACCATCCACTGTATGTGGAGAAAATCAGTGAAGAACAACCCTATTTTCCATTAAGGCAAATAATTTGTTCAAGAAAATGATAAAACCAAAATAAAAAAGACAATTAAACTGCACTTTATTCACGATATTAATGACACTTCAAATATTTTTAAACATATCAGAAAATATAATCACAATGAAATTTTCAAGAATTTCACATTAAGAACTCATGTAACTTTATCAAATCTCTTTTGTGAATAACTGCCAGAAACATTCAGTTATTCACCAGCTGTTCTGAGAATTGAGTCTAGAAAGCCCTTAAGGCATAAGTATGCATAACTGAATGTTGTGCTGGAAATTCTTTTAAAATACTATTAATGGACGGGGATTTTAAAAAAAAGTTAAATGCTGACTTTTTAAATGTGCCATTGTATTATTAAATGTGCAAGTTACCATGATCAGGTTGCACAAGTCAAGCCAACTCAAGTGAACAGCCATGGAGTCATACAGCATGGAAACAGACCCTTTAGTCCAACCATCCATGCCATCCAAAATTCACAAACTAACCTAGTCCCATTACCTGCATTTGGCCCATATCGCTGTAAATCTTTCCTATTTGTATACTTGTCCAAATATTTTTTCAATGTTGTAACTGTACCTATATCTATCACTTCTTCTGGCAGTTCACTCCACATACTAACCACCCTCTGTGAGAAGAAGTTGCCCATCAGGTCCCTCTTAAATCTTTCTCCTCTCACCTTAAAAATATGCCCTCTAGTTTTGAACTCCCCTACCCTAGGGAAAAGACTTTTACTGTAAGTGTACAGCAGTATTCGAATTTATCTGCCCCAAAAATGATGCTTTTGGATATATTTAACCTATAAATTGGCACCCTTTTTCTGCCACAGTGTGCTATACTCACATTAGTAGCCATCCCCATTTTTCCACCCACAAATAGATGTTTTACTTACCAGTAAAGCATGACTGGAATCAAGGGATCAAGCAGATAATATGAGCTATGCTGTGCAGATGTGCAGTAATTCAAGAGATGTCCACACTCAGCAGGCCCCACATGATGAACAACAAAGACAATGGTCACTCACACCCATGTCAGTGGTTCACTTTTTACTTGGCATATAGATCGATCTCCATTTGTCGAGGGATTTTTTTTTGAGGCTTCAAAGGCTTCTTTTGCACTGATATTTACTTTGTTTTTATTCACAGATTTTAAGAAAGCCACTACTGATAAATTGAATTGAAATTTTTGGTTAAGGTTCTGAAAATATAAATTTGTTATTTTAACATTAGAAAGTACTTCTTAATTTTGTGTTTTTTGTCAGTATTAAAATTAAACATATTGCTGAATGCATTATTCACGAATTTTTCAGCAGATCTAAATTAGATGTTTCAAATTAACTAATTTGAAACTCGAGTTATTTTAGAATCATATTATTCTCAAGTCACATTAAATATTATTTTTCAGTTCCTTAAGTTGAAACAGTCTGTTCCTATTCAAACATAAGTGGTAACTTTACAAGTTTCGGCTACCACAGGGGCCTTGTAAAATTACACTTAATCTACTTAGGGAATCATTCCAACACCATGCAGGCCCCTGTAAATTCCTGACATCTTTTGCTAAATACTAAGCTCAATTTCTGATTCTCTAAAAGATTGATTTGACCAGCATCACTGACTGGGTTAAGAAGTGAGCAGTAAGATCGTGCAAAAGAACACAGCATCATCAGGACATAGTCTAAAGTAAAATCTGCCATTTAAACAGACAAAATAGTTCATTAAGTAAAGCCAATGCAGTTGACTCGAAGGAACAAATTACAGCTGCAACTGATTGAATTCATAGTTATAATGTTCTATGTCCCATCATTATTAAATAATTAGTCAGCCATTCATTGTGATCGAGCAAACAGCATTAATAAAACATGTAACAGTAAAAGCAGAAATAAGCAGTATCATGCAAACATACAACACACATAAAGAAAGAATGAGAAGAACAAAAGATTTTTTTAACCTGTTTTTTCAGAGCTGTTGGGAGTGATTGCAGTGGTTGTGGTGGAGGAGGTGATAGCCTTTGTGCTGTCGTTGATAGGAGCAGTTTTCTGCTTATTTTTCGTGGCCTCCAGTGCTTTGAGCTTCTTGGCATGTTTACTGCCTTTGTAGTGCGCCTCGGCTTGGCTCTACAAAGGAGAACAAATGAACCATGCAATCAGGCTCATTTCTCATTATTCACTAACTTTATGGGTGACAATACAGAAAAGACTTTCAATAATAGGCACTAATGTTAGCAAATTTGTAAACAATTAATATGGTAAATAGGTGCCTCTATTGAAAGATATGTATTAACTCATCTAGTTAATAACGTCATTCTACTCAAACAAAAGAAACTTACAGGAAGCATGCCATTAACGCAATGTATAGACTGTATAGACCACCGTGCTACTGGTAAAAATATACTTTGTATGAGAAACATTTGCCTGGTACATACAAAGGTGTATCTAGAACACGTGATTGTATCATTCCAACTGACCATTCTGGATACAGCTCACTGTGTTGGCAATAGTGAAGCAAGGCATGAAAACAGTAGACACAGATTGCACAAACAAGAGAACACAAAACAAAATTTTTTTGATTGTTAATAGATATTTTCTCGGAGAAAAGATGTCTGCAGCATTAGGATCACCAATAATTAGTTCAAAATTACTTCTAGGTGATACAGAAAAACAGCTAATTACACATATGCAGCATCATTGTCAGTTGCACGAACAAATATGAATAGCATTGATCTAATTGATCAGCGTATTGCTTTAGTTTATTTAGAAAAAGAGT
Organism: Ginglymostoma cirratum; assembly: GCA_024137785.1. Classification (NCBI taxonomy): domain Eukaryota; kingdom Metazoa; phylum Chordata; class Chondrichthyes; order Orectolobiformes; family Ginglymostomatidae; genus Ginglymostoma; species Ginglymostoma cirratum. Next base: position 35,302,670 of record JAHRHZ010000145.1, on the reverse strand, counting down.
TGTTGGACAATTATGTGTAAAATCACAGGAATTTGTTGTCCTTGTTAATACTGCAGTAGGCATTCATCAGATTAGATTATACATAATTGTAGAACACAGGCCATATTAATAAATGAAACAAAGGAAATTTCTTTGCACCCAATAGAAAGGCTTATTAGTCATTTAGCTACTAGTAAGTCTTTCTGCTGATATTTGCAACAAACTCTTAGCCTGCAATATCAGTGTAAACCTACTACTGTCAATGACTCACTTCAATCAATCCCCATCTATATATATGTCACCTGTTGAAACACAAGTAATTTAAAGCAAGAACTTAAACATTGTAGAACATTGTCGACTATAACTCATTTAGTTTACAATGCAAAAGGGATCTGTGTATATTATTAAATAATAGTTTTTCCTTTCCTGAAGTAAAGGTTTAAGCTGTAGTCAGTTACTAAATTTCTCCACCCAGTAATCCACATACGTGTAATTAATTTTTTAATCCTCTGTCAATTGTTTAGATTAAAACGCCATTCTCTAAATGATCTGGGCATATATCCTACTGTCAGGTTTTCTTCACGACCATCTTTAATTTATAGGTTGACTTGCCCTGAGAAGTTCATGGCTTCCACATGATTCTGTCCCAGACAACTGAGTTATGTTTGGATTTATAATACTAAAAGTCACCAGAAAAATTCATTAGATGGTGGTCCTATGGTCTCTTTTATTTCATTCTAGGTACCAACCACGTTACATCAAAATTATAGCCATTTTCTGCTCTGAAATGATTCCAGAATCATATGGTTATTAATGGTACTGATTAGGAGAAAAAAAATTACATGGAAATTATAATGTTTACATAATGGTTAAAAGTGGTTCCATCATCTTCGACAGCTTCAGTTAAAAGTTTTAAGGAAAATAGCAGTACAGCAAATTAGCAATTCCTACTAACATTTTACAAAATCGCTATTTGGAAATAATGTGATTAACTTTTGAATTATTCTGTCAAAGAAAAAATAGCCCTGACTTTTATATACATGTTAATTAAGTAGTACATCTTTGCTATCTCACAACTTCAGACCCTATTGCCAAAATATCATCCTCAGAAAATGGATAATGAAATAAAATTACAGTATGAAAACATTGGTTGGTTTTCTCAAATATAACTTACAGGTACCTAAAATGCAGAGTTATTGTTGTTACTGCCAACACAAAATATCAATAACAGATTTTTACATAGAGTCCTCAACTTAAGAAAGCCTCCAAAGTGTCATAAATAAATAGTTGTGCCATTGTCCATTGCAAGGAGTAACAAAGCAGTTACTTCAGTGATACAACTATAATCACATCATATTAACTCTGTTGCTTCAATCCCAGTTTAATGTTAGTACTTGATAGCTATTTAACATGCATGTTAAAACATTTTCGATCTAATACACTAGTGTATAAATAAAATGATCAAAAGTAATACTGAAACTTTATTTCGGAAGCTGTACCAAACAAATTGTTAGAAATGCTGCTTCTCTAATTTCTGCTGATCGTCCACCAAGTTGCAGAGGATGATATGAGATCTCACAGAAATTTATCCACAGGAATTTGTTCACAGGCAGATGGCTTTAAAATGATTGACAGTAGCTTGTGGGTATTTCTAAATGCTTAACTCATCATGCACTGTAATGTTACTACTTTAGAGCAGACTACCAAGTATGCAATAAATGACTGAATTTGGTGTTATGTTTTTCCGGAAGTGACGGTCAATTGTGTGTTGATAATTCTGCAGACAATCGTACTCCCTGGGAAGAAGGCCACTGGGAAAATCTGTCTTATAAGGAAAAATTGAGCAGCATGGGCCTATACTCAAAAGGAATTTAAAAGACTGGGAGGTGATTGTATTGACACATAGAGGATTCTGAGGAGCTCAACAGGGTAGATACTGAGAGGATGTTTCCTCTCAGGAGAATCTAGAACTAAGGACATAGTCAAAATAAGGGGTCTCTGGTTAAAGATGGAAATGAAATTTCGTCTTTCAGAGAGTTGTCAGTTTTTTAAAAATTCTGTTGAACAGAGAACATTGAAAGCCAGGCCATTGACAGAGAAAGCAGGAGAGACAGGAAACTGGATTTTTTAAAAAATGTAACCTATTTTTCGAATCAACATGTTCAGAGATGTAATTATACATATCTGGAGCAGGTGGGACTTGAACCCGGCCTTTTGGTCAAGGGATAGGGACACTACCATTGCGCCAAAAGGAACAGTTAAAATTATAGTCAGATGAGCCATGATCTTATTGAATGATAGAACAGTTTTGAAAGGCTGAATGGACTACTCCTGTTCATATTTCTTATAAAATATTAAGGAATAATGACGGAGTCAGTGGATGACTTTCACTCAGAATGCTGAAGTTTGTTGATTTATAAAAAAAGCAACAGCATAGAATTATCATCTTCCAAAATACTTTGAAATTATAGAACAGTACTGGAGGGCAGCAAATGTTGAAAATGGGGAAATACTTGCACACCAGAGAGCTTCATATTGGCAGCATTAAATTATTGGAAATTATAACAAAGTATAGTAATTGAGAACTGTTATATGTGAGCTACTCAGAAACAGATAATGTGGATTTGTAATGATAGTTCACTTAATTTGAGGAACATTGGAGAAAGGTAAACAGACATGGGAAGGCGCAGGCGATGACCTAGTGGTATTATACCTGGACCTTTAATCCAGAGACCCAGATAACATTCTGGGGACCCAGGTTCGAATCCTGCCATGGCAGATGGTGGAATTTGAATTCAATAAATATCCGGAATTAAGAATCTAATGCGGTCCATGGATCGACTGCCAGTTATTGAGAAATGTCCTTTAGGGAAGGAAACTGCCATCCTTACCTGGTCTGGCCTACATGTGACTCCAGACCCACAGCAACGTGGTTGACTCTTAACTGCCCTCTGGGCAATTAGAGGTGGGCAATAATGCTGACTGTTTAGCGACATCTCATCCCATGAATGAATAAAGAAAAAAATCGAGTAGGTCTGTATATTTCGGGTGCTAAATTGGACAGCCCCCAATTTCGGGTATTTAGATCATGATGCTTGATCACCCCACACCTACTCAAAGTAATACAAGGAACATGCTATTTTCTAATTACTATTTTTAAAAAATTCTTTCGCAGGATGGGAACGTCACTAGCGAGAGCAACATTTGTTGCCCATCCCGAATTGCCCTTGAGAAAATGTTGCGAGCTGTTTTCTTGAACCATGGCAATTTCCTGTGTGCTGCTGGATTGTTGTGTGCAATCCAGCCCTGCCACATGCTGCTGAGTGGTCATCTACCTCATCAGGTAGCACAAGTTTTGGGGAAGCTAATGTGGGAATGCTTTATAATATTGCAGGTGATGAATTATTAAAGTAACTGATGCCACATTGCATCTGACCCAGTGGTAATGGGGTACTGACCAACTGAATGAGAGATGTATAAATGATCCCTTGTGCTTACGATGTATGTATATGCTTCAGTTCACAATAAATGCCCAACATCTGTATAATAGATTGATCGTACTCCTGAGACTCCTACAACAGACACATAGAAAAGGAATAAATAGTATAACATGGTGTTATAAATACTATGTGCAGCAGTTCACAGCGCTGACCAGACATTCTGACCAGCAAGCCCAATAATGGACCGCAGATTGCTTATCTATGACTGTCTGAAGATGTCTTAGAAGTTTAGCGGTACAGATGAACCCCACCCCCCCCCAACACAAAAGAATTCAAAAACTGAAGTTCTGGCTCACCACCACAGTCACAACTAGATTGGAGGTCAGAAGGCAAGCCAATAGCCACAGCACCGTGTGATCAAATGTTCTGGCAGCAGGCCAGAAATACACGTCATAATTGCTTATGATGGATTCAAGTGCAACTCCCACTTGTGGGAAAGCATGGAAATAGCCCGGTTGTGTTATCGTAGGGGCTGCAGCTTTAACATTTAGAGAGGACGAAAAGGGGATAACTCAGCCTCCAAAAGAATCCAAGTACTCCTGTCCCATTGTGCTGGAAGTAAAAGCTGTCTGTATTGGAAAAGAAGGCTTTAGAAGACACTTACTTGTGCAGAACACTATTTGGCTATAACTGGTTGTTGTGATGGTTCTTTGAAAAGAAAGTATATTGGGAGATACAGAGTCAGGAGGTTAGTGATGTATCCAGGAATGGTCTGATGGACTTAGGGGCAGAATATGAGTAGCAGAAAAACATAGGTTTGTGGAGAAGGGAGGGAAGAGATCAACAGCTGAAGTGTTAGAATAATCAAGTCTGGAAAGTACAAAGATGGTGGTGGAGCAATTTTATAGTGGTTTAAGCTCAGCTCAAGGTAAACCAAGACTCTAAAGCTGCAAAGAGTCTAGGTAAGGTCTGACAGATTTTCAGGTGAGGACAATTGAGTTAGTGACATTTGACTGTGGCGAAGTCGACTGATTCATTCTGCCTAAGGCTGGGGCTAAATTGGAACATTACCAGTTCATGAAACCCAGTTATTGTAATTCACTTAATGCTTGTCTTACACTTTGAACTTCAATTTTGTTAAGCAGCACTTCTAATGTAACACTATTTTTTCAAATTATACTAATGTATAATACTTGAATAAAATGTGCAATTTATCATATTAGTCAATCTTCCCTTTCAGATTGCACTCACCAAGCTAAATGAAATATAGCTCTGAGTTTTGTTTACTTTCACAAAAAAACATACTTCAACATGACACTTCTAATTTTATAATCAAACAGGATTGCATATTTAAACACAATTTGTCTGAACTGGATTTTTGCCTGCAGAAGATATGCCTGTCACTGTCAAACACTAAAAATTATGAGAAAGCTTGTTCCTCTTTCTTTCATACAAGCCTTCGACATCAGTTTCGAGCCTAAATCCATAGTCCAACATCCCTCATTCAGAACAAAAAAATCTATAAATTATTTTGAAAAAGCATTTGAACAATTAAAGCAAGTTTAAAATATGTTCAATGTGTCAGTAATTAAATAATGTTTCTGTAAAATAGTTTTGCAATTTCTTAATTAAAGCTTGACTAGCAGAGTATCAACATTAGGTTCAGTGGTGTCAGGAGCATTTGTCTTATTTTACCATATGCACTTACAATGCCTTTAAACTGCTGACACGTTGTAAGACAAGGCCAATTCTTTGATATATTGTGATGCTCCAACTGCATGATGCATTGAATGTGGGATTGGGATGAGTTATCTGATGCCACAAGCTCTTAAAAGGTTGGTTCCCTTTAAAACTCTCCTTTTTAAACATTTTGCTTCTTTTTCTTTCAAATGGAAGGTATAGGTTGACATGGTGGAGAAAGAAACCACCAAAACCTGCATACTGCATATTCTGTTGGGTCTTGGGGAAAATGTAGCCCTCAATGGTTTTTCCATCCCAATCCTTACACAAATTTATTGCCTTCTCATCCTCTTCCTTGCATCGGGCCCAGTACCCCACTGCCTCCCTACCATCCTCTCATTCATTTTACTCAAATCCACCATCACACACACTTATTCCATTTTGACAGTCGGATGGATTTGATGAATGGTTTATTATTTAATCTCTCAGTGTCTACTGAACAGCACAATGATACAACACTTGTTACTCTCCTGGGTAGTTATAGCTGGAACATTGCAAAACAAGTTCGGTACCTACCAGGATGTAGCAGTTTACTGCCAACGGACTCAATATCCACTCTTTCTGCACAGTGGTTGCAAGGTGCATCACTATCCGATAAGATACACTGCTATTACTTGCCAAGAGATAATAGGTACTGCAGATGCTGGAGAATCCGAGATAACAAGGTGTGGAGCTGG
>JAHRHZ010000145.1:35168973-35296434 GCA_024137785.1 Ginglymostoma cirratum | reverse complement strand
GTCCTTCCTCTCACCTATCCCCTCCTCCCACCTCAAGCCCCACCCCCCACCTCCTATCTACTAACCTCATCCCGCCCCCCTGACCTGTCCGTCCTCCCTGGACTGACCTATCTCCTCCCTACCCCCCCCACCTACACTCACCTTTACTGGCTCCATCCCCGCCTCTTCGACTTGTTTGCTTCCTCTCCACCTATCCTCTCCTCTATCCATCTTCTATCTGCGTCCCCCTCTCTCCCTATTTATTTCAGAACCCTCTTCCCCTCCCCCATTTCTGATGAAGGGTCTAGGCCCGAAACGTCAAGCTTTCCTGCTCCCATGATGCTGCTTGGCCGGCTGTGTTCATCCAGCTTCACACCTTGTTATCTCTATTACTTGCCAAGGTAACCTTGGCAGCATCTCCCTCCTTTACAGGCTCTATCATAAGGACAAATGCAGCAATGTCATTGTGTCACAATGGTGTAAAATATGAGCAACTGATCTTTGAATTCCATCTTTTGAGTTAATATTGGGACTCCCATGGAATGATATGGTTTAAAAAAGGATTGAAAGCACCAACTTAAAATGGCCACAGGCATCATCTGACCGACAGAGGTTGGTCAATCTTCATGAAACATGGATTACACAAAAGGTAACCTGAACAGCAATCAGCATTTTTTGTTGAGATTTTACTTTGTTAGCTGGTCTCAACATTGCAGGAGCAGTTTTTAATTAGCAAGGAAAGAATAGTTGGTGAAAACAAAATCCATTGTGGAAACATAGTTATTATGCCTTTTCTGCATTCTTACTCTCGGTATTTCATGTTCTGTCCAAGCCTTCCTCAATCTCATCAATGTCTTAATTTAGCTCTGATGTTGAGCTAGGATTTTTTAAAAATGCGCTTGGATAACTAATAAATAGCTACATTGAGATTTCTTTATGTTTTGTTAAATCCATAGAATACTCCCATTATCTAAGAAACAGCAGGAAAACAAAATAGCAAGACTCATTTTGCACTACACATGTCAAATAATTGTTATGAAGAAAAGGACAGGTAAATAAGAACATCATGTATGTAGACAGTAAGTATAAATTCTGCCTGCTCTTCAAAACAAATAAAGCTGTGCTAAAAGCTATATAATACACACACAAACACACACGAAAGTGCCTGTTGCACAGAGATGAAGTGCAAGATGTGGTGGTGTGGGACAGAACAATTGTACCAGAAATTATACAACCATAAAGTACAAATGGGGAAGACACATTAATAGAGCTGATCTCTGCTTAGGAGTTTCTTTCTGGTACAAGTCTTAGCAACTAGAAATTGAGAAGCTGGAAAAGCACTTTTGCCTGAAGAGTTATAATTATATTGTGTCTGTCTCAAGTTTATGTAGGCAGTTATTATTTTAAATATAAACATAGGATTTAGACTTCATGATAACACGCTCGCCTTTCTGTCAGAAGATTAGAGGCACAGTGCCACTTCAGAGATTTGATCATATAATCTTCTGAAAGATTTCTGTATAATACAGAGGAGTGCTGCACTACGAGAAAATTTGAAACTGTAATCTTGTCCCTCTTTAAAGCAGAGTTTAAAAATCCTGTAACACAAGTGAAAAAAGAGTAACTTGAATCTTTTGGTCTCTTTGTCCACATTTATCTTTCAACAAACACCAAACAGATGACTTGAACATTTAATTTGTTAATGTTTGCAGGTTCCTACTACGCATTTTAGTTGTTGCAGTCCCCTCCATCACATCCCTGATGACACTGCGCTTGTGCTGTGAACAGCTTTGGATTATTTTGTAGCCGTGAAGTCTATGTTATGCCATTGATATTCTTCTAGTATCTAAGAACATCTTACTCATTCTGTTCTCAGTGTAGGCAATGTGCACCACGGAGCCTGCACCCTGCCACTGGTGGCATGTTGGTCTCTATAGCAGCCTTCCTAAGAATGCAAAGACACATGCAGGAGGACCACAGTTGATAACAAGACCAGAAGCAGCATTGGGCCACTGTGGAGGACCAAGAGAACCCAACTCAGGATGAGCTTACAGCTGGGGGTCCCCCCCTGAAGTGTGGAATCCCCAGGAGTGGCTGTGTTTTCAGCCCTGACTCCTGGAAATGAGCATGGCGCATATAGATGCAGGCTCCACATGTCCAGGACACTGTTACAGAACTTTGCTGGATGCTGGAGTGGGATTTGAGGATGCCAGGCCATCTTGTCCCAGTGGCTGCGAAGGTGACTGCCATTCACATTTTCAATGTGATTGGTTCCTTCCAGGGAACAATGGTGACCTGTGTGGGAGCTCTCAATCGTGCAGCCTGAAATGTTTCAGGATAGTGACTGATGCCATCTGAGCAAGGTTGTCCAGGTTAATTTTGTTCCCCCACAAGGGTTGTCAGTGCTGCAGCCTGGGCAGTAAGGTTGAGGAACATAGCTGGCTTTGCCCAGGTGCAGGGTGTGGTTGACCACATATATGTGGCACTGGGAGGGCTTTACCACAATGCTATGGGATTCATCAACACGAAGGGGTACATTTCAATTAATGTTTCTTTGATTGGTGATCATTATTAGCACTTCCTGGAGGTGTGCACCCACTACCCTGGCAGTGGCCATTTCTCCTACATCCTGGAACTCTATCATATACCTGCTATGTTTGAACATCCAGGGGCCTAATGAGGCTAGTTACTGAGGGACAAGGGCTACCCACCGTGGCCATGGCTCATGATACCATTGCACAACCCCCTGACTGATGCAGAGTTCAGATATAACACTGGCCATTCTTTGTCTGGGGTCATTCTGGAGCAAGTGTAGGGCTGCTGAAGGTCTGGTTCCACTGCCTGGCCCAACATGGGGAGGCTGGATAGAGTGTGCTGCATTATCCTTTGGGGTGGCACGGTGGCACAGTGGTTAGCTCCGCTGCCTCACAGCACCAGGGACCTGGGTTCGATTCCACCCTGGGGCAACTGTCTGTGTGGAGTTTGCACATTCTTCCTGTATCTGTGTGGGTTCCCTCCGGGTGCTCCGGTTTCCTCCCACAGTCCAAAGATGTGCAGGCTAGTCAGATTGGCCATGCTAAATTGCCTGTAGTGTTCAGGGATGCGTACTTTTGGTGGGTTATAGGGGGCTGGGTCTGGGTGGAATGCTGTGAAGGTCAGTGTGAACTTGTTGGGCTGAAGGGCCTGTTTCTACACTGCAGGAGTTCTATGATGATGATCTTGGCATGCTGTGCTCTGTACAACTGGAGCAGGCAGCTAGGTGATGTGCTGGATGCAGAACAACTCTGGGAACAGGAGCAGTCTCCCAAGGAGGGGGAGGAAGTTGCCCTTGTCCATGACAGGCCTCAGCTGTGTCAGCTGCTACGAGCCAGACAGAACATCCCTGACATTGGCTTCCATAGGTGTGAGCTGGCTACGGCAGACCGTCGTGGGCTGTAAAATACTTGTTGGTCATGATGCCAGAATTTGGTTAGCTTTCTGGGGGGTGAACTTCAGCCTCTACTGGTTTTGTGTTTGCTTTTGCTGTCTGTAAATAAAAGCTCATATTTGAAACGGTCTGATTGCTTGTCTGTATGTGATGTTCCTTTACTGAACTATGACAAGCTGTTGGTCTGCAATGAGCATTGGGCACAGAATACCACTGATTTAGAGGATGTTCAGATGGAATGAAACGAGAGGCAAGTCAAATGTATGACCTGATGATTAAAACAATGTCAAGGGTGAGAGAATGGGGTTGTACGTGCAGTAGAGTGTCAGCCCGGTGCATTGCCAATGCTTGTCTGGGTGCACAGTAGTCTTAGAAAAACGACAAGGGCAAAAATAGTGCTGGTCTTTTAGTGGCTATCTGCTGAGTGGTGAGTTGTTTTCGCAATGGCGCCTGGTGTGAAATTGGATGTGATGTATTCCACAGGGTGGAGTAGATAATTAATAAGACAAGCTTGCAAGAATCGTTGAGAAAACTCAGTAGGCCTCATGACAAAAACCCCTCCAAAAAACTTGATGCAACTCAGACTTAGCCAAAAACAGCAAGATTCAACCCTCTATATCTGAAGGCATGTAGCATTTGAAACAAAACTGATGAACCGATAGTGCAAGTAAATATAAATAAATAGGATCTGACAGCCTTGACAAAGAGTAGGACCTGAATATTGAAGGGCGCAAGGCATTTAGAAAGGACAGGAAACTAGGAAAAGATGCATGGCTAGCTTTGTTAATTAATGATGAAATCAGCCCAGTAGGGATGAATGGTTTACATCAGGAAACCAAGATGCAGAAATTGTTTGGTAGAGATAAGAAACAATAAATACAGACGTCACTTATGGGAGTGGTATACAGGCTCCTCAATAGTAATCATACAGAAGGATCCTGCAGTGTACAGGAAGAAACAATGGGAGCTTGTCAGAACGCAGTGGTGTTAGTCACAGGGAGGTAGTAATGTACACATAGACAGGAAAACTCAGATGGGCAAAGGTAGCCTGGAGGAGGAGCTCATGAACAAAGTTGGACAGGCTAAGCTTGTATCTGCTGGAGTTTAGGAAAGTAAGAATGACTTAATTGAAGGATACAAGATCCTGAGTGATTTTGACTGGGTGGATGTGGAAAAGAAGCTTCCACTTGTGGGAGAATGCAGAATTAGGGGTCAATGTTTAAAAATAAAGAGTCACCAGTTTTAAGACGAGGAGAAATTATTTCTCACAGGCAGTTATGTTCTGGAACTCTCTCCCTTAAAAGGTGCTCAAAGTGGAGTCTTTCAATAGGGGGATTAATGAGTCTGGTCGTGTTGTGTCTTCCTGCTGTGGTGTGTCCCAGCGGTAATGGCGGATTGTGTTTTTCAGGATCCATTCCTTTTGAAAATAGTGTCCTGATGCAGCTATTTAATACAAAACTATTTAAACAAGTCACAACACATTGCAGCAACCCGGAACTATGCAAAGCAGGACAGGAGCACCTTTACGGAGTGTTCAAAAGGAATGGATACCCGAAAAGCACAAGCCACTGTTACCTCCGAGACACACCACAACCGGAACACACAATACGACCGGACTCACTAATCACCATACATCAAGGACATTTCAGAGATGACCACAAGACTACTCAGACCCTTAGATATCCACAAACCTACAAGCACCCTACGGCAGCTACTGATGAACAGAAAGGATCCCATTCCAAAAACCAGTAAAACCGTTGTAATATACAAAATACCATGCAAAGACTGTGGGAGAATGCAGAATTGGTGTCAACAGTAATCATACAGAAGAAACACTACATAGGCCAAACTGGAAGAAAACTGACAGTACGGATACACAAACACCAACTAGCCACCAAGAGACACGACCAATTCTCACTTGTCTCATCATACACAGACGAGGGACATAAATTCGACTGGGATAACACATCCATAATCGCACAAGCCAAACAGAGACATGCCAGAGAATTCCTGGAAACCTGGTATTCTAACTGGAATTCCATCAACAAACCCACTGAATTAGACCATGTGTACAAACCATTGAAAAACAGAACTGGAAGTGGTACCAAACACCCGAGCAAACCGAGGCATGTAAATAACCAGGGCATCAGAACACCAATGCTTCACTAGAGGTGCACTGACAATGTTACCTAGCAGGGTGACAAAATGTTTGCAACCAAACCCACAGCTCAGTGAGCATGTCTACAACCTCATCCACAACCTGAGCTACAAATCTTGAAAACTTTATTACCGCATGTTGCAGGTGATTTTCCTACCCGTTCCTATTGATTTCAATTTTGTTCAGGCTCCTTGATGGCACACTTGGTCAATTGCTGGCTTACTGTTTTGGACAGTCACTCTCACCTCATGTCTGTTTTGAGTCTGTTTAGACAAAGGCTGTAATAAGGTCAGGAGCTGAGTGGTTTGATAACTTATGACTTCCGTATTCTTTCCAAACTAGAGCAAGGAAAATTGTACAAAAAGTTTTAATTTAACTGTGGTTTAAAGTTTTGCACAAGTTCATCAATTTTCTATGCTCATATTCTATTTCCAAATAACTGCATTCTGACATTATCATCTTTTCCTACAGCTTCATCTAACTACAGTTACACTTACAGAGAAAGTTCCCAATTTCAATGGTTCAATGTCTGTATTTTCCCATTCATAGTTTCACTGAAAATGTTTCAAGTTGATCCATATTAAAGTGCAAGTATTCTTGCCACTGCAAGCTTTGTCATTTTACTCAGGTATCTTCTTGTAGTAGCAGCTAATTTTGCATCATGGTTAAACAGAGTGTGCATCTTTAAGACTGATGGTCAATATTTGACCTTCAGAATACATTACATAAATGATCTAAGTTGAGTAATTACCCTTAAATTATTAAAATGGCACTTTGATCAAGTTCAGAAGCTCATAAGAGGTTGTGTCACATCTGTTATTTTTCAGATCTCACCACATGCTGAGTAATAATATTGTTAGTTCAGTACCCAGTGAGTGACATGTTACGCTGGATATGGATAAGGATATGGTTCCTAAATCACTTTGGAATAATACTGAGATAGAACGTCATTCTTTCTTTGAAAAGGCCTTTATATATCAATATCAACATTCCTATTTTTGTTTACACACAATATAAAAAAGTAAAATATTAACAACCGAATTTATAATTAAATGAAACGCTTTCGGAGTACTGTTTTACTTGTATTCCTTCCAAAAACATTAATTATGGTTTGGTAAATGTACTTTTTCGAAGCTAAAGTAGCACATTACAGTCAGTCTTTGCATTGGCAGTACTCACCCTCAAACTCTGCATTCTGATTCCATTGCTTCTATTTCTCCTCCAACCATTTTATTCACTGCTTTCTACCAGCGCTTCAACTTCCTGCTGTGCTCACTCGGCATGGGTTCTTGTATTTTGTATTTCCTTTTTTAAATGCTCCAGAATTTCTCGCTGTTTGTGTTGGTCTGCAGTAAATCACATTCCAACTGCTATAGCGTGCGAAGCTGTACTTGCTGTTCACTAACTTACATCTGAACTTAGAAATATCATTCTGTTCTTTTAAAACTCTTAGATTTGAAAGTGTTTTACATCATACTTCTGACATCCTGTTGCTAACTGTACTGCATGCAGGTTCTTTTCCACATTTTCTTCTCCATTGTGCCACACCTTATCAGACTTCATTTTTTTTTTGACCAACAACTTTATTCTCTAGTGCTAACCTTTCATGGAGTTCTGTAAATTTCTGGAACAAATCTTCTTTAGCAGCCTGAACTTTCAAATTAGTTTTCTTTCCTTTTCTGCCAAGTAGTCCTTGTGTTTTGAAATATTTCTGTCAGCACTCATTCATTTTGTTTTGCATGTTATTTGTCACAAAAGTGAAATAGACCCGATGTGCAAGCTCTGAGACCTAGACTATAGAAATGTGCTGAATTTCTCCAAAGCTCTGCCTGATGTTATGTTACTGCTATTGTCGTTCACTTCCCAGCTATTGAAGACATCAAAAGATCTCCTGTCCATAAAATGATGGAGCTGACCCTTTCCTATTCACTAGTGCGTTTTATAAGACTGCTAAGGTCAATTTTCACTTTTATTAACGTTCTCAAATGCCTTTGTGGGATCAACAACTCCCCAATTCTCCCCGAGCTCCAGCAGCCACTTTACTTTTACACAATTCATTCAAGTTTTTTTTAAACCTGTCTCTGATATTAATTCGGTCATTTTTTTCTCCATCTAATACAGAATTGATTTTGTTTAGAGTACTTGGGTTTTATTCATAAACACCCAATGTCACTGTGTTATGCCTTAAGGCAGTCTTGTGCCACAATGGCAGTGTCCCTACTCTTGGCGCAGAAGGTCCAGGTTCAAATCCCACCGGCCATGGACATGTATTTACATGTTTAAACAGTTTCATTAAAATCACTTTTTTATATTATGACTTATGGTCCCCAAATATCTGAAATAATCACATTTTTAGACATTGAAAATGAAACTTTCATTGAGTATATTTTTTCCAAATCAGCACGCTCTGGAATGGTACATGCTAATTTGATAGTCAAACAACGGTGCAATTGTGAGGGACCCGGTACTCCGAACATACATCTATTCCTACGCGTTCCAAACCCATTTTGGAATAATATAACACTATAACAGGTGCAAACTCTCCTAGGGACTGCACAGCTGCTAAAGCAAAATTAACTTTCTTCCAAGTTTTGTAACACATTCTCAATATTTGGACAATAATCAAAGTACCACTTAATTTAACAAATCATGTTGGGAAGGACTGCACTAAAAGTAAATCAATAAACTGAATCATTGAGGAGAATCATTAATATTCACAGTATAATTCCCCAGTTATGGTAACCTTGACCTAAATGCAGGCATTTAGTTAACATCCCTTTGTTAAGCAATTGTGACTGTAAGAGACTTCCTCTGGAATGCTGAAAAATAGTGTTAAAGGTGTATAATTGGTCATTAGTGACGCTGATGGGTATTTAATCCTTACTAATAATAGAATGAGTTGCTTTAATGTAACAACAGAAAAGATGTGCCAGAAGAATCACTTGAAAAAGTTAATGCTGTGAAGAGGTTAAACAACGGTTAATCAGCTTCCATTTGAAGCGCTTTGTTTAAAAAGATGTGAGCCAGACTGAATCACAGAATCCCTACAGTATGGAAGCAGGCCATTTGGCCCATCGAGTCAACACCAACCCTTGGAAGAGCATTCCACCCAGACCCACCCTACACTTTCCCTGTAACCCCACATTTTCCATGCCTAACCCACCTAGCCTGCATATCTCTGGACACTATGAGCAATTTAGCAGGCCAATCCACGTAAGCATAGCAGAAGTACAGAGATAAAATACGGACTGAAGCATACAGGTCACAGATGCAAAAGGCTACGCCAGGAAAGCAATGTGTGATTTATAGGGAACAGGGAACAACCTAAACCACACAAGTGGCAAAAAATATGGGAGGCCTTGGGCGAATACAAACAATACCCAATGTCTGTACCATGAGAAATGAATAAACTAACACTAGGCACATTGGTTTAATATGTGTTTATAAACTGACCAGATTAAAATTGGGCACATAACGTAAAGAAATAAAGTTTATAAAGAAATATGAGCATCTACATATTTCCAGAGTTCAATTGGAGACTCTAAGGCTGGCTCTGCTTGTGTACACTTGAATAAACTATTGTAATCTGTATTCCTGTCTCCTCGTTTTTGTCTAACTGTATAACAATAGATTGATAACTTATGTTTCTCTTTTGCCTTTGTGATTCAGACCAGGATCACTTCAGTTGTCTGCGAGTTCTGTTGAAATCTATTTTCTTTGTCAAAACAAATGACTCAATGAAATTGTTTCTGCCATCCAAGTTTGCTGTTGTGAGTTATTTTGAATATAATATTTATGGTAAGGGATTTCTGTGCTTTTAGGGTTAGGTCAATTTCAGGTAATTGCTACTATCGCAGAACACTTAATAGCCTTCGTAAAAGTTTCAACCATTTTGTCCCTGTATAGTATGATTGAAATATTTTAATAAATAAACTATTGTGATCTCAAAACACCATTTTTTTTCTCTGTCCTTGTATAAGAATGCAAGAAGAATTAGAAAGCAACAAAGTAATAGCTTATTGGATGTATATAGAACATACTGGGGAAAATGATTACTGGAGAGGCGAGGTTTGGGGTTGCCAGGATGTTCAGGAAGAAAATTCTTAGGGCTGATTTGCTGATGTGGTATTGTCTGCAGCAGCTTTACCAAAGGGTGAACTGTGCCCAATATTAGCAACTTCACATATCTGTGGTAGGAGGCCAATTAGGGTACTTAAGGGATTAATTTTCAGTGATTTTCCCAGCTAAAGACAATTGTTCAAGAATTGCATGGACACCCCTACTGTGTTAGCAACCTCCCTCTCAATGTCAGCAAAACAAACGAACCGATCATTGACAAAGGAAGGAGGAGGACACGCCCCCATCTACATCAACAGTGATGAAGTGGAGAGAGTCAAGAGCATCAAATTCCTAGGAGTGACGATAACCGATAACCAATCCTGGACTTTCCATGTAGATACAACAGTCAAGAAGGCACAACAATGCCTCGTCTTCCTCAGATGGCTCAGGAAATTCGGCATGTCCACAAGGGCCCTCATCAACTTCTACAGATGCACCACAGAAAGCATACCGTCTGGGTGCATGATGACCTGGTATGGCAACTGCTCTGCCCAAGACCATAATAAAACTACTGAAGGTTGTGTGCACAGCCCAGATCATCATGGAAGCCAACCTTCCATCCATAGATTCTATTTACAATTCTCATTGCCATGGAAGGGCTACCAAAATCATCAAAGACCCCTCCCACTCAACAATACACCCTTACAACTTCTTCCATCAGGCAGTATATACAGAAGCTTGAACACACACACCAACAGGTTCAAGAAGTTTCTTCTTTGCTGTTATTAAACTGCTGAAGGCACTCTCTAACTTCAAGTAATGTTGATCTTCCTAATGTTGATCTTGCTTTTCGCACCTCCTGCGCAGTTGTAACCTGTACACCTTGCCCTAAGCACCCGATGATTTCATGTGTCCTTGCTTGCTATGATCTGCCTATATTGCTCGCAAAACAAAGCTTTTCACTGTACTAAGGTACATGTGACTACAATAAATCAAATAAATCAAATCAAACCTGGCAACATAGTGGAGGCAGCTGAACAACAGAAGGTTGGGCGTCCACGAAATTGTAATCTTTAGTCACAAGAAATGGCAAGTTACTATGTCAGAGGCTTGCCATAGTATAAGAATCTCTAGGGAGCTGATATCTCTGATAATGCTGGGTCTCAAACAGTGCTAGGCTGTCCCCTGATAACAGTGTGTCCATTACATTCCTGCCACTTTCCCCTGACCAGTGCACTCATTGGTTATACATTTTATTTTATTTTATTTTTATTCCTAACTACCATGTATCAATGGCTTTTATTTCTGCAAGTGGGAACATCTTTTCAATATGTATTCTATCAAACCAGTTTTTTTTTTCATTCTGGAAATCTCAAATATCCCTTAGTTATATCTTTTTCAGAGCAAAGAGCTGTAGCCTGTTGAATATTCTTTTTCAATTTCTTTTGGTTTAATTCTACTAAGTCTATCTTCTGGCTTCCTCAGTGCCTCTGGGTTGAATTTATAATAGCCAGAACAGAACTGTTTACATTACTACAAGCATTATCTAGCCAAAGCTCTATGTAAGTTTAATGTAGTTTCTCCGCATTTAAATTCTAACCCTCGGGTACTCTGATGCAACACATGTCACTACATTTATGTATTTTGTAGAAACTTTAGAATCTGAAATGAAAATTCTACTTCTATTGATAACCAAAACCCTCTAAGATAAATACAGCAATATTTTACATATGTAACCTTTTTTCTGCTTCAGTGAAAATTTCAAAGAACTAGACTGTTTAAGAATGAAATCATCAATAGTCATTCACTTTGTTTTATCTGGGTTCTAAACTGACCTCACAGGTTCAGTTTCACTGAAAATTTATTTCAGTTGAACATTTTTCAGTTGTTACAAATACAGTGATCAAAAACAAAGTGAGAAACATTTTAATGTTTGAAAATATTTTAATGTAAAATTTCAAAATCTTCAATTTCTGAATTCAGCAGTTAAAAAGAGAATTAATGAAATGTTCAAGTTTATTAAACACAAGTTACATTGCCCTACTTTAAACTATTTCTCACTGAATACAATGAAGAAGACTCAATTTATACAGTTTTGGCAAACAACAGCAACAAGGATTAACATTGGTAGGTAGAAATTTACACTGTTGACTTAATGTACAAGGATACTAAGTTAATTGTACAGGTTTCTTAACAGAAACGTTCACGATCGGAGTTAAATAAAATTCTTATGACTCATCTAGAATCATAATTCCTTTCCTTTCCAAATAGCCTTATATTTTATCATTCTCTCTTGAAAGCACACAGGGCAGCATTTTTCAGATGGCAAGGTTCCCAGCTCAGCCATTGAAAGAAGTATATCCATGCTCTTCAAAGCAGCTCCACAGATACTTAACGCTCTAAGGAATGTTCATTGTCTGGAGACAGGACTTCCTTTACTCATTTGAACAGAAGCCCTGTGAGGGGTGGAAATCCAACCTCTTGCGGGAGCAAATGATGAACTAGTTTGGCCAATTGCTTTAATGATAGTAATGGCCAGAATCAGGACTAAGAGAAGTGCCCAGATTCTAAGTCCTGAAGTCTATGACCAGATGATTGTGGTCATGTCATAGCAGGGAGGAGAGATGAAGCCTATTGGGGGAGAGGGCTTGGCGGTCTTAAGAGAAGCTGGGTAAGGAGAGGGAATACCCTTTCCTCTTCAGACCTAAGATCTGAGCAGGTTGGCCAGCTGGGAGCCCCCTTGCCTCTGAACTCCTGCTTTCTCGTGTATTTTATAAAGTAAGGAAAACTGAATTCCAGCGACAGTATAATCACAACTAGTGCACATGGCTGGCATACCGAATACTGGGTGCACCATCACTCCCTAACTTTTCAATCTCTTCTTTGCTGTACTGCTAAAGCAGGCCAGTCCACCTGCAGGTATTAACATTACCTACTATTCAGAGAAGCTTGCAGACTTTGTGCCTCCAAAAAAGTCACTGGAGCAGGAATCAAAGAACTTCAGTATGCAAAAGGCTGTGGTCCAGCACACACACTAAGGAAGACATCCAAACATGACAAAAAAATTCTCAAGTACTGCCAAACACTTTGGGTCTCCATGACTGCAATTATGTTTTAGCCAGCACTAAGCGTTAGGTATGAAGCACTCAAATAGAAGCAAAATTCTGGAGATGCTGGAGATAGAGTCATAGAGCTGTACAGCATGGCAACAGACCCTTCGGTCCAACTCATCCATGCTGACCAGATACCCTGATTTAATTTAATCCCATTTGCCAGCATTTGGCCCAAGTCCCTCTAAACCTTTCCTATACAAGTACCCATCCAGGCGCCTTTTAAATGTTGTAATTGTACCAGCCTCCACCACTTCCTTTAGCAACTCATTCCATAAATTCACCACACTTTGTCCCTTAGGTCGCTTTTATATTTTGCCCCTTTCACCTTAAACCATGTCCCCTGGTTTGGACTCCTCTACCCTGGGAAAAACACCTTGGCTGTTCACCCTATCTATCCCCCTCATGATTTTATAAACCTCTATAAGGTCAACCCTCAACCTCCAATAATCCAGGGAGAATAACCCCAGCCTATTCAGCCTCTCCCTACAGCTCAAACCCTACAATCCCAGCAACATCCTTGTAAATCTTTTCTGAACTCTTTTGAGTTTAACAAAGTCTTTCCTATAGCAGGGAGACCAGAATTGCATGCAGTATTCCAAAAGTGGCCTAACCAATGTCCTGTACAGCCGCAACATGACCTCCCAATTTCTATACTCAATGCACTGACCAATAAAGGCAGATGTGCCAAATGCTTTCATCACTAGCTGCATCCGGAACCTTCTAGCCATAAATGTTCCTAGGTTCACCCAACCAAAATTCCAAGACCGAAAGTAGCAAATATGAGCCCTCTATTCAAGAAAAGAGAGAGGCAGAAAACAGGAAACTGTAGGCCAGTGACTTTAATGTCTGCCATTGGGAAAGTATTAGAATCAATTACCAAGGAAGTTATGACAGCACACTTAGGAAAACGTGACTGGTGATTGGTGATTGGTAATGACAAGTAATTAACAAGAGTGAGCATGGTTTTTATAGAAGATATATCATGTTTCACCAATTTATGGGACTTCTTTGTAAGAGTAACATGTACCGTGGACAAACGGGAGCCGAAGGTGTATTGTACCTGGATTTCAAGAAGGCAATTGATAAGGGGTCACAATAAAGGTTATTGTGCAAAGAAAATCTCACTGTATAGAGTGTGACATATTAGAATGGATAGAAGATTGGCTGGTCGGTTGGCTGGCAGAAAACTGAGTGAATGCACTCAGTGAACTGAGTGAACTGAGTGAAAACTGAGAGAACTGAGTGAAAACTGAGAGAACTGAGTGAAACTGAGTTCTTTATCTTATTGACAGGATGTGACTTGTGGAGTCCCCTGACTTGGAAACACATCAGCATTCCTTCAGTGTCATTGGGACAAAATCTTGGAATTCCCTGCCTAACAGCACTGAGAGTCTACCTACAGCATATAGATTCCAGCGGTTCAAGAAGGCAGTGAACACAACCTTCTCAAGGTCAACTAGGGATGGGCAATAAAATGCTGGCTCAGCCAATGATGCCACATCTTGTGAGTGACTTAAAAATGTATGATATGGGAAAATGTAAAGTTCTTCATTTTGGCAGTAAGAATGAAAAAGAGAGTAATGTGGTGAGGGATTCAGGTGTTCAAATGCATGAGTCACAGAAGGCTAGAATGCAAGTATAACACACAATCAAGAAGGCCAATGAGATGCTATCCTTTGTTACAAGAGGAATTGAACATAACTGTAAGGATACTGAACAGATAAAAACAAAGAACTGCATTTACTGGAAATCCAAAACAAAAACAGAAATCACTGGAGAAATACAGCAGGCCCCAAAACATTGGCTCTACTTTCTCTCCACAGATGCTGTCAGACCTGCTGAGTTTTTCCAGCAATTTCTGTTTTTTGTTATAATTACAATCCAGTTATTCAGACCGTTGGTGAAACCACAGCTTGAAAACTGTATGCAGTTTTTGTCTCCTTATTTGAGGAAGGATGTAGCTGCGTCGGTGGTGTTTCATAGGAGGTTTACAAGATTGATACCTGAAACGAGTAGGTAGTCTGATGAGGATAGGCAGGACACACTGGGATTGCATCCACTGGAGTTTAGAAGAACGAGAGGAGTTACTTGACTGCAGAATATAGATTCTGAACAGTCTTACCAAGGTGGACATGGGCAGTGAGTTCAGAACTAGGCCAGCACTTATAGGACAGAGATGAGGAGAAATGTTTTCTGTCAGAAAAGTGTGCAACTTTGGAATTCTCTGCCTCGGTAGATGGAGGTAGAGTCACTGAACATTTTTGAGGTGCAAGTAGATAAATTCTTGCTAGGAAAGGAAATCAAAAGTTATTGGAGTTGATGGGATTGTGAAATTCAAAGCATTGACAGATCAGAACCAACAATCCTGTTGAATGGCGGAGGCAGACTCAAAAGGCCAAAAGGCTTACATCATATTCAGTACAAGCATGCTGCAGCTGAGCCAGTGGGAGAGGATATTTTGTGTAGTATCTCACAAGAGGGCAAGGTCTCAAATGAATTCATTTCTCTTCACATATAGGGCCTTCACCACTTCCTAAATACAACAATGGATGACACTGCAAAACATTTGCTCTATCACCTGCCCTGACTTTGAAAGATTTGGTTTTGTCGCGGTTTCAGTAAACTGTGGTCCTTACAACCACCGACAGCACCACTCCTGCCCTGGTGTGAAGCTACAGCTCATCATGTAGGACATGATATTTTTCTGTGATCTCCTGACTAGATTTGAGTTTGCTTCAGGCATTGCTCTTGGGTGAGGTGGGAGAATGAGAAGTCTTCTCTCAGAACATGTGATGGATGGGTCCTTCTGTAAATGCTCTTCCTCTTTTTATCTTTTCGCAGAGATTCCCATTCCTGCAGCCTCTGTTCCATTTTTCAGTCTTGTTGCAGAACCACAGAGGCACCAAAAGTACACTCCTCGGATCACTTGTACACTTGTTGTGTACAGATGACCAAATCCTGTCCCTCAATGAACGAATGTAACAATTCATCAAAAGACCTCCAAAAGCAAGTCACTGTACTTCCAGAAACATTGCAAAGGTAGAAGTAACTCATAAGCAGCTTATGCTGCAATTTGGATTGGTGGCCCTTTAAATTGCACGAGTACTAGTCCCTCAGACAGCTGTTAGTGTGAGTGAGTAAGCAGTAGAGCAGTTCCAAGACCTGTGTGATCCAAGTTTTAAAAACACACAGTAAATCAACAGGAGCAGCTGGTCTCTCACAATCAACTTTTCCTCACAATTCTGGCACAAGCCGGTGCCCTTCCAGGCCATGAGGCACCTTGTGGGATGTGCTAGGAGTGCCCAGAAGCACAGCATGTGCCATTTACTGACTTCAGGGCTGACATAGTGCCATTAATACCAGTCCTACGGAGTTCAATTTTGCCACTGGAATCTGTAATACACCAATATGCATAGAGTTAATCAGTGCAGCAACAGATACCTGTGCGGGACTTGACTGAGAAGTAATTTGGAAGTTCAGTGCTCTGTTTGATACAAGTCTAAATTTGGACCTCTATTGGATAAACAATACCATTTAATCCCCATATTGTCTTATCATGATTAATCAGGGCCATCACTGCTTTCTAGTTACAGGTAAAGAAAAACAGTTTAAATCATGCTTTTTGAGTGAATTAATAGATAAGGAAGTGGTTAGAGGTGATTTAAGAAACAATGTGATGTTTTCGCAAGTAAATTCTACAATATATATTACAAGGATAGAAAAATGCTAACTTAGAAAAAGGGCTATAAGAAAACTGTCTCTGGAGCAGGATGCAGAATGTCAGGAAGGGTGAAAAGATATACACAGCCCCGTCCTGGAGCTAGGCTAAATCCTTCACAGAGGAAAGACATTGACTGGCTGTGCCCCCACACAATCACTGCACCCTGAATGATTACAATTGCCTCCTAGTAAAATGTAATGCAATGTTCTATAACTGTTATGGTTTTCATTCCTTTGCTTACACAAAGTTGGCAAACTTGAATCCAAATTATATTTGAAGGCATTTTGCATGGTCGTCTATTTTTCATATCAACTGAAAAGTATGTATGTCTCCTAATGTCTATTTTTATATTCAATAAAGATAGAACAACTATGACTTTGCATATAATTATTTCAACAAAAATGCAACAAATAAAGACAAATATGTCTATCAATGGCACTGTTAAGTATTTCACACTAACACAATGAAGTTTTATTCAGGCTGTTTAACCCTTTAAATAAATACTTGCACATCTGCACTCAAATTTGATTGATTATTTTGGCTTATAATAAATATTTGTGAAAAACAAGAAATAAGCTGTTCTTTATATAATTTACATCCAGTTTTTTCAATATATATTAGTTTTACTTTCTAATGTTCACAACTATCTTAGAAGCTCACACATGCGAGTTATTCTGCTGTGTCTGGCATGTTTAGAATGAAGTGAAGGCTATAAAATCAATACCTTCCAAAGGCTCTTTGTCTCTCCCCCCATACTATCACTTCATAAAGAAAACTTTAATATCTGATTTGCTTGTAATTGCAATATGCACAAACTTTATTCAATTATATGAAATTAAACTTCCATATGATTTCCTTCCCCTTCACCTCTGTGAAACATTATTACACAATGTGCTCTAATTTCACCCCTTTCTATTCGTTTTAATGATATTTTGCTGCTTACAGGCATTTTGGCACAACATAATTCGATTCAACAATTTTATTTGACAAGCCACATGAGAACTGAGCTCCTTTCTGGCTGTGACAACAGAAGTCTATAATGGGGCAGATTTTTCACTGGGGTGGAGTAGTTATGCCAGCATAGGTGGGATTTGCATTGGAGCCTTGTGGCATCCCCTGATAGCAGATGCTGAATTTTCCTTCCCACGCCTGGAACCCTCTGAATTCTCCATTAAAAACCTGAGTCTTTAGATTCTAATGAAATTAAGTGAAATAGCTGCTCAGAAAATGTTAAACCATTAAATACATAATTTAACTCCTCAGTAACTATTAAACAGAGCCCACACGTCTCACACACTCTCCAACTACTAAAGACTGTTGGGAACACCTGTGCCCCCACTTAGACCCTGACTTGGCAGCCCCATAGACCTGATACACCCACCCCAGGACCCAACAACTCCTGCACAGGACCTGAATCCCAAACCCCTTTCTGCCACCACTGGACCAGAGTCCCTAATGACCCATCCCTTCCCTGCCACCAGCACCAGACCTAACCCAGGGTTACACAGTTTTGTGAAAGATGAGGTACATCTTTATCCACCTTGCAGAATCTGGGGGACATATTCTGAAGAAGCGTTGGATTGGATTCAAAACATTAACTCCATTTCCCTCTCCACAGATGCTGCTGACCTGCTGAGCTTCTCCAGCAATCTGCATTTTTATTTCAGGTGTCATATCAACCTTTAGTTACAACAGTTTTCTCAGTATATGTTCCCAAATGATTGTTTTAAGTTCCTCTCTCCCTTTTACTTCTTGGTCTATCTATAGTCCTAAAATGTTTTTGGTATCTTCGACAGTGAAGGCAGACAAAATACCCATCACACACTTCCCCTGTTTCCGTGTTTCCCGTTATTAGCTCCCCAATCTCACCACTAATGCTGACTTCAGTTACTCTTTTCTTTTTTAAAAATATTTACAGAAACTCCACTCTTTTTTAATACTTTATATTTTAGCTAGCTTTCTTTCATACTTTATGTTCTCCCTTTTTCTCATTTGTAATTCTTGGACAGTTTCTAAATTCTATCAAATCCCTGACCTACTACTATTTTTCACTGTATTGTATGCTTTTGCTCTCAGTTTGATATGACAACACCATAAGGAGTAGGACCAGGAGTAGGCCTTTTGGCCCCTCAAGCCTACTCCAACATTCAGTAGGATCAGAGCTGATCTGACATTTCTCACATCCACTTTTCTGTCCTTTTTCCATGAACCCTTGATTCCTTTTCTGATTAAGAAACCATCTATCTCAGCCTTAAATAAACACAAGAACTCTGCCCCCACAGCTTTCTTTGGCAAGGAGTTCCAAAGACTCATAACCCTCTGAGAGAAGAAATTCCTCTCATCTCATTCTTAAACTGGCACCCCTTTATTCTGAGACTATGCCCTCTGTTCCTAAACTCCCATGAGGGAAAATATCCTGTCCACATCTACCTATCAAGCCCCTTAAGAATCTTATGTGCTTCAATAAGATCACCTGTCATTCTTCTAAACTCCAGGGAGTAGAGTCCCAATTTGCTTAGCCTTTGCTCATTAAACAATCTCTCCATACTTGGGATTATCCCAGTGAACTTCCTCAGTATCCCCTCCAATGAAATATTTTCCAGAACTGCTCAC
The DNA here is from genome assembly GCA_024137785.1 of Ginglymostoma cirratum. Classification (NCBI taxonomy): domain Eukaryota; kingdom Metazoa; phylum Chordata; class Chondrichthyes; order Orectolobiformes; family Ginglymostomatidae; genus Ginglymostoma; species Ginglymostoma cirratum. The sequence continues at coordinate 35,277,364 of JAHRHZ010000145.1, read as the reverse complement.
CGTACTCCAAATGTGGTCTCACCAGCACCTTATCCAGTTGCAGTAAGACTTTCCAACTTTAACTCCAACCTCCTTGAAATAAGGGCCAACATTCCATTAGCCTTCTTGACTACCTGCTGCACTTGTGTGCTAGCTTCTGTGTTTTATTCATAAGTACCCCTAAGTTCCTTTAAGTTGCAGCTTTCCGCAGGTTTTCTCCATTCAAATAATTTTCTGTTCTTTTGTTCTCCCTTCCAAAATGCGCAACTTCAGATTTTACACATTGTACTCTATTTGCCAACTTTTTTGCCTACTTACTTAACCTGTCAATATCTCCCTGTAAGTTTTTGTATTCCTGTAACAATGTGCCTTTTCAGCCATCAACTTCAAATCTGGCTACAGTATATTTGTTCTCGTCCTCCATGTCATTAATATTTTGTTGCAGTCCCAGCACCGTGGAACCCCACTAGTTACTGGTCACTATACCGAAAAAGAACCCTTTATCCTCACTTGCTGTTTTCTGTTCATGAGTGAATTCTCTATCCATGCCAATATAATGCTTCTAAGACCGTGAGCCCTTATCTTATGCCTTAACCTTTTATGAAGCACCTTGTTGAATGCCTTCTGGAAATCAAAACACAACACATCCACTCTGGTTGAGACTTCTTCAAAAAATTCTAAAAAATTTTGTTAATCACAATTTCCTTTTCATGAAGTCATGCTGACCGTACTTGATGAGATTATGATTTTCCTTAATACTTCCTTAATAATTGATTCCAATACTTTTCCAATAGTAGATATTAGGCTAATCAGCCTATTACCTATTTTTTGCCTCCCTCCCTTTCCGAATTGGGGTGTTACACGGGCAGTTTTCCAGTCCTCCGGTACTTCTCCAAAATCCAAGTTTGTCCAGTACTGCCTCTCTAATGATGGTGATGATACTTGTCCTTCCACAAGTTTTTTAGTATTAATGGGATGTTCACAGTATCTTCCACTGTAAAGATTGACGCAAAATATCTGTTTAACTCCTCTGTTATTTCCTTGATTCCTATAACTATCTCTCCAGCTTAATTTTCTAAAAAACCTGTGTGCACTTTGACCTCTCTCTTCCTTTTAAGCATTTAGGAGCAGCTCTTTTTGTCAGTTTTAAATTTCTCACTGGTTTGCCCTTATAGTTTATTTTCTCTGTCTTTATTAGCTTTTTCGCCCTCCTGTGCTGGATTCTGAATTTATCCCAGTGTTCAGGGCAATCACTGATTTTTGCCTCCTTCCGTGCTTTTTCTTTCAACTTAATACTTTCCTTAACTTCCTTGGTTAGTTGTATTTGGTTTATTCCTCTGAGTATCTTTCCTCCTTGCGGTGATGTATTTTTGCTGAGAGCCATGTAGCATAAAAAGGGAGACAGTCAGAGGGATGTAAAATAGGTGCGAATTCGCTATCAACCACCTTATGTCACTTATCAAAACCAATTTTACTTATATGGATTCAAATTCTGTCGAAGACTGATTTAAGTAGTGTGAATACTTGACAATTTAACATGTTATATTGGATAATAGCAAATTAATCTAAACCTGAACTTCTTAAACCATGAAGAATGCAGTCTTTACATTAAAGTTAGGATCCCAGTACGAAAAATTCAACTATACATGAAATTTTGCGGACATGCGGACACTAAGACTCAAAAAAGGTCACCAATGGTTACGCCCAACATCCTAGATGTGCCACTTAGCACAGACACAAAGCTTGGGAGCTTGTCTGCAGGCCTCAATCAAGTCAAGGGGGGCACCGACATAGTAAGTCAAGGGCGGCTTCGAATACCAGTTCAGTCCCTGCTTGGTCCTCTTAGAGTCGGGATCCTCTCTTCATCATGGGTTGAGGAGCCGAATGATGAGCAGCACACCATTTGTCTCATGTTTCTCTGCCTTATTGGTACTCCCCCATGTTGAACAACATTTGGAGGAAGCACCGAGGTTGGCAAGGGCACAAAATATACTCTGAGTGGGGGATTTCAATGTCCACCACCAAAAGTGGCTCGGCAGCAGTACGACTGACCGAGCTAGTCAGGTCCTATAGGACACAGCTGCTAGACTGGGTCTGCGGCAGTTAGTGAGGAATGAATAAGAGGCAAAAACATACTTGACCTCATCCTTACCAATCTGTCAGCTGCAGATGCATCTGTCCATGACAATATTGGTAACAGGGACCATTGTACAGTCTTTCTGGAGATGAGGTCCCGCCTTCTCACAAGAATAACCTCCGTGTTGTGCTAAATGGGGCAGGCTTCACACAGATCTAGCAAATCAAGACTGGGCTTCCATGAGATGCCGTGGGCCATCAGCAGCAGAAGAATTATACTCCAGCACAATCTGTAACCTCGTAGCCTGCCATAAACCCCACTCAAGCCAAGGGATCAACCCTGGTTCAGTGGACAGTGCAGGAGGGCATGCCATGTGCAGCACCAGACATACATGAAGATGAGGTATCAACCTGGTGAAGCTACCAAACAGGACTACTTGCACGCCAAGCAGCAAAATCGACAAGTGATAGACAGAGCTACGCGATCCCACAACCAACAGATCAGATCTAAGCTCTGCAGTCCTGCCATATCCAGTCGTGAATGGTGGTGGACAAATAAACAACTCACTGGATGAGGAGACTCCACAAATATCCCCATCCTCGATGATGGAAGAGCCCAGCACATCAGTGTAAAAGATAAGGACGAAGCATTCGCTGCAATCTTCAGCCAGAAGTGCCAAGTGGATGATCCATCTTGGCCTCCTTCAGTGGTCCCCAGCATTACTGATATCAGTCTTCAGCCAATTCAATTCACTCTATGTGATATCAAGACATGGTTAGAGACACTGGATACTGCAAAGGCTACGGGCCCTGACAGCGTTCCGGCAATAGTACTGAAGACTTTTGCTCCAGAACTTGCTGCTCCCCTAGCCAAGCAGTTCCAGTACAGCTACAAAACTGGTATCTATCTGGTAATGTGGAAAAATTGCCCAAGTACGTCCTGTATATAAAAAGGTGGACAAATCCACCTGGCCCATTACTGCCCCATCAGTCTCCTCTTGATCATCAGTAAAGTGATGGAAGGTGTCATCAACAGTGCTATCAAGCAGCACCTGCTCAGCGACGCCCAGCTTGCATTCCGCCAGGGCCACTCAGCTCCTGACCTCATCACAGCCTTGGTTCAAACATGGTCAAAAGAGCTGAATTCCAGAGGTGAGGTGAGAGTGACAGCCCTCAACATCAAGGCTGCTTTCAACCGAGTGTGGCATCAAGGAGCCCTAGAAAAACTGGAATCGATGGGTATCAGGGGACAAACTCTCCAGTGGTTGGAGTCATACCTGACACATAGGAAGATGGTCATTGTTGTTGGAAGTCAATCATCTCAGCTCCAGGACATCTCTCCAGGAGTTCCTCAGGGTAGTGTCCTAGGCCCAACCATCTTCAGTTGCTTCGTCAATGACCTTCCCTCCATCATAAGGTCAGAAATGGGGATGTTCGTAGATGATTGCACAAAGTTCACCACCATTCATGACTCCTCAGACACTGAAGCAGTCTGTATCCAAATGCAGCAAGACCTGGACAATATCAAGGCTTGGGCTGACAAGTGGCAAGTAACATTCGTGCCATACAAATGCCCAGGCTATGACTGTCCCTAATAAGACACAATCTAACCATCACCCCTTGACACTCAATGATGTTAACATCACTGAATCTCCCCACTATCAACATCCTGGGGGTTATCATTGATCAGAAACTCAACTGGACTCACCACATAAATACCGTGGCTCTAACAGCAGGTCAGAGACTACAAATACTGTGGCAAGTAACACAACTTCTGACTCTCCAAAGCCTGTCCACTATCTACAAGGCACAAGTCAGGAGTGTGATGGAATACTCCGCACTTGCCTGGATGAGTCCACCTCCAACAACACTCAAGAAGCTTGATACAATCCAGGACAAAGCAGCCCACTTGACTGGGACTACATCCACAAGCATCCACTCCCTCTACCACTGATGCTCATTAGCAGCTGTGTGTACTATCTACAAGATGCACTGCAGAAATTCACCTGACAGCACCTTCCAAACCCACAACCACATCCATCTAGAAGGACAAGGGCAGCAGATACATGGGAACACCACCACCTTCAAGTTCCCCTCCAAGCTGCTCACCATCCTGACTTGGAAATATATCGCCGTTCCTTTACTGTCACTGGGTCAAAATCCCTAAGGGTATTGTGGGTCAACCCGCAGCAGGTGGACTGCAGCGGTTCAAGAAGGCAGTCATTGCCACCTTCTCAAGGGCAACTAGGGATGGGCAAGAAATGCTGGCCAGCCAGTGACGCTCACATTCCACAAAAAAATAAAAAAACAAACAATTTGGGGCTGTTTTCCACCTGGAATGAGACAGAGGCAGGTTTGTTGGGAGATGAAAGATAATGGCATATTAACACCAATTAGCTCAGGTTCACCATGTCCTGACTAAGTGAGTAGGCAACGAAGAAGCATGCAGGTTTAATGGTGTGGGTGTTGGTGTGAGAGAGAACTATTGGAGAAGATATGCAGACAATAGTGAGAGTGATAGAGCATGGGCCTTGGTGAGAAGTGGATACAGTAGCAGAGACAAGAATATGAAGTATGGGAGAAAAGACGGTGGACTTTATCCTGGAGGTGTGGAGAAGGTCACTGACCTCTAGATAGCTGAGTGTGCTTCCACCCAATTGCCAAGTGTGGACCAGGCTGGCATGGTCTAGTGTGCTGGCCTCCATTGCTGGCTCTGGGGAAGTGGAAAATCCTGTATCAGCACCATCCTGTTCAGCAAAACCTCCAGGACCCTGCCCACAAATTACAGTACCATTATGCTCCTGATTGCCACGTCTGGGATCAACATTGGAAGCCACGTAGAGCAGCTGTCTCTGGTCCAACCGCTGAAATCAGTGAAAGGATTGTCGAAAGGAAATCCACTGACCTTTTTGAAGCCACCTTTAAAAGTATTCAGGCAACACTCCTAGAAAATGAACTTTGATGAACTGGTCGTGGTGTCCAGATGGTTGTACTGCATTTCCCCATCAGATTTTGTTTTCTGATCTCACAATTGGCCAGTGATCCAAGGGAAGATAAAAAAACTGCTTCAAAGACATTCTGAGGCTCTCCTTGAAGTGTGGCAGTTTTGATATTAATGAGTGAGAGGGCTTTGCTGCCAATTCTTTAAAATTGTGGCAACTCATCTCTCAAACTATGTCATACTGAGTCACAGCTTACGTTGTGTGGAAGTCAAAAGTGAAGGCACTGTTATTTTAAGCAATAAAAATGAAGTCTGACCTATTGCAGCTGAGTACAGCCTTGGCATAAGATTATTGTTATGTGACTATCTAAAGCTCTCCTATTTACCTCTGGATCCAGAGCATGTTTTCTTTCTTCTGCACAGTCTCTTGGTGCACTGTTTCTTCAGCAATGCAAGACTGAAGGAACATACATTCACTTTTTTAATGCAAAGTACACCACATGTTCAGGCTACTGTGTATGCACCATATGTGCTGTGTTTATGTAGGTGCTATTTTTAAAAATTCTGTCAACAAGCTTCTCACAGCAGCAAAGAACGATATCTCCTCTTTATGAAAGTGGTAAAATGCAACTATAAGGAAAGCAGGAAGGCAAATAATTAGGCTACTTTGACACTTGCAAATAAGATCAAATATTTATCAATATGACAGTTTCATCAGTAGAAAGACATATACTCATATACTTATAGAATGCTACCTCTATAAAATAAATAGAATATATCTTTATACAGCGTCAAGTCTGAGTCTCCCAAATCCCTCTGTATCAACAATAATCAACACATATTCTGTTTTAAATTATCTGCTTCTAAATCAAACCATCTTGTCCTACAGAGGGAGCATTCAAAAGGAAAATAAAACAGAAAGTAGAGACACTGGAATGGAAAAGATGACTGAACTCTGAAAAACTCACGTGACAGTATGTGGAACCACTCCAGCAATGATTCGGTTAAGTCCAAGGCAGGAAAGTGAAAACATATGTTGGACCTACATCTGGATAGAATTGGAGTGTGTTCCATTGCTAGAGGACAAACAAGTCCACATACCCTGAACTAAGAGTGATTATAACTTGCATCTCATACTCAAGTTTGTTAAGTGTGTTAAATGGGCACCTGGGGTATCTTGATTCCCCATAGTTTACTCTCTTAATGTTCGCTCCATTTCAGCAATGCTGAATAAAAAATACATGTGGCAATAAATAAATCAAATCACACATCTTCATTCTTTGTAATTCCCACTTAGAAATGCAGAATGCAGCCCAGAAAAATGCCACTTGCCATTATCCTGATGCTGCAAACAACTTAGTTCAGGGTACATGGATTTCATTTGCGGCATTCTGGCCAGCACTTTCACACTGCATCATGATAGCAGAATTGGAATAATTGCTGCTTCTGTAAATGAGATCTACAAGAAAATGGCCCGGCTATTATGATTTTCATTCTAATGGGTTGATGTTTTATGGGAGTCATGGCGAAAAAAAAACCCTAGAATGAGAGTAGAAGCTTCAAGATGCAGAAACAGGCTTGGCAAAAGACCTGCCTAGGTGCACCAGTACTGTGTCAAAGAAATGAAATAAAAAGGCAACTTGCACATGCAGCACTCAGCTCTCACTTCCCACTATAACTACCATGCCCTATCCTAGCCACATTATGCATCCCACCAATCTCCCATGTGTCTCATACTCTGCATGCCAGTTCATGCATCCCTATCCAGACCCCATGACCAATCAAATGCTTCATGCCAACTTATATGCTGTATCCTTCCATGATATTTTATACCTTAAGTTGAGTCAGTGCCAACTCATGTCTATCCATATCCCCACCCACTACCTATAACTCTTAAACTTGCCAAGTCAACTCATCTATTATTCAGAATGGGCAAACCTCAGGATCCATCCTGAGATCAAATAAGAAAAGTTCTTAAACAACAATGAATTAACTATTAAAAAGAACATACACCCAATGATAAAAATCCAATTGCTACATTTAGTTTCCTTTAATTCCTTCTACAAACAAACATTGGAATTCATAGTCCTTCTCCAAAGAATTTCAAACAACTTGAAGTTGTCAAGCTGTGAAATGACAGGAACCCCACTATGAAAATGAATGGTTGCAATCTCAGTTATGTAGAACTAGTCCTCTCAGTTAACCCTCAGCTCTGCCTTAAGTTACCAGATAGCTTAAAATATCCAGCACTTCAGACGTTTCTTTTCAAACATTTAAAGAGCAGGAGTTTTATATGTCTTTGCAGCCTGACAATTCCCTTTGACAGCTCCCATTAATAGTTCAAATGAGCTTGACAGTTTCAATTAGTTTATGCACTTTTTACTCATATTCATGTCAAAGGGCAGCTTTTGTCTTCCAAAGGACATTTGATCTCTGCTAAAAGTGTATAAGTACTATATCATAAAAGGGTATTCCATCTGTCGAAAGGATTCTGGGAGCTATAGGCATTCATCTACGAAATCTGAAGTACAAAAATAATATTTTGGACATCCAATTCACGAAATTCAAATTGGCCTGAGCAGTTGCATTTTAACATGTGCAGGTACTGCTGCAGTGTACCTGTATAGTATTGCTGGTGCTAGTTACTTCCCATGCTTTTCTCCCATCCCTGCCTATCATTTAATGTAGCTCTTGTTTCAGAAACTTCATCACCTGAGATCAAATTTAAGGTGTGTTTACTGGTGACATGTGAAACCTGGGTTTTGAAAATCTGCAAGTGCTGCTCTACCACTGTAACAATGGTAGAGGGAACTTCTGCCTGTGGTCATTATCACATCTATTTTTACACAAGCCCCTAGAGTCAGGGGCATTAGCTTAAAGTAGATGGGACCTGTGTAATTTATAACATATGCAGGGATACTGGAAGAGTACCTGGAGTATTGGACAAAAAATTTCCAAATTGGCACTTGTACCAAAAGGTTGGTTCATTTACCAGAACTGCAAAACATTGTGGATGCTGTAAATTTGAAATAAATATTTAAAACACGGAAATATTTGGGGGGGGGTGGCGGTGTCAGGCAGCATTGGTGGAATGAAACAGAGTTAACATTTCAGCATGTGGCAGCCTTTCAACAGAGTTGTTCTGGTGAAAAATCATTGTGATCAATTACTCTCCACAGATGCTGCCTATCTTGCTTGGTATTTCCAGCATTTTTGAATGGTGGCCAGTTACTCTCTAATCAGATGCCCCAAATGAGTTCTGCCATTCTAAATCTTCCAGGCACTGCAGCCATCACGAAGTGATCCTGACAAATTACACACTGCTTCAAATTATGTGGTGCAATGGCACGAGAACTGATGCCAGTTCCGGCAGAAGGCATCCTGCCAGTCTCATCTCTGAGCGGCACAAGGACTGAAGGAAGAACTGGAAGCTTCCACTCCCATCCACAGCAAATAAAGTAGAAATGCCTGTGTATATTCTCTCCCGTCACATATACAGCATCACAACACGAAAACAAATTTCCAGTCTTTCTTTTGTTCAAAAGTATTTTGTGCAAATGTGTTAACTGACTTCATTTTCTTCTTCAACCAATTTTAGTCCACTGGCAATTATTGTCTATGGATTTTACCAAATGTGATAAATAGCAATTGAAGAACCCAAATCAAAATGTTAAAGGATTGTAAGACTGATTTGAAAATATAAAAAGCTATCATTAAAACCATTCTAGGAAGGTGAGCGAAAACAGTCTATGACAGCTACTTAGCATTCCATGCTTCTCTAAAAGCAAACGTTCTGCAGTGAAATGCATTGAATTTTTTTTTACTCCAAATAAGTAATCATCTCACTAACACATGGGACTAGCTGAATAACATATTGTTCAAAATATGACCTAATTGTCTTTTCTTTTACCATCCCTAGTAATAACATGCTTAGATCTGAAACAAAAGAAGATCTAACAATCACACTGCATGACAGCCTTTGCTGTAATGACACATTCCCTTGTGTTTTTCCTGCAATACCTATTAAGTCAGAAATGAATTCTGCTGCCTGGATTCAATACACGTGACACCGATGGACTGTATTTATTTATAGTCATTCCAGTGTAATGCTGGGATATATAGCTTACATCCTTTAAATAAAAACTGCTTTGTACCTTTACATTTCTACTTGTAATTATAAACAACTAAATATTTTAAATCAACTAGTATAAAAGTATTATCTGCTTTCCCAAGTGCAGCACAAATAATTTCTTGATAATTTAGAAATTCTGAACATACGCCAGATTTACTGTTTTGATCTTCATCGCCAATTTTCTCAAGTTCAAATGTAAAGTAGAACTCAGGTAAGTTTGCCAACTGGTAGGCTTATGGGAGAACAATTTCAAAGCACAGCATATTCTTTAACCTGATGTTTAAACATTTTCAGTGGAACAAAAATATTGCTGCAGTGTCCTATTATAAAGAGATGTAATGTAAACTCAATGATTACTAACACTCATCTTGAAGAAATCCAGTATCTGGGTAAGTTACACAAAGTAATCACTACCACGGTAATCAATACCATGGATCAGTGTGACAGCAGTCCTAAAACAGGTGTTTCCTGCACTTACCATCTTACTAAGCAGCTGCTCTAATAGTGTAAAATGTACCATGCATGTTAACCACCAACAAAGCATTTGTTAAATTAATAACATGCAGTTCATGTCAGATTATTTCCAGTACTCAGCTTTGACATAAACATGTCAATAGAACTGTGGCTATAGCAGTTTCTTTTTTAGAAACAGATTTCAAAGAAAGAATTATTTGAAACTAAATGTATACTGTACTCACCTCTGAATTAAATCGGAGCTGGCAGACATTGCATGAAATAATTTGCTTCTTTTTAGGAGGAGCTGAAACTCCAAATGTGTGATTGATGACTGCTTTCTGCACAGGATCCATCTGGAAGTGAATAGAATAAAAATGCATTTACTGGAAATCTATTTTAGAAATGCTTAAAAATGTATAGGTTCTGAGGATACATGCTTGCGGAGAAAGCTTTCACAGTAGTGCTCGTAGTAAACCTAAAACACCACCGTACATAAGAACTAAGCTCCTCAAATTCATCAGTCATATAAAAGGCAGCATATGGTCAGGTTTAGTATTTCAGAGATATTATTACATAACACAGGGAGGTAAAGACAGTAGAGATACATTTACTGCATTTGGCAGCTCACCTGTTATAGGATAAAAAGGAGATTGTTAACTGCATTCAAACTAGAATTAAATATTGATCCATTTGACTATGCAAATAAACGCTATGACTGATCAAACACTGTCTGCAATAATTGCTCACTAGTTTAGCTTGAAATGTCTGTGATTTGGTCACAGTGGGAGTTTTGTTTATACTGTATTATAAAGCTATGTGTATGTTGTCTTTGAAGCAAGGTTATTCAAAAAAATGTGCAGAGAAGCATGGAAAATTCACTGCTGCCACCACTGACAAGCTACACTGTCACAAGAGAATGCTTGTTTTTCTCCTCTACATTCAGAAATTAATTATTGAACACATGGTAAATGCTGCTGAAGGAAAATAGAATTGAAGTATCAAATAGGACTGGTTTAAGCATCTGGAAATTGTCCATGAGAGAAATGAAAAAAAAATACCCAAAGTGCTGTGAAGCTAAAAAGCTGGCACATACTGATTCTCTAGTGCTTACCAGGTAATAACCTAAAGCATTAACTTCAAGCCGGCACAGCTAGTTTTGCAATGTAGAGGAGGCCATGCACACAAGTCTCAATTACAACAATGTAGAACTGTACAAGGATGAAGTGTATCAGGTCTCTTGAGACTGAGGGAGAAACAATTGCTGTGGAACAGCCGATGCTTCTTTATAAACAATCAATGAACAGTTAAAGTCAGATGAAGATTAAGTTACAAGAAAGGGCAACATTAACATTTAATAAGCTTTAACTATGTCAGAGTATTAATCTAATATTCAGCATTTAATATTGCTCACAGAGGAAAAGAAAGAGCATGTTTAATAGTGAGGGCCACAATGCTCAAAATTCAGAGAAACCCAATATAAACTATAAACAAAATAAACTTTTTCATTGAAAAAAGCATTTGGAGAAAAATTTAATTTCACAAGATACATAAGAGTTCTTTCTTTGTGAAAAATTAGATAATGCAATGCACTCAAATACAAATTGTTACGGTAAGCAAACCTTTTGAGTTATATTTAACTAATATAATAGAATGGTTTCTTGTTGGGTTTTGAAAAAAGCCACAATTTATTCAATGGAAAAAGAGATAGAGATTAAGAAACAAAGCATTGGTATGTTAATAGACTACAATACGGAGGTTAAAAAATACTTAACATTGTCTACCAAGATAAAGCTCTCTGCTGATAAAATAAACCAGAAGCTTATGTTACAGCCTTTGGCTAATCCTTTCATCAATGCTAAATACATGGATATAATCCTAACTACAAGGGAATACAGTGCAACCGTCCATTAGAATTATATATGCAGACATAAAATAAAGCCTGTAAGATATTCCACTCAACTGATTTGTAATTGGCTGACTCTGCTGTGCTTTGTAGGGTCCACCTTCGTTTGAAAATCAAGAAAGATATCAACTGGATTAGGCCAGCAGCAGTGTGCTTATTTGAAGGTTCAGAAGAGAAGGCTCATGTGTTGAAGTTTAAAGAGATGGGGCAAATTAACAATAAACACTTACTTTACAGACCATAATTTTTTACAAACATTTTTGAAAGTTGTAGAAACAATGAAACAATTTTGCAATGTTGCAGTTGCATCCTAAAACACTCCAAAGCCAATGAATTACTTATTGAAATACAGCCCCTGTTGTAGGAAACCATGGCAGTCAATTTGGGTACAGCAATGAGATGAATGAATAGTTAAGCTGATTTTGATCTTGTTGGTTGAAGGATGAATGTTGATCAAGACACACAGATTTATTTTCACTTTGAAAGTACATCTAACCATCTTTTATGGCCATTTGAACATTTAAATGGGACTTTTAAGTTAAATTCCGGCAACACCACACTACTTCAAGTCTGCACTGAAGTATTGGCCCAGATTAGAAGAAAATGTTTTTACCCAGAGGGTAGGATGTGTGTGGAATTAGCTGCTTAGTTTGGTGATTGAAGTGGAAACAGAAACCCACAACTGATTTAAAAGGAATCTGGATCTGTAACTGTGGTGCTGTAAACTGCCAGGCCACATACCACATGCTGATAAGTGAATTATTAATCTCTTCAGTCATGTATCATGATAGACTGAATGGCCTCTTTCTGTGCTTTTAACTTTTTACACTTCCATGGTTGCTCATTATGATTGAATTGGCTGAAGCTTGGCATCACTGCGAAGCTGGAAACCTCAGGACTTGTGCCTGCAGTTGAATGCAAATACCTCCAGATTGTTATGGATATTTATGGTGTCTTCTTCTCTTGTTAGTTGGTTTCTTGTCCACCATTATTCACAACTTGACACAGCATGACTGCAAAGCTTGGATCTGATCTGATTGTTTTAGATCAGATCTCTTGGTTGTGGGATTGCTTAGTTCTGTCTAACCATGGCCCCCCCACCCCCTGCACTCTTCATTAAATCAATGGTAAAGTGAGGATTGTGCTGGTCCGTGATGTTAAGGATTGTGGTTGAAAAAAATTCTACAGCTGCTGATTCCCTCATCATCTGCTGCAGGACCAGACTAGCAGCTATATCCTCAGGACTTGACCAGTTCAGTCAGTAATGGGGCTACCTAGTTCTTCTTTGTCATGGTCATTGAAATCCACCAGCCTAAATACATTCTGTGATCTTGCTATGCTCAATGCTTCTTCCAATTCAACATAGAGGCATCCTGTTTCATCAGCCAACAGATGTACTGCATGGTAACCAGCAGGAGGTTTCCTTGACCATGTTTAACCTGCTATTATGTGACTTCACGGATTTATAACATTTGTGGTGGGGAAATTGTTGGAATCTATTATCAAGGATGGGATAAATGAACAGCCGGAATAGAACATTTCCAGTAAATCAGAGACAGCCAGCATGGATTCATGACAGGTAGGTCATGACTGACAAACCTCATTGAATTTTTTGAAGAGGTGACAAACGTAATTATTAAGAGAATGTCGAAATGGACCTCCAGCCAGTATTTGATAAAGCTCCACTGGAGAGCCTATTAACTAAGGTAGAAGCCCATGGAACTGAGGGAAAATTACTGACATAGCTGGGAAATTGGTCAAGTGGCAGATGACAGAAAGTAGGGACAATGGGTAGATACTCAAATTGGCAGATGTTACCAGTGATGCCGCACAACGATGTGTGTTAGGGCCTCAATTGTTCACATTATTTATTAATGACTTCCGTAACAGCATTGGAAGTCAGGTGCAGAAAATAATCAAGAAAGCTAATAGAACATTGGCCTTTATATCGAAAGGACTGGAGTATAAGGATGCAGAAGTTAAGCTGCAGTTATACCAAACCCTGGTTAGACATGCTTGGAGTACAGTGAGCAGATCTGGGCACCATGCCTTACAAAGGAGAGATCAGCTTCGGAGGGAGTACGATGTAGGTTTGCAAGAATGATACCTAGACTTCAAGGATCAAGATATGAGGAGACATTATACAAATTATCCCTGCTTTCTTTAGAACGTAGAAGGTTGAGAGGGGATCTGATCTATGTCTTTAAGATATTTAGAGGAAAAGACAAGGTAGATAATGATAAACTATTTTGACTGCTTAGAGATTCTAGAACTGGGGGGCAATGTCTGAGAATTAGGGCCAGACTGTCCAAGAGAGATGTTGAGAAACAACTCTACACAAAAAGGATGGTATATGATTGGAACTCTCTTCCACAACTGGCAGTGCTCATTGGATCAATTGTTAATTTTAAATCTGAGATAGATAATTTTTTGTTAGGCAAAGGAATTAGGGATGTGGGACAAAGGCAGTTATATGGAGTTAGGCCACATATCAGCCATCATCTCACTGAATGGCAGAACAGGCTTGTGGGACTACTCCTGTTTGTATGTTTCCATGAGTTATGTTATGCTGGCACCATTAGTGGCCTGTCCTGTAAGTGGCACTGGACAGACTCAGGATGGTGATGGTGGTATCTGGAACATGGGGAGGTATGATTCTGTGAGTATTACCATGTCAAGCTATTGCTCGACTCGTCTGTGGGATAGCTCTCCCAATTTTGGCACCAGTGCCCAGAAGTTATTAAGAAGAACTTTGCAGTGTTGGCTCTATTGGATAGGGCACTTTAAGTATTGAAATAGATGATCACATTCTATCTAAGGATTCTGCTTTAGAAAAATAGCAGACTAGGAATGGACCCTTTGTGCCTGCTCTGTCTCTCAAGAAGATAATGGCTGATTTGCTTGTGGTCTTAATCCCATCATTCTGTCTACCTTCCACAAAACCTTCATTCCTTTGTCTCTCAAAAATCTGTTGGCTCAGTCTTGAATAAATTCAATGACCTAGCCTCCAGTACTTTCTGCAAATCATGGAATCACAGAGTTCTTACAGCCCAGGAGTAGGTTATTTGGCCAAAGATATCCACACCAGCTCATTGAATGAGGATTGTGAATTAGCACCATTTGCCTGCCTTACCTCCATAGCCTTGCACGTTTCTTCCATTTATTTAATCATCCAATGACCTCTTGAATAGCTCGATCAACTTTATCTGCCGCTTTGATGCTCACACCACCATTTGTCTACATCACTGTCCACCTCTCAGTTTACAATGCTTCCAAGTTTTGCATCATCCGCAAACTTTGAAACTGTCTACTGCACATCAAGATCTTGATCATTAATGTATATTTCGTAAGCTGAGGAACATTGCTACATACCTTCCTCCAACCCTAAAAATATCCGTTGACCAGTACTCTCTGTTTCCCATAACTTAGCCAATGCTGTATCCAATTGGCTGAGTAATAGGAAGCGGAAAATAATATTCAATGGATGGACAATTCCAAAGATAAATGACTCAGATATAAAAAGACTAAATTTCCAATTTAAAATCTTGTTCCTAAAACTTGTCCACTATTCCTAGACCCCCTTACAAGAAGAAACATCTTTTCACCTTGTCAAATTCCCTTAGGATTTCAATAAGATCATTCTTCTAAACATCAATGTGTTTCAGCTCAATCTGTTCAACTTTTCATCATAACCTCCTCCTTCACTTTCCTCATCTCACTGTCCAGGGTGCCAAATATTCCTTTCAGTTAAAACACCAAGTTACATGTACTTCTTTCAACTTAGTATGCCGTATTCACTGCATGCAATATATTCTCCACTGTGATGGGGAAACCAAGTACAAATTGTGTGAATGCTTTTCAGAACACCTCCCTTTGGTCTGAAGCATGACCCTGCATTTCCAGTTGAATGACATTTTCATTCTCATCTAGCTCCTACTTTGATCTTTCCATCTACCGGTTCCTGCAGCGTTCCAACAAAAATCAATGCCAGCTCAAGGAACACAAAATCAACTTTCGGTTAGGTACTGTTCTACTGCCCTCATTGTTTCCTTTCTCTTTGAAGGTTTTCACTGTCTCATTTTTGGATCTTTTCCCCTTCTTTGCAGCTGTTTATTCTGTTTTCACACTTTCCCTTGATATCTTTTTTGTTACCTTACTTGCCCCATTACGACTCGCATTTGCCTTGCAGTTCCAGCTATGGGCCAGTTGCTAGCATTCTTAACTCTAAATCATAAACTGCAGTTTTGGGTCCAATTCCAGAAATTAAGCATAAAAATCATGGCTTACACCAAGGGAACTAACAGAAGCTGATCAAGTTAGGTGTACACAGACTTTTGTCAGGGTGTTACACAGGAGCCTTGTAAAGAAGGAGATGAAAGAAAGGGGAGACTTACAGAATGGGTAGAATGTTGACTCAGTGATAAAAACCAATGGTGTTGAATGAATGCTTTTGAGACTGGGATGTGATCTGCAGTGCTGCTCCCCAAGGAACGGTTTTGTGTCTGTTAATGTCTTTAATCTTTATAAATGATCTAGACCCACAGGTAGGGAGTAGCATTATAAAGTTTGTAGATGATACGGAACTTGTCAAAGTACTATGGTAAATAGCAATAAGGATGGTTACAGGCTTCATATATCAAACAAGATAATGAAAAGGAATAAGCATGGCTGATTGAGTTCAATGTAGAGAGGTGTTAAATGATGTACTTTGCAATCACCAATAGGGAAATACAGTAAACTACAAATGGCAGGATTTGAAAAGTGTAAATGAGCAAAGAGATTTTGGAATTCATAGTCAAATGTCTTTAAAGGTGGCAGGACAAGTTGTTAAAGTGATTAAAGAAACATCAGATTACTTGAGAATATAAATAATAGAACATGAAAAAGTGATCATACCCCTAAATTGTTCATTAAGCCTCAGCTGGAGTGTAAGAGACAATTTTGGGCACCAGATTTCTGGAAAGATGTAAATGCATTAAAAATGGCACAGGGAATTTATCTGTATGAGGCAACTTCAGTTATGAGAAGAATTTTTGAGAAAAGCCATCAGATCTTTTTTCTCAGGTATTAGCATCTCTTCAGGGTCAATACTGCCAATGCACAGCATGGACTGCTTCCTCAGCAAAAAATGGCAGGCTGGAAGTCTTCCATCAGTGAAAACGAATCATTTCTGGCATTGCCATCCGCCTAGAAAGTGCTTAACAGGCAACTGCCATCTTTTTGGAAGTCACCACCTTTGCCTTAATCACCTTCAGCTGCACTGCCTTGCTGCAAGCCTTCATCTTTGCTCAGAGATACTGGCAGGGAAAGAAGGAAAATGTGTTGTTTGAGGTTGTGGATCCTGCGCAGAATAAAAAACAGAAGAGATCCTTTGCAGGTCAGGGTGAGGGAGGCTCTGAGCTGGGGTAGGGTTGATTGTCGTGCCAGAAGATGCCAGTGCAATGTTGTGTTCCTCCAGCTCCACACCGTGTTATCTCTGACTCCAGCATTGGCAGTTCTTACTATCACTGAAGGAAAATGCTTGTTGTGATGAAAGCTTACTGACGTGGCACTTTGACTGATTTTCTCTCTCTGTCAATGTTGAGTTAATTTATAAGGATGTAAATGTCCAGAGGCAGCTCAGAGAAGGTTTATGAGATGAATACCTAGAAAGAGTGGGTTGGCTTAGAAGAAAGATTGGACAGGTTGGGCTTGTTTTCACTGGACTTTAAAAGAATGAGGGGTGATTTGATGGAACTTTGTAAGGTCCTGAAAGGCTCTGACAAGGTGGACATAGAAGGAATGTTTCCTCTTTGTCATCAATCCACAACAAATGGGCAGTGTGTTAACATTAGGGGTTACCCTTTCAGGTCAAAGTTGAGGTTATTTTGTCTCAGGTTGTGAGATTTTGGAACTCTGTGCCCCAGAAAGCTGTGAAGGCGGTGTCACTGAATAATTTTAAGCCAGAGGCAGATAGATTCTTGTCATGCAAGGGAATGAAGAATAATCAGGTCAGCATGGGAATTCAAAACATAAACAAATCAGCCAAGGTCCTATTGAATCGTCGGGTGGGCTGCAGGGGCTGATTGGTCTACTTCTGCTTAGATTTCATATGTTTGCAATTTTAATTTGACTTAGTGACCATCACCGACCTTACAGCTCATACTCAGATGGTCTTCTTTTGTTCTGAAAGCTCCCTTTAGTTTGTATTAATTAGAACTTGCTTAAATGTCCCCTTTTTCACGTTCTTCCCGTCTTGCAAAATGTTTCAAATGTGGTTAATTTTTCTTTCAATATATAAATCGTATTTGTGCTCTGAAGAACAAAATTGAACAAGACAAATAAACACACTGATTACAGTCTGACAGTGAAAAGTTTTAAAAGGCTTGATCGCTTTGATTTTCACTGATTTCAGAGTCGAATGTAAAACATTAGGGTCCAAAACTTATTGGGGCCTAAATGACATGGGCTATGGAAAGAAATCCAGGGAAGACAATTTTGACATCAGGAGCAATTTGCTGCATCATTGAAGCAAGTTCTGGGTATTGATTTTCAAGAGGCAGCAGTGAGTTACCCATTGGGCAGGGGTGGGTTGATATTGTTTGTTAATGATTTATTAACTGCACATCTCACTTCATTAACATCCAATCACTTCCCAAGGGCAGACTAAACATTGAGAATTCTTGACATGGACGTTAGAGGGGGTACCTGCGAGATTTCAGCTCACCACTGGCTACCAGGAGCTTCTAGGTTGGTCACCACGCAACAGCATCTCAGGGCAATATCCATGGGCACCAGACACACACCTCTCTCATATATGGACATTGCCATCTAATAAATTGCAATCCCTCAGGATCCTCATGGTCACTGGCAACTAGCATTGGAAGAGTGTTGCAAGGATACTTTGCGCCAGAGGGAGAGGCACTCAGTTCACGGATTGGAGTAGGCTGCGCATCAAGGCTGCTCACCTACTCTCAGAGTGCCTATGTATGTGCTCGCAACATCCACGCCTTGCTTTGCCATACCTCATCAGTTAATGTATTAGTGCTTCGGCCAGAGCCTAAAATACTACTATCAGTATTGTCGCACTGACATGCTCTTTTCTGTAGATATTTTGCAGTGGAGGGAAACATCTTGCTATAAGCATATGGAAATGTCAGTCTAATATCCAATCCATGTGCCATCTCTGCCTACACAGCAAAAACACTGCACACTTATCTAATCAAATCGCCATGTCGGAAAATGAGTGGAGCTAGTCCTCGGTCTGGTCAAGGGCATTCCACTGTCAGTCCAAGGGTCCTGGTACTGTCAGGTTGGCTGAGGTCACTCCGAATGGTCATAGTCAGGAGATATGTGTGATTACCGACTGGGGAGAGCGATGGTCAGTACTGCGGAGCCATCACAAACAGTAGGGGGAATTGTTTTTCTTCAGTCAGGGAGCTGCAAACACAGTGGTCAGGGATCTAGTTAGTCATGTCTAGGTGCTGCTCGTCAAAATTGGTCAGAGGTCTGGAGTGAATCCAGTCCTGGGGGTCATGTAATGATTGCATGGGGATGCCTGTAGGTCCAGTAGGAGGTTTTTTTGCTATTAACATGGGGGGCAATTAAAGATGAGTGGGGAAAGCAGTGGCATGTGTTGAGGCAGGGACAACTGAAGGGGATAACTGTAAGTATAAGAGGGATATGCGGAACAGCATCAACGGCATGGTAGGCTATGGGAAGGGGGTTTGGTTTGTTGGCTGTGACTACCACCATGGCTTCTACTGTGGGAGTGTACAGGAGCAGGGTGCAGCCCACATCTACAGGATATGCCACCACTGACTGTTCTCGTGACACAAGAGCTGTTTTGCTTCTGCTGGGATGCTTGTCATTATGCTGGCAGCTACCACAACTCCTGCATCGCGGAGCACTCGCGTACCTGCTGTGTTTGAGAGCCTTTTGAGGCTAGTTTGTGAGGGACAAGGGATAGCCACTGTGGCCATTGCGCAATTCCCTGACTAATGCAGAGTGTAGATACAGTGCTGGTCATGCTTCAACCAGGGGCCATGGTGAAGCAGGCAATGAGGTTGCTGTACATGATCCAGCGGCCATCCAGTCCATTCCAGACAGAGTACACTACAATCCTCTCTGCATAATTGGAGCAGGCAGCGAGACAATGTGCTCAACACTGAGGAACTGGGGGAACAGGAGCTGTCTTTTGACAAGAATGACAAGAATATTGGAAGGAGGAAAATCTCTTTGTCCATGAAAGAGCTCAGCTGTGTTAGCTGTTCCAAGACAATCAGAACCTGACTGACACCCGGTTCCAGCAAATGATAGCTGGGCATGGCAGGCCATCATGGAATGTTAAATAGTCGTTGGCGATTATGTCAGCATTTGGTTAGAATTTCATTGTCGGAGCAAACAGCAGCATCTATTGGTTTGTGTGCATTCACTTTTGCTGCGAGAGATAAGAGCTCATGTTTGGAATTGTCCGATCAATGACATTGATGTTCCCCGACTGGATAATGAGATGCTGCAGGTCTACAGTCAGCACTGGAGACAGAGGAATGGTGACTCAGAGAGGGCACTTCGATGGGACATTGTTACAGACAGATCAAGTGTCTAGTGTGATAACTAAACTGTGACTAGGATGAGAGAACGAGGTTGTAAGTATGCGGGACTATCAGTCAAATTGGCTATAGACCATGGGCAACTTTGATGTCTGGCTGCTGTGCCATTAAATTGCTGGTGAGACTCAATGCTGCATTGCAAATGCTTGACCAAGAGCAGCCTTTGAAGATGGCCCAGAGTCAGGGATACTGCTCCTTAAATATATGCTCATATTCAATGAGCAGTGAGTGGCGTGGAAACAGTGCGTGGAAAGAACAGCTTAGAACAGGAGGGTAGGTAATTCACAAAGCAAGTTTGCTAAGATTTAGCCATAGATTTTGTGAGGCTTTGCAACAAGAAAATTTCCAAAAACCTTGACAAAACAGCCAAAAAAATACTTGCAGCCCAAAGTATTATTTGCATTGGAATGTACCATTGTCGTGCATTTCACACCATTGTTAATTTGAAGTCCTTTAGAATTGAAGTGATGCTCTCCCACATTTCATGCACGGGTATTTTAGTCAATTCTAATGGACAAGAATCTCTGCAAAGAGATAGCTGCCTGATTATCAAGTCTCAATGTAGGTGGCAGTGAGTCTTCAAAATTTGTCCCGAATATACTTCATAACTTCTAACTGGCAGTCAAATTTTCCGACCTGATTACTGTTTTCATCAGCAGAGCTCAATTCACTTTGTTATCCCCATTATTCACCTGCTGTGCTGTTTGTCTGGGTATTGATTAGCTTTCTGTTATTCCCACCAGTATATTGACTCTTCCTGTATACACAGTAATGTCTGGTAACTGACTGAGTGAAGCAATTCACTTCAACTTGGAGACAAGGTCATTGCTGTCACATTATATTCAGCAATCCCTCTCTGGAAAAGGCAGGCAACTACCTGATAGGGCAATTTCCAGTTGATGATTAAGTGGAAGGAGAATCTTTGAGTGTTGTGGGAATATTTGTCAAAGGGTAATGTTTCCGCGGTACTTGTGTTTAGTGTGGCAGCAATTTGATTTTGGGCGAACAAGTGACATTTGTCCCAGCAATATTAATGCATTCCCTCAATTTTTTTTTTTTAACATTTTCCTTTTCAGGTGACAATGAATTGATTTGGAAGGATTGATGCTTTCCTAGCAAACGTCTTTCCACAGTATGGAAATCGTCCTGTAGCCATCACTAGGGCAAAACAAAAATGAATAGAATATCTGGTTATTTGATCATTGGAGGCTGGATTATAATTCTTAAATATCTTAATGACAGCTGCCCTGGGTTTTCAAATATATCCAAGAATTGATAGACTTTTTGAAAACCTTTTATCATTGAGCTCAAGCAACATTGAGCTGTTGCAGTTAGCAAATTAAACAGGAGAGCATTAAAGAAGGGTAAGCAATTTCTTTAGCATAATTCTGACAAGTTTATTCTAAAATTATCATGTAAATTATTAGAAGTTAACTGGTAGAATCAGTGACCAGTAAATAAAATAAAAGCAAAAGCAGAATTATTATCCCAGCTGCATAAAAATCAGGTGAATGAATAAGCAGATTAACTCTGTTTCGGTCCTGTGTGCGCAATGAGTAGAACATGCTGCACCAATATTTACCACTTGAATGCAATATAAAACATCAAGTTATCACAAGATGCATTCCTGGCTGCTCTCAAAGATGGTAAATGTAATATCATTGACACTAAGTCAGTTTATTTCCAGGCAATTATGCATTAATCAACACTAATAATATTTATTTCTCAAATATTTCAGTCTATAAATGGTCAAGTAGCGTTACTAGGATTTTAGGCCAGTACATACCATGCAAGCACTTTGGAAGAAACAATATTTCACTGATTTCAGTGTGGAGATTGCATGCGGGTGAGGGTGAAGAAATATTTCTTAATAAATAAATGAAATCTAATTAATTTCAAAAGTCTAAAAGGAATCAAATAATCAATCTATTGCTCAGTACCTACAGAAGTGCATTTAGCTTTTTTTGCCATAGCTTTGTCAAATTTACTCGTGGGCTATGGATGTCACTGGCTGGTTAGCACGTATTGCCTGTGCCTAGTTGCCCTTCAGAAGGTTGAAGTGAACTGCCTTTTTGAACCACTGCAGTCCTTGTGCTGTAGGTTGATCCACAACCTGCAAAAGAGGGATTCCAAGAAAAGGTAGCAATCTCTGGATTACTCCCACCAGTGAGTACAGAAACAGCACCATAAAATTGGCTAATGCATTACTGGAGAAAAGTAGGAGCAGGAATGTCAAACTTCTGGCATATCGAATCAGTTTTGGGGCACTGTTCACTTTGCACCTCAAAGTAACTGGGACCAATGCCTTTGCAGGAATGTTAGCAAGTGCACGAGGAGTGGATTTAATTCAATTTGGCAGTGGGTGGGGGATGTGCATCAGGTTGAAGCAAGAGAGAGGAGGGACCAGAGACACAGAGGATTTGCAGTAGCAAACGAAGGGCAAAACATGCTTTAGCTGTAGGAGGAGCCATATAAGGCAGTCAAAACTGGTTTTTAGAATGCATATATGTGTAATAGGGTTGGTGAGCTGCATAAACAAGTAGCCACGTGAGGCTACGACATATGGTAATACAAAGAACCAGCTCACAAGGAGGATTGGGAACTTAATATTCCTGGTTAAATGGAACAGAGAAAGTGATGCGGAAGCATTGATTTAAAACAAACTATTTTGATACTGGAGAAGGACGGCGTTGATGAGGGACAACAAAAGGTAATCTATTTGATAAAAGAATTATAGAGGTGGATGCATACTATTGGCAACCAAACAGTCAAAGTAAGGAAGTGGATAGAGGGTCAAAGTTTTTAGTCAGATGCAGAGGAACTATAGCAGATCAGTATTTTGGAAGAGTCAAGGAAAATGAAAAAGGAAAAGTCAAGCTTTAAAGTCATTAACTGGAGAAGAACGAATTTCATTGAACGAAACAGGCCAGGTGGAATGGAATTAAAAATTGGCAGGCCATCGAGTGGTTGTTTAATGGAGACCTTCAAAGGGATGATCGTTTGGTAAACAATAGGCATGTTCTCCTTTGGAAAAAAAAATAGGTATTCGAAGCTGAAACTTTGGTTTGTAGTGCAGAATTTAGACAATGCTAAAAGGAGACAAGAAGTCAAAGCTTTTTGCCTCACACTCATCAGAACTGGGACACAGAAAACAGAGCTACAAATAGAAACAGAATGTGAAGAGAGTGCTGGTCATTTGGGCTATCACTAGCATGGAGACACCGAAAGAACACGTAACGGTCAATCTTAGTTCTTAGACCAGGCGGGCAGATTCTGATTGGTCTGTGTATTGGCAGGAGAATGCAGCAGAGATTGGAAGTCTCACTTTCCTTTTTTTTAATGAAAAAGCTGCAATGTATGTGTGAATTCCTTTTGTCTATTGAAGGGAAAGCATTGTGATATTGTCAATGCATTATGAATCCAGAGACCCAGATAATGCTCTGGGAAACCAGACTTGAATCTTCCGCTGTGTTGTGTGGTGCAAACAATTTTGAACAGATCCAGAAACTCAAGGCTGGGCATTAATTGCTCTTGGCCACCAGCAGCAGCAGAATTGAACCCCAGCTCAAACGGCAAACCTCATGGCCTGGCATATCCCCAATTCACCATCAAGCCAGGGGATCAAACCTGGTCAATGAGGTGTGAAGGAGGGCATGCCTAAACAATGAGGTATGTAATGAAGCTACAACACACTTGTGTGCCAAACAGCAGATATGGCAAGTGATAGACAGCTAAACAACCCTGCTACCAATGGATCAGATCTAATCTCTACAGTCCTGCCACATTCAGTTGTGAGTGGCAGTGGACAATTAAACAAGTCACCAGAGGATGTAGGTCTACAAAAGCTCCCACCATCAAAGATGGTGGAGCCAGGTGTATCAGTGCAAAAGATAAGGCTGAAGCATTTTTACCAATCTTCGGCCTGAGGTGCTGAATAGATGATCCATCTCAGCCTCTTCCGGAAGTCCTCAGCATCACAGCCACCAGTCCTCAGCCAATTTGATTTATTCCAGGTGTTATCAAGAAACAGCCGAAGGCACTGGAGACTACAAAAGCTATGGGGCTTGACCATACTCTGAAATTAGTACATGAAGACTCCAGAAACTGCTTTGCTCCTGGCCGAGCTATACCAGTACAGCTACAACACTGGCATATATCCAACAATGTGGGAAACTGTCCAGGTATGTCCTGTGCACAAGAAGTGGGTCAAATCTAATTTGGCTAATGACCATCCCATCAGCCTATTCTCAATGATCAGTGTCGTGATAGAAGGTGTCATCAAGCAGTACCCACACAGCAATAACCTGCTCACTGATGCTAGTTTGAATGTTGCCAGCTCCTGACTTCATTACAGCTGGGTTTGAACATGGACAAAAGAGCTAAACCCCAGAGGTCAAATGAGAGTGTCTGCCCTTGACATCAAGGCTGCATTTGAGCGAACGTGGCAGCAAGGAGCCCTGGCAAAACTGGAATTAATAAGAATCAGGGGGAAACCTCCCTGCTGGCTAGAGTCATACCAGGCACATAGGAAGATGGCTGTGGTGTTGGGTGTCAATGATCTCAGCTCCAGGACATCTCTACAGGACTTCCTCAGAGGAGTGTCCTAGGCCCAACTGGGTTCATCCCAGCCACCTTCAGCCCCTTTGTCAATGATGCTCCCTCCATCTTAAGGTGTTTGTCGATGTCTGCATGCTGTTCAACACCTTATGTAGCTGAAGCAGTCCATATCCAGATGCAGAGACACCTGGATAATACCAACCTTGGCTGACAAGTGGCAAGTTACATTCATGCCTCACAAGTGCCAGGCAATGACCGTCTCCAACAAGAGAGATACCTTGACATTCAATGGCATTACCATTGCTAAATCCCCCACTAGAGACATCCGGGGGGTACCACTGACCAAAAATAAACTAAGCATTTATAGGCTAAACAAAATAAAAACCCAAAGAATTGCAGATGCTGGAAATCACTGTTCTTCAGAACAGTCTGAAGAAGGGTCACTGGACTTGAAATGTAAACTCTACTTTCTCTCCACAGATGCTACCATACCTGCTAAGTTTAACCAGCGATCTCTATTTGTGTAACTATTTATATATTATGGCAATAAGAGCAGATCAGATTCTAGAAGTTTGCTGAGTAATTCACCTTCTGACTTCCCAAATACTGACCACCATTTACAAGGCACAAATCAGGAATACTCTCTGTATGCTTAGATGCAAGCAGCTCTAACAACATTGAAGAAGATCATTATTATCCAGGACAAAGCCGGCCAGTTATGTGCACAGCATTCAGTCCCTCCACCACAGGCGCACAGTGCACTACATGAATTCATCAAGGTCCCTTGGACAGCACCTTCCAAAGGCATGATCTTTGTCATCCGGAGGGTAAAGGTAGGAGACACATAGTGACATCAATAGCTACAAGTTCCTCTCCAAGACATTCACCATCCTGACTTGGAAATACCTTGCTGCTCCTTCACTGTCATTAAGTCAGAATGCTGGTGCTCCCTCCTCATCAGCATTGTGAATGTTCCTACACCTCAATGATTGTAACAGTTCAAGAAAGCAGCTCACCACCATCTTTTCAAGGGCAATTATGAGTGCTGACCTTGTCAGCGAAGCACACATCCCTCGAATGAGTTAGAAAAACACAGAAACAAGGTTCTGTGTATTAATACATGCAGCTTCTGACATGTGAGAACACTTCAGACTGTAAGCCCAAATGACAATCTTAAATTGGTTTTCAGTGTCATTCTTAACACAAGCTGGATTACTTAGTGAACAATTTCCAACCAAAGCCTCTAATTTACCATGTGCACTGCCATGGGATTGCCATTGGTAAATTAGAAGCTATAAGTGATAAAAAAAAGTGCACTATTGCAATTAAAAGGGGAAACATTATCCAGTTGGAGAAGGATGCAGCTTGATGTTTTCCCTTGCAACATTTAAGTTATATGATGTGGTGTCATTTCTAAAGTGCAAACTTGTTTTACAGAGCCAAAGTGGTGGTTCATAAGTCCAGAAGAATAGGAGCAGAGTTAAGCCATTCGTCCCATCAAGTCAGCTCCACTATTCGACTGTGGCTGATATGTTTCTCAACCCAATACAATTACAATTTAGTACACAATGTAGTTCAATGAAAGAGGTGTAACTTTTTCCAAGATTTCTACAGTGAGATTAGCGTGTAAGAAGTGGAGTCCATGTCAATTCAAATGATTTAGAATGATTTTTTTCCTGCAGGAACATTAACAGCACATCTTGTGAAGGATTAGGAAATCAATAACAACATCTTCTGAATTTCTGCCTGTGCAGATGCCAGAAGTTGCTGTCAGTTTCACAGATGTAATGACAGCGAATGTTGACATTTTCACCATCATTACAAGTGCAAAATGCAGACTGATATTGTTAATGAAGTGAAGTGCAAATATTTCTGTTATTCCAGGCTTGATGGCAAAACTTTAGCTAAATTGATCAGTGGTTGAGCTTAAACTAAGTGGGATGTCAATAAATATCTTTTACTCCATGATATCTTTTAATAAATTCCATAACAACAAAAGACTCTTGGTATGAGATTAGGAAGTTAGTATGCAGATCACCAGCGAGTTTAAAAACTTTCCAAGACAGGCAAGGTGCAGTGGTCAGATGTGCCAGAATTCTTTGGTGTAGTGCTACAGCCCTTAAATATAAATCCAGTGCATGCACTTTATTTAATTGCTTAGAACCTTGTTGCTCACAGGGATAATAAAAAGAAATCTGGGCTCCAGATGTGGAAATCCCTTACTTGATAGCTAAACCAGCTTAGATACAGCTTTTGGCAGTCCTGACAAAATTAATCTGAAACTATGAAAGATCTTATGGCTTATGAGCATTCTCACCATGACCACTAGCTTCCCCTAAATTGACACAAGACACTACTCATTGCAGTATACACCTGCAGATAACAGGCACCAATTAATACATTGTCCAGCTCATAAGCAGGGTTTGAACATTAAAGAAAGATTGGAATGGATGCCATATTTATGAAAGGCTGTTACATTTTAAGATTGCGTAAACAAACAGGATAGAAAGGACAATCAAAGAGTGCAGCTCATAAAAAAACAGGGTCTGGAAGAAGGGAGACAATGTGACCAAATAAGAAGCTTAACAGGATACACTTGGTAATAAGGTTGGCATCAAGGTGGAAGAGAAAAATCAAACAAATCAGAAACGTGAAAATGGAGAATGTTTATAGAAACAGATGGAAAGGAAAGAAGTTTATGGAAAAGACAAAAAAGAGGGAAGCAAGCTTTAATAAGCAGGTTGTGTTAGTCATAGAGAGTGAAAAAATGAGGGGAAAAGACATGAAAAGGAAACATTACAGATTTGGGACAAATGAGAGATTTGGAAGAGACTTAAATTTTCCAAAGCCATCCTCACATAAAACATCATCTCATCAAGAACTTCATTACATGCAACAAATAGTTGAAAATATTAAACATAAGGTAAATTTTAAAATATATTTTCACTTTGAAATGCATGTATTGAAATGCATACATTGAAAAGCTTAGGTATAAAGCCTCTACACGTTAGTAAGAAGCTAATCGATAAATCAATGCAGGCTGCAGACTTTATTTTGAATGCTGGGTCCTGAAGTTCAGTGCCAAATCTACAGGGTAATCAGACCAGCCAGATTAACATTGAAGGACACAAGCCACATGCCATTTTTTGATGAGCACACTCCCCAGTCCCTCAACACCTCTCCATCATTTTCATCTAGTCAAAGTTGTGATGGATTACTAACCGTTCATCAGAATGTAGTCGAATCAAAAACTAAACACCATCCAAGTAACTCTCTGACACAGAACTTCTTCCTAACTTCACTTTTATCTCAGTAAGTTAATGCTTATTACAGCAGCAAATGACACAAGCCGTCAGCATTGCCAACAAACAACTGTTCAGACTGCAGAAAGGGAAATCCTGCCATTCTAGAAGGTCTGGCCCATGTTATCCCTATACATGAGTACAAAGGATTGAGCAGGTGATACAGGCTGTTTTACAAAAATGCACTGGAATTTACTGCAGTCCACCCGGAGCAAGAACCTAAAGGTAAACAACAAAAAGAAATAAATCTTCCCATAAAATACATGAACAAGTTGTAATATTTGCTAACTTGTTAAATAATCATGCTGCAGTGACAGGATTAGCTGTTGGTGAAAAACTACACAAGAACAGAAGGAATTGGTCTTGAAGAAGATGCCCCAGACAAAATGCACAATGTAAATAAGGATGAGCTACGGTATGATCTTGAGAAGCACGATATCAGAATGACCCATCATCACCAGAATGTATACATTCACATAAGGCGGCAAATTAAACCCTGAATCCAGCAAAGGTTTCATAGCAACAAGTAGTTAGAGCAACCACAGCATGGAAAAAAGATGTCGAGTTTTGCAGATAATGACCAATGTCCCTCAGTGATGAGATGAGCAAAAAAACACCAATGCCAAAATGACCAGTTTCCAGTGATTCAACATGGAACTGTAATGCTATTTTGGCAAACAAATTAAACACCCATTAATTGCAATATGCTCAATGTGCCCAAAAATAGTTCTAGTGAAATCCACAGGACAAGCCAAGATTGACGGTGATAACTGACTACTTAGCAACCAGAACAAAATGAATGCCAATGGTAATTTTAAATGTAATACCCATGGTGAAATCATGGGCCATTTGAGTCTCCTTGTGTAAACAGCTGGATAGATGAAGATGAAGGCAAAATATGGATTGATATTGTATGGGACAGGCAGGGACCTAGGTGAAGAAAGCAGTACATTCAGAGACCAAATAATGGATAAGATCAGAACCTGGCTATGATGAAAAAACACCGTACTGCAGTTTTATCCAGGGGTCCAATGTCCACAGTTCAACTTTTGAATATGTGCCTTTAACAAACCATTCAAAAATCACATTTACACATCAGATGGAATTGGTGGATAGTTGATGGAGATAAAACCTCCCCAAGGAGTGGAAATGTGTGTACTCAACATTTTGCGTGGTTTCGTTATTAAATTGTAGAATGCAATTGGGGCACATATTGTCACCAGATTGTTCCAAAATGTAGAATATTGATTTCAATGGAATTCAGAGAAGTTTCAATCTTCAATGTGGAATCTAGGCGACTCAAAGTGAATTGGATGACCTCTTTGAATTAGATGCTAAACTTAAAGGGTTTTTAATAAAAATTTCTATCGTGGTTAAAGGTATTCCTGTATGATTAGATTGCCCAATAAACTGTGCCACATTAATTTAATGTGAATTGCCAGCGTATTATCTTATACTCAAAAATGACAATCCCAGTACCTCCCCACACCCACACCCACCCCCACACACTCCCTCCCCCCCACCAACTGTTCACACTTTATCCTTTGCATAAAAGTTGACACCTATTTTGAAATGATTTTTGCAGGCTGCAATGGTCACTTTGTACAGCATCATTTCTAGTATAGGTTTCCTGTGTCTGTGTTACACATAATCTACAGGATACAAGCAGTAATTACCTAAATTCATCAAAGAGCAGGATATGGCTGGACTAGAATCCAGGCGACCAGGCTAAAACTCAGGTTCAAATTCACTAATCCTAGTAATGGTGACCATGATGAGTTGCTGTACAAACAATCTGGTTCATTAACATGAGCCTACATGTGACTCCAAATCCACAGCAATGTCATTGACTCTTTCATGCCCTCTGAACTCATGTAGCAAGCCACTCAGTTCAAAAGCAATTAAGCAAGAACAACAACAGCTTGCCTTTCCCGAGAAGCCCAGATACCATATAAGGGTAATAAAGAAGCCTCCTCTCCTACAACCTTTGTATCTCTTGCTTATCGTGGTGGTAATTTCATAGCTTCACTTCCAAGTCACCTGTTCTTTGATGTCTGTCATTATTACTCCACCATTTTCAGATCAATATTCCGGAAATCCCTATCTAACACTATTGTGAGAGAACCATCGCCATGTGAACTCTAGCAATTCAAGAACAAAGTCTCCCAACATTTTCTTGAATAACCAGGAATGGGCAATAAAGTATTGCCAACATTTCAAAATTTAAAAAAAACTTCAAAACTGCACACTATGTTCTATTTTACAATGCAAAGCTTAGTAACATCAAACACATCTATATTACATAGATGTGAAAAAGTTTTTTTTTTAATTATTTCTCCAATTTAATCGCGTATGGTAGTATTGTGCTTTTCAGTAGAAGAGAATTATTTGGCAGTGACAGCCTTCACAGGTCAAACATAATTGCAAAACAGCCAACAGGATACAAGATATAACCATCTTGTTACTTTTTCTTTCCTAAAAATACCTAATGTTTTGTCAATTTGCCTAAATTTCCTTCAAATCTTTCAATATTACACACCTCCCCCCACAATAACCAATGCTGTAAAAGGTATTTTAAAAAATGACTCCGAATTTACTGCTTTCTTTCTGAGGGAGTATCTAATCGCTGCTGGATGCATTTACACCAGTACAGCAGAGATTCAGAAATTCAAATTGGGAAACAGGGCTGAAAATCTCTGGTTTATGAATATGGGTTGTACTTAAAACGAGTATTTGCTTTTCTATTCTTCATTATTGCAGTCTCCTTTAAGCTCTTTTACAGTAGTTCTTTCTCCATTCTGGATGGCTATGTTCTGATAATTTCAGAAATGAATATTCATGCTTGCTTAATATTCAAATGTCTTCAAATATCACAAATTGAAATGCTCACTGACATTTTATTAAGGGTTAGCAGTTATAGCAACACTGCAAGCAGTGAGTAAAAATACTTAACATTCCCAAGAGCTTAGTGATAATTAAATCTTTATCAACACATAATTTCAGTTTCAATTCTCCTCCCTGAAAACATGAATCAAAATTACAATTTCAGCTCACCAACATTCTCCAGGATACTGTGATAAACTACTTCCAGATCAATGGCTCCCTTGCATCAAGAAACACTATGTTGGCCCCAAGAAACACTGGAACAGACAAGAAAACAAATGTCTAGAATACTGTCATGTATGTACATAATTATTACAGAGGAAGGGTGAGACTTAAGTAAGTCAAAACAGTGAGATCCTTGCAATTTGACTGAGTATCAAAAATAATTTTAAAACCTCAGTAAATAATTGATGCCATTACATCCGGGGAGTTACCACTGATCAACAGCTTAATTGGCCAAGTCACATAAGTACTGTAGCTTCAAGAGCAGTTAAGAGATTGGGAATTCTGTGATCACCTGATTTTCCACCATCTTTGAGACACACATCAGGAATTTAATGAAATACTCTACTTGCCCATGTTATGATCTCTGTAGAGACTAAATTTTTAAAAAGAATTTTGAGCTTTCAGTTAATAGCTGAAAGGACATAAGATTTCATATTTTAAGACCGTGACTCTAACAAAAAAACTAAAAGCCCTACTGACCGAACATTATCTTTGTCAGCACCATATATGTTTTCTTATACTGCAACCAAAAATACTTCTCAGATATATTTTATACTATCTTTTAAGTGGACATTCAATTCTCCTGGAACCAGTCCAAAGTGATTCTTAACTCTTGAGGGTTACCTCTGTTCTTTTTCTCCCTGGGAAATCTGAATCTCAGAACTGTCTTTCAGTAAGGTTTCCTTCCTCAAACATTGTTCCTCTACTGGAAGCGAGGCAAATTTCTCAACTCCTCGTGAATTTGACCTTTTCAATTTGAGTGTGAGCTCCTCCCTGCATTCATGTTTGGTGAATCACAACACCCTGTTGCCCAAAACTGTTGTCTCTCTGTTGCTAATCTTGGCAGACTAACCATATGGATGTTTTCAGGGATACCTTTGATCCTTCTCCTCTCAATGCTAATATCCATGACAACAAAGAATCACATACAGCAGAAATATAGGATTGTCTTCAAGACTCCGACTTTCTTTTATATTGGGAGTAAACAGTTTTAAGCACAACTATTTACTACCCAATCCTGTATACTCAACACTTTTCTGGGACTTTGGGGACTTAGTCTGTCTATTGTTAAAACATAGGCTGCTGCCACTGACTACAAGTGTAAACAGTTTGCATATCTTCCCATTATAATATGGGCCCCATTTCGTCCCTAATTATCAATCACCCAGACTTGCTGTTGGGCAAACTTCAGAATAGGCCAAAAATAATCCTTTCATTTTACCTTAAAAGACATAGTTCCAAAACATTACAATCATATAAACCTCATAAATGTAACAGGAGGATGTGTGCAGTTCCAACTTAAGAAGTTTGACACCATTCAAGACAAAGCTGCCCACTTGATCAGCATGCCATTCACCACCATATTTGCTTACTTCAAAATGAGTACAGAAGTGTACTCTGTAGGATGTGCTTGCCGAGGCTACTTCAATAGCACCCTAGACCCACTACCTCGACGGTCTAAAAGAGCAGTTGATTCATTGGAACTCTGCTACCTGGAAGGTTCCCTCCAAGCTACCCACCATCTTCACTTATAACCATATTGTCATTCCTTCATTATTGCTGAGTCAAAAACTTGGAACGTGCTCCCTAACAGCCCTATAGGTGGTATCTTTGTTGTATGGATTGCAATCATTCAAGAAAGTGGCTCACCAAGCTGCTTTTACAGGTAGTTAGGGATGGACAACATGGGCTGGTTTTTGGGTTCACAGTCAATGAAAGAATAAAGAAAGTGCTTAAAGCTAATAGATTGTTATTATTCAAACTTTAGGATTTGCGCCTTACAAAATATTGCACAATGCTGTAAATAGTGGAAACATGTAAGTTGAACAGCAATATATGGCCCACAAAAATATCCATGACTTTGTTTCAAAATTTAGTGTATATATGCTACATTTTCAAATTTGTAAATTATAATCAGTTTAAATTTTATCTTCATTGTGAGTTTTAGCAATAATTAAATATTAGCAAAAACCTCAGAACTCTGCCAACTTGAATACTAAAATAGATGAATGTATCCTTGTCCTCCAATTGAAACATACATCATCTTATACAAGAAACAACAAACTTTATTCATTTTTCTTTCATGCTTGTTTCAGTACTGCTCAGAGCCAGCAGGCCATGTGGTCTCACATAAGGAATGAATGTGTTGATTTCTTTCCTGATACTGAATTAATGTTTAGAAGGTAACAGATGATTTTCCGCACTGTATATCTCTCTGACTCTGATTCTAAAAGAAAATTAACAGCAATGACTGCCAGTTATTGCACATTTAAACAGATTAAATAATAGTCTTTGTTGCCTACCTCTGAACCAAGCAGCCTGGGTTCAAGACCAATCTGCTTCAGAGGTTGTTATAACATCCCTGAACAGGTTGATTGGAAAAGAATAATCTCTGCTGGCCATATTTGGTGGTAGGCAAAGCCATTCTGTTGTGTATGATAGCACCTCTGGATATAAAGAGAAAAACAAGTCTCTGATGAGGGCTCTTGTGGCACAATGATATGTCCCTACCTCTAGGCAAGGAGACCCGGGTTCAAGTCCGACCTGCTCCAGAGGTATGTTGTAAAATACCTGACCAGGTTGATTAGTAAATATCTAACAGTCTCTGGTTAGTCATGCGGGCTTTCAAAAAAGACACAAAGAAGTGCCCATAATGTTAATAGAATCAAATTTGAACATTTCTCAACAAAACTGCGCAGAGGAGAAACTAGCATTTGCACCAACATGATAAAATGTCTCTAAAAATGTCTTGTGCCATATGGAGAAAACTGGCATTGGCACAAAGTGCCAACTTTCACACAGACACACAGACACTCACACACTTTTAGCTTACCTCTTGTTAAACTTGAAATCCATTAGAGTAACGTGAAGGGGGTGAGGGCAGAGGATGAGGAAGGGGAGCAGGATGATGATAATGATGAGGACAACACAGAATTTACTCCTTATGAATAATATCAATGCCGGAGAAGGAGATGAATAGGGAGAACAAATTAAAGTCAAACCCACTTATGGATTTCTGAACAAACGTCCAACCTGTGTTCATGACCACAATTCTTGATTTTAAAGCTGTTGTTGCTTGATTTTTCTCAATTATGCACCAACTGCAATGCTTTCACTCAATGGATAGAGTTCATGAAGATGTGGAACTCATGCCTCAGGATGGCAGAGGACTGTAAAAGCTGAGAATGTTCCATCTCAGTAGTGAAGCGCAGGAGAAAACCGTTATGGTATCAAGGTTGTGAAATCCAGTAAACGCAATAAGTAGTATGCTCAGGGAACATCAAAGTAACATGCAGGTGTGAGATTCCAAGGATGTATAATAACTGGTAGGTATGACTCTTGAGTGCACAACTCTAATTTATCATGGTGATCTGCAGAATTTTTTTCATTGTTACAGATACTAATGGATCATAAGGTAGCTGTTCTAGAATTGTGGCATCTTCCAATTTAAGAAGTGATGGAGAATGAGGAGATTGCTCGCTCAGTCAACATTTATTGGCCATTTCTATATGCCTTCAGAGACTGGCATTGAACTGCCTTTTCAAACCATTGCAGTCCATTTGGCATATGCCAACCCGCAATGCTGTAAAAGGAGAGGATTCAAACATTCTGACTCAATGGCACTGAAGGAATTTCCAAGTTAGGATTGTGAGTGACGTGGGTGGAACTTGCAGGTGGTGGTGTTCCCATGTATCTACAGCCTTTGTCCTACTAGATGGTGGTAGTTGTGGGTCTGGAAGATGTTGTTTAAGGAACCTTGGTGAATTTCTACAGTGTATCTTGTATATAGTGCACACTGCTGCTAATGAGCATCAGTGGTGGAGGCACTGAATGTTTGTTGCTTTGGCACAATGGAGCAGGCTACTTTGTCCTGAATGATATCAAGTTTTTTGAGTGTCGTTGGATCTGCACTCATCCAGGCAAGTGGGAGCATTCCAACATATTCCTGACTTGCGGTGGATAGGTTTTGGAGATTCAGAAGGTGATTTACTCGCTGTAAGATTCGTAACCTCTGACCTGTTCTTGTAGCCACAGCATTTATATGGTGAGTCCAGTTCAGGTTTCTGGTCAATGACAACTCCCAGGATATTGCTAGTGGAGGGTTCAGTGATGGTAATGTTGTTGAATATTAATGGGGAATGGTTAGATTCTCTTTGTTGGAGATGGTCATTGCCTGGAAACTGTGTGCTGCAAATGTTACTTGCCATTTGTCAAGCCCAGAAATTCTCTTGGTCTTCCTACCTGGACTTGGACTGTTTAAGTACCTGAGGAGTCACGAATAGTTCTGAATGTTGTTTGCGAATGGTTGCACATCCCCACTTCTTATGATGGAGGGAAGATCATTGATGAAGCAGCCAAAGATGCTCCGGTGAGGACACTATTGAGGAACTCCTGCAGAGATGTCCTGGAGCTGAGAAGACTGACCTGAAATAGCAGCAGCCATCTTCTTTTCTGCAAAGTATGGCTCTAACCAGCAGAGAATTCTACCCCTGATTCCAAATAACTAGTTTTGCTAGGGTTCCTTGGTACTTCATTCAGTCAAAAGCTACCTCGATGTCAAGAGCAATGATTCTCACCTTACCGCTGGATTTCAGTTCTTTATACCACATATAGACCAAGGCTGTAACGGGGCAAGGTGTTGAGTGTCCCTAGCAGAATCCAAACTGGGCATCAATGAGCAGGTTTTTGCTGAGTGAGAGCTATTCAAAAGCATCCTTCCATCACTTTACTGATTGTTGTGAATGCTTCGGCGCTATCTTTTGTGCTATTGTTCTGAAATCACCCAATACTGAGGATGGGATATTTGTGAACTCTCCTCCACTGTTCAGCTATTTAATTGTCCATTACCATTCATAACTATATGTGGGAAGACTGTACAACTTAGATCCAATGTGTTGGTTGTGGAATTGCAGCTGCTGCTGTTTGGCATGCAAACAGTCCTGTGTTGCAGTTCGACCAGAATGAAACTTCATTTTTAGGTATGTCTGGTGCTGCTCCCAGTGTGCCCTTCTGCACCCTTCATTGAATACCCAATCCAAATCGCAGGATCAGATACTTGCCAGAATACAGGCCATCAGGCTCATCAGTGGTGTCAATTATGGATTACATGGTAATACCTCAGAGTCAGAAAGTTTGGGTTGCGGTTCCACTTGAGAGACTTGAGCAGATAACCTAGGCTAGCACTCCAACGGTACTGCGGAACAGCTGTACTATTGGAAATGCTGTCTTTCAAAGGCAATATTAAACAAACGGTCTGATTGTCTTCTCAGATAGGCATAAAATATCCATGGCACTATTTTGAAAATATGTGGGTTGTACTCCCTGGTGTCCTGCCTTTATTTATCCTTCTACCAACATCTCTAAAACAGACGACCAGATGTTCAGCACATTTGTATTTTGAGATCCTACTTGTAGAAAAGATTATAGAAAAGCAACTTTCTTTAAATGTTCAAATCCAGTCCACCGTGAAATGAAAATAACTGGTTTATCAGAGACTGCAGTTTCTCTTGGTAGCAACACACTGCTGTCCCCATCACAGCATAACTCCTGTGGCATAAAACAGTAGCACTGTACAAGCACAAACTTCAGAGAGACAGCCAGCAGCAGTTCTCTCAGTTCCCTGCAAGGAACAAGCTGCTCTGACTTGAAGGCCACCTCAGTCCTGCTCAGCCTGTGGTAGTACAGAAGCAGCTGCGTATTGGATCTAGGTGGAGCACTGCGTCAAGAGAAAGCAGGGCAGATTTAATTACCTTAAGGAAACACAATGTCAAAAAAGAGCTTCTACTCACATTTGATTTGTTAAATTAAAAGCAGTTACACATCATTTTTATATTCACAGGCAGTAGAACCAGATAGGTACTGGCCCATTTCTTCAAGCAGACCATTATTACTGACATAGTAATGTAAATGCAAAAGAGGGTGGATTAGTTATAATGTTATTGAATGGACACTGGCTCAATCAATTTGTCTTTTCTGTGGATGAGGGCTACTGGAAAAGGACTAATAACAAAGGTGACAAAAGCTTGATCGTGGTCACAACATAAGAAAATTTAGGCAACAGCTTTGCTCTGCCGATCACTGCAAAAGTGACTGAGGAGATATCTGCGTGACATTCAACCTGAAGCACTCCACTGTTGCTTCTGCCTTCAAAAGAAAGAACAATGATAACATCCCCAATAACATCACATAGGCCTTTTCTTAGATGCGAATTGCTGTACACATCACAGGAGGCTACAACTTACGTGGTCGCATAAGTGGTAGCATTGTGCAGAAACCCTCCTGAACTGTTCAGGTCGTAAAATTGCTTTGGTAATCCTGATAACCTAACATAACAAACACTCTAGTGAAGGCATATGGTGTCCATGTAATTCTCAGTGGTACCGATATAGTTGGGAGCATGGGTTAGGTATGCTTTATCCACAAGCCATCTGCAATATCCGTCAGCTCATGAGTCCTGCATAGGTGGAGACTGATTTCTTCACATCTTTGACAACATTTTTCAAACACTTTAATGAAGTAAAGTATCCCAAGGTGCTACAAATTAACAACCTCCTTGCAGACCACTAAACAATTCTTTCACGTAACATTTAACCCTCCCCCCAGTCCTGGATAATGCTCCCAGTTCTTATGAATGAACAACTCCTGTAGGCAATTACCTTATGCCAGATCCAAACATTCATAGTCTGTCACAGGAAAAATACACACCAGCCTTTATTTAGACTTGGCTTTGCTCTGTTAAACCATAACTAAACAACCTGCTGCCTTGCCTGCTATTTATAAAGGCTGAATTGAAATCTGTACATGCTGAGCTGTGAAATTCACTTACTAAACCAAACACCATCCATGAATAGCTAACCGCTCTAAGGAGATTCAGAACAATTAACATGAAAAGAAAAATACTTTGAACATGGGTTCCAGAGATGAAATACTCAGTGCTTAATGATTGGAGCACATTGCGTCTCTCTCGCCAATTCCTCCAAATTATTGCTTTCAGCAAAAACTGCCAGTTGCTGAGGCTGAGCAGTACAATAATTACATTTTTGCACTTCAGCTTGGAAGACACAATGAAGATCTTGGTGCATTATGTCAGCTGAACCCAATGAACTAAGAAAACAAAATATTTCTTTAAGCAAGAATGATTTTTAGCTTAAAAATCATTGGTTATTTAGATAGGCTGAAGGTGTTAACCTATTTACTTTAGGGCACTGCAGACTTAGTGATGAGCTGATTGATGCCTGTAAAATAATTAAAAGGCACAGGATTGGATCACTTTGATAGATTATTCCAGTCTAAGAATTGAGGAAGACTTTATGTGAGTTTATCATACATGTGGGTAGGAATAGGCTACTCTTTTCCCTAATACCAGTTTGCCTCTGAAGCTGGTATAGTGAGTGTTGATGCTTCATATGTCTTCAAGAGGGAGCTGAAACTTACTGGGAAAGATCAAACAGAAGGTATATGCATTTATGGATCGCCTTAGTCCGTGCGATCACCTAGGCTTGTTTTGATCACCTGAGGGAAGTCAGAGAGTTATTTTATTCTGTGTTTTTCACCTTACTGATGCAGATTTTTAAAAGTTCACTCATGGGACATAGGTATTACTGGCTGGCCAGCATTAATTTTGCATCCTTAGTTGCCCTTGAGGGGGTGGCAGTGAGCTGCCTTCTTGAGCTGCTGCAGTTCACATGCCATAAGTTGACCCACAATGTCCTTAAGGAGGGAATTCCCAGATTCTGACCCAGCAACAGTGAAGGAAAGGTGATATATTTCCAAGTTAGGATGATGAGTGGCTTGGAAGGGAACTTGCAGGTGGTGGTGTTCCCATGTATCTGTTGCCCTTGTCCTTTCAGATGGAAGTAGTCGTGGGTTTGGAAGGTGCTGTGCAAGGATCTTTGATGAATTTCTCCAGTGCATCTTGTGGATAGTACATACTGCTGCGATGATTACACATGAGCATCAGTGGTGGAGGGAGTGGATGCTTGCGGATTCAGTGCCAATCAAGTGATACTTTGTCCTGGATGGTGTCAAGCTTCTTGAGTGTTGTTGGGGCTGCACTCATCCAGGCAAGTGGGGAGTATTCCATCACAGTCCTGACCTGTGCTTTGTAGATGGTGGACAGGCTTTGGGGAGTCAGGAGGTGAGTTTGCCACAGTACTCCCAGCCTCTGGCTGGCTCTTGTAGTCATTATACTTATGTGACGAGTCCAGTTGAGTTCCTGGTCAATGGTAAACCCAAGGCTATTGATAATGGAGGGCTCAGTAATGGTAATACCATTGAATTTTAAGGGGTAGTAATAAGATTGTTTCTTTTGGGAAATGGTCATTGTTGGCAATTGTGTGGCGCAAATATTACTTGCCACTTGTCAGCCCAACCGGCTCTTCCTTATTTTGACTTTTCCAGAAAGTTTACGTAAGTGATGGCATGGGAGAGGTGATGGAGGGAAATGGTGTTTTTTTCATGAATTTCCAGCCAGCATGAGAATGGGGGGTGGCTTCGTGGACCAACAGGTCTTTCCTCGCTCATCAATTTTACATCCAGGTAGTTCTCTGAAACACGATAGTTGCGTTCTTGCATGAACCTGCGCTACAGAAAATCATGTTATAGGGAAATCGCTATACCTGTATAGCAGAAAGTTTGTGTTTCCCATTTAGCGTCCACTATTCATCAATTGCGTTACAGTAAATTTGCGTTAATGAAACACGCGGAACTACCTGTAAGTGCAAAGTTTTCAAACAAAAAGCCGAGAACAGGGTTAGAGTATATTTGGTCGATAAAAAAATTAGTTTGAAACCAATTGGTCAAAATTGAAATCTCTAACATTTAAAATAGTGTTTGGCAACAGTGCAAGGTTTTAAGAATTGTACACAACAAAATCCAGATTTCAATATCTGAAATAAATCTGAAACATATCCATTATATACTCTTCAAGTTTCTGCTAGGATGTCAAATTTTGATTCAATATATCTCTACAAAACACATGAATTTGTCGGTTTCTGGCTCATTTGAAACTTCTGAGCAGTTTATATCTATAGTACTTGCATGTGGTAAAGTACATTATAGAAACTCAAGGTTACTCTATTCTTGCTTTTGGCCCTCTGGAACCTTCCTCCCCTCCCTTTCCTTCTGACTCTATCACCTCCCACAACCCCACCTCTTGTCGGGTATTCACCATCCCACTTAACCTTCCGCTGTCCGATGCTGAATGTTCTGTACTCAGCAAAGGCCTCAGCTTTTATTCGTCTGCATGCCCACCTTAACCAAGAAATAATGCCGAACTCTTCTTGCGCTGTCTTTGCCTCCATGCCTATTTCTTTGGACAAGAGTCCTCTCCCCATCCCATAGACCCCTTCGCCCAGTTCGAACACTCTGCCTCCACCTAGACCCTTCCCTCTGTCCTTTTACATATACTTGATCTGTTCATTCAGAACTGTCGACGTGATATTGGTCACCTCAATTTCTCTGCCCCCCTCACCCAATCCAACCTATCTCTTTCCGAACTGACTGCAATCCATGCACTTAGCTCCAACCCTGACTTTGCTATTAAGCCTGCTGATAAGGGTGGTGCTGTTGTAGTCTGGCATACTGACTCTACGTTGCAGAGGCTGAGTGCCAACTCTCAGATACCTCCTCCTACCTTCCCCTGGACCATAACCCCACCATGACACATCAGGCCATTGTACCTACTATGGTAACTGATCTCATTTCATCTGGTGATCTCCCCATCACTGCCTCCAATCCGATAGTAACCCAACCCAGCACAGCTCGCTTCTACCTCCTTCCAAAAATCCACAAACAGGACAGTCCAGGTAGACCCATTGTTTCAGCCTGCTCCTGCCCCACAGAACTCATCCCTTCCTACCTTGACTCAGTCTTCTCTCCCCTGGTCCAATCCCTACCCACGTATATCCATGATTCCTCTGATGCCTTACACTGGTTCCAAACTTTTCAGTTTGCAGACTCCAGCCACCTCTTCTTTATCGTGGATGTGCAATCCCTTTACATGTCCATCCCCCATCAGGACGGTCTTAGGGTTCTCTGCTTCTCCCCGTAGCAAAAGCCTGAGTCGTCCCCACCTACCACCACCCTCCTCTGCTTGGCCAAGCTCGTCCTCACCCTCAACAAATTCTCTTTTAACTCCTCTCATTTTCTTCAGCTCAGAAGGGTGGCCATGGGTACCTACATGGGCCCCATTTATGCCTGTCCCTTTGAGGAATGTGTGGAACATTCCTTGTTCCAGTCCTATTCTGGACCCCACCCACAATTCTTTCTCTGATATATCGATGATATCATCGGTCCTGCTTCCCTCTCGTCCGGAATTGGAAAAGTTCTTTGATTTTGCTTCAAATTTCCACCCTGCCCACATTTTAGAATCCTCCCTTCCCTTCCTCAATATCTCTGTTTCCATTTCTGGGGGTAGAATAGCCACTAACACCCATTATTAACCCACCAACTCCCACGGCTACCTGGACTAGACATCTGCGCACCCTGCTTCCTGTAAAGACTCCATTTCATTCTCTCAGTTCCTCCATCTCCAACGTAAATGTTCAGATGAGGCCAATATTGACAATGCAGCTTCCGAAATGTCCACCTTCTTCCTCAACTGAGGATACCCCACCTCCGTTGTCGGCAGAGCCCTTAACCAGGTCCGACCCATCTCCTGCACCTCCGTCCTCACCCGTTCTCTCCCCTCCTGCAACAGCGATAGGGTTCCCCTTGTCCTTACCTACCATCCCACCAGCATCCATATCCAGAAGATTATCAGATGCCATTTCCGCCACCTCCAGCGAGGTGCCACCACCAAACACGTATTCCCCTTCCCTCCATTGTCCACCTTCCGCAGGGACTGTTCCCTCTGGGACACCCTGGTCCACTCTGCCTTCACTCCCAGCACACCCCGACAGCCCCACGGCATCTTCCCCTGCAACTGGTGAAGGTGTAACACCTGCCCATTCACCTCCTCCCTCCCCAGTATCCAAGGGCCCAAACATGCCTTCCAGGTGAAGTTAGCACTTTACCTGCACTTCCCAGAATCTAGTCTACTGCATTCGCTGCTCACAATGTGCTCTCCTCTACATTGAGAGAACAAAGCCTAGACTGGGTGACCACTTCTCAGAACATCTACGTTTTGCTCCCAAAAAAGACCCTGAGCTTCCAGTTACCTGCGACTTTAACACACCACCCTGTTCCCTGGCCAACATCTCTGTCTCTGGCTTGCTGCAGTGTTCCAGTGAAGCTCAACACAAGCTGGAAGAACAACACATCATTTTCCGCTTGGGGACCCTGCAGCCTCCAGACTCAATACCGAGTTCAGTAATTTTAGGGCCTGAATTCTCCCTTGTCCTAGCCCCCTACCCCATACAACAGGCCTTGTTATCACTGGGTGCCATTACACACCCCCGTTGCTAATCACTAACAGTCCCCATTAACATTTGGGCTCTATCCCCACTGAGCGTTTATTCCTCAGCCCATTCCCCCACCCTATCCTCTGCATATAAACCGACATTTTCCTAGCCATTATCAGTTCTAAGGAAGGGTCACCAGATCCAAAACGATAACTCTGATTTTTTTTCACAGATGTTGCCAGGCCTGCTGAGCTTTTCCAGTAATGTCTGTTTTTGTTCTTGCTTTTGTTATTCTCTGACATAATACTCTGATAAATTTGGACATAAAAGCAGATTATTACTGCTGCAGTACTCTGGAGTGTTTATTTGGACATAATCACCATTATTGCATAATTACCAATTCCCACCTTCATAACATAATCTGTCTGTTGCAGTTGAAACTATTGCTGAAACTCTCATTCAGGTCTTTGTTACATCTGAATTTGACTTGAATTCTTCCATGGGATGTGGGCACTGCTGGCCAGGCCAGCATTTGTTGCCCATTCTTAATTGTCCCTGAACTGAATGGCCTGCCAGGCTATTTCAGAGGGCAGTTAAAAGTCAATCCCAGTGTTGTGGGTCTGGGTCACACGTAGGTCAGACTGCATAAGGATGACAGGTTTCCTTTCCTGAAGGATATTAGTAAACAAGATATTTTTTAAAAATAATTGATGATAGTTATCATGGTCACCATCACTGAGACTGGCTTTTTGTTTCAGATTTATTAATGGAATTCAAATTCCACAAGCTGATCCAGTGAGATTTAAACCCACATCCTTTCATCATTAGTCTAGGCCTCTCTTATTAGTTCAGTGACATTATTGCTGTGCCATCATCTCCCTCTTACTACCCCATTGTACTGCCCACTGACTCACCCATTCTATGTTGCACAACTGAGAAGTCATCCAAAATTCTGATCTCCCTGTCTTAACTTGCACCAAGTCCCATTTATCTATCATTCTATCCCCCGTGACCCAGCTATGGTCATGTAATGTCTTGATTTTTACATTTTTACAGTTCTTTTCAAAACCCTTCATGCTCTCACCAGTCAGTTAGCTCTAGAATTACCTCCTTACACTTCTCAAATTCACTTTCCTCCTCTAAGACATTCCTGAAAACTAGCTCATCAACCAAACTTTAGTCATCTGTCTTAACATTTTCTTGTGATTCAGCATCATACTGCTCCTGTGAAGAAATTTGAGATATTTGAGTTTCTTAAAGACATTTCATAAATATATGTTATTTTGAATTTAGAGTCTTAAACAAATCAATTAATTTCATTGTTAGATTATAGGACTCATAAAATAGCCTATTAGAAATGAATACTGACATGAAGCAATTGTTCATACACCAGGAGGACGGGTTGCTCAGTTGGCTGGGCATTGCAGAGTGATGTTAACAGTGTGGGCTAAATTCCCATTCCAGCCGAGGTTACCAGAAGGAATCTTCAGCCTGTCCCCTCACCTGAGGCATGGTGACCCTCAGGTTAACCTACCATCAGTCATCTCTCTCTAAGGAGAGCGCAGCCTTATCGACCTCGGGTCCTCTTGACTATGGCTACTTTAACTGTTTATAACAGCAAACAGATACATTATTTTGTACATGTAGAAGTGAATTAAGAATTATTGGGGCTCAAGTTGTGAAGAACATCGCACAACTGCACAACCAGCTCCCCACAAACCCAACAAAGTGCAGGTATGTTGTGAAGTGTAAGAAAAAAGGCCAATTGAATATATATAATAAAGCAAACCATATTACTCTGGACCGGACTTAAAGGAAGCTGCTTCATTTTGTTACAAAGTGTAGCAGCTGACTGTAAATTTTGTAATTTTGTTACCTAGGTTCACTGCATATATTTACTATCACTGCCTAATTATGAATAAGGATGCAAAGCATCAAAGTACTTTCTCAGTAAAGATTTCTTCAAGATGATTTACTCTTTAGGGATGGTGAGAAAGTTGCAGAGACAGGAGGTGAGTCAGTACATGAGACTGCAAGGCTGGCTGGCAATCTTCACTGTGCATGCAATGGAAGTGCTGCTGGTGTGTGTTGGACATAACAAAAGGCCAGAAAAAAAAAACAGGAGGAATAAAGCACCATTTCCCAAACACAAGCATTATGTCATAATCAGGCTTGTAAATTTGCATCTTAAGGCTACAGATTTAATTCATTTATCATGCACTCTGACTGACAGCTCTGCACATGCTTCCTATTGCTGTATGAGCCGCAGTTACAGCAGAAATCTGCGTGCTGCTGGTAAAATCCCATTTGCACCAGAAATTTGCTGCTAATGAGCCTTAATTCGCCTATTGCCATGATTGAGTAGATAAATGTCACTGTTAGAAAGCACCATGGGAAAAAATACGATCAGGCCAATACAAATTGAGGATGTGGCACAACTATTTCCAAAAAAGCCTCCAAGTTACTGTGAAATTGCAACCATCCTCCCCAGAATTAAACTGCATACATGAAAAGGTAGCACTGAGAGACATGAATAAAACAGACAGAGATAAAATGGTAAAACTTTTTTTATAAAATGTC
Source organism: Ginglymostoma cirratum (assembly GCA_024137785.1). Lineage (NCBI taxonomy): Eukaryota > Metazoa > Chordata > Chondrichthyes > Orectolobiformes > Ginglymostomatidae > Ginglymostoma > Ginglymostoma cirratum. Next base: position 35,232,397 of record JAHRHZ010000145.1, on the reverse strand, counting down.
CACCAATAAAAACACCATAAGGAATAAGATTCAACCCTTGTAAAGATAAATTTGCAGCACTGGAGAGGATGCTTGCCACTCATTACGGCTTATCTCTACTGTTAAAAATTCACTTGAATGTCCAGGTCTCACTTTTTCTGGCATTTATGGGCAACCAGGGTTAGGTATGACAATTTTACATCCCTCATGTGACTGAATGTAGATTCTTTCAGCAGGATTACAGTGATCACTGATGACTCTTTGTAGCATGCTCAAAGTTCAAAAATTCCAAAATCACTTATTATTACAATTTACAGGCAAGTTGTTTTAGAAATTCAAGTTTGTCAATTTAACACTCATTAATATGCACTAGGGTACAACTTAGGTGACTTATTGACTCATTCCATAAGTATTGCGATCATGAACATTTCAGTGGATTTTGCTGGGATGTTGATTCTAATCATTAGTAGATAGGACAAAATCAAAAATAATTCAATGGTGGCATTTTAGTTTAATTATATGTAACATTTCCAGTTAGATTGCTATAAAATTCTGACATTTAATCATACTAATGATTCCATTCAGTATATTTTTTATTAGCAATCCATTTATAGAAATAATCAATGTGAGTTCGTAACAAGAGTACACTGTCACCTAATCTAAAAACTGAGGGTCAATGGAATATTATTATTAGGTAACTGGGGCAGCTTTATCCATTCACTCATCCAGCACGCATAAAATTTCGTTATGAATTGTTTCAAGTTTACAAGGATCATCCCATTCTTTCAGAATTGTACAAATATTTCAACTCTCTGATAACTGTAAGTTCAAAAAAATTTACCTCCATGAAATCTATAATAAATAGAATTCTATGAAGACTTCTCCATTGGGTATTTCCCCCAAAATGTTAATAGTTACAAATGATCCTGCGGGTAACCATTAAATGTGGATTTTATTGAACTAATAAGTAACATGTCACCTTAATTCAGTTAGTAGGCATGTCTAAAGGTTGTGCTTTGGAATCTCCCTCAGGACGTTATAACCTAAATTGACATTCTAACATAGTGGTGAAGGAGTTGTTCAAGTTGTCATCATTTGGATGCACCATTAAAAGACAATTTTTTCTTTCCAAAGCTGGATAACCATACCATAATTTTCTATCCTGGTTTGTGCATAGGAAGTTCTCCACAATATGCTCTGAAAGGATCAAGTTAGAAGCTCAGAGTAGAGATTGAAAACTTTATTGTCAAGTTATTTGTCTGTTCAGAAAGCAGAAGATAGTTGACCCTGCACTCTAGTCAACAGTACACCTTCAATTAACAGAACAAAAACAGCTTAACTGGTCATTCACCTCAACTGTCCATCGACCTTCCATGTGTTCTGGGGTGATTAAACATGCAATAAACCTATTTGATGAACTTCCTACATTGCAATTCTGAATTACAGTAGGCTTCATGTGCACAACACATTGATAAGTTATGTCAACTAGGCTGCCTGAAAGAGTTGAACAAAGGTGTTGTTTTTCTCTAAGAAAAAGGAGAGATCTTTACTTTGAGTCAACATGTATTTTCCTGCATCAAAGGCAGCCATCTGTCTGTTTTATCAATGGAATAGTTTATGCACATGGGAACTTAAACAAAACGAACACCGCCATGCAAAATGTGAGCACAAAACAAAAAGTAACTCAATCCATTTTCTGTAGGCTGCAGCTGTTGCCCCTAAGCGAAGAAGTTATTTGCTAAGTTGCAGGCTTTCCAAATATCCGAAGCACAACCGATTGTGCAAGAAGCTTTCAAATTACTCGCACACAATAAAACGACCTTAGGTAATTTATTTGCATTTTTTTGAAGTAGCTGTTGACTGTCTGTGTGTGGAGTTTGCATATTGTTCATGTGTCTGCGTGGGTTTCCTTCGGGTGCTCCGGTTTCCTCCCAAAGTCCAAAGACGTGCAGGCTAGGTGGACTGGCCATGCTAAATTTCCCATAGTGTCCACGGACGTGCAGGCTCGGTGGAATAGCCATGGGAAATGTAGGGTTACTGGGATAGGGTAAGGAGGGGATGGGTCTGGGGTGGATGCTCTTTGGAGGGTCGGTGTGGACACATTGGGCCAAATGGCCTGCTTCTACAGTCTCGGACTCTATGAAACATATTTTGTAGCTTCACACAGTGCACTTATGGTGCATCTATGTTTGTTAATTACTTTGCCAAAAATATGTACTGCTGTTAGGATTATAAAAGTTGGATACGTTTCATCCTATTTAAGCTTCAGTTTTAAGTGTAACAGTAGAAATGAGAAATATATCTTTAATTTACTTCTGTGGTTCAACTGGGGCATGCAAATTTGTGCTGACTTAAATAGAGACATTTTATTAAAATTCAGTAAGCACCCTCTGTGCAAGGCACGCACTTCTTGGTGACACAATGGTGTTGTGATCATTCTAACATGCATTAGGAAATTATAAGTTACACATATGCCTGGCAAGTTTTGATTACAGTCCCATATCTCAGTAAGGGTATGTGATTTATGGATAGTTAAAGAAACTATTCACTAGTTTTTCCAGCAATTAAAGCAGGTGGCAAAGAGTCACTTTAGATGCAAAAGAACAGAATTGAGATTTGTATGTGCAATTTTACTTGTCATAAAATGTGACAGCAGGAGTGAAACAAGGGTTGGGAAGGGCGTCTACTATTTTTGTCTCTACAAATGTTGTGCAACTTGTAGATTCTGTGGCATAGTTAACAAAAATACCTCAAATCCCCACTTTGTGTTTCCCAAGCTGAAATTCTGCCAGGCACTGAGGAACTCCACATCTCAACTTGAATATGACTCTGCGTTCCATTGATGTCTGTGCCATTCTACCCTCAATGTTCTCCCTATATCACCTTCTCAAGCGCCAGCCAGTCCTTTGATCTCATCAATGCACCCATACAATTCATTTATGCTGCAAAATATATATCTACAGAACGCAAGGTTTACTGCAAACATTTTTTATCATCATTTATTCTATATATCCTCCTACCTTCGCTGTATCAGTTTTTTTTAAAAAAAGGAGGGTTCCAGGTTTTAGTTCCTCCAGTACAATGTCGGAAACTAATTTCTTTAACTTCCTTATCCTCACTGGACCCTTGGTTCCCTATTACTTCCACAGGTTTTTGGGATTTTTCTACCATTTGCAAAGGTGTGTATCCAATAAAGATGATACATAGGAGCAGGAGTGGGTCATTTGGTTCTTGAAACTGTCTTTGCCATTTGCTAATATCGTGGTGGAAGTTCTAGATCAACTCTACGTTCCCACCCCATCCTCATGTCCTTTAATTTGATTTGATTTATTTTGTCATGTACTGAGATACAGTGAAAGGTACTGTTTTACATGCTAATCAGATAAATCATACCTTAGATAAGTACATCAGGGTAATAGAACAGAATGCAGAAAATATAATTTATATGTTGGGAGGATATTTTTGATTCCTATTATGTTGAGAACTAGCTACAGACTCAGGATGAGGGATTGGCCATTTAAGACAAAGATGAGGAAAATTTCTTCACTTAGTTGGTTTTGACAATTTGGAATTCTCTACCGGTGCTCAGTGCTCCAAGGCGGAATCCCCAACACCGTGTCTTAAGACTTACTTACTCTTATACTCGAATCACATTCCAACAAAAATTAATATACCACTTGCTTTGCCAATTGGTTACTGTAGGTGTAAGAGTTTGCGATTTGTGTACAATGGTATCGGGTCTCCTCAATCCAACATTTCCAAGTTTTTTTGCCATGGTAAAAATATTCTGTTTCTCTATTTTCCTGATCAAAATGGATAAAGGAAGTAGCGATAAGGCTAAGATGAGGAGGAATTTCTTCATTCAGGAGGGAGTGAATCTTTGAAACCCTGTACCACTAATGCTGTGAAGGCTCAGTCACTGAGTATACGCTAGAAGCTGTTGATAGATTTCTCAATATTAAAAATATCAAATATATGGAAATAGTGTGGGAAAATGGCACTGTCAGACGATCAGCCATGATCTGGTTGAAAGGCTCAGGTGACTGAATACGGTACTCCTGATAAAAAAACATATGGTTTTCTGGGAAATTCAAAGAGTCCTGTCACCACTTCCCGAATAATAGATTCTAACACTTTCTCTGCCACACTGACAGGCTAGCTGCTCTAGGGTTCCCTCTTTTCTCTCTCCCTCTTCTCTTCATTAGCAAGATTACGTTTGCTACCCAAAAATCCATGCAGACAATTTTAAAATCTTTGGAATTCTGGAAAGTAAAACAACATTGAATAATCTGTAGAATTTCCAAAGGAATCCTACACCAAGGTTTTAATGTATCCATGATCTTCAGCATCAAAAAGGGCTGTGTTTTATCTCCAGCTATTCTACACATCCTCTCACTCTCTCTGCAACTATCTTTGTAAAAAGGGAATCTCAAATTTCTGAAACCAATTCCTTTAAGTTCTTTATCATGATTGGACCATTGGTTTCCCATTATTTCCAGAGGCTTCTGGGATTTTTCTACCATGAAGTCAGATCCAGGATAGTAAAGTGGTAATGTTACTGGATTAGAAATCCAGAAGCCTTGACTGGTTCTTTGAAGATAGGTATTCAAATTGGAGCTGGACAAATCTAAGTTCAATGTATTTAATATTTCTGAAATAAAGCACTAATCTCATTTCTAACTATCATGAAATTCCCAGATTGTCATAAAACCCATTTAGTTCACCCATACCCTTCAGGGAAGGAAATCTTCCACCATCATTAGGTTGACTGGTCCTCAAAGCCAAAGCAATGTAGTGGACTCTTAACTATCCTCTGAAATGGCTGAGGAAGCCCCTCGGTAGCATCATGCTGCTATAGGAAAGGTAAATAAGAATAAAACCAGGTGAGCCATGCAGCATTGACCTAAGCTCTAGAAACAGTAAAGTTAAAGTCAAAAATCACATGACACCAGGTTATAGACCAACAGGTTTATTTGAAGGCACAAGCTTTCAGAATCTCACTCCATCTTCAGTTGTTGTGTCTTCAAATAAACCTGTTGGACTATAACCCAGTGTCATGTTTTTGACCTTGTCCACCCCAGTCCAACACCAGCACCTCCACAGCATGTCAAAGTCAAAGCCTGCTCAGTCAACCCTGGAAAGTTCTTCTCACTAATACATTGAACCTCGGATCAAAATAAGCAGTTAAGCAACAGATTGATGTAGTAATGCTCAATGAGCCATACACTGCAGTCAATGCCCTACCCACCTCCATCACAACCCCAGGTATGTCCCATCTACCAGACATGATGAGAAAATGGTATACAGAAAGGTGCAGCCCTACATCTGCTCAACATTAACTGTGGATCTCATGGAAATTCATTATATCAGGTTGAACATGGGCAAGGAAACTGCATATTGATTATCCCCTCTTAACTTCACCCAGCTAATAAATCAGTGTCTCTTGAAGACTGAATATCACTTGGAAGAACAAATCTGGGGTACAACTCTTTTGCCCATGCTTGGACCAAAGTTGAAATGAGTTATGAGGCAGAGACGTTTGGGTGGAAGCCAGAGTGAGGAGGAGTGAGTAGCTTATTGCTGAGCACATGCTGACGACTGACAGCACACTTGTGGCGTAATAATTAGTTGGATTTGATTTGCCCTACTTCTTGTGAAAGTACATCCTTTGCTGAATTCTAAAATACTCTTACAACCTTATTTAGCAACATTACAACATTCTTTTCATCTAATATTATCTTTAAAATTCTCTTGGATCATTTTCCCATGAGGCTTTTAGTCCTTATGAAAGTGTATATTCCTTGTGAATTATGATTTATATCTATACATTCCATCATATTTCTTGATTATTAGAAGCTGTTGAGGAGGGGTGATTTGACTCTTCTCTTTTTAATCCCCTTGATTGGTCACAACAAAGACTGTAATTCATTTGAGAACATAGCTATGTCACATTGCAATTAAAATGTAGTTCACTGGTTCAAAATTATGGAGCCAATTACAGTGCTTTCCTGAGAAGAAGGAGGAATTTTATTACATACTAATCTCAAGAGAAACAACAAAACACATTAGATACACACAAAATGAAGCTACAAACTGTAAGGAGAGAGAATCAAGTCCTAAGAGGAAGGGAAAAGAATATCATAGAATCACCACATCGTGGAAGTAGGCCATTCAGCCCATTGAATCCACATCAACCCTCCAAAGAGCAATCGACCCAGACACACCCCTGTCACCCTACATTTCCCATGACTAATCTACCTAGCCTACACAGCCCTGGACAACAGGTGCAATATAGCATGGCCAATCCACCTAACCTGCACATCTTTGGACTGTAGGTGGAAACCAGAGCACCCAGAGGAAACCCCACACAGACATGGGGAGAACATGCAAGCTCCTCAAGACTGGTCTCAAATCCGCGTCCCTAGTGCTGTAAGACATCAATGCTAACCACTGAGTCAGCATACCACCCAATATGTAGATTAAAAATCCTTAGACTCCTTGAGGTATTAGATTCAACCTCAGGCTATGGTACAATGGTTGTTTAATTGATATCGTGTTGCAGCAGTTGTATGGAAACCTGTGGCTACCTTTGAGATCTCAAGTTAATTAATGTTTCTCCAACTGCCTTTATCATTGGGTGCTGTCTTTTGAGGGGCAAAGAGAAAACAGGGAGAAAGAATACCTTTCAGTTAAGTTGTAACAAATCTATTTTTCTCTCTCTCTGCTGCTCTGGCAAATCAGCTGCTTTAAATACACTTGTGTATTCCCACATTGGACCTCATCGCTTTTCCAAGCTGGTTAATGTAGAAACAAATCTTACACCTTGATATGTGAAACTTATCCCGAAAGATGCAATTCAAACAGAAAATACACATTTGAGTTTCAATGCCTTTTGATAAAGTTAATTTAGATTCTGACTGGTTCAGGTTGATTGATGGTTTCATTACCTGGCTCAACCTGTGTTCAGGTGATTTCTGGGCCAGTTTACATCGGTGTTTCTTTTCTTTTCAAAATTGTATCAAGTCCCAGGTATGAAAATCAGGTGATGGAAGTCAAAACATATTTCACTCCTATCACAACATGACTTAGTTTCTCAACCAATCTGAACCAACTCTTTCCTCCTTCTCGCAGTTTGACTCGATCAGATTTAAGACATCAGTACTGAATGAAGCAAAATTATTCTCAAATTTAATATAACATTTTTTCATCTTCTGATCACTCTTCTCCAGAGAGTCCTTAACTACAAGGTTATTAATTAACCCTGGCTCTTTGCACAATATTTCATCTAAAGTAGATATGTTCCTTTCTGAACCCTGGCATACCGATCTACAAATCTGTATTGAATGCGTTTAATGGACTTATGTTCCACTGCTGCAAATCTGGTTGTTCAGTTTACATGAGGATTAATGCTCTCCATGATTAATGTATTTCCCTTGTCACACGTATCTCTAATTTCCAGACTAATACTTTGCCCAACATTAGTCAGGAGGACTCTAAGTATCTCCTAGTAGCGCTTTCTGGCTTCTGTATTTTATAATTCACCCAAACTAATTCTACATATTGACTTTACTCAGTGAAATCCTCCCTCTTGACTATTTATTCAATCCTCTATTTTCAGGGTTACGCCTACTCGTTTTCTATTTTGCCTGACACTTCTATTTAGTTTCTAATCTTATTACTTTGTGCTCATGTCTCCGTTTTAACAAACACCCTTATATCTATACTACTATCGTACTTGTATGTTTTTCTGTGAATGCTTCCTGTATTCAGATATAGTTCCTTGCAATTTATCTTTTTCCTATTTCCCTGCTATCATCTTAGTCATAATTACACTTAAAGTCGAAGAGTCATAGAGTCATACAGCATGGAAACAGACCCTTTGGTCCAACCAGTTAATGCTGACCATGTTCCCAAACTAAACTAGCCCCATTGGCCTGCACGTGGCCCATATCCTTTCAAATGTTTCCTATTCATGAATTAACCCAAATGTCTTTTAAATGTTCTAACTGTACCTGTATTCACCACTTTCTCTGGCAAGTCATTCCACACACGAATCATTGTCTGTGTAAAAGCATTGCCCCTCATGTTCTTTTTAAATCTTCCTCTTCTCATCTTAAAAGTATGACCCCTAGTATTGAACTCCCCCCACCCTAGGAAAAGGATCTTTATCATTCACTTTATCTATGCCCCTCATGATTTTATAAACCTCAATAAGGTCACCCCTCAAACTCCGACAATCCAGGAAAAGAAGTTCCATTCTTTCAGTCTACTTTTATAACTCAAACCGTCCATTCCTGGCAACATCCTGGTAAATCTTTTCTGAACTCTCTCCAGTTTAATAATATCCTTCCTGTAACAAGGCGACCAGAACCGCAAACAGTACTCCAGAAGAGGCCTCACTAATATCTTTTACAACTTCAATATATAATCCCAATTCCTATACTCAAAGGTCTTGACAATGAAAGTAAGCATGCTAAATGCCTTCTTAACCACCCTGTCTATCTATGATGCAAATTTCAAAGAATTATGTGCCTGAACTCCTAGTTCTCTCTTTTGTACCACACTACCCAGGGCCCTACCATTAATTGTATAAATCCTGTCCTTGTTTGTATTACCAAAATGTAATACCTCACATTTACCAAAAATTAAACTCCATGTGCCACTCCTCAGCCCACTGTCTCAATTGATCACAGTTTCTTTGTAATTTTGGACAACCTTCTTCACTGTCCACTATGCCACCAATTTTGCAGTCATCCGCAAACTTACTAACCATGCCTCCTATATTCTCATTCAAATCATTCATATAAATGACAAACAAAAGAGGACCCAGTACTGATCCCCGTGGATAATTGCTGGTCACAGGCCTCCAGTCCGAAAAATAACCTTGCACCACCAACCTTTGGTGTTCTACCATAAAATCAATTGATAATTGTATCCAATTGACAAGCTTACCCTGAATCCCATCTAACTTTACTAATTATTCTACCATGTGGAACCTTTTCAAAGGCTTTGCTAAAGTCCAAGTAAACAACATCTACCACTCTACCCTCATCAATCTTGTTTTCTACTTCCTCAAAAAACTCAAATTAAATTTGTGAGACATGATTTTCCTTGCACAAAACCATGCTTGACTAATCAATCCTTGTTTCTTCAAATACATATAATTCCTATCAATTTACCCACCAGTAATGTCAGATTCACAGGTCTATAGTTTCCAGGCTTCTCCTTACATCCTTTCTTAAATAAGGGCACAACATTAGCCACTCTCTATTTCACTGTGCTTATAGATGATATAAATATTTCATAGAATGCCTACAGTGTAGAAGCAGGCCATTTGGTCCATCGGGTCCACACCAGCACTCTGAAAGAGCATCCCACCTGGATCCTCCCCCCTACCCTATCCCTGTAACCCTGCATTTCTTATGGTCAACCCAACTAGCCTGCAAATCCCTGGATACTATGGGCAATTAGCACGGCCAATCCACCTACTCATCACAACATTAGACTGTGGGAGGAAACCAGAGCACCCGGAAGAAATCCATGCAGACATGGGGAGAAGGTGCGAACTCCAATCAGACAGTTGCCCAAGGCTGGAATTGAACACAATTGATCCTGGTGCTGTGAGACAGCAGTTCTAACCACTGAGCTACTGTGCTGCCCCACAATTTCCTCCTCACCTTTCCACAATGTCCTGGGACAGACTTGATCGGGTCCTGGAGATCAATCTACCTTTATGTTGTTTTTAGACATCCAGCACATCCTCTTCTGTATTGCGAAATGTTTACAAAACATCAGTATCTATTTCAGTTCTCTAGCCTCGATTTCTTTCTCAACAGTAAAAACTTGATCTTAGTAGGATAATAGGTCGGCACAACATCGTGGGCCGAAGGGCCTGTACTGTGCTGTACTGTTCTATGTTCTACGAAATATCCATTTAATATCTCTCCCATTTCCTGCGGTTCAACACAAAGACAACCTCATTGATCTTAAAGAGGTCTTACTCTCTCTCTCGAGCTGCTCTCTTGCTCTCAATGTACTTGCAGAATCTTTTTGGATTATTTTTAACCTTATCTGCCAAGGCTATCTCATATCTCCTCTTTGCCTTCCTGATTTCCGTTTTAAGAATGCCCCTATATTCTTTATACTCTTGAAGAGATCCAGGTGATCCCAGTTGTCTATATCTATGATTCTTTTTAATTCTTGACGAGAACTTCAATATCTTTATTTATCCATTGTTCCCCAATCTTACCAGCCTTGCCTTTCGCTCTAACAGGAACATAATGCTTCTGAATTCTCATTATCACACTTTTGAAGGCCTCCCACTAGTCAGTCATTCTCTTTACCTGTGAATAGTATACTCTAGTCAACCTTTGAAAGTTCTTGTCTCATACCATTAAAATTTGCCTTCTTCCAATTAAGAACTTTAACTTTTATGGAAGACTTATGCTTTTCCATAATTATTTTAAAATGAATAGTATTATGATTACTAGTCCCAAAGAGTTCCCCTACTATCACTTCAGTCACTTGCTCTGCCTTATTTCCTAAGAAAAGTTTTGCTTCTCCTCTCGTAGGAATATTTACATATTGAGAAAGAAAGTTTTTTTGAAGACATTTAACAAGTTCTTCACCATCCAAAACTTTAACATGAGAGCAATCCCGTTCAATGTTTCGAAAATTAAAATCTCCTACTATCACAACCTTATTATTCTTACATGTATTTGAGATCTCTCTACATGTTTGCTTCTCAATTTCCCTCTGATTATTAGGGGGCCTATAGTACAATCCCATTAAGGTGATCATATCTTTTTTAATTCTAATTTTAACCCATATATTTTCACTAAATGATCCATCAAAAATATCTTCTCTAATTATGGTAGTAATGTTTTCCTTAATCAAAAATGCCACTCCCTCCCCTTTCCTGCCTCTTTTCTATCATTCCTATAACATCTAAAATCTGGAATATTGAGCTGCCAGTCCTGCCCTTCCGTCAGCCAAGGTTCTGTGATAACTACGACGTCCTAGTCCCATGTTCCCATACATGCCTAAGTTCATCAGCCTTACCTGTAAGACCTCTTGCATAGAAATAAATGCAGTTTAATTCTTCAGAGTTACTTCGTTCTCTGATTTGCCCTTGTCTGCCCGCTCTAATTAACTTGCTTTTTCTGTTTCATAACCATCCTCATCTTTCTTTCTATTTTCACTGTTACTTAGGAAGCCCCCACCTCCTCTCTATAAAAGTTTACAGGCTCCTGAATTAGAATTAGCAAATCTCCCTACCAGGATATTGGCCTCTTTCCAGTTCAGGTGAAGCCCATCCTTTTTGAACAGGTCTTTTCTGCCCCAGAAGAGATCCCAATGATCCAAGAAACTGAATCCCTGCACATTGCGTCACCTCTTCAGCCATTGATTTATCTCCCCTATCCTTTAATTCCTTCCCTCGTTAGAATTGGCAACAAAAGTAAACCAGCAATTACTACTTTTGATGCTCTGTTTTTTTAACCTTCTTCCTGACCTCTTACACTCACTTTGCAAAGCCTTAATCCTTTCTCACCAATGCGTGCAACAGCGTCTGGCTTCTCACTCTCCCCTTTGACAATACGCTTCAAATGTTTTGAGACATCCTTAACCCTGGCACTAGAAAGTAACATACTATCCAAGATCCATAATCACTGCCACAGAATCTCCTGTCTGTGTCCCTGGCGGGAATTCTTTTTGAATTCTCTGTCTCTTTGTGACCCAGTCCACTTATTTTTACCCAAATCTCTACTCTGCTTTGCAACCTTGACAATTCTCTTACCTTTTTGTTTATCTTACCATTTCTTGGATCCTCACACCCTTGCTTCATTCGTTGAAAGCCTTTTATCTCTCCCTAGTTAGTTTGTTTATTGGGGAACTGGTACAGATTTGGTTTAAGCCGTGTTAAGCCTGGTAACGGGATTTTCCCCCACATTGACACCAAACTCTTATCCAGCCCTGAGGAGATCTCCTTAATCCAGACCTTCGGTAAGCAACACAAACTTCAAAACTCCCAACTGTCACTGCAGAAAAGAGTATCTAACCCCAGACTGTCCTTTGCTACCATTATTACATTTCCTTGAAAAAAAACCTTTATCCCCACTTCAGCGGCCTCCCTGTCAAAATGGCAATGATCAGTTTGCTTATCCACCCTGCACACTTTGCTCTTGGCCTCACAGGCAGCAAGAAGCTTTTATTTGTTGGATAAAAGCAAAGGTCAAGAGGGGAGGTGATAGCCTAGAGGTATTACCGCTAGCCTATTAATCCAGAGACCCTGGTTGTGTTCTGGGGACCTGGGTTCGAATCCTGCCATGGCAGGAGTTTGAATTTGAATTCAATTAATATCTGGAATTAGGAGGCTAATGGTGGTTATGAAGCCACTGTCAATTGTTGGGAAAAACCCATTTGGTTCATTAATGTCCTTTAGAGAAGGAAATAGCTTTACCTGGTCTGGCTTACATATGACACCAGACCCACAGCAATGGAGTTAACACTTAACTGTCCCCTGGGCAATTAGGGAAGGGCAATAAATGCTGGCCTGGCCAGTGGTGCCCGCGCCCCATGAATGATTTTTTTTAAAAATTCTTGCAACATGGTACCTGGGACCCCCTTGCCTGTATGACTCTCAGTCTGACCTTCCTGTCTGTGAGCACTGCCTAACGGATGTTACTGTTCTCTCAGTTAAAATGTCCAGGCTACTCACAACATGGTGCAAGTGGATCAGAGATGATATGTTGATGCGGAGAGGCTGTAAATTGTCTGATACCAACATCCATGGATGTATGGCACATGTGGGCACTACGCAGGGACCATGCTGGGTGCTGGTTCTGAGCATCCAAGATAGAGGTCTGGAGGTGGAAGCAGTGAGCTGGAGTCACCAGGTAACTACTCGCTGACTTTCATGTCGGAAATTCTCAGCATTTAGTTTCCTTGTGTGAGGTTCTCGGATGGGGAACTGCACATTAATAATGTGAGATTTGCAATTAATGACGGTAAGAATGAACAATAATTCCTATTAATAGGCACCTCACTGCGCCCTAGCAAAAAACAACTCATGATAATGCCCGGAACTTTGTTGGAAAGTGCAACTCATTGCTACTGATGCCAAGAAAGGTTTCGCTGTATTTCTCATGCAATTCTCCTATATTTCTCACCATGGCCCACATTGCTCAGACTGTGAGATTCCACCCAACATATCCATTTCGTCCTGTTTCTTTATAATGATCCATGAGACAGGTTTGTATTGACCAGATTAGGTGTGTAATGTCTGTAACTATAATCTGTTAACTGGAAATAATTTACTTGCAACCTGTTTCAGCAACTTGTAGAATTATCATCTATTAATTAATTCACCATTGGCTATAAATGTTGTACATTGTGTCCGGAAAAGATTTATCTTACTACCTGCTCACCACAGAATTAATCTGTGCTATTGATATGATGGAAGGTGAACAATTTTGCCAAAGATCTGTCAAGAATGAGTCAATGGTACCTGGCACAGTGTTTCAAGTTACTCTGATTCATTTCTTCCGCTCGGTTGAAGCAGAGGATCAGATAACTGGCTGAGCAGTCAGAAGGCAAAGAAAAAGACAGCAATATGGAGATTGCTATAATGAAGAAGTCATGCTTTAGTTGAGTTGCTTGTTGCTTGTCCAAGAAGTTAACGGCCCTGCATCTGACACAGGAATTCTTAACTTTACTGCTCCTGGTGCCTGGCTTAGTAGATGAGAATGCAGGAATAATTCTTTTGCAAAACAAGAAAGCCGATGCAGGAGCTGCTGTTTCTGATGCCTTGAGGCAGAACGTACTTTCAAAGTAACAAAGGGAACTTGATCAATTAAAACTACGATATAAAAGGTTTTTGGAACATCATCAGAAATGGGGCACTGGTATTTAAACACTTGCCTAATGAAGGGATGAGAAGATGAAAGACAACGCAGTGACTTATTTAGTGGCAAGTGCTGACTTGGCTCATGGTCTGCTGTTTTGGACTTTGCAGATCTTGTTAACACCTTGTATTCTCTTAAACAGCTGAACACATGCTGGCGAAATGGTAGAGTCAGAAGGAAGTGTCGCTGGACTTTTTACAAAGAGTGCAGAGGACTTTGAAGAGCTATAAGCAGAAAGTCTGCTGACATAACTGAAATTCATAAATGCAGTCTCTCTTGGGCTTCAGCATGACAAGGCCATGGAACGCAGACATTAAGGAGAAGGAACAGGAAGATGTGCTGCAGAAAGCCATATTCTTCAAGGATCCTCAAAGAGTAGACCTGCTACCTGCTCTTCAAATGAAAAACGAATAAGAGGTGCCACAGTCCCAGAGGACCAAATGCTGCTCTCTCTTTGGTGGTGTGATCCATAACCACCCTCACAGGGTTGGCCATGACATACACGCTAGAAAGAATAGACTCTAAGGTCTGAGAGAAAATCTGTACTAAGCTGGAGCTAGACTCCTCTATGTTTCTTAACTATAGTCTCTGTAGCATGCCTGCCACTACATTACGTATCTCTAAGTACGGGGGCATCAGCGTTCTCCGTATTCCTTGTCATCAAGGTTGAAACCACAATGTCCTTAAGCAAAACTCATCTAGGACTGTGCCTGCTAGTGAGCTGAAACTTATGCTATCATTGCCCTTGCCATTTGTGTCTGCTGACTCACCACATGCGAATTTCATGTGTATATTGTCTCTAAAGTATGCAGAGTGCCAGCATCTGAGCTGTGTCTCTTCATCCAATAGCAACTCAGATGAGGCTATATTGTCTGGGCAGGAGTCAGTTCTCGGGCATCTAAATCAGAAACGTAGAAGTGAGGGCTGGATTATGGTAACAAGGTGGGGTAGAAAGTAATAAGTCTATGTTTGCACCTTCTGCAGTTTGTATGTCACTGAATACACCAGCCTCTCTTACAGCTGGCTCCATAGGGCAGAGAATCATTGATCCAAAGGATTGAGGAGAAGCTTCTATTTGTTCTCTACTTTTGCCTCCTGTTACACGTGAGCTGTACGTGCGAGGGAAGTGTGTCAGCAAGGGTGCTGTGAGGTGCTTGGGTGATGTGGTCAATCACACCCGGAAGTATGTCAAAACTGAGAGTATAGGTCCTAGACTTACAGCGTTAGCACGTATGTGACAGGAGTTGGAGCATCTGGATGTTAGCCACAAATCTGATTGCTAGCGATCATTGATGGATGAGTGATGGGGTGAAATTGAGAAACACGCGAGGCTGCTCGAGCAATGGTAGCAGTTGTCATATGCAAGATGCATTCACTGGTCTATACGGCTTCTGTGTGATCACTGAACATTTAGAGTGACATTGCAGCCAGAGCTTTGAGTTAGACTCCTTTCATTAACCTTCATAACTACATCCTCCCATTCCTTTCACAGTGTGTTCCTGGAGACCTCCTCATTCCTGCAGAAACATGGCCTCTCTCTTCCTATCCACCTCCTAAAATAAAGCCTCCAGCATTGTATGGCAGAACCTAGGAGTTTTGTCTTTGAGCATTTGCTCGATTATTAGCTTCTCTCTCAGTCTTTCTTCACAAGCAGTTCTTCTCTGTGTCCGCAACTGGAATTCAAATATTGTCTAAGAAGGGTTGGCTGCCTGGCTAGCTGCTAGTTGTTCTAGCTGCACTTATATCTGCTCCCATTCTTCCTTCACTGCATGCACAGTCAGTCACCAATGCATTTTGCAGTGCGCTACACAGCATAATTATTAACATAAACAAGAAACATAAACTAAAAGAACTAAAAATTGTGCTCACGCCTGTTAGCTGACATGGGGCTTTTGACTGGGCATGTTTTAATTGCACATTGGGAACCCCACATCCGTTACTGAGTCCTATCAGTCTCAAGGGTGAGGGATCATTATTTTTGCCTGACAGATGTTTTGCTCCTTGCAGGTGTATTGCTACTTCAGAATTCCATATAGATACTGTTAATGGTTACACTTAACAACATTTGTGTCACTCCTGTTATTAACAAAATGGCTTATTTGGATGCAAATAAGGGAAAACAATCACAAGCTCTCTCAACAGATTGAAAATACTTGCCCAGTCTCTCCACTACCACCCAAAATTCAACCCCAACATCTCCTCCTCCCAAAACCCTGAATGTTTCTGGTTCCATGCAAGTCAACCATGAACCACCATTCTTCATACTTACACTTGTTCCCTTGTCCACAACATGCTATAGCACGTAACAGTATTGACCTCTACTGACTGCCTTCATGGCTGCTTGCAGGAATACCTGGATCGCTGCTACCATTGGAGTTATGGCACAGCAATACAAACTTATTCATTTCGAATAGAGCTTTCAGGTATACAAGATGACCACTGAGTGGCAAATTACATCTTCCAGCACATCAACTAAATTACAAAAACTTAGCACACACCGTTAGAAAAGAACTGGCACCTCAAAAGTTTTTTCCAACTGCCTGAAACAAAATGCCAAAGTATATTTTGCTTCTCCTATGGCGATTCCATTTAATCCACTCCTGTCACTGCATTTATGACCTAAACAGGCAAGTTCTTTTAGGAACTTCATAGAATGAAGTGCAGCATCTGAAGTCTGGCTTACCGTTTTAAAATAGGGGTCTGCAAGACATCTCAGTTGTGCAGTTGAGCACCAATGCATTGCATTGACATTGAGCTTGGTCATGGGGAAGATTGTAGTTCTACTCAACTAAGTGCACCAAAACAGCAGGATATAGAAGGATATAAAAGAACTTAGTAAAGCATTAACAATGTATGGTGTATGCTTATTTATTAGAAATGGATAAAATTTCCATCATGTGATCAAATGTTTGTATGCCCAAATTTACCTTGGTGGAAAGGCAATTCTTTCAAAGTGAAATTTGAATTTCCAGTTATTAACTGAAAAGACCACGCATCAAAATTTCACATATTAAAGGGGAAAAAAAGACTCTGACCAACAAACACAAGATTAAAAAAAACACTATTAACTTAATCGTATAACTTGTAAGCATTTACACCTTAAACCGAACTTCCCCACAGAAATTGTTCCCATTCTACTTATAGTTTCAACCGAGAACTGCTTTATTTTACATTACCGATAATTATCAAGATTCAATTCTCTTGGAACCTAAATCAAGTTATGTCATAACTCCGAGAATTCAATCAGATTCTCCTTCAGTCGCAATTATGGTGAGGGCCTTCTTGAAGATTGTTCCACTGGTATCCAACTGAGAGAATACTCCAGCCTTACACCAACATCTCATGAATTTGGATTCACTAGCTTGAGCACAAGCCTCACTTGCATCTCTACGTAGTAACACCATTGGTTACTGGTGGCGTTCTGTTTCTTATCATTGCACATTCTCTCTGCCTTCTCTAAACTGCTCCAGACACATACTAAACAATACAGCCAAGATATACCAAAACAAACAAACCAAAAACTTCCTAATGTTCTGTAGTGATTAGAACGAGGTTGGCTAGGGGGACCACATTGAGTGTGAGTTCCCTGATTGGGGCTGTTAACCTGGGCCAATCAGGGAGCCCTGGCTGACAGATATAAACAAGAGTCTCAGGGATTCATTTTACTCTAGGGACAGGCTCTGAGCTAGCTGGGTCAGATCCATGTACTGTGCACTTGTGAAAAAAGGGTGACCTGGTGATGGGATACTGGCCTCTGTGGAGTTATTTCACAATCACTGCGCCACCATCAGTAACTCCCACCCCACCCTACATAGCCACAGTCCAACTCCATGACAACATGGTAGTTAGGGCCTAAACCCTGATAGAGACACGAATGAATTATCTTTCACTGTAAATATGTACTTAGTTCTGTCAAATACATGGGTATTTTAAAACTTTCCTTTATTTACCAGGTGCCTTCAAATTGCTTGGTTGTCCTTTACATGAATAAATGAATAAATGAATCCCACCCCCCATCAAGTTTATATCTTGGCATCAAACAATTCCCAACTTGTGTACAGACAATTCAGCTCTTCAAGAGTTAGTCACATACGCCAATGTAATCCTAATTGTGAATTCCACTCAACGTCAGCCCAGCCACAAAATATGACTTGCCTCTTGATCTACAATCAGAAGTATCTGATAAGCTATCCAGACCAAGCTTTCTTTCGTCTATCCCACATTTAAGTCACAGTCTCACAGAATGAAATAATGTGAGCAAAAGTTACAATTCATATCTTAAAATTATGCATTGGTAGCACGAGATAAATAATGTCAACTGCATAAATTAGGTTCTAATTTGACTTTTGCTAAATATAGCATCCAAATAGCTTTGTAGATTTACATGTTCATAAGTAGGAGTGTCTGGTTTTGGGCAACATTGTCGGAATATGTGTTACTTTTTTTTGTTTATTCCGAGAAGACCAGTGCATAAGCCCGGAATGAAGAGAAACTCCTAGCAATCTACCAGAGGACATCATCCTTTTTTCGCAGTCAAATGATGGAATATTTGTGCTCCCCGGTATTCCTGATTTACTATTCAGCTCAGTGATGAAGGCACGGTGTTTAATTCTAACTGCTTTACTGATGACGACACATACAACCCCTGCCAATATCATGACATGAATGAGTTAACATTATGTATCATTCAACACAGGTCGTGTTTTAGCATTTGGCATTAAAATTAGAATCTAGGATACCTGAAATCTATTGCTATTAAAATTGTCTGATTTTAATGAATGGCATTAAGACATAATTTTCCAGATTTCTGGACAGAAAATAATATTGATACAGAATAGTGCAGTGGGTTGAAATATTCTCAGCTCCTAATTTCCAATTTTGACTTTATTAATTAGAATTAGAAAACTGGGAACCACATATAAGATTCTAAGACACAACCTTGGCTGAAAAACAGTGTCTTTGACAACAGCTTAATTTACAACACATCAGAAATCCCCTGTTACATTCTCTTTTCACGCTAGATTAATTTGCTAAAAGAATTAATGTCGTTAACCACTTGGCTATATTTCAAACACCCACAGTCTGTTCCTGTTGATAACGTAATTCTTTATTGATTATAAAGGCATTGATGAAGCTATACCAAATATCCTACTACAATGCACATAATTTTTACTCTCCAAGGAGCCAGGAATATTTTGTCTGACACAACTTTATCTTTCACATGCATATGTGGTTTGCTGTTGTCCCACAAACTGATTTTTTTGTATCGAGCTATAATTAGTTAGGATATTTTGAATACACCAAATACAATTTTCATTGTCCTGACCACTGCACATGCTGTAAATATTCCAAAGGCATTTCCAACGTAACTGCATCTCTGTCAGTCCAGTGTGCATTCTGCAAACAGGATTTCTCGTAAACCTAAAGCTAAGCCTTCCCTCAACATCATAATGCTTTATTTCCCACTATAAAAGGAGCAATTGAAGGTTCACTAAAATAAACCAAAAATTAGATACAGCAACGGAAACCAACCACAATTACATCTATTGCTCTGTACTTATTAAATAGTTTTCTAATAATTATTTAATTGTATTAATTTCTACAGGCTTGACGATTCTTATAATTTGTCATCCTATGTCTAACTATCAAATGCAAAATTATAACAGTTGTAAAAAACCTCACATATTAACATTATTTTTTCCAAATAATGAAAATGACAATTTTAATTGATACATTAACTACAAAAATGTAAACATTTTTCGGTTACGTAATCCTGCCAAAATCAGTTTTATTCCATTTAGCTCAAAATCAATATCCCCTTCTCTTACTCTGTTGCTCTTTTAGCTCCTCCGAAAGCAGACCAACAGCATTTTAATAGCTTGAACAGTTCACGGCTGTTTGTAGCTTAATGTTGCACAGCTTCAGCTATTTTGCAACGTAGTGGGTTAACAGAAACCAGAAAGACTATTTGCACAGACGAATATGGAATGCCAAATGGACAAAGTCCCTGACGTAATCAAATCAACTAACAATTTGGAAGCGTGGATTAATATGTGCAGCTTAAGACTTGGAGTCTTTATCATTTTGTGAGAAAGGCTCCATCTACTGGGTACCAATATTTGAATCAATCTCAACGACAGTGAGAAAAAGAATCCAGCTGTTACTCACTGTGTTAAAATTCGGGAAGAGTCCAACAGCTGAGCCAGTGTCCACTGGAAAGGGCATAAATGATTTAATATCAAGCGATGGCTGCATCATCAGGGTAGGTGCCCGCACAAATGCAGGAAGTGTACTGGCATGGCATGTACTTCCTGTCAATGTGAGAAAGAAAATAGATGAATTAATGAAATAAAACATTTGCAGTCATTTGGAATACATTTTGTCTCTGAAAACAGTTACGTAGAACAAACAATTATAATGGACGTGTCAACCGAGAAGTGAAACTCTCACAAACGTTTTCCAGCTGAAGCAAAGCATTTCCCCAAAGCCATTCAAGTTGAAATTCAGAGGAGACATATGGTGTGTGAGTCATCCTGGCAGGTAGAATAAGTGTGTGCCTCCCTTGTCTGAACAATTTTGATGAGCTTAGGAAGCTGGGGACAGGCACCTATTAAATCCAGATGCTTACAGAAAACAAGCTAACCTATTGGAACACCGAACTGAAGGGCTATAAAGATATAATGCAGATCTCAGATAATACAGGCCACCTCATCACGTGGTTCATTTTTTTTCTCTCAATATTCACTGTTAAAACAGTACAGTTTCAATATGTTCTGAATTAAAACTGCAGTATTTTGTAAACAACAAAGACAAATAATTTATTAAATAGCTTCTGAAATTTTCTCACTAGAAAGAGCCATTTAAATGCAAATTTCATTCAGTACAAAAGGGCCAAGCTCCTGTCATCAAGCACGTACTGGATTGTGCTAATTTGGAAACCCGACATTGAGAGAGGTTGCATGGCTCAGCCTTGTGTCGCATTGCCCCCTGACAACATACATGACTTTGGATGAGGAGGTCAGTTAGATATTGGAGTATGTCTTCATCATCCAATTCAGGATGGTGTGAGGTTCCTGAAACTCGAAGGCCAATAAGACACTGTCCATAGCAATGACACATCTGCAGTCTCACCCGTTGCAGTGCGAATGCCAGAGGGAGAATGACAGAACACTTCAAGATGAAGATACGGTTTAAAAGATTGTGAATATGCAAAAGGTCCGACTGTCAGGTCTTCTTGGTGGTGGAGAAATATATCTGCTGAACAGCTAGTGGCCACAGCTATGGCCCAATGACTTTGACAGGGCTTCCATATGGGGATGGAGCTCTGGTACCTCCTGTTCCAGGGAACTGCTTCCATCACTTGGCCATTGTTCACCTGAAAAGCCCTACGAGTGGCCATTTGAGCTACCTGCTGCTTGCAGATGCATAGCCAGTAAATGCCCCACCCACACCAAACCCCTCACTGACCCCTCTGGGATGAAAACAGTCCAGAGACAGGGCCATGCTTGATAAAAGAATAGCTACCATTTAAAAGGTACAACACATAACTGGCAACAAACTTAAATTCTTTTAAGGAATTTAAAAATCCCATAAGCAAAGTTTCCAGTCACGCTTAAAAGGTAAAGATAACACTACATTAAAACAAGATTAAATATTTCGAATTAAATATGAGGAAGATTAACTGACTTTTTCTTGTCTCAGCTGATCTGCTACTGAAGCTCTCATTTGTGTCTTTGTTATGTCTAAACTCTCCTATTACAATTCATTGCCCTCCTTCTATCTTCCATAATTTTCATTTTATCCAAAATTCAGCTGCCTGTGTCTTAACCCATAAGTCCTGTTCCCATATCAACCCTACACATGTTGACTTACATTGGCTCTCACCCAAGCAATGTTTTGACTATAAAATTTTTATCCTTGTTTTTAAATGGGTCCATGGCCTCACCACATCCTCTCTCCCTGTAAACTCCTCCAGTCACTCAAATATCTATAATGCTCCACTCTGACCTCCTGTCCACTCTCAACCATTACTCCTCCATTAATGATGACCATGCCTACAGTTGCCTCTAGGACAAGCTCTGGAACATGGCCTGACATTTATCTGCACTTCTACCTTGATATCCTCTAAGACTCTTCTTTGACTAAGCATTAGTCCTTTGATATAATATCTCCTTATACAGCTCAGTGTCATACTTCTCTGCGAAGGACATTTGGATGTTTCATCATGCAATCATCAAATGTAATGGTGCAGGATAAGAGCTCAGTTCAGATAAGTGCAAGCTACCATCAATACTACCACAGACCATTAAAATCTAACACTATCTACCTGCATTCAGTCCGACAGACAACATTCTACTCTGGTTTGGCATTTCACAAGTTGAAACATCACCTCCATTGTTCATGACCAGTAGGTTAACAGGATGTTAATTACAGATGTATGGATCCCAGACTCTTCACCAACACCAGTCCCCATTTTGAAAATTCCTGCATGTCCTGAGGCATTGGGACACTGTCATTTTGGGCTGGATTTATGCGATAAAGGATAATATAATACAAATTGGGAAATTTCCAACCTTGGCATATCCACCTTCAGAAAAATAAAAAGTCCAGTGAAGTCTTAGTTTCATTCTTGGGGTGTGGGAGGACTGGGATGTGTGCTGTGTAATAGAGCCCACTGGTCTGATAAAAGGTGGAGGCAGCCAAAAGGGATTTACAGCTGCCCAGCTGGTTGGCTACAACACCCAACTAGTCTGCCTCAGATCATTGGGACTGTCTCTTAGTCAAGTTCTTTAATCTGGCCTTCACCCTTCAAAACTTCCCACCCCACACACCAAGATCCCATGCCCTACAGGCAAACCCATGCACCCCAGCAAGACCTAACTACTCTTCATACCAATTCGCAACACTTTGAAAATGATTCACTCAGTAGAGACACACCATATAGATTCAATGAAGCATACATTAACAATGGCATGTGCAGAAAAGCTTTAAAAAAAGCCATTTATAACTTACCCAACTAAATAAAACCCCGCTGTTATGATATTACAAAAGTATTAACCAACTAGATCTTCAATTTCCCAAAAGCAGAAATTACACTTGACACCTCTTCATTGGGTATAAATAAGCAATGAGAAATTCACAAAGCAACATGAAAAAAAAGAAACTGTCAATCAGGCAATGCTTTCCACTGTGCGCACCTGCTTCAACAGACCAGTGGATGTCTGGGCTCTCCACCAATTCTCCTTATACATTTTTGGTTTGGATATGAGGGGCTGATGGTAGAATGTGTCGGCCTAGAGGATATGCATTCAGATTAAAGCAGGTGATCTTGTTTTAACTATTGCAACTGGCACCTAAACAAGTGAACTGATCATTGCAAGAATATGTTTCATAGATTAATTATTTAAGACTTTAAGAATCAATCATTGAAAAGGTAGAAGTAGATTCTGCTTGCTGGTCAAAGGTATAAACCTTTTTGCTGAGTAAGCATGGTCAGTCTAACATACAGAAATGTATGGTGATGACTGAAAGCAATTGAAGCTGCAGCGTAAAATAAGGTAAACTTCCACTAATGGGCATCTTACATAGAATCCTTGTATGTTAATCAATCGGATACAAAATAGGCATATAAAATTTACAGTGGATAGAAAAACATAACAAATAGGAGTAGGGTTATGCCATTTGGACCTTCAGCCTTGCCCTATCATTCAATAAGTTCATGGCTGTTCTGCCCCAGACTTCAACTCCTTTTTCATGTCAGCTCATCATAACCCTCAACTCCTCGATATTTCAAAAATCTATCTGCCTCCTCCTTAAATGCTTTAAATGACCCAGTCTCCACAACTCTCTAGGGGAGAGAATTCCGGACATTGCCTGGGCGAAGAAGCTCCTTTGCATCTCCGTGTTAAATGTGTGTTGCTGAATCTTCGATTACTATGTTCCCCCGGTTCAAGATTCCCTAACTAATGGAATGATGATTTCAACACTTACCTGTCAACTCCTCTCAGAATTGCGTATATTTCAATAAGAATAGCCCTCATTCTTCTAAACTATAATAAATGAAGCCTAACCTGTTTAGCCATTCTTGATAAGTAAAACTGTTAATTCCAGGAATCAACCATGTGAATCTCTTTTGAACTGTCTCCAATACCAGTGCATCTTTTCTATATATAAGGACCTAAACTATACCAGTACTCTAAATGCAGTTTTAACAACACCCTTTAAAGTTCTAATGAGCCTTCCCTATTTTTAAACTCCAATCCCCAAGTAATAAAGGCCGAAAAATCTATTTGCCTTCTTAATTATCTGCTGTACCTTTATGCTAACCTTTTGTATTCCATGACAAGAATACCCAGATCCCTCGGTGCTGCTTTTTTTTTTAGAATCTCCATCATTGATATTATAGTCTGTCTTTTGATTTTTCCTACCTAAATGCATAACCTCTCATTTTCCTACAATAAACTGCAACTTCCAAGTTTTGTCCATTCACTCAATCTATT
Organism: Ginglymostoma cirratum; assembly: GCA_024137785.1. NCBI lineage: Eukaryota > Metazoa > Chordata > Chondrichthyes > Orectolobiformes > Ginglymostomatidae > Ginglymostoma > Ginglymostoma cirratum. The sequence continues at coordinate 35,208,015 of JAHRHZ010000145.1, read as the reverse complement.
ACATACTTTTTCAGATTCCTTCCATTTTCGTCACAACATACTTTCCCACTTAGTTTTGCATCTTCAGCAAATTTGGATATACTACACCCTCCCTATGCCACTAAATCATTACTATATTGTAAATGGTTGTAGCCATTGTGGTGCTCCACTAGTTACACCTTTCCAATCTGAAAAGAGGCCGATTAATCATGAACTTCTGTCTTCTATGTGTTAACAATCCTCAAGCCATATTAATACATCCCCCAATGCCGTGAGCTCCTCTCTTGTGCAATAAACTTTTATATGAGACTTTATTAGATGACTTCTGGAAATCCAAATGCACTATCAGTGCCCCTTTATTGACTCTGCTTGTTATATCCTAAAAGAACTCTAGTAAATTTGTCAACATGATTTCCCTTTCACAAGACCATGTTGACTTTGATTGCATTAAACTTTCCCAAATGGCCTATTTCTTCCAGTGACAGATGTTAGGCTAACTGGCTTATAGTTTCCTGCTGTCTGTCTCCTCCCTTCTAAATAGGTACATTGCAACAGCAGTTTTCCAATCCACTGGAACCCTCCTTGATTCCATTGAATTAAGAACAAAGAACAAAGAAAATTACAGCATGTGAACAGGCCCTTCGGCCCTCCAAGCCTGCACCAATCCAGATCCTCTATCTAAACCTGTCATATATTTTCCAAGGATCTGTATCCCTCTACTCCCTGCCCATTCATGTATCTGTCCAGACACACATTAAATGACGCTATCGTGCCCGCCTCTACCACCTCCGCTGGCAAAGCATTCCAGGCACCCAGCACCCTCTGCGTGAAGAACTTTCCACGCATATCTCCCTTAAACTTTTCCTCTCTCACATTGAAATCATGACCCCTAGTAATTGAATCCCCCACACTGGGCAAAAGCTTCTTGCTTTCCACCCTGTCTATACCTCTCATGATTTTGTAGACCTCAATCAGGTCCCCCCTCAACCTCCGTCTTTCTAATGTAAATAATCCTAATCTACTCAACATCTCTTCATAGCTGGTGCCCTCCATACCAGGCAACATCCTGGTGAACCTCCTCTGCACCCTCTCCATGGCATCCACATCCTTTTGGTAATGTGGCGACCAGAACTGTATGTAGTATTCCAAATGTGGTCGAACCAAAGTCCTATACAACTGTAACATGACCTGCCAACTCTTGTACTCAATACCCCATCCGATGAATGAAAGCATGCCGTATGCCTTCTTGACCACTCTATCGACCTGCGTTGCCACTTCAAGGTACAATGGACCTGAACACCCAGATCTCTCTGTGCATCAATTTTCCTCAGGGCTTTTCCATTTACCACGTAGTTCGCTCTTGAATTGGATCTTCCAAAATGCATCACCTCGCATTTGCCTGGATTGAACTCCATCTGCCATTTCTCCACCCAACTTTACAATTTTTCTATATTCTGCTGCTTTCTCCGACAGTCCCCTTCACTATCTGCTACTCCACCAATCTCAGTGTCATCTGCAAACTTGCTAATCAGACCATCAATACATTCCTCCAGATCATTTATGTATATCACAAACAACAGTGGTCCCAACACGGATCCCTGTGGTACACCACCGGTCACAGTTCTCCATTTTGAGAAACTCCCTTCCACTACAACTCTGTCTCCTGTTGCCCAGCCAGTTCTCTATTCATCCAGCTAGTACACCCTGAACCCCATGCGACTTCACTTTCTCTATCAGCCTATCATGGGGAACCTTATCAAATGCCTTACTGAAGTCCATGTATATGACATCTACAGACCTTCCCTCATCTATCAGCTTTGTCACTTCCTCAAAGAGTTCTATCAAGTTGGTAAGACATGACCTTCCCTGCACAAAACCATGCTGCCTATCACTAATAAGCCCATTTTCTTCCAAATGTATATAGATCCTATCCCTCAGTATCTTCTCCAGCAGCTCTCCCACCACTGACGTCAGGCTCACCGGTCTATAATTACCTGGATTATCCTTGCTACCCTTCTTAAACAAGGGGACAAGGGGACAACATTAGCAATTCTCCAGTCCTCCGGGACCTCACCCCGTGCTCAAGGATGCTGCAAAGATATCTGTTAAGGCCCCAGCTATTTCCTCTCTCGCTTCCCTCAGTAACCTGGGATAGATCCCATCCGGACCTGGGGACTTGTCCACCCTAATGCCTTTTAGAATACCCAACACTTTCCTCCCTCCTTATGCTGACTTGACCTAGAGTAATCAAACATCCATCCCTAACCTCAACATCCGTCATGTCCCTCTCCTCGGTGAATACCAACGCAAAGTACTAATTAAGAATCTCACTCATTTTCTCTGACTCCTCGCATAACTTCCCTCCTTTGTCCTTGAGTGGGCCAACCCTTTCTCTAGCTACCCTCTTGCTCATTATGTACGAATAAAAGGCTTTGGGATTTTCCTTAACCCTGTTTGCTAAAGATATTTCATGACCCCTTTTAGCCCTCTTAATTCCTCGTTTGAGATTGGTCCTACTTTCCCGATATTTTCTGGGATATTTTGAATGGGATGAATGGCATCAGCTCCTGGCAACTTATCTGCCCTTCGGCCTGTTAGTTTGTCAACTAACTTTTCCCTTGTAATAGAGACTGTTACAAGGTTTTCCTTCTATTAACATCTTGCTTACCTGATAGCCTTGTGTTTATCATGTCCTCTACCTGAAAACCAATGCAAAATATTGGTTTAAGTTACCTGCCATTTCTCTATCCCCATTATTAGCTTCCCAGTTGCATTCCCCAATGGTCACACATTTGTTTTAGCTACTCTCTTTCTTTTTATATAGCAGTAGAAGCTTTTGCTGGTTTTTATTTGTACTTCTTTTACTTTCATAATTAATTTTCTCCCTCTATAATTTTTAGTCACCAGCAACTGCTTCCTAAAACAAAATCCCAATCCTCTGGCTTACTACCAGGTTTTGCTACTTTATTTGCCTTAGTTTTTGATTGAATAATCCCTTTGACCACCTTTGTTAACCATGGTGCCATATAAAGGTGCCATATATAAGGTTATCCTTCTTACTGAGTCCTTCGTTTTGACCAGAAGAAGATTTTGCTGAGCATCATGAAATTAACTACACAGCTGTCTACCACTTAACATCTATTGACTTTCCCCTTATTATATTTTCCCAGCCTGCTTTAGGCAACTCTTTCTTCACACTCGTGTGATTGCCTTTATTTAAGGACACCGGTTTGAGACCCGAGTTGCTCTCCTTCAAACTGAATTTGAAATGTTATCATGTTGTAATTGCTTTCCACTAGAGTTTCTGTCATAGAGAAAATGTTAGGAACTATTGTTGAAGACATTACAACCGAGCACTTAGATAAGTTCAAGGTAAACAGGTTGACATTGTTTTGTCAAGGGGAAATCATTCTTACCTAATTTATTAGAGTTCTTTGATGAAGGAACATGTGCTGTAGATAAAGGGGGACCAGTGTATTATTGGTTTTATGTGTCTAGATTTAGTTGATAAGGTGCCACATCAAAGGTTGCTGCAGAAAATAAACACTCCTGGTGTAGGAGGATATACTGTCATGGATAGGAGATTGCCTGGTTAACAGGAAGCTGAGTGTAGGAAGAAATGGGTCCTTTCCAGGCTGGCAGAATATTATGAATATCATATAATATCAGAGGGGTTGATTCTGGGACTTCAAGTAGTTACAATTAATATAAATGATTTGGATGAATGGATTGAAGACATGGTCACTGAATTTGCTGATGACACAAAAATAGGTAGGAAGGAGTTGTGAAGTCATAAGGAGTGCACAAAGGATATAGATGAAGCGAATGGGAAAAGATCTGGCAAGTAGGTTGGGAAAGTGTGAAATTTTCCATTTTGTCAGAAGGAATAAAAATGAAGCATATTATCTAAATGGGGAGAGGTTGTAGAACTCTGAGATGCAGCAAGATCTGGGTGCTCGAGTTTATGAATCAGCAGGTTAATATGCATGTACAACAAGCAGTCAGGAAAGCTAATAGAATGTTATGCTTTATTGTGAGGGGAACTGAATGCACGAGTAAGGAAGTTATGTATCAGTTATACAGGACATTGATGAGACCACATCTGGATTTCCAATGGACAGTCCTGGTTACCATACTTATGAAAGGATGCTAGTGGATTGGAAGCAGTTCAGACTAATACCTGCAATGAGTGGAGTGAGTGCCTTATAAGGAAAGGCTGTATCAGCTAGGCATCTATGCCCTAGACTTTACAAGAGTGTGAGGTAGCTTAATCGAAAATGGAAGATCCTGAGGGGACTCAACTGGGTGGATATTGAAAGGATTTTTCCTCTTGTGGGAGAATCTAGAAACTACAGGTCATGGTTTAAAAATAAGGGGTATCCATTCAAAATAGAGATAGCGAAAAAAAAATTTTCTCTCAGAGGTTTGAGACACTTTGGAATTCCCTTCCTCAAAAGGCACTGGATACAAAATCTTGAAATATTTTGATGCATTGGTAGATAGATTCTTGCTTATCAAGGGCATGAAAGATTATCGGGAATATGCAGGAATGTAGACTTGAGGTTAAAATCAGGTCAGCCATGATCTTATTGAATGGTGAAGCAGGCTAGAAGGGCCTTGTTCGTATGTTTGTAACATTCCTAACGATGTGATGTTTCAATCCTACTTTATTACACTTTACCTGATCTATTGCCAGGTAGGTTCTATAACTTATTGCTCAAAGAAACAATCCCTGATGCACTTTACAAATTCACCTTCCATGATACCCTTTGCCCATTTGATTTGTCCAGTCAACATGTAAATTAAACCCTCCTCCGGCAACTGTAACTGTTCTTCTTACACACCTCAATTATTACTCGATTACTACTTTGTCCAACAGTGAGGCAGCTCTTCAGGGCATATTGACTGCTCCTACTGCTAACTTCTTTCCCCTGCTGTCTCTTATTCCATCCAAAATGATTCTGCATCATAATGTCACCATTCCCCACCACACTGATTCCTTCTTTTATTAACAAAGGTACTCGACCTTTGTTTTTTCCTTTTTGCCAATTCTTCCAGGATGATTCATTCTGGAAAGCAAAAGTATTGTGCAGAAGTCTTTGAATTTTCACGACCAATGGAAAAATCATGGCTAAAGTAGACAACATATTGGGTTGTATTAATGGACGAATTCGCGAAAAGAAAACAAGAGGAGATTATTTTGACATGACACAGGTCGCAATGTACTGTGCCCAGTTTTGGTGTCTCCACTGGTAGGCAATATTGTGACCCAAGCAAAGGTGCAGAGAACCACAGAAACAACTCCGAGCTTAAAGAATCTCAGCTACTCAGATAGAATCAAAGACCTAGGTTTCTTTCCTTTTATGCAGCACATATAGCCTGATAGAACATGATGAAACAATGAAATGTCTGGTATCTGTCTTAACATCATTCTTATGTAATAGATTACAAATGACTGGTAGATATCAGTTTACAATTGTAAGGGAACGAATACACTGGACATTAGGTGGTCCTTCTTTTCTCAGAGAAGTGTGAACTTCTGAATAGATTGACGTCCGATGTGGATGGGTCTTAATTCATTGCATCCACTGAAAGCAGAGCTGCAGCCATTCCTGACAGGGGCAGAAATCAGATTTTACAGGAGACAAGTGTCTTTAAGGGACTAACTAGTTCATGTAATTTCCTAGAGAGATAGTGGGAACTGCCGATGCTGGAGAATCTGAGATAACAAGGTGTAGAGCTGGATGAACACAGCACGCCAAGCAGCATCAGAGGAGCAGCAAAGCTGACGTTTCGGGCCTAGACATCCTCTGATGATGCTTGGCCTGCTGTGTTCATCCAGCTCTACACCTTGTTATCTCACGTAATTTCCTAAACTGGTTTTCACTCCCTAATGGCATCAGAAAGGAATTGTGCAGAATTTCTTTTCAATATATTTAACCCTGTGTAACTTCTGATTCTCCTTTGTTTCTCCCAGGAGACCACTGGGACTGGGTGTGAGAAAACAGCAGGTTGAGGAGTGTTTAGGACGGAAAAAAAACTGTTTACCTACACTGGCTTTCCTGCTCATTAATTTCACAAGGTTGGAAAGTACAAATTTAGGGTTAACTTCCTTGCATTAAGAAAAGTAAACCTTCCAGCCAACAACCAACTCATCTGATTTAGAAGCAAGGCAGACTAAGGCTTGGCTAGTATATGAAAGTTCTTGTGACAGTGTCCTGACCTGGGAGCCCAAAGGCCTGGTTTCAAGTCTCATGTGCTCCAGAGATGAGTCGTAACACATTTGGACAAGTGGATAGATTGTTTTGATTTGCATCACTGTTAGTTTATCTGTATAATTTTGACAAACATCCTCATGTATCACATCATACGCCATCCTATCGCAGGATCACTTGAGTTATGACCTGTTACAGCAAGCATGCTACTCTGTCTGATTAAGTGATAGCTTAGACAGTTATATCCGTGGACGTAATGTTTGTTTACAACAGCTAATTGTAATAAACGTCTGTTGGATTCTACAAATCCACGTCTAGTTTCTTATGTTGCAAAGGATGACATAAGCACTACTGAATCAGGTAGATTAGCCTACAAGAGGCAAAAATTATATCATACATGACCAACACTTAATTCAACAAGCTCTTTTGATGGCACTTTCCCAAACTGCAACTATACCATCGAGAAGGACAAGAACAGCAGATACAGGGAACACCGCAAATGCAAATTCCCCTCCAAGCCACACACCAGGCAGCTCATCATCACCTTCCTTGTGGCAACTAAAGATGGGCAATACATGCCACAAATGCAAGAAATGTTCAATGATGCCACATCCCATGAAATAGCAATAATTAAATAAAATCCTAATTTCCATTGGCTTGAAATTAATCAATTGGGATTTTACCATAATCATACAGCATTTTCAGCATCCTTCTATGAGGTGGTATCTTGCCAAATTTCCATTATACTAATGCTTCATGCAGAATGGTGGCATTCAGGCTACATAACTGGTTGAGTGGAACGCTACTGTTCCTTGTGGATGCTACCTAAATATTACCACACTAATGCACCCAAAGCAGGATATATAATTGAAATGTGTTAAATTCATGACATCCAAATTTAAAATTCTCATTTTTGGGTACCATTATCCTGTTCAAGATTATGGATTCTAATGTCACAACTTTGGGTCACATTTTGCTATTGACACTCATCATTGTAAATTGTGATGTGACCATTTTCAATTTGATTTTCACATATGAAGAGCTGAGGAATGAGATTCCACAGTCTCACTACCAGTTCCAAGTTTGTAAGTTTAAAGTTATATTCCTCAACAAACATTTCACAACTCCAGTTTACTACTTCATGGGAAAAAAAAAACTTAAATACTAGAAAGATACCAATGCGATGCAAAATTTGACATGAGCCTACCATTTTAGTTATGGCAATGACTTTGTCCACCATCTAAACTGGGCTAATAGCAGGTTAACATGAAACCTGTTCACAAAAATAATTACTACTGCTACAGTGGTTGGACAATCAATTTTCAACTTTCATGATCAGATTTTAAAACAAGAGACATTTGGGGACTAAACTGGTTTCAAAAAGGTTGAAGTGTGCACCCAAAAATGGGTGACCACTAATTGAGGCAAGTTCATTTGGAGTGCACAAAATTGTCTGAATGAAAGGATCATTTGATCTAAAGATATTTAAACTAGTTGACTTAGGTATCAAGACACTTGCATCTTAGACACAATGCCCAGACACCACCATCACCATCCCTGGATATGTCCTGTTCCACCGGCAGGACAGACCCAGCAGAGGTGGCGGCATAGTTGTGTAGAGTCGGGAGGTAGTTGCCTTGGGAGTCCTCAACATTGACACCAGACCCCACGAAGTCTCATGGCATCAGGTCAAACATGGGCAAAAAAAGGTTCTTGCTGATTACCAGGTACCATCTTCCCTCCATGTTGAGTAGTACTTGGAGGAAATACTGAGAGTGGCAAAGGCACAAACTGTACTCTGAGTCAGGGACTTTAATATTGGTCACTGACAGTAGCTTGGCAGCAGCATTACTGATGTAGCTGGTTGAGTCCAACAGGACACTGCTGCTAAACTGGGTCTGTGGTAGGTGGTGAAAGAACCTAGAGGAAAAGAAACCTTGACGTCATCCTCACTAATTTATTTTTACTTGTTGGACGTGGGCATTATCGGCTCTTCCCTTGTTGCCTTTAAGATGGTGGTGAGCTGCCTTCTTGAACTGCTGCAGTCTACATGCTTTAGGTTGAGCCACAGTGCCCTTAGGGAGGGAATTCCAGGATTTTAACCCAGCCACAGTGAAGGAATGGTGATATATTTCCAAGTCAGGATCGTGAGAGGCTTGGAGGGGAACTTGAAGGTGGAGGTGTTTCCATGTGTCTGCTGTCTTTGTCTTTCTAGATGGAAGTGGTTGTAGGTTTGGAAGGTGCTGTCTGAGGATCTTTTGTGGATTTCTCCATGGCATCTCGTAGATAATTCAATTGCTGTTACTGAGTGTCAATGGTAGAGGGAGTGGATGCTTGTTGACGTAGTGTCAATCAAGTGGCTGCTTTGTCCTGGATGGCATCAAGGTTTTTGAGTGCTGTTGGAATTGCACTCATCCAGGCAAGTGAGGAGTATGCCATCACAATCGGAATTAAAACTAAAAGAACCGCGGATGTTGTAAATCAAAAACAAACACAGAACTTTCCGGAAAAGCTCATCAGGTCTGGCAACATCTGTGTAGAGAAGTCAGAGTTAATGTTTCAGGTCCTCAGAATTGATGGTAGCTAGATCTGCTATTACACACAACCCATTGTTAGCCACTAACAGTCCCCATTAAAACTATTCACTCTCCTAGCCAGATTGTTGGCCTCGGCCCAAAACATCACGCTTTCCTGCTCCTATGCTGCTGCTTGGCCTGCTGTGTTCATCCAGCTCCACACCTTGTTATCTCGGATTCTCCAGCATCTGCAGTTCCTATTATCTCTCTCTGTGACATCCTGGTTGCATTTATGGGTTGAGGACTGGGAAATTCCACACAGAGCCCCAGCTTCTCCTTGAAATGAGCCACTGGCCTAAAAATCCAGGGCAGTTATAATTTTGACAGGCAGTGGGATGGGACTGCCACTCAATCCTTCCAAACACAAGTCCTGCTGTAGCAGATGCCAATAGTTTGGTGACAGTTGCCCAGAACATCATTAATTGGCGCCTTCACTGTCTTTCCAAGAGCTATAGAAACTGACAGGCCTGCGGATGTGATATTGCATCATTCTCCTCATCCTCCATGGGAGATCTTCAATAACTGCTTCTCCCCCTGGAGGTCAATGTTCTCTCTAGGCTTGCTGACAACGTTCAAATTGCAATCTCCTTCAACATTGTCTTCACTTTCAAAGCAATGCTATAAGGACTCCAATAACAGCGAAGTCTATGTTAGATATGCGAGTCACTAATCGGTAGGAAATGTCAGAAAAAGAACACCATCTTACCAACAGTATGCTTGAGCTTTCTCGTCAATCACAATGAAGTGGTATATCACAATGAAGTGGCATAACACAATGTGCAATGAAAGTTTTACATGGAGGTCAATGTCATGGCTCAATCAGGACTTCTGAGGTATGTAACTTTATCCGATTGTAGGTCGCACAAGCAGAGTGTTCCTTCTACACTGAGGGAGCGCAGTTCTGGTAGTAAGTCACTGTGATATCCTCCCACCACCACTACCAAAATAAATGCACCATTGAACATCACAGGTGATAGCCTTGAATACTTACAGTTCAGTGTGCGATTGTGACAGCTCTGAAGCATTGTCTTCCAATGTTAGCTAAGCAATATGTTTCAGAAATAGCTTGCCCAGGTGACATTAAGTTAGTACCTGACTACACTTGCCAAGCAGACAGGTCAAGGTAGCAATTAATACAAATGGTGTCGTGATTGTGATTGTTCGAGGCCGCAATTTGTCATGGCACAACATGAAGAAGACAAAGTTAGACGAAGGAGACATATGCAGTGATCTGTTGTCGCCAGGTAATCTTTCTGACTTGTATGTCAAGAAACGGCACTGTCTCGTTTCCTGGGGAAAGACAGGAGAGTTGGAAGGTGCATGGAAACGAGGCAGGCTTGGCCATTGAAGAGATGCAACTCCATGGAAATAAGGCAATTGCTACACATTAACTAGATTCTCAACTCGCTGTTTAAACACTAAGGGGAAAATCAGAACCTTCAGAAAGTATTTCCTCCATGTCAAGATTTGATGTGCTCATTTTGGCTGCATTTTCCCACATTTCTCACTTTTGCCCACACTGCTCAATGGAGCAGAAAACCTTGTTCGCTGGTTCAGAGAACACATAGGCTACTATACAGGAGTGGTCTCTAATGTTGGAAATGGGGAAATATGGAAGCAAATTTGTAGGTAAACCTTCTCAGAAAACTACTGTTCTATGCTATTAGCATTAAACACAACAAAACTACATAAACTGCTAGAACACCGAAACCGGCCATTTAAACCAATAGATTTATGTGAGGTTTTATGCTCCACGAGTGTCTCTTCCCACCTTCCTTCATCCTATCCTATGAACATTTCTTACACCTGTCGCCTTACTTGGTTTACCCTTAAATGCTCCTATTCTAGTCACATAAAAACCATGCAGTAGTAAGTTCCACAGTAATGAGACTCTCCTAGTCAAGATATTGCTACTGAATTTCCAATTGGATTTATTCGGAACAATCTTACATCTTATGGCCCCCAATTTTGGACTCCCACGCAAGTGGAAATACCTCCTGCAGTCGTAACTCTTCAAAATGTTAAAGACCCCTTTAAGGTCACCACTCTTCTCCTTTTGAGAAAAAAGGGCCCCTGTCGGATCAGACTTTTGTGATATTGTCATCTCCATTGTGGTATTGCCAAGGTTCAAGGCAAATTTAATTTAATTTTTCTGCTTTCAAATTCTGTTTGGCTTGGAGTGAACCTTGACTGCACTCCTGGTGGCTTTGTGAATTAAGATGATTGAAACTCAACAATTAACTTGCGCCATTATTGTATTAACACTTTGAATACCTTTACATCATACTCCAGAAATTTGTCAAGTTTCTAGCATAAAGAAAACTATACAACTCATATTTGCATTTAGAACTCTGAGAACTGTGAAATATTATTAACGCTATTCACATACTTTGAATAAAACAGTGTTTACTTTTTCAGAGGTCATTGGATTTTTTAAAGAAATATTTCCCTTTATTCTGCTCACAGTCAAAATGCTCCAATGGTCTTAAAAAGGACCAAAGCAGTTAAACATGAGGTTCCTCACAAAATTTATAGCTTTTCACAATAGTTTACACTATATAATGCAAAACGAAGGCAAACAACATTCTACTGAATAAAAATAAGGCCACAAAAGCATCAAGATAAAGGACGGATTTGCTCTACCATAGATAAAGAAATTATGTGAAATTGAAAACTCATAATAATTAATTAAACTTAGAACTGTAATAAGACAGATAATACAGAACATAGATTTTTAGCAATCAAATTATTTTCTGATAAGCTAGAGTACTGACATCACCAACTATTGCCACACAGAAGTGAATGATATCTTCCATAAAGGTGAACAAGAACAGCCTTTGTCGGAACAAGAATTGCAAAAGTCAGCTTTCATCCTTATGTCAACTGATATTCTTTATGTATAAACAACAAAAATGAATTGTTCTGAATAATTTTGAAATGTAATTTCAACTCAGGGTTCAAATTAAGGACAGAAACCATACATGTCTCACTGTATTTATTAAACATTTCATTCTGATGTGACCTTTCAATTTCTACAAGATAACTATTATTCTGAATTCTACGTAATTCTGAATGTGTTGGATAAACATGATAATAACTAATTAGTTTAGCTGTCTGGCTTACGTGAATTGTTTTTCAGTAACCTTCTTGGAAAATAAAGCAAACCAATTGTAGAATACAGAAGGAATTCACTTTCAGTTAATTTATAATTATAATTAATTGCACCAGTGATGGTTGCATGAATTCCGAAGGCCACAAACATTCAAGTAACATTAATGGCTTTATAACTAGTAATAAATGTTCTGATCACAAGGCTTTCAGACCTTTTTGATTATCTTAGTTGTTCAGAAATGTATTGAGTAGGCTTCAAAAGAATTTCAAAGACCGCTGTTGCGTTCTTCTCATGGTACAGAGCCACCACTTAACAAATAGCAATTTATAGACTAGCTACTGCTATATCTTAATACCATGTCTGCTCCCTTTGCCTAAATTCTTAGCAAAATGTTAGGTTTGCATATTAAAGGATATGGAGCAAAGGTAGTAAATTATGTTGAGGTACAGATCAACTTTGATCTAATTAAAATTATAGAACATAGTCAAGAGGCAGGATTTTCAGGCAGACTAAAAGCCCTGTGTCGCGACCAAACATTAATTCCTTTCCATGTTGTCAACTTTGTCATGGCATCTTGTGTACTTCAGTGCAAACCAAGAAAAACACCCTTAGGAAGAAGCAGGCACCAGCTGACACAACTCCATTCCAACCATTGACCAGTTTGTTCCAGGCAGGTTCAGGGCAGGCAGCCACGTAGGCTCATTTAGAGTTCTGCTAATGACTGTAAAGGGAAGCTAATTAGGACTTTCCGGTCGATCTCCAGTCTTCTAATATGAGGGGAGCTGCCTGGAGGCTGGCATCCAGCACCTGGCTTTGGTTGGGGGTAGCAGCTGCTGTGAGAGCCCAAGTGCCAACCTTAATTGAAGAGGAAACCTGTCTCTGTGCCAGTTAGGGGATGTGCCAATTGAAATCCCATAGAGCAGCTGTCTCCCATTGTGGGGAAGAATTGTGTCATGTAACCAGTACTGGCTCCGTACCCATTCCCAAAGTGCCTTTGCCTCATCCCTGATATTCCAATCTATTTTCTTAAATGGGAGTGATGTTTCAGTAACAGGAGATAGATAACTGGGTCATAGAAACAAGTGAACAAGGAGCAGGGGTAGGCCATTCAGTTTCTACTCACATCTGGGACATGGATGTTACTGGCTGATCAGCATTTATTGCCCATCTCTAGTTGCCCTTGATAAGGTGGTAGTGAGCTGCTTTCTTGAATTGTTGCAGCCCATGAGCTGTAGGTAGATCCACAATGCCCTTAGGGAGGGAATTCCAGGATTTCGAGCCAGCAACTGAAGGAATGGCGACATATTTCAAGTCAGGATGGTGAGTGGTTTGGAAGGGAACTTGGAGATGGTGGCATTCTTATGAACCTGCTGCCCTTGTCCTTCTTGACCACTTGGAAGTGGTTGTGGCTGTTATGCTCTGGAAACACTGAGGTGATGTTTCCTGTCATGGGGGAGTTTAGAGCTACAGGCACAATTTAAAGGTAAGGAGTCGCTCATTAAGATGAAAATGAAGAGGCATTTCTTCTTTCAGAGGATTATTACTGTTTTGAATTCTGTTCCGCAGACAGCAGTGAAGGCCTGGGAATTGAATATATTCAAGACTGAGTTAGAAAGATTTCTATCTACAATGGAGTCAAGGATGATGAGTTATGAGCAAAGTGGGGTTAAGGACACAGTCTAATGGCTCATGATTTTACTGAATGGTGGGGCAGCCTTGAAGGGCCAAATAGACCACTCCTACTCCTGTTTATGTTCTTCTCAACAGTCTAGTTTCCTCTTGCTCAATGCTCACTTACTGCCCGCACTTTACCCTATGAAAATTCACTGATTCACCACTGCTTCTTCCTAAGTGTGTTTTGTTGGTTTGAGCTGAAGTACGCAAGATGCCACGACAAAGTTAATAACACACAAAGGAATTAATGCCTGGTCACGACACAGGGCTTTCCCTCTTCCTTAAACTACACCTTTGGCTTTTAAAAACACAAGCATTTTTTTAAATTCTGCAAATAATCACGCAGCTTAATGAAGCAATTCTGACTCAGTGAATGCCCACTGCAATAGTAGGATGTGGCATAAGTTGCGCTTTTGCTCACAGCACCTTAGCATTTCATGTCCTACTTCTCCATCTCTGCTGACCATTTGTGTGCCCTCCAGCAAGTAGCAACAGTTTCATCCTATCTGCACTCAGACTTCGTAAACTTCCGGTTTCCCGTACCTTCAGAAGAGAAACCCCTCTGAGGAGAGACAAGGTATTAACTCCTGACTTTTCCACAACATTATCATCCTATCTCATTTGTTTCAGCACAAAACCAGAAACACTAACATCTAGTTACATTACCGTCTTTTGCAAAAAAGGATACAAATCCTAAAAGAACATGAATGATAATTATACTTTCATTCATGTAGATGTCCACAACTGTCCCGTGATCATAATGTTTGCAGATGGAGACTCCTTTTAACTTCTTCAATGATAGCCAACATTAACAGCAAGCAATGAGCATTTGCAAAGTAGCTTGCAATTGAGATAGTTCATTGTTTGCAAAGATTTTGCTGTGGCTAGATCAGTTTTCCCACCATCCAGAAAAAGACATACAAGTCAGGAGATGTAAAGAGATGAGTTATATCTCTTTTCCTCCTGTTGTTTTATTTACATTTTATTCTCTTATGAGATGAAGGCATCCTTGAAAATCCATACATTTGCAGAGCATTCTTAATTTCCCTAGAGAAGGTGGGCTGTTGGCTTGAAACACTGCAGTTCATGCAGTGAAGGCTCACTCACAATGCTGTTAGGTGAGTACTTCCAGGATTTGGTTAAGTGCCAATGAAGGAATAATGATATATTACTCAGTTGGGATGTTGTGCGACTTTGAGAGATTTTGCATTAGATGATCTTCCCATGTGCCTGCTGTCCTTGCCCTTTTTAGTGGTAGAGATCACAGGGGTTTGGGATGGCAAATGAAACATGGCTTTTTCCAACATTGTGAAGTCACTAAACCTTCCAGCACTATGCTTCACTCCGTGGGGCAGTGGAAGTTGCACTCAAGATCTCTTTCATTTCGCTCTATAGAATCTGAACCACACTGCTTGTTTGCACTTCATGCCTGTGCTTTTTTGAACAGGTCATCTACCAGATCCATCTGTAAATTTGAAAGCCTTACCACTGATCCTTTCTGTGCTAAGGGTTCTCTTTCCCAACTCATTTTAGTATTGTTTTGCAGCTCCATTCCAAAACTGTTTATCTGTTTAATCAATCAGGTCATTTTGAACACAAAAGCATCATTAAGTCCATCCTCATCACCTTCCAATGACAGAAAATTGATGAGCAATGATTTCACAGGTTTATACCCTTTTAACTCAATTGTGAGTGCCATTATCGAATCCATTTACAGTTTTGCACTCTTTCAGTATTAGTCAAATGAACCCATTTCTTTTTTAATTATCTTTAAATCTTAATGCTATGCCACATCTCTAACATTGTCTTAAGTAACAGAACTAAAACAGATAGGTCCAGTTTCCTTTAAGTAGTACACAACAAAGAAATTTCTAATATTATACACAGGACCTATTTGCCAACTTGATTGGACTTACTGAAGGCTCTTTACTGCAATGGAAATTACATCGACATCCTGCCTCCAGCAGTCAGTCACATACAATACAATACAGCATAAGAGGAGGCCCTTCAGCCCATCAAACCTGTGTCAATTCCTCATCCTTGTTTAGACATGCTACTTATTGCCCATGCATATCCCTCTGTTTGCCTTCTGTTCATGTGTCTATCAAGATAAACCTTACACATTGCTAATGTGCCAGCTTCCACCACCTCCACTGGCAGTACATATCAGGAACCCACCTCCTTCTGGTGAAAACTTTTCCCCGCACTTCTCCCCTTTCCACCTGTCACCTTGAATGTGTGCCATCTTGTAATTGACTTTTCCACCCTGGGAAAAAGCCTCCCACTACCCATCCTATCTATGCCTCTCATAATTTTGTAGATTTCTATCAGGTCGCTCCTCAGCCGCCGTCTTTCCAGTGAAAACAATCCAAGTTTACCCAACCTTTCCTTATAACTAAAACCCTCCAGACCAGGCAATGTCCTGGTAAACCTTCTCTGCACTGTCTCCAAATCATCGACATCCTTCTGGTAGCATGGTGACCAGAACTACATGCAATATTCCAAATGCACCCTAACCAAAGTTTTACACAGCTGTGAGATAACTTGCCAACTTTTATATTTGATGCCCTGGCCAATGAAGGCAAGCGTGCTTTATGTCTTCTTGACCAGTTTGTTCACCTGCATTGCCACTTTCAAGGATCTGTGGACCTGCACACCCAGACCCCTCTGTATGTCAACGCTCCTAGAGGTTCTGCCATTCATTGTATATTTTGCACCTGATTTTGATCTTCCAAAATGCATCACCTTGCATTTGTCTGGATTAAACTCCATTTGCCATTTCTCTGCCCAAATCTGCAATCTATTTATTCTCTCTGTATCCTTTGACAACCCGCCTCACTATCTGCAATTCTGACAATTTTGGTGTCACTTGCAAACATGACTAAGTTGATCTGATAATAATCACGCAAATAAACATAGAAAGTTTTACGACTGAAAATAATACATCTATTATCATAAGTATTTCTAAATGACCTAAAAATAACAAAAAACTGAACATCTAAAAGTTGCGCAATTAAAACTGCAATGCACAAGCAAAGAAAGCTGACAGGGCAGTGAATTAGTTAAGACAGAAATATCAAATCAGAAGTAAATTGCAAACCGAACAGACAGTTGGTTAGAAAGGCAGACTATGAACTGTGAATGAAGAATCATGATTTATTTTCCACAGACATTCAAGCAATGAATGATTGATTGCCATGATTGAGAGTTCAATTTGGATGCAAGATACATATCACAGAGTATCAGTCTGACTATTAATTTTAAAAACTTTATTATCTAATATTTATCAGATACATTATTCAAAATAATAGAGATCAAATATTGTTAATACGAACAGCCAAAACAACCTTTACTTTATGGCTAATTTTAATACACTGAGTTGTCATTTTTCACAAGGAATAGATGCTTGGGTTTCCCACGAGTACTGCTCCTGTGCAATGTTCCCACATAACCACTAAGGACCATGCGATCAGAGGTGATTAGTCAGTGAGAAAAAAAAATGGGGTCTGGGGCCAACCTTATGAGTACATGAATTAGTGGATAGCTGTTGTAAAGTGAAATGTGGGTAACAACTATCAAGTGCTGTCCTTGTCAAGTTCTGGCCTCCTACTGAGCTGGGTGCCACCAAGTCTGCACAGCATTCTTCTCACAAAGCAGGGTTACTGGAGATGTAATCAATGGTTCATTCTGAAACAATGTTTCCATTTAGCACCTAGCCAGGCTGTTCCTGGTCGGTTTGGTTTCAACAGGGATTGCCCAAAGCCTGGCCGCATAAATGCTGTCTGCTCCAGCTTCGCAGTTTACCAATTGCAGAATCCAGTAAGGTTTAAACTTGGCTCCCACATTTCCAGATTTTATCCATGCTCATGGAAAACATCAATATTTCTGTAACAATCCCATGTACAGTGGCAGCAGTGTGCCCTAAATACAAGATGCACTGCAGAAACTCACCAAGACTCCTTCAACAATCCTGGAGGTCATGGGTCACCTGACCACAGGCAACTCAGACGATAATTTGGAGTTACTGCATTCATTCACGATTAGTCCAAGCTTTGAGTGAACAATGAATAGTTTTCCTTTAAACGCTTTGTTCTATACTTAGGACATTCACTTTACTGGAAGCCCATTAACTTAAGATGTGTTATATCAGAATGTGGATATGAAACCACAGAATTTCAAAAAATAATATTTTTGAAGAAAAGACCTTTATAACCCACTAATTTTTCTCATTCTCTATTTCTCCGCTATCTGAACTCAGCTATGAGCCAAAGTGTTAGATTGCTGTAAGTGGAGATTGGTTAACATGTGTCAAAGTCTGAATTTACAGCACCTAGAACCATTGCATGATATGCTGCAAAGGAGGCCGTTTCTCTGCACTGGTTCTCGAAAGTGCCATCCTATTTACCCAATGTCTAAGACGTCTTGCTTTTCAAGGACTCAACCAAGTCTCCTTTGAAAAGTTATTCGCAAATTTGCTCCCCAACTGTTTCAAGAAGTGCATGCAGAATCTTGATGAAATTTGAACCTGAACCTTGTGGTCCAGAGTTATGGACAGCTCCTCAATGATGTAAAACCTATTTTTCCCAAAATCAGCCTTCTTGGACATGTTATAACACATCTTTGTATGTATTGCTGTGCAACGTATCTAGGCAAATGTAAAGATATTTTACCCTAAAAATTACTGACAACTGACCAATATTCAATACAGCATGAACCTGACTGAATGTTGCAGCACAACAGACACGTTCTACAAACATGGATTGTGACACTCTTTTGCTGTTGGGAGCCTGGAGTAAACTGGTTCCAGTTATCGGCTTATACAGAGAGAACAGTTGGTTCTTGTAACCTCACAAACTACTTTATTAGAGTATTAAACAAGACACATGTTGCTTAAATGTTTTCATCACAAATCTAGACCTGATATATTTTCACACAAACTGAACTAGGACCTACTTACACACCCACGAGAGTCCTCTGACACTCCCAAAGTAGTCACAGAATATATAAGCTAATACCCAATCAGGATAACTGCTGCTGCTGCCAAGAACTGAGCTGGCCAGGCGCTGCACTCGATATCATCACCACGTCCTCGATGTAGGGTCTGTTTCTGCGATTGTTTGTCTCTGGAGTATTCGTAGGTTGCATTCTCTGAGGGTCTTCTTTTTATTCTTTCTCTTACCTCTCTTAAGTCATGCTGTCTTCTTCCTGTTGGCTCAGGCTAATTCACCGATTGCACGCCTTTACCATATTGGCCCTGGCCCAGTGACTTAGGTAGCATTACCTCATTATTTCTCATCCAAATAAAGCTTTTGCATTACCTCATCTTTCTTACTTTTTGCAGAACTTAGTTAATTAAAACCGGTTTAAATCAGCTCAAACTAGCACCTGGGCGCAGGTCATTTTTAGTTCACAAGCTGGTTCTTTCTTCGTGTCAGTACCTTTGCATTCAGTATCTCATGTTAGCAATGTCAGCACCTGGTACCTCCCCCCAACCCACCTATTTCCATCTCCCTCTCTCTCTCTCTCTCTCTCTCACACACACACACACGCTATCTCTCGACAGCCTCTGGCTAACATCTTCACCATTCCATCATGGATAAGCTTCATCCAATAATTCTTGAAGTCACCATGGATTTGGACAAATAGAGGTATTTGATTGGATTCCTAATAATAGGCTCCACTTTTTTTCTGTATTGTGATGTTCCACATTTTGGAAACAACGCTACATAGAGAAATCTCCAACAGTGTTCATCAGATAATGTATATCAAAATGATAGAAAGAAAACAGCAACAGAAGAAAGGCACCATCGATGCCTTTTGAAAAGGATCACAAAGAATGAGTTACTCAATGAGCTCGAAGATTCCAGAGAGTAGCTCATTTCCCTGCTCTGAAAACTTGCACAGATCTCCTCACATTAATAATCTTTTTCTATCCTTTACACCCCTAATTCTGCATGAAAGAACACGGAAATCATTCAGGAAACGTCTATGAAATAACACACCAATAACATAGACTTAAAAATGCTGCTATAAAGCCAAAATCTGCACTAAAGTGCCAACTGCATCAAAGGTGATGTGTTTAGCTCCTGACACACCTCACTTCTCAACCAAGTGTCAAGCACATGGTAACTTTCTTATGCAACATTTGCTAAGGTTAAAGTATTTTCATCAACCTTCCACCAGAAGTGGTGAGTGGCTGATCCATCTCAGCCTCCTCCAGAGTCCCCAGCATCACAAATGCTAGTCTTCAGCCAATTCAGCTCATTCCACTTGATATCAAGAAATGGTTGCCGACACAGAATATTGCAAAGGCGATGGGACTTGATAACATTCTGGCAATAGCACTGAACAATAGTGCTCCAGAAGTGGGATGTAGGCATCACTGGCTGGGCCAACGTTTATTATCCATACTTTGTTGTGCTTGAGAAGGCGGTGGTGATCTGATTTCTTGAAGTGCTGCAGGTCATTTGGTATACATATACCCACAATGTCGTGAGGGAGGGAGTTTCACAATTTTTACCCAGCAATGTACATCTCATTTAAGATACTGAGTGGCTTGGAGGGGATCTTGCAGTTGGTGGTGTTCATATGTATCTGCTACCTTTGCCCTTCAATATTGTAGTGGTCATGGGTTTGGAAAATATTATCTAAGACGACTTTGTGAATTGCAGCAGTGCATCTTATAGATGGTACACACTACTGATACTCTGCATCAGTGGTGGAGGGAGAGGATGCTTGAGGATGTGGTGCTAATCAAGCCGGCTATTTTGTCCTGATTCATGTCAAGTTTTCTGAGTGTTCTCAGAGCTGCACTCATCCATCAAACTCCTGACTTGTGTCCTGTACATGGCAGACAGTCCTTGCAGAATCAGAGGTTACTCACTGCATGAATCCTAGCCTCTGATCGGCTCTTGTTGCTACAACATTTATATGCCTGGTCCTGGTGAGCTTCTAGTCAATGATAACCTCCAGGATGTTGATAATGAGGGATTCAGTGATTGTAATACCATTGAATGTCAAGGGACAGTGGTCAGATTCTCTTTTGTTGGAGATGGTTACTGCCTGACACGTGTCGTGTGAATGTTACTTGCTACTTCTTAGCCCAAGACTGGATATTATTGCATTTGAACATGGACTGCTTCAGAACCTGAGGAGGCATTAATGGTGATGAACATTGTGCAATTATCATCAAACATCACCACTTCTGACCTTACGATGGAGGGAAGATCATTGAAGCAGCTGAAAATGGTTGAACCTAAGAAACTACCTTGACAACCTCCTGCAGAGATGTCATGGAGCTGAAGTCACTGACCTTCAAGAACAGAACCGTCCTCCTTTCTGCCTGGTACGTCTCCACCAGTGGAAAGTTTACCCTATTCACTCTAATTTTGCTCTGTGCCCCTTGATGCCATATTCAGTGAAATGTGGCCTTAATGTCACAGCTGTCATTCTCACCTCACCTCTGGAATTCAGCTCTTTCGTCCATGTTTGAACCAAGGCTGTAATGAGGTCTGGAGCTAAGTGGCCCTGGCAGAATCCAAACTGGGCATCACTGAGCAGCCTATTGCCGAGCAGGCGCTGCTTGATAGCCTGTTGCTGACACCTTCCATCAGTTTACTGATCATCGAGAGCAGACTGATGGGGCAGTAACTGTCTGGGTTAGATTTGTCCTGCTTTTTACGTACAGGTCTTGCGTTGGCAATTTTCCACATTGTTGGGTAGATACCGATGTTGTAGCTATTTTGGAACAGCTTGGTTAGAGATGCAGCAAGATCTGGAGCATATGTTTTCAGTATTATTTCTGGAATGTTGTCAGGGCCCATAGCCACTGTAGTATCCAGAGTCTTCAACCATTTCTTGATTTCATGTGGAATGAATCAAGTTGGTAGAGGATTGGTACCTGTGACGCTAGGGACCAGTGGGGGAGGACAAAATGGATCATCCACTCAGCATTTTTGGCTGAAGATTATTGAAAATGCTTCAGCCTTATCTTTTGCACTGATGTGCTGAGCTCTCCCATCATTGAGGATGAAGCTATTTATGGAATCTTCTCCCCAGTGCCCTGTTTAATTGTTTAATTCCATTCATGACTTGATGTGGCAGGACTGCAGAGCTTCGATCTGATCCAGTAATTGTGGAATGGCTTGTCTCTGTCTATCACTTGCTGATTATGCTGTTTGGTCAGCATGCAGTCTTGTTTTGTAATTTCACCAGATTGATAAAATCATTTTCAAGTATGCCTGGTATGCTCCTGACATGCCCTCTTCATTGAATCAGGTTTGATTCCCTGGATTGATCCAAATGGTAGAATGGGAGATATTCCAATCCCTAAGGTTATAGCTCTCCCAATTTTGGTACTGGACCCTTGATGTTAGTCAGGAAGGGTCAAAGGAAGCAGGATCAATAGGCTGAGTTAGCCTATTGTGGCTTTGATGCCTAGGTTGAGGCTAGGTAGTCCATCTAGGTCCATTATTTCTTCTTGTTTAGTCTTTTTAGCAGTAGATATGGTTACTGATCAGCTTAAAAGGTTATTTCAGAATAGCAGGTAAGAACCACCCACATTATTATAGGTCTTGTGTCACATGTGGGCCAGAGCAGGTAAAGGACATGAGTGAACCAGATTGGTGGTTTTGACAACAATGGATTCATGGTCATCGTGCTCAGCGGTTAACACTGCTGCCTCACAGGGCCAGGGACCTGGGGTCGATTCCAGCCCCGGCTGACTGTCTGTATGGAGTTTGCATATTCTCCCCATGTCTGTGTGGGTTTCCTCCAGGTGCTCCAGTTTCCTCCCACAGTCCAAAGATGTGCAGGTTAGGCGAATTGGCCAAGGATGGTTAGGTTAGGTGGGTTAGATATGGGAAACGATGGGGAATGGGTCTGGGTGGGATGCTATTCAGAGGGGCAGTGTGGACTTGTTGGGCTGAATGGCCTGTTTCCAAACTGTAGGGGTTTTATGGCTGTATGGTTTTAAATTCCAGTATCTGCCATGAATCCAGGTTACTGGATCGCTGTATTATTGGTCCAGCGACAATAGCAGTATTCCATCACTTCTCCCTGCTCTCATGTGCTTTATCATGTCAAGATTGCTCTCTGTGTAACGTAAGCAAACCATATGGATCTGAGTATTTCTGAAAAAAAGACACATTTTGTTGAAGCCTTTCATCTTGCACTCATTAGGACAATTATCAAAAGATATGACAGTAAAGCTAAAGGAACATTGATGTGAGAGAAGAGTGCTGATTGGTTGGCAAGTGGCCTCTGAAGTGTCACGGAGATTGCACTAGTTAGATGATGATTAACAGTTAACCGCCAAGCATTTCTTTTTAAAAAAATTTAAAGTGGCAGGTTGTCTCTGATTGGTCAGGACCTTGCTGAGAAACAAGGGAATGACAGTCATCTGTTTCGCAGAGTTGAAAAAGGTGCAGTGCATTTTTTTTTTCTGTCTTCAAAGAATTCCAGTACATGCAAGTATTATCTGATGCAAATACACAATATGTGTTTGAGAAAGAAGCTCTCTCAGTTATGTGGGCTTGCGAGAGATTTTTATATAATTTTATTGTCCTGAAAGTGGGCATTGAAACAGATCACAAAGCTTTTGTTTCTCTTTTGGACAAGAAGACAATTGCAAGAATGTTTCCTATAGTACAAAGGTTTTGAGTTTGTCTCATGAGATTCACTTACATAACAGTCTAAGTTTAGTGAAGACTGAAAATGACAGCACATGCACTCTGCAGGATGAGAGTTGACAGCCTTACCAGTCATGATGCAGAACTCATCCAAGAAATAAAGTCATTTATCCAGTTCAAGACTTGCACGAAGGCCAGCAAGTCATAACTGAAGAGGCCAGATTTGCCAAGAGCAAATAAGAATCCAGGAATATCTTAATATCTACCGATACTGCACTGAGGGCTGGCTGTATCAAAAGCCGAGCATTGCGGCCAAAAAAATGTATTTTGAACACAGGAAACACTTGGCCACAATGATTAATCAATTATTAAATCCTAATGTATGGCAAATGGCTGATCATTACTGTTTTACAAAGACAGGACATCTTGCAGAAGATGCACAAAGGATACTGCGGGGTCAACAAGTGCTGGCTCAGAGCTCAGTCAGCAGTACCTTTGAGTCACCTGGATCTCCAAGGAAATTGAGGAACTTATTGTCCATTGCCATTCTCTTTGCCAGAACAAAGAGAACTTTTAATTCCCACTAAGTTCCCCACCTCACCTTCAGTACAGATGGGCATGGGTTCACTTGTTTTTGACAGCAAGTCTGATCTCATCATCAGTGATGAATTGTGTCAATGGATTAAGGTTAAAAGGTTTCAAACAATGGGCCACTGGGCGCAATTCAGTGCTTCAACGAGTTTTGGATTTGACTAGGCCATGAGCTCATTGAAGTGCCCACAATGTAAGATAGAGGTCAAACGTGAAGTTAGATTGGCTAAATCACCCTTGAAGAAGAATTTCAACTTCTGCACAACATTGTGGAATTAGGTGCCAACCCCATTCCAATTTGGTTAAGCAACTTTAGAGCTACTAATGGGCAGAAAGCTGAAGACTCAACTCCCTCTCCAGCCTAAGAAATTGGTTTGAGACTTATGCCTTCATGATTATAAGGCATTAAGTGACAGAGAGCAATCCTATTACACACTGCACACCACAGATGACAGTAAAGATTATTGCACAAGTAAGTTGCCAGAGCTCGGAACAGAGCAACAGATCTGGATCGGGGATCTAAACGGAAAAGGTATGATTGTCCACAAACATGCAAACCAATGGACAGCATACATCATCCATTCTGCTGAACGGCTATATTAAGGAACTGCAGGATCCCATAACAGTTGTGTCAACCACGGTTTATTTGTTGGGATGAACTGAATGCTAAATATGGAAACAGAGGAGAACTGCAGACCTCAAAACACCAACAACTATCTAAGCAAAACTACCTGCTGGCCAACATGTTTGGGCCAATACCAAAAAATAGCATGTGAATTTATAATGTTAAAGAATTGGAAGGAAATGGAGTAGTGGCAAATGTAAATGTCTAAACAAAAAAGGAAAACACGAAGTGTAAAAAAAAAGGCAGAACTTTCAGGGAATCCCTACAGTGTGAAAACAGACCTTTTAATCTATCGAGTCCACACTGACCCTCCAAAAGGCATTCCACCCAGACCCAGCCCCTACCCTATCCCTGTAACCCTGCACTTCCCATGGCTAATCCACCTAGACTGCACACCCCTGGGCACTACGGGCAACTTAGCAAGGCCAGTCCACCTAACCTGCACATCCCTGGACTGTGGGAGGAAACCGAAAGAAACACATGCAGACATGGGGAGAATGTCCAAACTCCACATAGACAGTCACCCAAGGCTGGAATTGAACTCAGGTTTCTGGTGCTGTGAGGGAGCAGTGCTAACCACTGAGCCAACATGCTGCACAGATAGTGTGCTGCACAGATAGTGTATATGTGTCTTGTTTGAATGCTGTAAACTCCACCAATGTGATGATGCCCTGGGAACTGGTCAGAGTCAAGTTTGACTGGAACCATAAGCATCACTCCCTCCACCTCCAATGTTCAGAAGCAGCAGCATGCACTAGCCAAAAGATGAACTGCAGATATTCACCAAAGATCTTAAACAGGACCTTCCAAACCCATAACCACTTCCATCTAGAAGGACGAGGGCAGCAGATGCATGGGAACACCACCAGCTGTAAGTTCCTCTCAAGCCTCTCACCATCCTGACTTAGAAATATATCACTGTTCCTCCAGTGTCACTGAGTTAAAGTCCTGGAATTCCCTCCCTAAGGACATTGTGGGTCCACCGACAGAACATGGAACGCAGCAGTTCAAGAAGGCAGCTCATCACCACCTTCTCAAGTGCCAATATGGACAGGCAATAAATGCTGGCCCAGCCAGCAACGACCATGTCCTACAAGTAAATAAAAACGTTAAAACAAGAGCTTGTTGGAAACAGATCTGGGGCTAGTGTGCTGTTAACAGTCTATGTGGCAATGTAGGTTATACTTACATAATGTAAATTGTTGCAGTAATGCAGTGAACTTGGTCTTCTTTATTCAGTAAGACTTTTCTGGAAGATGGACAATCTAATCCATACATACTCCCTTCAAGGAACACATACACAACAGTCCGTAGTCACAGAAAATACTAATTATCAGTAGACCATTTTACACCCTGATTGTATATCATTTCCATTGGCATGAGTTGAAATGAAGACATACAGGTTGTATCAGCAGCTCCAATTTTTATCATCTATTTTGTTCAGTAATAAAATCAACTTTGGTGACATGGTCCCAACAACTTACTTTAGCTCCTAACCTCAAATATGCACCCATGCGATGACATCATTTAAAATTTATTAAAATGACCATGCCAAACCACAGGAGTAACAGTGAGAACCAGCTTTCTCCACTTAATTAAAAGCTGTTTAATTTAGATTATCCGATTACAACTTCTTTCACATTAAATTCCCATTTTGCTTTACTACTTTTATTGCTCAATTCAAATAATTGAATAATTCAATCATTTCAACACCTAAAGAGACCTAGAATTATCAGGACAACACAGTAGAATCAAACTCAGGGAACATTTGAACAGTAAGCCCTTGGCCATAATAACTTGAACAGATTCACATAGAATCATTAGCACAGAGAGGTTAACATGAATTTTGCTGGAAAGAGAGACCCCCTGCCAAAGCTTTTTGTCAGGTACTCTTCAGGACTCATACCAGAACAGCAAATTTCAAACGATCACAAAAATATATACAATACAGTAGGAACGGGTGCTGAATGGCTGGGAAGTTGACTTTGATTTGGCGAGACATTGTGATGGAGGAAACAAAAGGAAACCCAAGTATCTGGTTTTTGAAGACAGACACAAAGCTCTAACAATCCTTTTGGTCGTGAAGACTGTGTCCCTGCATATGAATGTATATTGCTTAAATCAAGGATAAATTAATTAACAGCTCAAATAATCATTTTAAATTTGATCTAAGTTGAACAATTAGTATACTCAGCATCATTCAGCAAGTGCGGCTTAATCACATCCATCAGCCAACCTTGAACATGCAAGTTAAGGAATATAGTCTATCTTCATCTTAGCGTCACAGACTAGTGTTGAACAATGATCCCAGCTGTAAAAGTCAAGTTTCCTACCTACAGTATCACTCAATCCCACCAATGTAAGATTTCTTTAAATGCACTGTAACATTCACACACTCGATCCTGAAAAAGATACGGGTTTACACAGACTCGAACAAGATGGGGGGGTGGGGTGTGGGGTGTTGTTTGCTAATTCTAAACTAAACACGGTTATATTTGCATCTGTATAAGAAAATTATCAAGGGTATCAATAAGCTTGGTGCTCAAATTCAGTGCACTAAGCTGTGCATTAATCTCCTCGCTAACCAAGAAACTAACTCTCATGTTGTCAGCATTCAAGAACTGAGTATTTTGGATAGGAGTGTGCCTTTTCGAAAAGATAAATCTATTTCGGTAAAGTGCTCAATGCAAACAGAAACTGTGCCAACTAAAGGAAAATACACATGAAAAGTGAAGAGAGAAACAATGCAGATTGTAAAGAAAAATCACAGCTGTTGAATTACAAAAGAAGTGGGAAAAGCTTACAGTTGAAGGCCCTGAAACTAAACCCAAAGAAAACCACACATATTTTTACAATTTTAAACAGCTCATAATTACAGTGGATTAATGCTCTTGTTTAAGCCACTGCCTGCCATTTTGAGTAGATAGATTAATTTCATAAACTTACCAGATAAATGACTATAATTTTGTTGAGCGTGAAATTCATCATGGATAATCATGCACTGGAAGACTGTTGCATACACAGTTCAAATTTCTTTTCCATTCTTTTGCATTTCCTTACATGTTTGAGAATTAGAGGAAGTTTCAGTTTTTTCGGCCCACGATAAATAAAACTCACTCTGAATGAAGAATAGTATTGCACAAAAATGCAAAGATTGCATATTACGAATTTGCAGCTGCTGCAATTTGTCATATGGCTCACAACCAATACAAATAGTCTGGCAGAAGATTAAGAGCTTTATAACTTCTGAACGTACCATTTCCAAAGATACAATGAATTTAGATGGTACCAATTTTTCAACGTTCCAAATTACAATCTCAAAATTTTCAGTTACATATCTCTTGTACAGCATGTGTCTTATAGAAAAAACTGTAAGCATTTGTTGAGTCCATAATATTGCAGATGTGCAACAACTCTGTTTTGTACCACTTCTCAATGGTAACTTTTAAAACTAAGTCATTTATAATTTACAGTATTCATGATGAAACAATTCATTAAATTAATGCTATTTAAGATGATAGGAACAGTCCAATAATTGATTCAATAATAATGCAAATAATTCAGGTAAAAATACAAGCCAGCTAATACGTCTAAAATGTGTCTAACTGTGGAAACGTTTATTTGTGGCTTATGCTGCTTTACACTTACACATGGTATTAATTATATTATTCACATCATAGGGTGTGGTGGGGGCAACATTATTTGAAAGTGCTAGGATCTGTGTGTGTTTATTGGAAATAATTTCTAACAGCTATTTCCTTTTTGACACTACATTCCAGTTCAACAAGGATCCAGTGCCAGGAATCCGCCATAGTTCTGAAAATAGTGTATAAATAACTTCCTTTGTCAAATTCATCGTTCCAATGACTGCACCATAACCTTATCTATATACTTTAGTAAACAAAACTGAAAAATGCTTCGGTCAATGTTGGCTTTGTTCCAGTTACTTTTGCATGCTCATCTCAATTACAGAACTCCCAAAAGACAAAAGTTAAACACAAGTTTCTTCCATTAGCATTAGTTCAAAATGTTAGCTCCCAGGAATAAATGTTAGCTCCCAGGTTAAATGTTAGCTCCCAGGTTAAAAACTGGGGGACAATATAGACTATATAGTCAGTGGTAGCAGTGGGAAGTCTGATCGAGGTAACCTCCAGCATCATGCTTTTCGGCAGGATTGATTACAAAGTCTGGCGGATTGACCTCGACATTGCTTAAGCTGAGCATCAGCTCTCGGACACATCCTCCTACCTCCCCGAACCATGATGCCACCATCGAACAGCAAGCTATTGCATCCATGATGGTCAGTAATCTCATTTTACCTGGTGATCTGCAGCCCCATCACAACCCCCGAGCTCATAGTAACCCCCAAACGCACACAGCCAGCTTCCACCTGTTTCCTAAAATCCACAAACAGGAGTGTCGGCAGACCCATTGTTTCTGCCTGCTACCACCTCACAGGACTTATCACTTCCTATTTCAACTCGATTTTTTTTCTCTCCTTGTCCAGTTCCTTCCTACTTACATCCATGATTCCTTTGACAGTCTATGTCAGTTTCAGAATTTCTACTTCATGGGCATCAGCCACTATGGACGTGCAATCTCTCGACACATCCATTCCCCCATCAGGATGATCTCAGGTTTCTCTACTTCTTCCTCGAAGAAAGGCCTGAACTGTCCCCATCCATCACTACTCTCCTCAATCTCTATGAGATTGTCCTCACTTTGACCAACTTCTTCTTTAACTCCTCTCACTTCCTTCAGGGAAAAGGGGTGGCCATGGGTACCTGTATGGGCCCTGGGTATGCCTGCCTCTTTGTGGGGTACGTGGAATATTCCTTGATCCAGTGTTATATGGGTCGCTCCTCACATTGATGACATCATCGGTACAGCTTCCATCACATGTCCAGAATTAAAAATATTTGTCAATTTCACATCCAATTTCCACTCTGCTCTCACCTTCACCTGGTCCATGTTCGACTCTTCCCTTCTCTTCTTTGACATCTCTGTTTGCATTTCTTCCTTCCCACAACACCTACAGAGTCCCCCTGTCCTCACCTACCATCTCACCAGCATCCACAATCAAGGGATCATTAGCTGCTGTTTCCACCACCTCCAGCAGGATGCTACCACCAGACACATATTGCCCTTTCCTTCCTTGTCAGCCTTCCACAGGGACCATTCCCTCTAAGATACCTTGATACACTCATCCGCCACTTTCAACACATCCCAACTGCCCCACTGCACCTTTCCATACAGAAGATGCAACACCTATCGATTTATTTCCTCCCTCCTCACTATCCAAGGCCCCAGACACACCTTCCAGGTGTGCACATCAGTCAATCTAGCCTACTGCATTCGCCTCTCACAATGTTGTCTCCTGTACATTGGGAGGACAAAATGCAGACTGAATGACTGCTTTGCTAAACATCTACATCCATCCACAGAAATGTCCCCAAGCTTCCTGTTCTCTGCCATTTCAAAATGCCGTCATGTTCCTTGGCTAACATCTCTGGCTTGGGCCTGCTGCAGTGCTCCAGTGAGGAAACAACTGCATCTCATCTTCTGCTTGGGGACCTGACAGCCTTCAGGAATCAATACTGAGTTGAATAATTTTAGGGCCTGAACACCTTCTTTCATGTCCTTTACCCACCCCAATACTCCAGGCCTGTCATCATAAAGGCTGCTTTCATCGCAGTCACTAATGGTCCCTATTAACAGCTTCTTTCTCCCTGCTCAACATTGCCTTTGACTACCCACTTGCTGTTCTCTCTCTGGGTCCTATTTCCAGCTAATGTTTAGTCCTCAGTCTCTGCATCCGCCCAGACTGCAGCATTTATACTTTTTCTCAGCTACAATGTGTTCGGAGGAAGGGTCACTGGATCTGAAATGTTAACTCTGCTTTCTCTCCACAAAAGCTGTCAGATCTGCTCAGCTTTTCCAGCAATTTCTGTTTTCATACTTTGGATAGTTTTAACATGGCCTTAAGTTTGGGGAATCAAATCTGACAAATCTATTTTTTACCCCCATCACTGAAGGTGGGCAGAAGTAAACCTTTCCTTCCTGCTGATTTGTCTGTTTCTCTAAAATTAAAATATCTCAAAAATTAAAGTTAGATTTCAATAAAACTTAATTCACAGAAAGAGGATGTCCCAAGGATTAGATTTTGGCAAAGATGTAGATCCAGATCTTGGTCCTGGAATTTTTGAAAGGATCTGATATTATTGGGAGAATTTAGGGCTGAAATAAGGGAAATATTTTCTCTGATGGTTGTGGGACCTTGTGACTCTCTGCCCCAGAAGACGGGAGTTGGGGGGGAGGAGGGGTGTTGGGTGGAGTTGACTAGGGGTATTTCTTCTCATTTCACAATGGTCATTGGTATATTTTGTAAAATCTGATGGCAATTCAATAGTCTTGAAGCCAGACAATTTTTCTTGGTGTGCTTACTGAGAATTCGCTCCCACCTGGACTTGCTGTAAATCCGGTTAGGAAGAAATCCTTCCACAACACTACAGAACATTCCTGCAGGGATACAAAAAGTTTCTAACTTGCAGTCCTGAATAGGAATCTCAAGAAAGATCAGCAATCTGAAACATTAATTTTACCATCCTTTCACCACAAATGTGTACTGATCCAACCAATGCTTCCACATTTTCTGTTAATTCAGAATTTCATTGTCGGAAGCATTTTAGTTAAATACATTTCTCACAACGAGTGGTGGCTTTCTTAATTCAAACAGATCATTCTGCAATCGAGGTTACATCAGAGAGAACGGAGAGATGATGAAATGTCTGCTCAACAATACTGGTTATTTGACTGAACCAGACTGAGGCATATACGATAACCATTTAAACTTTTTGAAGTCAAATGATGACTTAATTAATTTATAATTTGTCACACTATCTGCAGTTTTTAACAGAAGCAGGATAGATTGCTGAAGAGGTATAAACAATTGCTGACAAGATAGTCTTGTTGCTGAAGCTTTTCATTTTACATTCGTCATGACAAATAGAAAAATGATAAGTTTCAAATAATCACAAGAATTTATACAAGGGGGGAGAAAGGGTGATGATTGGTTGGCAAATCAACTTTGATTGGTTAAGGCATTAGCATGGACAAAGCAATGGGAAACTACTTCCAGAAACTTAAAAAAAACACAGCGATAAACAGTGAACTTGTCATTCAGAAGTTTTTTCTTTCTGTTTCATACTTATGATTATTTGAAGTTTTTTTTCATTTTTGATTTTGCCTGATACATGCAAGACTAAATGTTTTGGTAACGTGTCTATTTTTTCAGCAGTTTAAGTTCTATACCACCCAGCAACTCTGGACATAAACCAATAAGATTATTTTGTTTCAAATTCCTTTGTCCACATTTTACTTTTTTGTTTTAAAAAAATACAAAGATGAAATAGAATGTACTCAGCTCACAGGTACATTCGTTTCATCTCACTGCACCAGGACATTGCAGTCAAGATCAGAGGCAGATGTAATGAAAAATAGGTATAGTGTTTTTTCTGAAGAAGGGTCTAGGCACGAAACGTCAGCCTTCCTGCTCCTCTGATGCTGCTTGGCCTGCTGTGTTCATCCAGCTCTACACTTTGTATATCTCAGATTCTCCAGCATCTGCAGTTCCTACTATCTCTATAGCTTTTCAGGCAGTTGAATTCAAAGGCTTAGTCAAGGGAGGCTGAAACTGAGCAGGGAGAAGCAGCCATAGGCACATCAAGAATTCGTTGGGAGGTCACAGCGAGAACGTGACAGAACAGAATAAGAATGAAAGGAATGGGAAAATAAAAGTGTGTCAGATTGCAAGTTGACAATTTCTAGATAAGTTTCAAGACCAAGCCTAATCAAATTTTCAGTTTTTTTCTCAGCTATAATTCTTTGGAGACCGGATGCAAAAAGTGCAAGGTATATATTAACAACGAGAAGGAACTAATTATGCATCCGAGAAGCTTAGCACATGTAGAGTGTAAAATAGTTAGTCAGAGCCCAAATGTTTGATTTGCCTGCTGCAGGTCTTGTTCCATCAACACGTGTTGAGTACAAATTAAAGTAACAATGTAATATCACCTTTTATAGAGATATTTGAACTAAACAAACTTAGCTGGGAAAGGGATTAGCAGAAAACAGGATTTCTTATCAACCAAGTATTCTGTTAAGTGAAATGAGACATGTTGGCATAAGGATTTTGTTACTGGTCTAATAGGACAATATTATTGGCGCAATCTAATGGAGCACGCCAGAGTGGGTTGGATGGTAAATTGGCCCACATCGTTGGAGTGGAGTCCACTTGTCCTATTTCCACTGGTGGGAAAATTTGTCCTAGGAAGTCAATGATGGAAATGTCCTAAAGCAGAGAACCCTGGCTACTTAGGTGTATTACTGAGCCACTTATAGGTCCTTATTATCATAGCCATGTATCACTACCCTGGATGACCAGGGTCAGATTGAAGTTTTAATTAAGACATTAAAGTTCATACAACAACAAGTTGTAAATTCAGTAAATATCTGTAGAAACAGACCCTGGCAGGGAAAATGAAATT
The DNA here is from genome assembly GCA_024137785.1 of Ginglymostoma cirratum. Classification (NCBI taxonomy): domain Eukaryota; kingdom Metazoa; phylum Chordata; class Chondrichthyes; order Orectolobiformes; family Ginglymostomatidae; genus Ginglymostoma; species Ginglymostoma cirratum. The sequence continues at coordinate 35,175,068 of JAHRHZ010000145.1, read as the reverse complement.
ATGTCAAGGTGTCAAGTTAGCTTCAGAGAGAATATAAACAGGAGAAATGCACAATGAACTGCAACCACCTGGGAATGATCTCAGACTGTGAACGCGAGGTTAAAATAAAGACAGCAGTCTGGGTGTGCGACAAATTAACATGGGGAACATGAAGCTGGAGGAACATAGCAGGCCACGCAGCATCAGAAGAGCAGGAAAGTTGACGTTTCAGGTCAGGATCCTTCTTCAGGTTGACAGGTTGATAGGGACCCTGAAGAAAGGTCCTGACCTGAAACGTCAACTTTCCTGCTTTTCTGATGCTGCCTGACCTGCTGTGGTCCTCCAACTCCACACTGTGCTGTCACTGATTCCTGCATCTGCAGTGCCTGCTATCTCAGAAAAATTAACATCTTATCTTTAAAGAATACAAAGGCACAGTGGTTCAAAGTGAGCTTCAACCCTGGTCTGTGTACATTAGTCATCTGTTGCCTTAGTGTATAAGTTAGTCTGCTGTCAAGATCATAGCTTTGGAAACAGATATTAAACAAAGTTGCATCCTAGACAAAGAAAGGGACAAGTCTGTCACACTCAGTGTTGCCAGCCAGCCACTAGTGAAAGGATTGGGATAACAGAATTTTGATCAAGGTTCATAGTCAAGAACATTGAAATCAGCTGTACAACTTGCAACACAAAGACTAGTGGTAATATCCATTGGAATGAAGGCAACATTCTGCCATCTACTTCCCGTGAATGACTCAGAGACAGAATCTTTTTTTAATACTGATCTTTTTTGGACTCGCTTCTTATTCTTTATCTTTATCTATATCTATGTACTGATAAATTCACTCTTTTCTTCATTCAAGAAAGACTGGTTAAATTGGCTCCTTTTAAAATGCAAATTCACTTGGTCTGGGAGAAAGTGATCCTTTATAACATAAACTTGTTGTGATTAAATAAGGTCAGAAGTCACATGACACCAGGTTATAGTCCAACAGATTTATTTGAAAACACAAGCTTTCGGAGCCTCGGTCCTCCTTCAGGTGTTAGCGAGAGAGGTAGTATCAGACACAGAATTTGTAAAAGATCAAAGGTTAGTACATTGATGAGAATGTACTAAACAAACCTAAGATGATATTAAATCTTCAATCAGTTAGATCGTTTTAATTGATTAATATGTGTATGTAAATCCCCAAATTCTTTTCAAGTCAAAATCCTGAGAGAACTAAAGGTTTCATCATTTTAGGTGAGACAATGCATGTTAGGTGTGAGGCCTAGTTTAGAATCTGAGATACCAAGAACTGGAGTCAGAGACAAAACAGGATGGAGCTGGAGGAACACAGCAAGCCAGGCAGCATCAGAGGAGCAGGAACGTTGACATTTTGGGTCAGGACCCTTCTTAGAATCTGTTTGTGTTTTAGTTTGGAGGCACACTGGCTCGAATACTAAAGTGGGAATTTATAAAACGCCACCTTGACTGACTGTTTATAAATGGTGTGCTTTATGAACAAAATAAAATTTATCTGCAAATACAAATTTACCCCGTAGATTTACATGAATGTTTGTGTGCGCGCATGTGTATGTATAAACAATATCTCACACCTAACGTGCATTGTCTGACCTAAAATGTCACCTCTTCTTTCCACTGATAAAACCTTTAGTTGTCTCAGGACCGTGATTTGAAAGGAATTCCGGGATTAACATATACATATTAATCAATTAAAACCTTCTAACTGATTAAAGATTCAACAGCATCTTAGGTTTGTTTAGTACATCCTTATCAGTGATGTGAACCTTTGATCTTTTACTTATCAATTCGGTGTCTGATACTACCTGTCTTGCTAACACCTGAAGGAGGACTCAGGCTCCAAAAGCTTGTGTTTTCAAATAAACCTGTTGGACTATAACCTGGTGTTGTGAGATTTCGGAGCTTGCCCACCCCAGTCCAACACCGGCACCTCCACATCATGACCAAATAAGGAGTTGGATGAATGAAGAGAAGAAGCAAGTACACCCTCCTCAGTTGAGAACTTTACAATCTGGGGTATCCCATCTGGAAATCCAGTAAACTGGGGAACCTCATGCAGTATCTGGTTGTAACACTTTTCCTTGAGCCCACCCACCAGGATTTAATGGTGGTTCAGAGATTCTCCCAAACACAGATGGGTTTGCCATGCCTCCTAATGACTGCTCAGTAAACTGTAGCAGTGTCCCAGGAGTTGCTTCTTAAAAAGAGATAGCTTGCGTGTGATCGAGAAACCCAGATTCAGGGACAGGATGCCCAGGAGAGCCACTCCTCTACCTTTGCATCTGATAGACACCAGCCCTGACCCTCTACAGGAATTTCCACCTTGCCCTCCCACCCTGATATGACCCCTATTCTGCCTCAGTGACCTGTCTCCAGGAATCTCATGAACAATCTCTGGCGAAGGCCTCACTGTATTAACGGCAGCAACCAATGGTCGCAGTGGTACTGCTGGCAATAGAAAGTTGCCAGCCTCTGATTGGCCAGCAGCTCTTCAGGACAAACCATAAATCCAGGAATATCTTTGACAGTGGCCAGTTAGTGCCAGACCTTCTCCAGTCAAGAGTCAGGGTGTTCCACTGGTGAGCAGGACCCACATTGGAGCCATTAAATCCAGCTCACTAAGATTACATCTCACAGGGGGCAGTTGGGAAATTTAAATACAGTTAATTAAGCAAATGCAGAATAAAAAGCTGGTCTCGGTAACTGTGACCAGGAAACCATCAGATTGTTGTAAAAATCTCACTAATGACCTATAAAGAATTACATTTTCCCATAAAATTAAACAGATGGGATTCATGCCTTTATGACTCGAGAAATACAGTAAAAAAAAGTCTAGAATGTTCTGTTGAACCTGATATGAAACAGTATCTCAATCTCATCTTCAATATTGTGTCCAATTCTGGGGACATGATGGGAAATATATGAGGGATCTGCAGAGCACATGGAGAAATTTACTCTAATAGTCCAACGGAAGACTATTACACTTCTGTAGATAACCTGAGGTTATTTAATAGAAGGGCAAAGAAGAGTTCTATTACTGGTGTTTCAAATCACACCAACGAGAAGAAATACAGAAATATCAAATGGTCATAACAAAGCTGTAGTTTTAAAATGACTGGCAGAGGAACTAGAGGACACATGAGGAAGGAAACCTTATGCTAATGAGTGGTTCAAATTTGGAATAACTATTTGATAGTGTGGCGGATGTTGGTTCAGTTTTAACTTTCAAAATGCAATTCAATAACTGGATGGCTGTTCAAAAGAGCCAGAAATCTGCAGAATGCTCTGTTATTCTGTGAACTTTGAAGATAATACTAATTCACTTCAATGCAACTTAGTGTTATGGGCTCCACATTACAATTTTACAATTCTAATTATTACAATTTTTCTGAAAGTATATTTAATATTCATGACTTTATTCAATGCATTATTAACACTGATGAATAGCAATTTGCACTTACACAGTAAAGTTAACACAACATATGCCGAGGTAGTTCACAGGAGTATTATAAAAGCAAAAATTGACGCCAGGGCAGAAAAAGTGAAATTGAAGAAGATGATCAAAAGCTTGGTCAAAGCGATGTGTTTTAAAGAGTGATGTTAAAGGAGGATTCTGCAATCCTAGAAATCTGCATTAAATTCTCACATCATTAAAACAGCTAATGCCACAGGATAACCAGCTGTTGATAGGAATACTCCAGTTTAATAAGATCATCTGAAAGGCAAAAATCCCTCAAAATTTTCCTGCCATAGTAATAAGTTTCAATTATAAATTGTAGGTAATTTAGTGTATACAATTCTAATTTTAGAACAAGTTTTGATTAATGAAAAAGTACCTGGCCTATAGCTTTAATTGGTATGTTCTTCCCAGAGAGTTAAATTTAATCATTCCTAAATCAGACAAAATGTGGGTTTACTGAATCACACTTTTTTAAAAATAAAGTCGTTGTTTTGGGAGCGGTATATTAATAGTCCTTTGTTGAGGGCTAAAATAATCAATTGAAAGACGGAACTAAGCGATCACAGAACCAAAGAATCAGATCTAAGCTCTGCAGTCCTGTCACATCCAGTTTTGGATGTTGGCAGACAATTAAACAATTGACTGGCAGAGAAGGCTCCACAAATATCCCAGTCCTCAATAATTAGGGAGCTCTGCACATTAGTGCAAAAGATAAGGCTGAAGTATTCAAAATGATCTCCAACCAGAAGTCCACCTTGGAGATCGATTTCAGTCTCCTCCCAACAGATGCCAGTCTTCAGCCAATTTGAATCATTCCACATGATATCAAGAAATGGCTGGAGGTACTGCATACTGGATAGGCTATGGGGCCTGACAACTATCTGACAACAGCACCGAAGATTTGTGCCACATTTCTTGCCAAGCTGCTCCAGTGCAGCTGGCATCTATTCAATAATGGAAAATCGCCCAGGTGTGCCTTGTCTACAAAAAGCAGGACATATCCAACCCCGCCAATTACCACACCGTCAGTTGACTCCCAATCACCAATACAGTGATAGAAGCACAAAAGTCTAATCCACATAAACAGGCAAGTGTGCACTGCAAAGAACTTCAAGTTTTGAATAATGAAGCACCAAGTGTGTCCAGCCTAATAATGTTGCATGCACATTTGGGTTTAATTTCTTTGTGGGTTGTACCAATTGTTAATATAACTCTAGAATAGCTTTGGAAATTCAACTGCATTTTTCTGACCTGCATGGTACGACCTAGCTGGGGCTGACGATGATGGCGTAGCAATGTCACTGGACTAGTAATTTGAGTCCCAATCAAATCCCTTCAGGATCTTGTATGCTTCCTTTGTATCACCTCACACTTCTCTAAACTTCAGAGGATATAAACCAGATTATCTAATATTTCCTCATAAGGCATCACTCAATCCAGGAATTAGTTTAAGAAATCTTCTCTGTACTGCTTTCAAAACACTGATATCCTTCTGTATGTACAGTGACCAGTACAGTACACAGTACTCCAGATGGAGTCTCACCAATGGTCTGTATAAGTGAAGCATAACATCCCCACCCTTGTATTCAAGTCTCCTCACAATAAATCATAACATCCTATTAGCTTTCCTGGTTATTTGCTATACCTGCAGACTAACCTTCTGTGATTCATGCACCAGGGCACCCAGATCTCTTTGAATCTCTGTCGAGTTTGCAACCTCTCATTATTTTGTTAACATGCTGCTTTTTTTATTCCTTGTGACAAAATGGACAATTTCACACTTTCCCACATTGTATTTCATTTGCCAGATCTTTATTCACTTACTTAACTTTTCTCTATCAATTTTTTGCCTCCCTATGTCTTCTTTACAACTGACTTTCCTATTTATCCTTGTATCATCAGCAAATTTAGCTACCATACTGTTGTTCCATTCATCCAAATCAGTAATATAAACCGTGAAGAGTTGAGGACCCAACATGGAACCTGGTGGCACACCATTCGTGACATTCCACCAGCCTGGAAAACACTAATTTATTCCTATTATTTGCTTCCTGTTAGCAAGCCAATCTTCTATTCACATCAAATGCTACACCCTATACCACTAGCTTTCATTTTTTTATAAGAAGTGCTTTGAGCCTGTTAGCTCTGGCTAATTGGGGAAAGTACAAAAGGGCAAGGCAAGGCACAGATTCTGTAAGCCTGTATGTAGATGCAAAGTGAATGAGCACTAAGAGAGCAATTGAGCAGCCGTGAGATGCAGCCTGGTCCAACCATTTTAAAGTGCCCTTACAGCGGCACTGCAATTCCAATGACAGTTGTTAGTGTGCTCTCATGTGTGGCATTATAGTCCATAAGTACACTGTAAGGGTATTGGAGATGTGTCATGGTGAGTTGGACAATTAACAAAGCATTTAACGAACAATAATCCCCTGAACTGGCAACTCATTACTGCCAAATAAGAAACTCATCATTTAGCAGAAGCATAAAAGGTAAAGTAACATGTTCCTGTTATCAGGGTATACCTTGCTGGACTTCCCATCTGATGCTGCCACAAATCTCACCATTGCTCAAGCTGTTCAGACCCCTATTAGAATTCTAGGAGCAGGAAAGCTTGACGTTTCGGGCCTAGAC
>JAHRHZ010000145.1:35149783-35166793 GCA_024137785.1 Ginglymostoma cirratum | reverse complement strand
TGGGCCTAGACCCTTCATCAGAAATTCATTTCTGATGAAGGGTCTAGGCCCAAAACGTCAAGTGTGCTGAATGCCTTCTTAACCATCATGTCTGCCTGTGATACAAACTTCAAAGAATTATGTACCCGAACCCTTAGGTTTCTCTGTTCTACAATGCTACCCAAGGTCTTACGATTAATTGTGCAAGTCCTGCCCTTATTTGTTTTTCAAAATGCAATACCTCACATTTATCAAATTAAACTCCATCTGCCATTCCTCAGCCCACTGACCCAATTGATTAAGATCTGTTTGTAATATGAGATAACCTTCTTCACTGCCAACTATACCACCAATTTTAGTATCATCCGCAAAATTACTAACCATGCCACCTACATTCTCAACCAAATTGTTTATATAAATGACAAACAAAAGTGGACTCAGGATTGATCCCTATACAACAGGCCTCCGAATAGTTCCAGAGATGTAGAGGAAAGGACAGCAAAGATGATTCTGGATAGGAGCGAAAGTAACAGGGTAGTTGTTATGGGGGGCTTTAACTTTCCAAATATTGACTGGAAACGCTATAGTTCAAGTACTTCAGATGCGTCAGTTTTTGTCCAATGTGTGCAGGAGGGTTTCCTGACACAGTATGTTGATAGGCCAACAAGAGGCAATGCCACATGGGATTTGGTACTGGGTAATGAACCAGGCCAGGTATTAGATTTGGAGGTAGGTGAGCACTTTGGTGATAATGACCACAATTCGGTTACGTTTACTTTAGCAATGGAAAGGGATAGGTACATACTGCAGGGCAAGAGTTATAGCTGGGGGAAAGGCAATTATGAGGCGATTCGGCAAGACTTAGGATGCATAGGATGGGGAAGGAAACTGCAGGGGCTGGGCACAATTGAAATGTGGAGCTTGTTCAAGGAACAGCTACTGCGTGTCCTTGATAAGTATGTACCTGTCAGGCAGGGAGGAAGTGGCCGAGTGAGGGAACCATGGTTTACAAAAGAAGTTGAATCTCTTGTCAAGAGGAAAAAGGAGGCTTATGTAAAGATGAGGCGTGAAGGCTCAGTTAGGGCGCTTGAGAGTTACAAGTTAGTCAGGAAGGACCTAAAGAGAGAGCTAAGAAGAGCCAGGAGGGGACATGAGAAGTTTTTGGCAGGTAGGATCAAGGAAAACCCTAAAGCTTTCTATAGGTATGTCAGGAATAAAAGAATGACTAGAGTAAGATTAGGGTCAGTCAAGGACAGTAGTGGGAAGTTGTGCGTGGAGTCCGAAGAGATAGGAGAGATGCTAAATGAATATTTTTCGTCAGTATTCACAAAGGAGAAAGACAATGTTGTCGAGGAGAATACTGAGATACAGGCTATTAGACTAGATGGGATTGAGATTCATAAGGAGGAGGTGTTAGCAATTCTAGAAAGTGTGAAAATAGGTAAGTCCCCTGGGCCGGATGGGATCTATCCTAGGATTCTCTGGGAAGCTAGGGAGGAGATTGCAGAGTCTTTGGCTTTGATCTTTATGTTGTCACTGTCTACAGGAATAGTGCCAGAAGACTGGAGGATAGCAAATGTTGCCCCCTTGTTCAAGAAGGGGAGTAGAGACAACGCTGGTAATCATAGACCAGTGAGCCTAACTTCGGTTGTGGGTAAAGTGTTGGAAAGGATTATGAGAGAGGGGATTTATAATCATCAAGAAAGGAATAATTTGATTAGGGATAGTTAACACGGTTTTGTGAAGGGTAGGTCGTGCCTCACAAACCTTATTGAGTTCTTTGAGAAGGTGACTAAACAGGTGGATGAGGGTAAAGCGGTTGATGTGGTGTATATGGATTTCAGTGAAGTGTTTGATAAGGTTCCCCACTGTAGGCTATTGCAGAAAATTCAGAGGCATGGGATTGAGGGTGATTTAGCGGTTTGGATCAGAAATTGGCTAGCTGGAAGAAGACAGAGGGTGGTGGTTGATGGGAAATGTTCATCCTGGAGTTCAGTTACTAGCGGTGTACCGCAAGGATCTGTTTTGGGGTCACTGCTGTTTGTCATTTTTATAAATGACCTAGATGAGGGCATAGAAAGATGGGTTAGTAAATTTGCAGATGACACTAAAGTCAGTGGAGCTGTGGATAGTGCGGAAGGATGTTGCAGGTTACAGAGGGACATAGATAAGCTGCAGAGCTGGGCTGAGAGGTGGCAAATGGAGTTTAATGTGGAAGAGTGTGAGGTGATTCACTATGGAAGGAGTAACAGGAATACAGAGTACTGGGCTAATGGTAAGATTCTTGGTAGTGTGGACAAGCAGAGAGATCTCGGTGTCCGTGTGCATAGATCCCTGAAAGTTGCCGCCCAGGTTGACAGGGTTGCTAAGAAGGCGTACGGTGTGTTAGGTTTTATTGGTAGAGGGATTGAGTTTCAGAGCCGTGAGGTCATGTTGCAGCTATACAAAACTCTGGTGCGGCCGCACTTGGAGTATTGCGTACAGTTCTGGTCGCCGCATTATAGGAAGGACGTGGAAGCATTGGAAAGGGTGCAGAGGAGATTTACCAGGATGTTGCCTGGTATGGACGGTAGGTCTTATGAGGAAAGACTGAGGGACTTGAGGCTATTTTCATTGGAGAGAAGAAGGTTAAGAGGTGACTTAATAGAGACATACAGGATGATCAGAGAATTAGATAGGGTGGACAGTGAGAGCCTTTTTGCTCGGATGGTGATGGCCAGCACGAGGGGACATAGCTTTAAATTGAGGGGTGATAGATATAGGACAGATGTCAGAGGTAGATTCTTTACACAGAGTAGTAAGGGCGTGGAAGCCTTGCCTGCAGCAGTAGTAGACTCGCCGACTTTAAGGGCATTTAAATGGTCATTGGATAAACATATGGACGATAATGGAACAGTGTAGGTTAGATGGGCTTCAGATTGGTTTCACAGGTCGGCGCAACATCGAGGGCCAAAGGGCCTGTACTGCGCTGTAATGTTCTATGTTCTATGTTCTAACACTGCTGGTCACAGGCCTCCAGTCCAAAAAACCACCCTGCATCACCACCCTCTGCATCCTACCATAAAGCTAATTTTGTATCCGATTGGCAAGCTCACTCTGAATCCCATGTGATCTAACTTTACTAATTAGTCTACCATGTGGAACTTTGTTGAAGGTTTCACTAAAGTCCAACTAAACAATGTCTACCACTCTGCCCTCATCAATTTTTTTGGTTCCATCCTGAAACTCAATCAAGTTTGTGATACACAATTTCCTCACACAAAACCATGCTGACTATCCCCAATCAGTCCTTGCTGAACCAAATGCATGCAAATCCTATTTTCCAGAATCACCTCCGACAACGTACCTATCACTAGTCTATAGTTCCCAGTCTTCACCTCACAGCCTTTCTTAAATAAAGATTCAACATTAGCCATCCTCCAGCCCTCCGGCACCTCACCCCGCAATTTCTTCCTTAACTTCCAACCACGTCCTGGGATACGCTTGATCGGGTCCCCGAGACTTTTACACCTTTATGTTTTCTTAAATCCACCAGCCCTTCCTTTTCTGTAACCTGAACGGTTTTTAGAACATCAAGAGTGGAGCTGGAGGAACACAGTAGGCCAGGCAGCATCTGAGGAGCAGGAAAGTTGACGTCAGGGGAAGTGTCCAACATCATCCCTCTGTGGGGATGGCAACTGAGGGTTACGTCGACATTCCTGTTCCTCTGATGCTGCCTGGCCTGCTGTGTTCCTCCAGCTCCACACTGTGTTATCTCTGATTCCGGCATCGGCAGTTCTTACTATCTTTTAAAACATCAATATTTATTTCCCCAAGTTCTCTAGTTTCCATTTCTTTCTCCACAGTAAAAAAGGGACGTGAAATATTCATTTAGTATCTCTTCCATCTTCTGGTGTTCAACGCATAGATGACCTCATTGATCTTTAAGGGGTCTCGTGCTCTCTCTAGTTGCTGGTTTGCTTTATTTTGAAATGTAAATTGCAGGATTTTAGGCAGCATAAACAAAACTAAAATCATACCCTTTTTTACAACTGAATTGTATTACAACAAATATAGTCAGTTTAATGTGGAGACAGTCAGGATTTATTTATTCTTCTGCAGAATGTACAATGATTCCATCAGTTTTCGACAGAATACGGAGTAGGAATACATTTGGTATTTCACATTACCTCAAATCAGAAGGAAACATTAGCATGTGCATAGGGAAAATATGTTAATGTTTAAGACTGATGTGGCATATTGTATTTTCTGTCCAATTTCTTTTTTTACTCCTAGCAGGCATCTTGATTTAACAAGTGACTCGACATTACTGCTATAAAAGGTTCTTTCCCATAACATCCCTACGGTCCATTAGAGGGATATCGAGAATTGGGATGATGGGAAGGTCCCCACCTGTCATTACATTCAATAGTTACTTGATAATTGCTGATTTATTTGCATGGTATTTCTGTTGTCATAAGCTAATAAAAAACATTTTCTCGAACAGCAACTAGATTGTTTTCCTTGGAAAACTGGTAGTCATTAAGACTCTTGAATATTTGGTAATTTTGCAGGAGTTTGCAAACTACTGGCTTTGTGTATAGTGTGAATTAAATCAGTTCAGGACATCTGCATGCACAATAAAAAAAAGGTAGTGTTCAGTTAAATGACAAATGCAACAGCAAATCTTCACTTGTATGTCATTGCACAAAATTTTACTCTCAAATCTCAGGGCTTTGGAGCTTGCTTAGAAGAAAAATTGGGTTTCAGCTCTCCCTCAGAACAGAACCTGCCTTAATGAAAGTCACAAATAACACTATCTGTAACTGGAACTATTAAACACTATTTCTCCGAACTTCACTGCAACCTTTCTCATTCTTAATGATACCGTACCGTCCAACTCTTCTCCTTTGTTCAATAATTGTGAATACTCTTGGTTCCAAGCTTCTCTGTCCAATCACAAGTTCAACATCTGCATAACTGACATCTCCCCTTGCCCTCGTACTGTTACCTCCAAGGTTCCCAAAGATCTGACCTTGGCCCCACCTTTGCCTTAGACGCTAGTTAGTGGTGACATAATCCATAGATATATGTTCATTTTATATATGTATGTGGATGATATCCAGTTCTAAATCCTTCAGAATCTCTCAAACACTCCGCTGTTGTTACTGCTCCATACATTACCGAATGGCACAGTTAGCACGGGAGTATTAGTCGAATGAGGTTGATGGACTGGGATGATGAGGTTCCCCTATAACATGCATGCTCCAAATCAAGAGGAACAGTCAAAGCCTTTTCAGAAAACTGTTGACCCTTTTCTCTGTCTTAATGCGTTTCAAGTTTCTGATGAGTATTCATTATTTGTCAGTTATGAAAATACCAAAGGGGTCAATGACCATCGCCTAATCTATGTAAATTACTAAATCCATTCAAAAGGAGTGATTTTATGGATCAGCACTGCCAAAGGGATGCAACGCTGAGAGAAAAACACATCCTCTGAAATCACGGCATGCAGGCCCATGACTTGCCAACAATTTAATATGGTTCTGTAACTTTCAGAATGATTTTACGCTTCACTGCTAGAATATTTATAAGAAATTATGCATTCAGGTTGCCATTAATAACTCACCCAACTTGTATCCTTAACGTGGAAGGAGGGGTAATCTATGCAGCAGTGATCAGTGTCCTTTGCATAATCTGGGATAAATCAATACCTCAAACTAACAAATAGTTATACACTTAAAAAGGATCAACTGCCAAGTAATAGGAAAATAGGAGTATAAGAGTGTAATGTGAGCGCCAGTGGGATATAGTTAAAGACATTCTGTTGAACTTGAAGGTGAAGCTCATATTAAAAATTAAAAACAGAGAGTAAGGAAGTGTGATCTAAACCAATTAACAAAACAATACAAACTTAAATAAGTGGGAAGAAGCAATTCTACTGCTTCATGGGAGATAAGTGAGAAAGATTAATTGAAGATTCAAAGATGTAAGCATTCCAGTCAGAGAGACAGAGGGAACTAGAAATGAATACTGTTTCAGAAGGCAAATTTAGCATGAGCATTTTTTTTTCTATTTCTAACAGAAACAGGGTCATTAAGGAAGAACTATAATCAGTAAAGAACACAGCAGGGTTGCAAAAAATAACAAAATACACACAGTTAAATGTTCTCAGCTGGGAGTTCACGGGAGTCCAGGGTATGTGGCAAAGTATGAAAGGGTCCCCCGAACCTTCAGATTGTTTCAGAAATTATTTTGCTTTGAATTTCTATTTCATTTCTTTTGCAATCACAATCATGGCTCTACAGAATCAATTATCTTCTGCAGACAGACTGAGTTTAAAGGATTGACAAATTCCCCAAACACGGATAAAGGTCTCAGAGAGATTTTCATGTGTATTTATAAAAGAGATACAAAGGGATTCAGTTGTGCAAAGGCAGCCTGCTACTTAGGTGGATGAAGGACACATATTTGATGTTTAGCTCCCATGATACTGTGAAATAGGCTTTGGAGATCACTGAATGTCACTGTTGTAACTGATTTATTAAATGTAATGTTTAATTCCTGACAACGCCAAAGTGATGCAAAGAGAACCACCGTGCATCTTGAATTAGCACCTGCTGTACAGTTGTTTCAGTGCCCACACACACGCACAAAATAATCCCCAGTCAGCTCATCTAATGTAGTAGAGTGTTGCTGAGCTTTCTATAGGATTTCAATGTTAGAACTATTGATTCTGTGGGGACAGCTTTACAGACTGTGGAGTGCAATGCGTTCGCTTTCTCTCTGGTGATGCAACTGATGTACAAATACACTTTCTCCAAAATACTGGCATCACATTTTTTGATATTAATAACATTGATTATTGGTAAATAGGCAACAGGTTTTAAACATTAAACCATAATATTTTGTGTTTGGTCTGCAATACATCTCGAATGTTCATTCTTAGTTTTGTAAACTCACACTTAGTTCTCAAGTATTAACACTGTATGTCAAGATGTTCAGATCAACTAGATTGGTGTTTCATTCTGCTTCTTTAATCTAAAAGCTAAATAAAAACTTATCTTTGATACCAAATATAGACATTTAAATATTTATCTCATTTGAAAAGAACAATGATAGTCCATGGCAACTATCAGTCATTTTAAAGTTACCGATGGCTGATGTGCAAAATGTGCATGATCCCTTTTAATGACATTGATGAAGTTAAGTTGATGAAAAGCAACAAATTCATTAAAGGCATTAACTGCTTGTCACGTTTTCAATAAATAAGCATCGCCATGAAGAATCTTGAAAAACATGCTAACACAACCTCACGCTTTTAAAACAGAAATGCAACAAAAGCCTAAAATTTTAGGAATTGAGCCATTTGGATAATAAATTGGAATAAATTACTGTGCTTAAGACCAATTAAACGTCCCTAATATTTACACCTTGATCTTAACATGTAGATTGCATACAAAACATTGCACAAATTATGTATCATTTGGAAATAAGCTGTCTTCAAAATAAAACCAATATAATATTAAATATATTGCGGAAGACTTTGATGCCTAACAAGGGGAATATTACAAACAATCACAAAATAATGGTGTTCAGATCATACAGAAATTGAATATTGCTGGGAAAAAAGGCATTTTATCAAAGCTTTTAATCTAGCACTGATCAGGACAAATTACAAGAACACCAATTTATTGGTATTCACTCAATGAAAGGACAGCGCACATTTGTTGGCAAAATGACTTTGATTGGTACAGATACTGTCACAAAGAATGAACCAGTTCGAGATGACTGATAGTTGACTGCTACACATTATTTAAAATTTAATTGAGATGGGTTGACTCCAATTGGTCAAGGCATTTGTTGAGTCCAAACAGATGCAGTCTGTATACATGCTCTTCCCGTCTGCAAAGAACAGGGCCCTTGTATTAATATACAAAGTGCACCACATCAGGAGCCCAAATAACAATCCTAAATTGTTGTCATTGTAAATCTTCGCATATTTGGTGCCATCTAGGAAATATTATCCAATTGCATAATATCAAATCTAATGTTGTGAGTTTTGCAAGCAAGGGCTGATTATGAAAAGGAGAAGATTAATCTTGAACAGTGTTTCAAGTTAAATAATTGCCACAGGGAAAAACAACAAAACATAAATTTGTGGGATAGGAACAAGTTAAGGACAGGATTACGGAAGCATTGCTATTCACAGAAATACGAACAGCCAGAATAGTCTTGTGGAAAACTTACTTGGTTAAGCCACTGTGGCAGTGTGATACCGTGATCATGAGATTCAAGTTTTTTTTTTTGAAGAGAGTGTCAGATAAGCCTAATTAATATTATGATCTTATCTCTATAAATTAATGTTCCTTGAAAAAATATTTGTGTTATGTCACACTTCAGAATGTGCTGTCAAGGAGCAGTTGCAAAAGAATACCCTGCTCACAAATGCTCAGTTTAGGCTCTTATTGACACTGTTATAGACACACGTACCTGCAGCTGGCAGATTGTTGAGGATGATGTCAAACATGTCTTTCCCTCTTGTTGGTTCCCTCACCACCTGTGGCAATACATGGTGATTATCAGTTTTCCTTCCCATGTTTGACCTGGTGCCATGGGGTCCAGTGCCAATTGTGAGGGCTCGTGGGGCTACACCCTCCTAACTGTGTACCACTGTGCTGCCACCTCTGCTAAGACATTCCTGTCAGTGGAACAGGAGATATCTAGGAATGATGATGGTGTTGGCTGGTACAAAATGTTTGAGCTATGATTCCACAAGTAAGACGGTCAGTTGCTCCTTGAAGAGTCTGTGAGACGACTCTCCCAGTTTTGACACTGACCCCTAACTGGTAGCAAAGAGGACTCTGCAGGGTCAACAAGTTTGTCATTGCTGTTTCAGGTGTCTTAGTAATACCAGGTGGCCTATCTGATTTCATTGCTTTTTTCAGATTTTTTAGTAGTTTTTTCAACTGGATGGCTTGCTGAAGCATTCAGGCCATTAGGAGGGGCCATATGAAATGACTTACTGAAGCAAATCCTGCTATATGGTAGATGCTAGAAATGCAGTCTTCCTGGTGTACAGCTGCAATAGCAAACATATTGCACTTCATTACACTCATTCTGTGAGAAATTTTTAAAATTAAAATATATTTGGAGGTACCCAGGATGAGATGGTGTCCACTGTGCTTATACTGCTCAATGTCAATTCTGTCAACCTTTCCCTGCAGTGGGCTTCCTGACATAGTCTACCAGGAGCCCTTGAAAATTATTCAAACAAGCCTCTCTATGAAAATTCACTGGAGAGGAGCAGATAAGGTTGAGACAGCCGTCTTTATGCCACGTTTTCATCAAAACAGGTAATGCCTGCAGTCAAGTAATTTCAATGAAATACCAGCCCATAAAAAGAGCCAAAAAAAAATTATTATAAAGGAAATAAGTAATCACAGAATATCTAATACCTCACGGTTATGGCATATCAGTCTTTATCACACGAGCTTCGTTTATCAAGAGTTAATGCTCCTCTGTTGCCAGTGTCATAAATTATGCAACACGCCAAATTTGAATAACATCTTGCACGTGTATTCATGTGGGTTGATGTTGCAGAAGTGGATAATGGATAGGAGTGAAAGAAATTTAAAAACATTGCACAAGTAGTTGAAGACTAAGCTAACCACCTTTCTCCCCCCAATAATAATTAATATAAAAAAAAATACACTGAACATATTAAGGAGGGTTGTTTGTGAAAATATAACAATTTATTGGTTGCCTCATAAGCACATTGCACAGTTCTTTAATTTTATTAAAATATTCTTCCAATTAGTTCAACTTTGTTGTTATTCAAGTCTATGCTGTTCAAGTTCTTTAAACTGCAGATTACAAGCAGGTCAATGTTTTGATAGAATCTAGGTGAAGATGCCCTTAAAGACATCCATTCAATTTATCCTGGTTTTAAACTTACAAAGTAAATTTCTTCTGGCAGTCATTCACACACAAGAACTGAGTTGTTAATAAACAGCACTAGGAGCCTGAAGTACAGAGTTTTGTACAAAACGTACCTTGCATGGTAAGTATGTCCAATAGGCTATTGCTGTTCCAAAACGTCAAAAGCTCAGACTTCAGCAGTCAAAAATTCCTTTTCATTGCGACGAACTATTTCCATGCAAAGATGGATGCTAGGAAACAGCAGGCGAGGGTAAGTTTAGACAAAAAGAAGTTAATTGCTGCCAAGCTCTAATTGCTGCTGCTGATGTATGAAACTTGATCTCAGGTGGGTGGGTAACCTGACTGCATTTCTGATGTCACAACCCCAGCCAAATATAACCTGATACAACTTCCTCTCAAATTTTCCAGAGTATAAAATTTTAAATATAATTCGCTTCCACTTTGTCTCATTTTATCATTAGCATTGCTTTTCAATGTGATTTAAAATATCAAGCTATTTATAAAACAGCTATATATGCCCTGGAAAATGGATTTATTTAACCTGCAATAGTTCATTTACTTGGATGATGAGATGGGGAAGTATAAGGAAACAAAGTGACTCAGAAGAGGAGGTCATTTTAAACAACCATGCATCCAAAAACGAGTAGTAAGGGTAGCCGAAAGCTTCCTTCATGTTCAGGGTTGGTCTCTCTTATTTATTCTTCCTCTTCAAATTTGCAGCTACATTGTCATGATCTATGCAAAGGATAATTCTTCATCCATTTGAGGCCTGGAAGAAGAGCTTGCTAATACTACCTGCAGCTAACACAAGTTAGCATCATATTGTATGCTACCTCCTACCATCATCCATAAGTGTCAAACAGCTACACATCCAGGGGGATGCAGTTAGTAAGCTTGACGTAAACAGTGCTGGATAGAGGTCAGTACACAGACGAGAAAGAGAAAATGCTTCTTGCTTAAGATGGCAAAAGATTTTCAGGTAAAACAGCCACATTGCTGCACTTAATATCTCAAATGTAGAAGTAAGGTGAAATTCCACATGGTATAATACCTGCAACTCTTCATTAGGAAGATAAATGATAGGATTAGCAAACTGGAAAATGCCAACATGCATGAACAACATATTAATTGATGTTGGCCGAGAATGAGGCAGCAACTGAAAACCTGATACAGTTTTGCTGCATTGCCTGACAGTGCCATTACTTTTCTGTTGATGCAGGTTAGCTGGAGGGTTATAGAATCATTGAGATATAGAGATATACAGCACAGAAACAGTCCATGCCGACCAGATATCCTAAATTAATCTAGTCTCATTTGCCAGCATTTGGCCCATATCCCTCTAAACCCTTCCTATTCATATACCTATTCAGATGCCTTTTAAATGTAATTGTACCAGCCTCCAGCACTTCCTTTGGGAGCTCATTCCAAACACACACCACCTTCTGCACGACAAATTGCCCCTTAGGTCCTTTTTAAATCTTTCCCCTGTCACCTTAAACCTATACCCTCTAGTTTTGGACTCTCCCACCCCAGAGAAAAGACCTTGTCCATTTACCCATTCCATGCCCCTCATGATTTTATAAACGTCTATAAGGTCACCCCTCAGCCTCTGACGCTCCAGGGAAAATAACCCCAGTCTATCCAGCTGCTCGCTAGAGCTCAAACCTTCTAACCCTGGCAACATCCTTGTACATCTTTTCTGAACCCTTTCAAGATTCACAACGTCCTTCCTATAGCAGGGAGACCAGAATTGCACACAGTATTC
Source organism: Ginglymostoma cirratum (assembly GCA_024137785.1). Lineage (NCBI taxonomy): Eukaryota > Metazoa > Chordata > Chondrichthyes > Orectolobiformes > Ginglymostomatidae > Ginglymostoma > Ginglymostoma cirratum. The sequence continues at coordinate 35,155,128 of JAHRHZ010000145.1, read as the reverse complement.
CAAAAGTGGCTTAACCAATGACCTGTACAGCCTCAACATGACCTCCCAACTCCTATACTTAATGCACTGACAATAAAGGCAAGCGTACCAAATGCCTTCTTCACTAACCTGTCTACCTGTGACTCCACTTCCAAGGAACTGTGAACCTGCACTTCATGGTGTCTTGGATATAATTATTGCGCCTCAATTGTGCGTTTTTCCTGCTGCACTAATACTTATGTTATCCCCAGTAGCATAAGAAACTGCACTGGATATTGTGGTATTGAAGAATCCAACAGATATTTATTACAGCTAACTATTAAATGCAAACATTACATTCCTCGGACACTAAAGTAGCTGGGATAATATTGAGTTAATACATTACAACAGAGGAGCATACCATCCTTCAAGCCATCTGAGGTAAGTCGGGATAGGAGATCTCTATATCTTCATATATCGCTATATATGTATAGTGATAATATCATGAACATATCTCTTAAAGGTCCACAGAGATGCTGACCACGAGACAGAACATGACATTTGTAATACTGTCTCCATGGACTCAATACCAACTTTACATTTTTAGTACTTCTATGTTTAAAGGCAAAATGTCCACATAATTGCCTGACTTGATGCGTACTGAATTATTCAAAGCAAATATAAGAGATATCAATCATTATTCACAATCAGCATTGCACAAACACAAAAACATCGAGTGGCAGGACTAACTTTTTCATTGCACTCCCAAAAACAAGCAGTCAATAAATAACCTAGCACTAGAACATAGAAGAGTACAGCACAGGAACAAGCCCATACCGGCTCACCATCTCTGCACTGACCATCATACTATTCTAAACTAATCCCATGTGCCTGCACATGGTCCGAATCCCTCCATTCTCTGCCTGTTCATGTGTCTGTTTAAATGTCTCTTAAATGTTACTATCTTATCTGCTTCTAATTGGTGTTGTGTTCTTGGCACCTATCACCCTGTATAAAAAAACTTGCCTTGCACATCTTCTTAAAACTTTCCCCTCTTACCTTAAATCTATGCCTCCTGATATTTGACTTTTCCATCCTAGGGAAAAAGACTATCCGTCCTAACCATGCCTCTGACAATTTTATACACTTCTTTCAGGTCACCCCTCAGTCTCCAATGCTCTAGCGAAAACAATCCAAGTTTGTCCAACCTCTCCTTATACCCAATACACTTCAATCCAGGCAATATCCTCATAAACTTCTTTTGCACTTTCTCCAAAGCCTCCACAACCTTCCTTTCGTGTGGTGACCAGAACTGTGTGCTGTACTCCAAATGTGGCCTAACTAAAGTTTTATGCAGCTCCAACATGACTTGTCAACTTTTATACTTAAGGCCTTGAGTGATGAAGGCAAACGTGCCATATGCCTTGTTTACCAATGTATCCACTTATGTTGCCACTTTCAGGAAGCTATGGACTTGCATCCCAAGATCCCTCTGTATATCTATGCTCCTAAGGGTCCTGCCATTTACTATATTATTTCATCTTGCATTTGATCTCCCAAAGTGTTTCACCCCAAACTTGTCTGGACTAAACTCCATCTGCCATTTTTCTGCCTAACGTCCCAACCCTTCTGTATCCTGCTGTATTCTTTGGCAATCTTCTACACAACTCCACAATTTTTTATGTCATCTGCAAACTTATTAGTCATCCCATTCACAGTTTCATCCCAATCCTTTATGTAGCTTACAAACATAAAGGTCCCATCACTGACCCTTGTGGAACACCACTGGTCACCACCTCCAGTCAGAAAATCACCTCTCCACAACTACCCTCTGTTTTCCATGACTAAGCCAATTTTGCATCCAATTTACCAATTCATCATGCATCCCATGCGAATTAATCTTCTGGACCAGCCTACCATGAGGAACCTTGTCAAATGCATCATCATGAAGAAGCGTTCTGCCTTGTCCTTCTCAATCATCTCCATCACCTCCTCAAAAAACTCAATCAAGTTTGTGAGACAAGACCCTCCCCACATGAAGCCATGCTGACTATCCCTAATAAGTCCATTCTTTTCCAAATTCTTGAAAGTCCTGAACCTAAGAATCTTCTCCAATAATTTCCCTTCCACTGATGTAAGAGTCACCAGCATACAATTTCCTGGATTATCCTTGTTGCCCTTCTTAAACAAAAGAATAACATTGTATATTCTCTGGTCTTCTGGACGTCGCCTGTGGCTAAAGAAGATACAAAGACCTTTGTCAAGGCCCCAGTAATCTCTTCCCTTGCCTCTGTCAGTATCCTCGGATTTATCCCATCAGATCCTGAAACTTATCCACCTTAAATGTTTTTCAAGACACTTAACACCATCTCCTTCTTAATATTGACATGCTCTGGAGTATCAACATACTCCTCCCTAATCTTACCATTATCCATGTCTTTCTCCTCAATGAATACTGATGTAAAGTACTCAATAAGGGCCTACTTCCTCTGGCTCCACACATAAATTCCTTCCTTTGTCCTTAAGTGGTCCTGCCTTTCTCCTAGCTACCCATTTGCTCCTAACTTACATCTCAAACGCCTTGGGATTCCCCTTAATCGTATTCGCCAAGGAAATTTCCTGTTCCATTTTAGCCCTCCTAATTCCTTCCTTCCTGCTAGAATCATTATTAGAATCCCTACAGTGTGGAAGCAGGCCCTTCGGCCCAACAAGTCCACACCGACCCTTAGAGCATCCCACCCAGACCCATCCCCTATAACCCACAGACCCCTGAACACTACGGGCAATTTAGCATGGCCAATCCACTTAGCCTGCACATCTTTGGACTGTGGGAGGAAACCGGAGCAAACCCACGCAGACATGGGGAGAATGTGCAAACTCCACACAGACAGTCACCTGAGGCTGGAATCGAACCCGGGTCCCTGGCACTGTGAGGCTGCAGTGCTAACCACTGAGCCACCATGCCGCCCTTCAAGGGCGTTGTCTGATTTCAGATTCCTTAACCTTACAGAAGCTTCCTTTATCTTTTTGACTCATTTTTAAATATCTCGTCATCAGGATTCTTGAATCATGCCACCGTTATCTTTCTTCTTCACAGGAACATGCTGGTCCAGACTTCTGATCAACTGGCCTTTAAAAGACTCCCAAATGTCAAATGAGATTGACTTTCAAACAGCCGCCAGCCAACTCCCCATTCTAATTTCTCCAGTTCCTACCCAATACTGTTGCAATTAGCCTTCCCCAATTTAGCAATTTCACCTGAGGCCCAGTCTTATCTATATCCAAAATTATCTTAAAATTTACAGAATTATGATCATTGTTCCCAAAATGCTTCCACACTGCAACTTTGATCACCTGGCCAGACTCATTCACAAATACAAGATCAGGTACAGTCCCTGTCCTAGTTGGACTATCTACATATTGTTTCAAGAAACCTTCCTGGGTGCACCTGACAAATTTGCTCCATCCAAGCGCCTGGTACTAAGGCCGTCCCAGTGAATATTGGGGAAGTTAAAATCATGAAACACAACAATCCTGTTATTTTTTTTCATATTTCCATGATCTGCTTACATATCTATTCCTCTGTCTCCTGCTCACTGAGAGGCTTAAAGTATAACCCCATCACAGCAATTGCTTCTTTTCTTATTCCTGAGTTTTACCCATATTGCCTCGGTGGATGAGCCCTCCAAGATGTCCTCTCTTCATACAGTTGTGATATTCTCCTCAACAGCAATGCAACTCCCCTATCCCTTCTACATCCTTCTCTATCACGCCTGAAATATCTAAACCCTGGAACAATGAGCTGCCATTCCTACCCTTCTCTCAACCAAGTTTCTGTAATGGCTACAACATTGTAGTTCTATGTACTAACCCAGGCTCTAAGCTCATCTCCCTTCCCTGCTATACTCCTTGCATTAAAATAAATGCACTTCAGATGAGCGCTCCTGCCATGTTCATTAACCTGGCCCTGCCCGTTCTTCCTGTTACACTTACACTAGACTTAGCACTGCACTATTTGAATGGTGTTGGTTCCCAAAAGTGAGTGACATTAATAAAACCATAGATATGGCTTAAAATAACTCCAAATTCATCGAGTACATGAACTGAAATGGGTTTCAGGCCATGAACATATATATCATCGGTAATCACAGGCACATTTTGTATATGAAAGGTTGCTGAGCTGGTAGTTCGTGAATCCTTTATGACATCGACTGATATTTCAAGTGTCAAAATGGTTCCTTGAAGGGAAAGCCCTAGCTTGTGATTCCCTTGAGGCGATCATGAAGAAGAACTGAAGAGTTGAAATAATAAGACACGCATATAACCAGTTCCAGCATAATAACATCATTGTTAAAAGAAAGATTCCTATACATGGAACAATCTGGGTTCATGCAGCATAGCCACACCAGGGTCTCAAATATCAGTATTGTCCAGTGCCAACCAACAGCTTTGACAGCAAAAGAGTCATTGCCATGGAGATTGTGGAAGCCAATGCCCAACGTAATTGCCAGAGCAGTACATTAAGATGTATCATGGGAATATTGCTACCAAACGCCAGCTTCAGAGTGGAATTTGACCTGTATTTTCTTTAAAATTCTAGGCAGTGTTGAGGTAGAAATTGGGTAGATAGTATAAATTTGCACAAATATATCAGCTCCTTGATCATTTTTCTGCTCTAATTTCAATTGGATAATTGGAAGGCAGACAGGAAACACTGATTATGACCTTTGCACAGGAAGAGGGTTTGAACATAAACTGGACATCCACTTATGAGGCGGAAGTGGCCTGCTTTTGTGATGAACAGGGTATGGGGCACAAAAGTTTAACCTGGAGCTAAATAAAACACCAAAATTGAGAACAATTTTGTTCAGCTTGAGGGAATACCAAAAAAACAGAAACTCAACAAGTCTGGCAGAATCAGTGGACAAAAAGCAGAGTTAACATTTGGTTGTGGAAGATTATTTTACGAAATAATCACAAGAGCCTAGAGGTACAGATCACTGATCGTTCATTGAGCCAATGTTGGGAGAATCTACCCCAGAAAAGATTCCAAGTTAGCATGCTAACTCAGTGAGGATTCATTATGTATTTATTTATACACTGTAAGTCACATAGGCAGTACATTAATTCTGAAATGATCTGATTAAGACAAACACCTTGCCTTTTTCACATGTTCTAAAATCGACAATGCATCTGTTACTCCTAGTCTCACCCACTTCTTGTCTTCCCAGGTGACATCCTAATTCCTCTCTGAAGCCTGTGGTTCATTCCCATATTTGACTAAACTCCTCTGCTTTGTCTTTCTTGGTGTGGCACAATGTCTTCCTCACATACCATTTCCTCATGATTAATGCTGGGTCAACCATGTTGCATTTTCAGAGATAACA
>JAHRHZ010000145.1:35088353-35149383 GCA_024137785.1 Ginglymostoma cirratum | reverse complement strand
GGCCTGCTGTGTTCATCCAGCTCTACACCTTGTTATCTCAGATTCTCCAGCATCTGCAGTTCCTGCTATCTCTGGTCCACAGTTAATATCGTTTCCCCCAAAGGGTGCATTGCCTTTCCTTCCAACCTTTTCCATAGACATTTAAAACAGTCTTTTGAATCTTGTCTGCCCATCAATGCCAATTGTCTTATGGCAATAGCAGCACATCACTTGGATCAAATGACTTCTTAAACAGGTTAATTGCCCATTAATTATTTACTTTAAAAGATGGCAGTAGGGTTGCTGATTTCTGCACACGTTCACCTACCATATTATGGGCAATGGGTTCAGAGGTAGGCAGAATGGTGGTATTCTAGGTGTCACGCTACTACTAGAAACACATGAGTTGGCTGGTTGGCAGGGGCGGGGGTTGGTGGGTTCGAAAGATCCAGCTCATGGTCCATTTGCAAATTCAGAGTGGTGCATCATCACGCTTAGTTATAATTAAGAGGGACTTAGCCCAAACATTAAAGAAAAAATTACTGAATTCCAAAGGTGAACTGATAGATACTGAGCACCATGGCAGCATTTGATTCAGAATGGCATCCAGGAGCCCAAGCAAAGCTGAAGGCATTGGTTGGAATCATGCACAAAGAAAGAAGCTTGTGGTTGGAGACCAATTTGAACATTACCAAGACACTCTTAACATGAGTTCCCCAAGGAGTGTCCTCAGCCCAACTAATTTCAGCTGTTTGACCAGTGGCCATCTCTCCAACATAAGTCCAGATAGAAGTGAAGGTGTATGCTGATGATCGTATATTACTCATTACCATTCATTACTCCTCAGATATTGTGTGGCTTTGTACTTGTATACAACATTCAGTCTTGGAATGATAAATGCCAAATACCAGGCAATGACCATCTCAAACATGAAAGAAACCCCTCATCCTGCCTTGATATTTAAGTGCATTACTTTCCTTGGATACCCCAACATCAAAATCTTGGGAGTTACCACTGACCAGAAACCAAATTCAATTAAAAATGTCAATATTATAGTAATGTGGCAACATGCAAGGTATGAGTGACTTCCCTTGATAATAAAGTAATATTTAACAAAGTATTACATCAAAGTGCCTTTACAAAACAGCGTCTAGAATCAACCGTCCTCATGAGTAGGTCAGAGGCTCAACCTTCGGATGGGTAACTCACTTCTTGATTTCACAAACGCTGTCCACCATCTACTAGTCAGAATTGTGATGGAGTAATCTTCCCTTGCTTGGGTGAGTGCACCCCCAGCAACACTTGAGAATCTCAACATCATCCAAGACAAAGCAGTCTGCTTTATCAGTGTTTGATCTACCACCTTGAACTCTACATCCGATGCACAGTAGCAACAGTGCATTCCATCACAAGATGCACGGCAGAAACTCATCAAACTTCCTTCAACAACGTCTTCCAAAATCTTGACCTCTAGCACATGGAAGAACAAGGGCAACAGTTGCAGAGGAACATATTATCTGCACGAGTCCCTCCTAGGCAAACACCATCTAACTTTAAGCTATATCATTGTTACTTTACAGTTGCTGGAAGTCCATTCTATACAGCATTGTTGTGGACCTACACCAGATAGACTGCGGTGTTTTAAGAAGGAGGCTCACCATCACTTTATCAAGGAAAATGTGGGATGAATAATAATTATTGGGCTTGCCAACGATACTTACATCTCAAATTTCATTACCTTAAAAAAATCACTCCCTTTACCACTAACACATAGTGGATACAACGTGTACCAATGAGAATTTGTACAACAACTCAGCAACAACCTTCCAAACCCATGACTGCCACCAGCTACAAGGCCAAAACCAGTAAATGTATGGAAGCAGCACAATATGCAAGTTCTCATCCATGATCCTGAATTTGAAAATACATTACTATTCTTTCACACTCAATATCATGAAGCTCAATCCATAAAAATATTGTGGGTGCATTTACACCCCACAGACTGCAGGTATACAGGGAGGTGGCTTCTCAGAACTATCTCAAGAGCAACTAGGATTGAGAAATATCAGCAACATTTATATCCCAAGAATGTAAAACATAAGAATGCAAGAAATATACGCCACCTGGCCCGTCAAGCCTGCCCTGCCATTCTATAAGATTATGGTTGATCTTTTTGTGGGTTCAGCTCTACTTACTTGCCTGCTCACCATAACCCTTAATTCCCTGACTTTTCAAAAGTCTATTTTTGCCCTAGAAACATTCAACAAGGTAGCCTCAACTGCTTCATTGGGCAGGGAATTCCACAGATTCACAACCCTTTGGGTGAAGTTCCTCCTCAACTCAGTCCTAAATTTGCTCCCCCTTATTTTGAGGCTATGCCCCCTAGTTTTAATGGAAACAACCCTCCTGCTTCTATCTTATCTATTCCCTTCGTAATTTTATATGTTTCTATAAAATCCCAGCATTATTCTTCTACATTTCAATGAGTATAGTCCTAGTCTACTCAATCACTCCTCATAAGTCAACCCCCTCAACTCCAGAATCAACCTAGCGAATCTCCTTTGCACCCCCTCCAGGGCCAGTACATCCTTTCTCACGTAAGGAGACCAAAACTGTACGCAGCACTCCAGGTGTGGCCTCACCAACATTCTATAAGGTTGCAGCATAACCCCCCTGTTTTTAAATGCCATCCCTCTTGCAATGAAGGACAATATTCCTTTTGCCTTCTTAATTATCTGCTGCACCTTCAAAACAACTTCAATCCAGGTCCTTCTTCTCAGCAGCAAGCTGCAATTTTTCACCCATTTAAATAATAATAAAACAGCAATATTTATATCCCAAGGACAAATATAACAAACTTAGCAGATACAACATCTTAAAACCTATCTACTTCACATACTAAATTTCAGGTAACGGTAGGAATCTGTCATATAGTATTGTTCTATCACTGATATCTTTCAAACAATAAACATCACACAGTGCGAGTGCATCACTGGTCCCTGATATTACCATGACTCTGGCAGTGGCGGGACAGGCGTTTAAAATCTGAAGAATTTCTTGCTAAGACCAGGGAATTGACTGGTTTGTAAACAATTTTTTTGCTTCAATCCAGTACCACTACCCATTCTCTGATAGGATTAAATTTAATCCTAGCTATTTAACAACTCTGTCATTAAACATGCAATATCATGGTTCCAAGAAAATCATTTACTTAGCTTTAGTTTTCTTATCTCCAGCTGAATATTACATACACCCTCCCTGCCGGCTTACTGACCTTCACTCTAAACAAAGTTCTAAATTCTAACAGATGTACTTTGTTCCAAAATTAATCACAGCTCATATCTTATCCATTACCTTTTTTTGCCAGGCTTAATTGGCTGCCTGATCTTCAAGGCATTTCATTCAAATCATCACACTTGCTTTATTAGTCTCTCCCTGGGCCTGCACTCCAGACCTCTGCAGGCACCTCCAGCATTATATTCCCGTCGCTTCAGTCTTCTGACTCTCACATTCCTTCCCACAAAACGTGATTGCAGAACTTTTAACCTCTTGAGCAGACTCAATGGAAGTCACTTCTGAAATCATCACCTTGCTACTTCTTTCAAAACATTTTTGCGCGTTTTCATGCTATAGAGTTGGGGGTCTGTTGGCTGCATGGCTGGTCTGTGATGCAGAGCGATGCCAACTGCATGGGTTCAATTCCTGCACTGGCTGAGGTTACCATGAAGGATTCTCCTTCTCAACCTCTGAATGTGGTGACCCTCAGGTTAAACCATCACCAGTCGTCTCTCCCTGGGATTATGGTGATTTTACCAGTATACAAGTACGGCATCAAGGAACCATGGAAAAACTGAAGTCAATGGGAATCAACGGTAAACTCCCCACTGGTTGGAGTCATGCGCAGCGCAAAAGACAATAGTTGCAGTTGTTGAAAGTTTGAGTAATCACTACAGGAGGAGTTCCTCGGGGTTGTGTCCTAGGCCCCAACCAAATTCAGTTGCTTCACTAGTGACCTTCCCTGCAATATAAAATCAGTAACGCGGATGTTCTTTAATGATTTCACAATATTTATGAGCACTCATTGTGCCTCTAGCACTGAAGCAGCCATTGAATTACCATTTCTGATTTCCCCACTATCAACATCCTAGTGATTACTGTTGACCCGAAACTGAAGCCTGATATATGGTCCGTCAATTGACCAGGTCCCAGGCTAGGAATCCTGTAACAAATACCCAAATCCTGTCCAGCATCTCCAAGACACAAAACAGAAGTACACTGGAAGGATCCCACTTGCCTGAATGAGTGAAACTCCAACAGCACTAAAGGAGTTTGACACCATCCAGGACAAAGCAGCCCATGTGTCTGATACCCTATTTACCACCATTAACATTCACCCCTTTCCCCACATATACATAGTGGCAGTAGTCTGCACCATCTAGAAGATGCAACAGCAATTTATGAAGTCTCTATCAACAGCACATTCCAATCACATGACCTCTACCATCTGGAAGGACAGCAGATTCAGGGGATTATTACCATCTTCAAGCAGCATTCCTTCTGAGTTTCTTTCCAGTCACACAGGAGTCTAAAGTCCATGCACAGCAGTGACATCCAGAACCCGAAATCAATGCCACAATTAGCGGATGTTAATCGCTATGCACGGAATCTTTGAATGACTACACACACAACTTAGAGGAAACATTGTCTGCAAGTTTCCCTCCAAGTCACGCGTCATCTTGATTTGAAACTGCATCGCTGTTTCTACATTGTTACTAGATCAATATCCTACAACTGATGAGATCAATATCCTGGCACTCCCTTCCTAACAATGACAGTGGGTGTACCTACTCCCATGGACTGCAGTGGTTCAGTATGTCAGCTCACCACCACTTTCTCAAAGTCAGTTAGGGTTGGAGAATAATTGCGGGCCCAACCAGCGACACCCACATTCTGTGTACAATCATGGTGATACATATTTTCTGTCCTCTCTTAAAATATGAAGTGCTTATTATTGTCCATTCCCAATGCAAGTCATTAAGTCTAAGCCATCAGTGAATATGAGGCTACAATACCTGTACCTCCTGCCTGAAGACCATGAGGTCAAACCGAATCTGCCCCAGTGGTATATCATAATGTTTCTGAACAAGTTGATACAAAATACTTATGATATACATATTTATTAGCCTAGCTGAATAAGAGAGAGGCTAAGTATGAAATCTGTATGAAATTTATACACTAAGTGTATAAACAATTGACAAGGATGATACCAGAAATGTGTTGCTAATATCAATTAGGAAAGAATGAACGGAAGAGTGATAATCAAATGGACTTCTGTAAAATTAGAAAAAGTTCTCATGGAGTAAACACAGAGAGGCTGGTTCTAATTGTGGGCTAGTGCAAAGATAGAGGCCAGCAATATAAGAAAATCATGAAGAAATCACAAAGTTAATTCAGAAGTGATGAGAATATGAAACTCACTTTCAGAGTGTGGTTGAAGCAAATATTAGATACATTTGATGGAAAGTTAGACAAGAGGGTAAAGGGAATAGAGAAATATGTAGAGACTCAGACAGGAAAGACATGAGCTGATTGGTTCGAGTGGTCTGTTTCAATACTTAGATTGGGATTTGGGACTATGTAAGGTTACGGCTCAGAGTGGTGTTTGACAAAGAGGCAGGACCCTCAAATTCATCATTCTAAATGTGATCAAGTTGTTTTCCTGGACAGGAAGCTAGGTTAACGGGGGAAATGAATGACATCTTTCCCAATACTGTTCTGATGGACACTCAAATAAAAATAGAATGCTGCAGATGGTGGAAATCTGAAATAAAAACAGAAAGTGGAGAAACTCAGCATTTGTGGGGAGAGAAAAACCCAAGTTAATGTTTTACATCTAGCATGACTCTTCTTGGGAACGGAAAGGAGCTAAGTGGAAAATGGGGCATTGTTCCCCACGCTTGTGTTGAGCTTTCTTGGAGTAATAGGCCAGGGGTAGAAATATTAGCATGGGTGCAAGTGATTTATTAAAATGGCAAACAGTATCCACTTCCTCCTCTTCCACCTCTGTTCGAGTGTAAGAAACAATTTTTCAGCTTTCAGTTAAGTCTACATATCTCTCCACAGACTCTGTCAAACCTGTTGAGCTTTTCCAGAAATTTCTGTTCAGCTGCAACTCATTTATTTTAAACAGCTCCATCCTATCACAGGACTGGATGCAATGCCTCAGTGTTCTGAAGTTGTCCCCCCTGCCACATCTCTCTAGCTACATGTCAAATCGTCTTATCTTACTCTTCCTATCCCCACTAGCACATGGCACTGAATGTAACTAAGCCATAATTACATCTGAAGTTTTGCTCTTTAACTTGTTCCTGAGCTTCTGAAACAGTATAGAACTTCACCTTTTCTTCCTCCTGTGTTGATTCTAATGTAGGCGATGACTTTGAGTTTTTTCTCCCTGCCCCGCAACACGTGTTGTCCAGATTAATAATCTAACAGTGATTATCTCATATTGGAGGCAGCAAGAACCGAAGATGCTGGAGTCAGAGACAACACAGTGTGGAGCTGGAGGAACACAGCAGGCCAGGCAGCATCAGGACAATTGACATTTCAGGTCAGTACCCTTCCTCAGAAATGGAAAGGTCACCGGACCTGAAAGGTTAACTCTGAATTTTTATTTACTTCACAGATGCTGCTAGACCTGTTGAGCTTTTCCAGCAACTTCTCTTCTTGTACCATATGGTGGATTTGTATTGACTTAAACATGTTAAACTGTTGAATCCAATGTTTATTCTGCCTACAAATTAAAACAATCCACCTTGGTTAGGAAGACATTGTTTCATTTGTTGGCAAAAAGTAATGAGTTTATTAATATCTTCCTTGGTTTCAAAGTACAATTTCGTAAGTTATATTTTCCAACCACAAATTGGCACCATGTTATAAAAATAACCTCCTGGAAATACTAAAACGAAGGTTTCTGCCCAGATACTTAAACTGTTAGTGTTTAAAAAGATGTTTGTTGAAAGGTTTTTTTAAAATGTGATACTCAGTAAACATGTTTTCCCTTAAAAAGCTAGAAGCCCCTCTACGTGTCATATTCTTTTGTGGCTGAAAGTCTCCTGGGATATGTAATTCTTAGGTTATCCTCTCTCATGAATGAAGGGAGGCCACAATATAAGCGAGAAGAGGTGTTGTATAAATGTAAAAACAGGCAAATAGAAAGTTCTTCTTCTTGAAGTTTACTTAACATATAGGAGAATAAGAAGTTAGGACTTAGCTGCAGAAGCAGTCACAAGATAAGGAAACAGTTGTGTCAAATATTTGAAAGATGGCAGCAATACAGAAATAGACAATAACATTCTGTATAGTGCCACTCGCTACGATGTGACAAATCTGGTCCTCAACCAATTATCCTCAGTTTTTGTCAAGTTTGGTCAGACAACTAAAAATCTTAAAGACATTAATTGTTAAACCAACACAAACTAGATTGTTATGGACCAAACGAAACCCCCTCAAAACATGTCAAGGAGATAGCCTAGACCCTACCTTTCTCTTCTTTTAAAGGCAAGTGCCAGATGTTGCATTCTGGATGGAATTCAATTGGTCAACAATAGGCTTGAAGAAAAACACGCTTTATTTATACACTATAGTTAAAATACAGACAAAACAAAAATAAAAGTATTGGCTTAACTGTAACTCTATTGAAATTAATCCTTGGCAAAGGCAAAATCAATAAAATGGATTGTCTCACATGCAATTCTAGCAGCAGGAAGTACCCCAGCTTTTAGTTGTCACAGAGAGAGGAATAAGAGCTTTCACATCCAGCTTCAAGATCACAGCAAATTCTGAAAGCTAAACTAAAAATTGTGGTTCTGTCAGAACTTGACCCCGTCCATTCAGGCTGCTTCTATTGTTTCAACTTCTAAAAAAAAACGCAAGGCCTCACAGGTTTACTTGACTGGCTTCAGCAGATTGCTCAGTGCTTCTGTCTCAACCTCTATTCATTAAAAAAAACACCAGGGCTAAGTACACCTCTTAACGCCATAGTATCGTAACTATACATACATCTCCCATTTTCTTTTATGTATCTCCAACATTCTTGGAGAAAACACAAAATATCGAAAAAAGAAGTTCACTTAACTAGAAGATTCTGTGTGTGAGTACAGTGAGCACAAGATTAATTAAATCGGCAGGTTTGTTAGGAACCACTAAACACATTGCTGTAATTGAAGACGGAACTGCTATTACAATGTCTATTTTATGGCAACTTTTTTGTTTTAGCACTGTCAGCCCATAAGAGAACACTGAGTGCACTTATAAATCACACTAGGTATGGGATTAAATGATAGCAACCAACTTGTCATTCATGTGCACTCTTGCTGGAATTTTTTGAGAACAAATAATTGAAGGCGGTAAATGAATGTATCACTATTTTTTCATATTGAGACACGATGACATTCTGGTAGCTATTTCTCCACCTTTCTATAAGGATGAACTCATTTTTTTGTATTGATGCCGAAAGACTTGGATTAAATTCAATGAATTTTCTGTATTGATATAAAGAGTAACTTTGTGAGGCTCTTTTTTTCTTGCAAAGGTGGTGAAAGTAATAGTGAAAGATAACGCTGTAACATCAAAGGTCATTTCTACAATGTACACTCCAATCTTGAGATGCATTGAGCGGAGCATTGCAAATGGATGCCTATAATGTGACTGAGTGTTCCCTCCATTAAATGTACTTTTTAAAAAAACAGTTTAGTGCTTTTAACTGACATTAATAGTTGGGCCGATGGTTAATGTATACAATGCATGCACAAACAATTCATTCACATCTCTTAAAGTACCACGTGAATTCTGAACAAGGTTCTGATGAAGTCAACAGAAAACATGTTTTTGATTTTTACCAAATAACAATATAAAAAATCTATTTATTTTATCCTGTTCTTCTAGCTAAACGAACAGAGAGGGTTGACAGGCCAGAGCATATTTACAGGAGGTGCATTTGGTATATCATTATCGCTGGACTGTTAATCCAGAGACCCAGATAATATTCTGGGGACCTAGGTTCAAATCTCACCATGGCAGATGGTGGAATTTGAAATCAATAAATATCTGGAATTAAGAGTCTAATGATGACCACGAATCCATTGTCAATTGTTAGAAAAAGAACCCATCTGGTTCACTAATGTCCTTTCAGGAAGGAAACTTATATGGTCTGGCCTGCATGTAACTCCAGACCCACAATAATATGGTTGACTCTTAACTGCCCTCTGGGCAATTAGGGATGGGTAATAAATGCCGCCTAGGCAGCGATGTCCTCATCCTGTGAATTAATAAAGAATAAAGGATCATTTCCCTTGTGCTTAACAGTAGTAATGTATGGTCTTTGTTTCCTTAACTCCAGATATGCTAAGTGCCTGATGACAACTGAAAGGGTGTTAGAGGCACAATAACAGGTAGTTATCAACAAAAAACACAAAAATATTGATGACTACAGGCTACAGGTCAGAAAGGTGTTATAGCAACTCTTCAAAGAGAGAACCTCACTCCCCATTGCAACTAAGTAGGATGCGAAGGGCTATTTGGTGCTCAGGAAGAGAAGTTTTCAATTGTATTGTGGATAGGAAATTCACCAAAATTATATAAACAAAATTAGTCTCCTAATTTCAAGACTCTTGATATTATACAGTTTTTGTTTTAATTTCCTTAGCTTCTCATTGCTTGGGTTTACCATAAGACGAACAAGATGAAGTACATAAACAAACTGCACATTTTCATGTGGCTTAAAATATATTGCAGAAGGGTTGCTGGTTTGCAAATTTCTTTACAATCAGTTCCTGTGACATTTGTAATTCTGAGAAATCTACGCACTCAAGTATTAGGGTCTACTTCAAGTAATCCTTATAAATGCATGACTAATTCAAGACTGAGTGACTTGATTTTGCAACAGCCATTAAGTAATCTTCATTGCTCATTGAGCGATCATTTGAGGCACATTTCAAATTGAAAAATCTTAACTTAGCTCCCCCCATTACTGTTTGTTCAAAGGTACAACTCATGCTGAACTCTGGAGTAATAAATAGAATGCATAAGTTTGAGGTATTTATGGGGTTAAGGAATTATGGAAGATCTGCAGTCACAGAATAAGTTAATTAGTGAAGAATTCCAAATGTTTCACAGTCCACAGAGTTCATTTTTATCAATCACTTACGACCATATCGATGGAATCTCACCAGAAAGTAATGAATTGTCACTATATATTTGACAATTGCAATTAGTATCCTATGGTTGATTTTAACTTGCGGCACATTTGAGGACGGCAGAACTTCAGACCAGGGTAGAAAACTTTTGGGGACAGCTGTGTACAAAGACAATAAAAAGCTATCACAATAATATAGGAAATAAAAGAGTAGCTAAAGTGACTGCTTGTGAATCTGTTAGAGGAATTAGAAATGGAAAACAAGAAAATGGCAGAGGCTTTGAATAACTATTTTGTGCCTGGCTTCACAACAGAAGACACAGAAAATGCTTCAAGAATGATATACAGGCATGAGGAAAGAGAGAGGGACAATCACGACTCGCAAGAGAAAAGTTCCAAAGAAAACTAGTGGCACTAAACCTCAACATGCCTACTAAATCTGATGATTTCTATCTTAGGGTCTTGAAAGAAATGGTTGCCAAGATTATGGATGTATTGGTTGTCATGTTCCAAAATTCTCTAGATTCTGGAAAGTTTCCAGCAGGTTTAAAAAAAAAAATCATAATTGAAAATGAAAGGAAACAGAAATCAAGTAATTACAGACAAGTTGGTCTAACCTCTGTCACTGGACAAATGCTTGACTCTATCATCAAGTAGTAAAAGGGTCTTTTAAAAAATCACAATACAAACGGACAATGTAACATGGTTTTGTCAAAGAGAGAATGCATTTGAAAAAAAATTATTAGAATTCTTTGAAGATATAACAAACAGATAATAAAATGATACTGGTAGATGCTGTGCACTTGGATTTTCAGAAGGCATTCAACAAGATGTTATATCAAAGGCTGTTGCACAATATAAGAGCTCATGCTGATGGTATTGGTATATTAGCAAAGATTGAGGATTGGCTAACTATATAGAAAACAGAGTCCAGATAATGATCACATTATGGTTAACAAGTGGAGTAGTACAGGGAACGGTGCTGGAGCTCAACTATTTACGATCGATATTCACAACTTCAAAAAAGGGACCAACTGTACTGGAGCCAAATTTGATGATACAAACATAGAACATAGAACAGTACAGCACAGTACAGGCCCTTCAGCCCACAAAGTTGTGCTGAACTTTTACCCCAATCCTAAGGTCTATCTAAACTCCACCCCTACCTTATACTATCATCCATATGCCTATCGAATAGCCGTTTAAATGCCCCTAATGAGGCCGACTCCACTACCCTCTCTGGCAACACATTTCACGCCCTACCACTCTCCCCTGTATCTACCTCCACTCATTTTAAAACTATGCCCCATCGTAATAGCTACCTCCGCCCTAGAAAAAAGTCTCTGGCTGTCTACTCTGTCTATACCTCTGATCATTTTGTACACCCCTATCAAGTCACCTCTCATCCTTTGTCGTTCTAAAGAGAAAAGCCCTAGCTCTCTCAACCTTTTCTCGTCAGACCTTCCCTCCATTCCAGGCAACATCCTGGTAAATCTCCTCTTCACTTTTTCCAATGCGTCCACATCTTTCCTGTAATGAAGCGACCAGAATGGTGTACAATACTCCAGACGTGGCCGAACCAGGCTTTTGTATAGCTGCTGCATAACTTCACAGCTCTTGAACTTGATTCCTCTATTAATGAAAGCTAACGCACCATACGCCTTCTTAATAACTCTATCCACCTGGGTGGCAACTTTCAGGAAACTGTGAACATGAACCTCAAGATCCCTCTGCTCGTCGACACTGCCAGGAATCTTTCCGTTAACCTTGTATTCTGCTTTCAAGTTTGTCCTTCCAAAATGAATCAACTCACATTTTTCAGGGTTAAACTCCATCTGCCACTTCTCAGCCCACCTCTGCATCCTATTAATGTCCCTTTTTAACCTAAAACTGCTCTCCGCACTGTCCACAACGCGACCCACCTTCATATTGTCCGCGAACTTGCTAATCCACCTTTCCACTCCTTCATCCAAATCATTTACAAAAGTCACAAATAGAAAAGGACCCAGAACAGATCCTTGTGGTACACCACTTGTAACTGAGCACCATGTTGAATATTTTCCGTCCATTACCACCCTTTGTCTTCTCAGGGTCAGCCAATTCAGAATCCAATCTGCCACATTTCCCCCTATCCCATGCCTCGTTATCTTCTGCATGAGCCTACCATGGGGATCTTTATCAAATGCTTACTTAAATCCATGTATACCACATCCACTGTTCTACCTTCATCCACGTGTTTGGTCACCTCTTCAACGAATTCAATAAGGTTTGTGAGGCATGACCTACCCCTCACAAACCCACGCTGACTATCACAAATCAAACTGTGCCTTTCCAAGTGATCATAAATCCTATCTCTCAGAGCCCTTTCCAATAATTTGCCCACCACTGATGTAAGACTAACTGGCCTGTAATTTCCAGGGTTATCCCTATTCCCTTTTTTGAACAAGGGAATGATGTTTGCCTCTCTCCAATCTTCCGGCACTATACCCGTGGACAGTGAGGACGAAAAGATCATCGCCAAAGGTCCTGCGATCTCTTCTCTCGCTTCCCATAGAATCCTTGGATAAATCCCATCAGGCCCAGGGGACTTATCTATCTTCAACTTCCTCAAAATTCCTAGCACATCTTCCTTACTAACATTGACCTTCTCTAGCCTACCAGCCTGTTTCCCACTGTCGTCCTCTACAACTAGGTCCCTCTCAGTTGTGAATATCGAAAAAAATATTCATTAAGGACCTCTCCTATCTCTTAGGCTCCGTGCACAAATTCCCTTCACAATCCTTGATCGGCCCTACCCAAAGATAGGGAAGAAAGTAAATTATAAAGAAGATACCAAGAGTCTGTGAAGGGAAAGGTAATTTCAGTGAATATGCAAAATTTTGGCAAATGGAACATTGTGGGAAAATGTGAGATTGCACATTTTGGCAGGAAGAATAGAAAACTGTCCAAAGAATACTACAGTGTAGAGGGACTTGAATATTTGAATCATGGAATGTTTTGATGCAGGTACAGCAAGAAAACAGAATGTTTGTCTTTATTGCAAAGGAGATGAAGTTTAAAAGTAGAAATTACGCAACTCAGGAGATATCAGCAAGACAGACTACCAAGCAATGAAGCCAGAGGGGTTACAACACATCCCGATTGCATGGACTCCTCAAGGGTCACGAGCCGGTGGGGGGTTTCCCTCAGACTCACTGTCTCACTACCAGGCACACCAACATATAGACTTGTCTAAGAACTATGATAGAAATCAAAATATTTAGTTGACAACACGACCCACTCCATCCACTCCTCCCAAGAATTCCTCAACACCATCAAGATGGCAGGATAGAAGAGGACGAGATGATGATTTCTTTTGACGTATCAGCATTATTTACGTCTGTAAACATTGACTTAGCCAAAGACACAATTGCCACACTACTGGATGAATCAAGTAGGCAGGCATCCCAGGACACCAACAACAACAACAATAAAGACACCACCGTGAAACTACTAGAGAGAGTAGGAACTACCGATGCTGGAGTCTGAGATTACAAGGTGTGGAGCTGGACGAACACAGCAGGCCAGGCAGCATCAAAGGAGCAGGAAAGTTGACATCTTGGGTCCGGCCCCTTCTTCAGAAAATCTGAAGAAGGGTCCCGACCCGAAACGTCAGCTTTCCTGCTCATCTGATGCTGCTTGGCCTGCAGTGTTCATCCAGCTCTACACCTTGTTATCTCAGATTCTCAAGCCTCTCCATCAACAAACACTTTGAATTAGACCCTGTGTACAAACCACTGAGAAACAGGACTGGAAGTGGTACCATACACCCCAGCAAACTGAGGCATATAAATAGCAAACTAGACAGAACGCCGATGCTTCACTGCAGGTGCACTGATGATGTTATCGAGCAGGGTGACGAAACGTTTGCAACCAAACCCACTGGCTCAGCGAGCATGTCTATAACCTCATCCACAACCCAAGCTACAAATCTTTTTGAAAAATTTATATCTTATACCACAAATCCAAGGAACAGCTGAGGAGATACAACCAGTTGGGGCCAATGCGTAGCAATCAATCAACAATGCCAAAACAGAGTGGTGCTCAGCATGAAGCACGAATACAATGAAGACATTTGGCAGTCCATACCAGCTCAACCTGCACCATTCGCAGGTTTTTTTTATTCATTAACAGGATGAGGGTGTCACTGGCTAGGCAGCATTTACTGCCTGACCATAATTGCCCAGGGGGCAATTAAGAGTCAACCACATTGCTATGGGTCTGGAGTCACATGTAGGCCAGACCGGGTAAGGATGGCAGTTTCCTTCCCTAAAGGAAGGACATTAATGAACCAGATGGGTTTTTAAGACAATCAGAAATGGATTCTTGTCATCATTAGATTCTTAATTCCAGATACTTTAATTGAATTCAAATTCCACCATCGGCCGTGGCGGAATTCAAACCCAGGTCTCCAGGAAGTTATCTGGGTCTCTGGATGAACAGTCCAGCAATAATACCACTTGGCCATCACCTCCCCTGCTGAAAGGGTGAAAGCTTTTAAATTCAACCACCTTCAAGTTCTAAATTACTGCTCACAATTTTTCTGACTTTTGTAAGTGTAGGAATAAAGCAAAACAACTGAATAAGGACAGTCCCCCAATACCATCTGTTCAGATGATCCTCAGGTTTTATAACAGTTTATGGGCTTATTATTGACATGTACTTATTTCTCTGATTTGCCTGACAAAGAATATTAAACATGGATATCAGTAGAACAAATGATTTTTAAAACTACCAATGTAATAGTCACCATTTACATGCGGAGGTGCGGTGCACAAAGTAATTTTGTTGAAATTGGTGACCACTGCAATCTGCATGCATTGACTCAGACACTGTGCTTGTTCATTGAGCTCTTGTAACATCAGATTTAGCTGCTGAAAACATTTAGTTATGATGCAATTAACTGCACAAGAATATAACTTACTTGCAGAAACTGGTTTCTGAAGCAAGTTTATTGTTTTAATTTTATACTTTGGAGAGCAAAGAACAGTTAAAAGTGCTGTCTGGTTGCAACACAGCGAGGAAGATAAATCAGCCTGATTCAAAGAATTCTTCTTCCAGCTTGTTGGCAAATTTCCATTGAAGTAATTGTTTGTGAAAGAATCTTTAGCAAGTATTTGCATTCGACTTAAGTGTGACTGCAAGTGAAAAGGAACTGAAATTCGAGCTCAACACAATGTGAAAACATTATTATCCACCTAAATTTATTTAAATTACTATTAAAAATTCTAGACACCAGAATTAGTGTTCAATCTACATTTGCAAAATGACATTTACAATGGCATTCTGCCGATTTTCCATAATTAAACAGTCTCAATTTATATAGCATGCAAATAGTCAGAAGGACTGAGAGAGTTGCACACTGCTTAAAACAAAATCCCATTTTCTTCTTATGCGTGAAAGCAGTGACTCATATTTGGGTACAGTTCCAGAACCATAAGCAATCTTCCTGTACCTCACCCAAACTGACATATTTCATGGCCAAAGCACAATGAGACAGTTATAGTTTTTAAACTTCTAAATGGTAATACTTGATTAAGCTTGAGATAAAACTTGTCATCATCAAGTATCATTCCTCAAACAATGTGGCAACCTGGTTCTCTCTGCCTCCACCAACCCCTTGATCTCCTTCACTCGCCTCAGAATTACATTTGTGAAAACCAGAAAATGTGTGACCAACATCAAATTATTCATGAACTTCTGCTACCACGGATGGAATCAATCAATAACTTAGTTTCAGTTGTGTTCTCATTATCATACAATATATCAACAAAAAGGGGACTGAAAATTACCCAGTTTACTCCAGCAGTTTATTTTGGCAGAGGCTACTGATTTAGATAATGTGCTATTTTATTCTATCTAACACAAGAGACAATTTCACAACTTCCCACCTTGTACCATCATGTCCATTTGCCAGAACTTTGCTCGCTCACTATCCTTTTGTGGCCTCTTAAATCCTTTTCACAACTTACGTTCCCATTGATCTTTGTATCATCAGCAAATGTAACAACCATGCCTTCAGTACCTTATCCCAGTCTTTTCTATAAATTGTACAAAGTTGAGGTCTCAACACAGATCCCAGTGGACCTCTCAACACATCATACTAACCATGACCAACGACTAAAATGACCCATTTACTCCTCTTGTCTGTTTCCTGTCAGCTAGATAATCTGTCCATGAAAATGTTACCCCTTATGAGCTTTCATTTTCATCAATAACCTTTGATGTGTCACCTTATCAAAAGGCTTCTGGAAGTCCAAGTACATTATATCCACTAGTTTCCCTCGATCCTCAGCACATGTAAATTCCTCTAGGGATGCCAACAAATTGGTTAAACATGATTTCTCTTTCATGAAACTGTGTCCAGCTGAGGGGTGACCTTATAGAGGTTTATAAAATCGCGATGGGCATGGATAAGGTGAATAACCAAGGTCTTTTCTCTGGGATGCAGGAGTCTCAAACTCGAGGGCATAGGTTTAAGGTGAGCGGGGAAAGGTTTAAAAAGGGCCTAAGGGGCAACTTTTTCCACACAGAGTGTGTGTATGGAATGAGCTGCCAGAAGAAGCGGCAGAGGCTGGTATAATTACAACATTTAAAAGGCATCTGGATGGGTATATGAATAGGAAGGGTTTAGGGAGATATGGACCAAAAATGCTTGCAAACAGGACTAGATTAATTTAGAATATCTGGTCGGCATGGACTAGTCGGACCCGAAAGGTCTGTTTCTGAGCTATACAGCTCTATGACTCTATGTCAGCTCTGGCTTATTGCCTTGAATTTTTCTAAGTTCCCTGGTACAACATCTTTAATAATAGTTTCCAACTGCTTCTCTACAACAGATAATAAGCTAGCTGGTTTGCAGTATTCTGTTTTCCCCCTCCCTTCCTTTTTGAATAACTCAGTTACCTTTGTTATTTTTCCAATCGAATGGAACTTTCTTTAAATCGAGGAAATTTTAGAAAATGAAAAGCAACACATCAACTTTCTTATTTCTTACCTTTATTAAGGACCTATGATGGAGTCCATCAGGATTTGGTAGTTGTCAGTCTGTACTTCCAGCAACTTGGCTCCTTACCACGTCCCTGATGATTGCAATTTTTCTCATTCCGTTGTCCATCCCTTTCCTGATTTAGATACATCTAGAATATTACTTGTATCCTTTCTAGAAATGCAAAATACCCGTTCAATTCTTTTGCTCTTTATTTTTTGCATGAATTCTCCAGACTCACCTTCCATAGGACCAACTTGCACTTCATTCACTTATGCCTTTGGAAATATCTACAGAAACCCTGGCTGCTTTCATAATTCTAGATTTGCACCTATTTTCTGGCAAAATTCCCTTTTTGTTATTCATTACAATCTTCTGACTACCCCTCATCTTTGCCCAAAGGCCTTGCATAAAGTTTGATATTAATTTTAAGACTTTGTAGTTGACCATTGATTGTAAATTCTCTCTTTTGAATGTTTCTCTCTGTTTGTAATGAAACTGTGCATTCTGAAATCATCTCAAATGCCTGCCATTGTATCTCTACTGACCTATCAGGGTCATAGAGCTGCACAGCATAGTGGAGGCAACGGCATAGTGGTATAATCACTGGACTGTTCATCCACAGAACCCAGGTAATATCCTGGGGACCTGGGTTCAAATCCTGCCATGGCAGATGGTGGAATTTGAATTCAATAAATATCTGGAATTTAGAATCGAATGATGACCATGAATTCATTGCTGATTGTTGGGGAAAAACCCATCTAGTTCACTAATGCCCTTTAGAACTGCCAGCCTTGCCTGGCCAACATAGGATTCCAGATTCACAGGAACCTGGTTGAATTTTGACTGCCTGCTGGGCAATAAATTCCGACCTAACTAGTAACTGCACTGTGAACAAGCTTTAATAAAAATCTGTGACATGTTGTACTAACTGATAGGAAAAAGCTTTTTGCTTGGGTAGATCATTGTGATGCTGAATAAATTCATCAACTTTCACACACAAACTATTTTACAAAACTTATTTACAGCAGCTTCAACATGTTTCCTTATATTAAAATTCATTTTCAATGGAAACAAGAGAGACTCTACACTTCATATTGCCTTAATACCCGAAATGAACATGACTTAAACATCTGAAATTAACAACTTTCGAAAGCTCAGACGTAAAAAATGCAAGTATATTATGTGCAAATATAAATCACACAGAAGTATTTGAAAGCACTCTTTGGCATTAGAGACCACCTTATAAATAGATTAAAGAAAAAATCTTTGTAAGACAGATACAAGTTTTACAGTGAGCTGCGCATTTGATGTTCTGGCTTGTGTTGGGGTGAGTGAGGGATTATTACCCCAAAAGTAGGAGAAGGGTTGACTGGTGTTGGTATTGTACTGCTGGTATGTGATCCTCACACAACACAAAAATATGCAAATCATGCAAGATCTACTTGCCATACTCTAGAAATACAATGTCATTGTTGAATGCTTGTGTGAATGGATGTACTTCTACACTAATTTCCCAGCCTTCAGTTTTGGAAATTCATTTGCTATTTATGGGTTCCCAGATTGTACTGCATCTGACAACAGACTTCTATTCAGTCAGGTTCGTACAATTCATGAGAATGATGGGAGTAAAGCACACTTGGAGTTTCAATATATTCTGCTTTCAAAGGAACTGCGCAGCATATAGTACAAATTATTAAGCATGTGCTTATTAAGCAAATGTAACATACCAATCTGAACTAACATCAGTTTTCACAGGATCACCAACTAGCAAATATTCTTTTTATTTTTCGTATTGCACCCCACTCTAATGCTGACAGAATGCCAGCTGAATTATTTTTTGCAAAGACAGTCCACAATGAAATTTTCACTGTTGAAGCCACATTCAATACAAGGGAAACAACAATAGTGGAAATCCTAGACCTAGTGACAGAACCAAGTCTGAAGTTGAACCAGAAGTTAGACTGAAAGAAAGTCATTCTAACTGGTTGAAGTGGCATCCAGGAAGAGCCGTGAAAATATGTGGTGCTCGCAAAACATTTGGCCAAGACGTTTGGGAGTGGTAGGGTTAGGTTTGTACTTATAGATCACGTTTCACCTTCAGACATTCATGAAGAAGGAGAAACTAGAAAATTTTGATGAATTGTAGAGGTTGGGATATCAGCAGGCAAGAATACTGAAGATCTCTTTAAGCTATCGGTATCCAGATATTTTTCTCCAATTTGTGATGTTACTGAGTGCTTTGTCCATTTTGAGTGGCAGAGAGAGAGAGTTTTCTTCCAATCTGTAGTTGCAAATTCATCTCCACATTCTGCTAAAAAATAGTTCTTGAAATTCAAGCTTGTTTTGTGTTATGTTTCTTTAAGTGTGATAATTTTGGATATTCCATTTCTAGGTATGAAAATGCACATAAAGGTATAAATCTAAATAGGAAACAAATATTTCTTCATGTCTAACTGGGTTCAGTGTCTTTTCCCAAAATACTAATTTCAGTTCAGACTGTCTTTGTGTCATGTTGGTTTCACAGCTTGGTCAACCTGCAGTCAGGTGACTGCAGTGGCAATTATAAACCAGTGTTTTTCCTTTCCAAAATTATTTCAATCCATGAAAGACCCAGGTGTTAAAATCAGATGATGGAATACAAATTTTAGTAGGACACATTTTATCATTGTTATGACGAAGGTCAAAATCAGCCATTGTTGGAGAAAACCTCTCCGCAGATTCAGTCTAAGATAGGTCACATTCCTTTCATGGCACTGAAACGGAGAGTCAAGAGCGGAGATACCTGCTTCGGAATCAAAACCAGAGGGTAATTTTATTTGGAATCATTTATAAAGTTTGTAAGAAATTTGAATGTTGTGTGGGGTTTTTATGAAGGATACGGGAGGTGTCGCGCATTCTTTATGTTGGTCAAAAGCCAAGCGAATTAAACTAGCTTTGGTTTTGCATCATTCTGTGATCTGTACATATGTGTTTTTATTCTGCAAAAGACATCAAGTAGACTTATTGGTATTTCAGCTTGCGTTGCTTGTCTAATGCATGTTTTGCACACAAGGCCAAAGTTACGCAATAATAATGAATAATTATTCAAGTAAGCTATTCAAGGAAAATTGAAGGCCACCAATTCACTGCACAATTATCCAGGCCAACAGCTAGCCACAAGAATTCATACTTAGTTTGGGAGTGGAAAATCAACCTATAATTGACTGCTCCTAAACACCATATTTAAAGTCTGGAAATAACTTTAAAATGCAACATGGATCTCTGCACTTGGATGTGTCATGAATTTAAATTTGGTAATTATTTACAGGGATTATTTCCATACGATGATTCCAGTATAATTTATATAATGGAGAGATTAAACAAAAGGTATTCAAGACCATCCTTTTTTTAGGTCACTAAATGTAATAAAAGAAAACTGCACACACACAAGTAGAAAGAATCTATGTTGTTTGCTGCTGGGGCAAGCGGTCCCATTCAAAACTGTATTCAAGGAAATAAGAGTAAAGCATGAAAAATACCTTTTTGCTGTTGGGCACCTTGTTTGGATGTATGTATCTCCAAAATGGAGGTTAACTGCCTCAACTTTCCCAATTGTCCACTTCAAAGAGGTCACCATCTTACAACAGTCAATAACTTTACCTATTGCTCTCTCAAATTCACCTTCACCCAGCTTTTTTACTTACCTTGTTGGAACAGTGCTTTTCAATATCAACAACTTCCTTTTGTCCAGTATTACTCTCAACTCCTTCATAACTCCTGCTATTTCTCCATTCTTAAAAACCCTCTTGAAAAATTGCCTTTTACGTCCAAGCAGTTGAATTGCTATGAGTGGGTTAAAATACATCAGACAACTCATGTCGCTAAAGCAATGAGTATCTGCATCTCACCCTGTCAGTATTGGACAATGACACCGTAAAAGATTCGGTTGGGTTTATGATATCAAAACAGGAAACATTTTTGCAAGTAAGGAAAGGTGGACTTTGTATTTATTTAAAAAAGCCTATTTAGCTCAAAAGTCAAGTGGCAGTCCTGTCTGGAAAGTGAGATGCAACAAACTACAAAGATCTTTACTCTTTAATGTCAATGGAAAGATTTCAGGGAATAGTTACAGATGATCATAGGATCTGGTTAGTTTGACTTGAGGATCTAGAGGATCTGGTTACCTAATCAAGCAGCTGGCTACAGAAAGCCACCACGCAGGTGGAGGATCAGATGTCTCTCTCGGGGTTCAGGTACATAATTCTTTCTTGTCACAAGTAGACAGGATGGTTAAGAATGTGTTTAGCACGCTTGCCTTCTTTGCTCAGAGTTTTGAGTCTAGGAGTTGGGATGTCATGTTGAGCCTGTACAGGATGTTGGTGAGGCCTCTTCTGGAGTACTGCGTGTAGTTCTGGTTGCCCTGTTACAGAACGGATATTATTAACTGGACAGGGTTCAGAAAACATTTACCAAGATGTTGCCGGGAGAAGAGGGTGCAAGATATAAAAATATACTGGAAAGGGGTGAGACATTTTTCGCTGGAGTGAAGGAGGTTGAAGCATGACCTTGTTGAGGTTTATTAAATCATGGAGGGCAGAGATAAGGTGAATAGCAAGGGTCTTTTCCCTAGGGTGGGGGAGTTCAAAATGATGGGGCATACTTTTAAGTTGAGAGGAAGAAGATTTAAAAAGGATATAAGGGACAACTTTTTTTACACAGAGAGTGGTTCGTGCGTGGAATGAACTGCCAGAGAAAGTGATGGATGCGGGTACAGTTACAATGTTTAAAAGATATTTGGATAAGTTCATGAATTGGAAAGGTTTGGTGGGATATGGGCTAAATGCAGGCAGGTGGGACGAGTTTAGTTTTGGGAACACAGTTGGCATGGACTAGTTGGACTGAAGGGTCTGTTTTTATGCTGTATGACTCTATGACTGATCCACTCAGTTAGCCGTTGTTCAGTACAAGTCCAAAGACGATAGCCAACAGAAATCCAAAGGCACACACGTTAGTTTGTTTAAAAGTGGCCATGAGGCTTAATTAAACTTGGTTACTTTGAAATCCTGCACTAATGATCAGGGACGTTGAGAGAGCTTGGTGTTATGAACCAGATCAAACCCCCCCAAAATATTTTAATAACATATCCTACCCTAACTTTTTCTTATTTTAAAGGCAAATGTAAAGAATCTGTTACCAATGCGACACAACTGGTCAAACTACTTGAAGTTGAACAAAACACAATTCATTTAAACGCTGTAGTTAAAATACAACGAAAGAAAGAGGAACTTAGAATTATTTAACCCTATTGGAAAACTCAACAGAATAAATAGATACAGTAACTATTAGTAATTAACTGTTCCCATTAGGAAAGAAAGGAAAATTCAGGCACAGATTCTCACATGCAGTTATCCAATCCAGGAGGAAAAAAACTCAAGAGAAAATTCAGACAGAGTAGCAGCCAGGAGAGATGTACTGAAGCTTTTAGACCCCAACAGCTTCCATTTTAAGCTAAACCGAAAAAATAAAAAAATCTAGAAAGCCTGGTCTGAGAGAACTGGCCACACCCAGGCTGATCCCAATGTTCCAATTTAGAAAAAAATACCCCAAGGCCTCACAAGCTGTTTACTCTCTTAGAGACAGCATCATCACCTCTGCCTTACAACCTCTTCAGAAAAAACTAGGACAAAATAAACTCTTGAAAGCCACAGAATTCACATTGGACATTATCAGACACGTCAATGGTCTGGTTACCAAGGTGGATTGGCTGCTTTCCAGGCAGCAAAAGTTTCTATAAATATGTAAATCGTAAAAGAGTGGCGAAGGTAAACATTGATCCTTTAGAGGATGAGAAGGCCAATTTAATAACTGGGAATGAGGAAATAGCCGAGACATTAAACAGTTATTTCGTGTCGGTCTTCACAGTGGAAGACACAAATAACATGCCGAAAACTAATAGCAAGAAGGTTATAGCAGGTGAGGACCTAGAAACTATTATCACGAAGGAGGCAGTGGTGGGCAAGCTAATGGGGCTAACGGTAGACAAGTGTCCTGGCCCTGATGAAATGCATCCCAGGGTACTAAAAGAGGTGATGGGGGAAATAGCAAATGCACTAGTAATTATTTACCAAAATTTGCGGGACTCTGTGGTGGTTCCCGCAGATTGGAAAACAGCCAATGTGACGCCACTGTTTAAAAAAGGAAGTAGACAAAAAGCAGGTAACTATAGGCCAGTTAGCTTAACTTCGGTAGTGGGGAAAATGCTAGAATCTATCATTAAGGAAGAAATAGCAAGACATCTGGATGAAAATTATCCCATTGGGAACACCCAACATGGGTTCATGAAGGGTAGGTCATGTTTAACTAATTTGGTGGAATTCTTTGAGGACATTACTTGCATGGTGGACAATGGGGAACCTGTGGATGTGGTGTATCTGGATTTCCAGAAGGCATTTGACAAGGTGCCACACCAAAGGCTGCTACATAAGATAAAGTTGCATGGTATTACAGGTAATGTATTGGCATGGATAGAGGATTGGTTGACTAGTAGAAAGCAAAGAGTAGGGGTAAATTGGTGTTTTTCTGGTTGGCGGTCAGTGGCTAGTGGCTAATGGCGCGCCTCAGGGATCAGTGTTGGGACCTCAATTGTTTACAATTTACATAGATGATTTGGAGTTGGGGACTAAATGTGGTGTATCAAAATTTGCAGATGACACAAAGGTGAGTGGTAGAGCAAAGTGTGCAGAAGACACTGAAAGTCTGCAGAGGGATATAGATAGTCTAAGTGAGTGGGCAAAGGTCTGGCAGATGGAGTACAATGTTGATAAGTGTGAGGTCATCCATTTTGGTAGGAATAACAGCAAAATGGACTATGTTTTAAATGGTAAAAAATTGCAACATGCTGCTGTGCAGAGGGACTTGGGTGTCCTTGTGCATGAATCGCTGAAGGTGGGATTGCAGGTGCAGCAGGTGATTAAAAAGGCAAATGGAATTTTGTCTGTCATTGCTAGAGGGATGGAGTTTAAAAACAGGGAGGCTATGATGCAGCTGTATAGGGCCCTGGTGAGGGCCAGGACCCTATACAGCTGCAGCATAGCCTCCCTGGAGTACTGTGTGCAGTTTTGGTCTCCTTACTTGAGAAGACATATACTAGCACTGGAGGGGGTGCAGAGGAGATTCACTCGGTTGATTCCAGAGTCGAGAGGGTTGGATTATGAGGACAGACTGAGTAGACTGGGATTATACTCATTGGAATTCAGAAGAATGAGGGGAGATCTTATAGCAACATATAAGATTATGAAGGGAATAGATAAAGGTGGAGGCGGTGTTTCCGCTAGCAGGTGAAACTAGGACTAGAGGGCATTGCCTCAAAATAAAGGGAAGCAGATGTAGGACTGGGGTCAGGAGGAAATTTTTCACCCAAAGGGTTGTGAATCTGTGGAATTTCCTGCCCAGTGAAGCGGTTGAAGCTCCCTCACTGAATGTGTTTAAAGCAAGACTAGATAAATTTTTGACCAGTAAAGGTATTAAGGGTTTTGGTGAGTGGGCGGGTAAGTGGAGCTGAGTCTGAAAGATCAGCCACGATCTTATTAAATGGCGGGGCAGGCTCGAGGGGCCAGATGGCCTACTCCTGTTCCTAGTTCTTATGTTCTATGTTCTTTGATACAGTCAATGGATGCAGGGAAACAAGTTATGACAGACTGGGCGTTCTTCCATGATAATAAATGGTGGCTTGTTGAAAGACGGTCATTCAATAAAGGATTAAGTTTCTTGTATATCAGAACTGTAGCTGACTCTGGAGTTAGGTTGGAAAGTTTTGGCTTTTTTTAAGAATCTATGTACTCTTGATATTTGACGTTATGTTAGGGAATAATGTAAACATTAAGGGGTATAGAAAAGTACTATGTAACTTCACTTTTTTTGGTTTATATCTGACTCATGAGCACTGCTGGCAAACTCTACGTTTACTAGCCACCCCTAATTGCCCTTGTGAAGGTGGCAGTGAGCTCATTCCTTGAACCACAGCATTCCATGTCATGTAGGTTCATCCACAGCCCTATTAGAAAAGGAATTCTCAAATGTTGACACAGTGACAGTGAAGGAATGATGGATTATTTCCAAGTCAGGATAGTATGCGACTGGGAGAGAGAGCTTGCAGGTAGTGTTCCCAGATGACTGCTCCCCATGCACTTCAGAATTATAGATGTTATGGCTTTGGAAAGAGCTATCAAAGGAGTCTTGGTGAGTTGCTGCAGTGAATATTAGAGATGAAACATACTGTTGCCACACTGCACCAGTGGTGGAAGGAATAGATGCTTAAGTTGGTGGATAGGGCATTAAACAAGCAGCTGCGACTTTCAGGGATCAGAAGGTGAATTACTTATCACAGAATTCCCAGCCTCAGGACCTGTTCTAGCTTTTGATACATTTTCAATCAAAGCAAATTACCAGTGTGTTGGTGATGAGGGATTCAGCGTTTGAACATCAAGTGGAGATGGTCAAGTTTTCTTTTGTTGGAGCTGGCACATGGGTGATGTAAAATATTACTTGCCACTTTTCAGGCCAAGCCTGAATATAATCCAGGTCTTGATGCAATATACACTACTTCACTAACTGAGGTGAATGGTACTGAACCCTACATCAACATTAACAAACAGCCCGATTTCAGACTTGAATATGTAGGGAAGATCCTCTATAAAGCAACTGAAGATGGTTCATTCTAGGTGACTAACCTTCGGAACTCCTGCAGTGATGTCTTGGGGGTTGGAAAATTGGTCCTCAAAAACCACAACAATTTTCCATAACGAAAACCAAAAGAACTGCGGATGCTGTAAATCAGGAACAAAAGCAAAGCTAACAAGCGTGGGGCTGGATGAACACAGCAGGTCAAGCAGCATCATAGGAGCAGGAAAACTTGACGTTTCAGGCCTAGACCCTACATCAGAAATGGGGGAGGGGAAGAGGGTTCTGAAATAAATAGGGAGCGAGGGGGAGGCAGATAGAGGATGGATAGAGGAGAGGATAGATGGAGAGGATAGATGGAGAGGAGGCAGACAATGAGAGAGTTGCAGTGGGACCCTGAAGAAGTTACCCTCCTCCCTCCGGACAAACCTCAGGGAATCTCTCTCCCACCGCAACTCTCTCATTGTCTGCCTCCTCTCCACCTATCCTCTCCTCTATCCATCTTCTATGCGCCCCCCCCTCCCTATTTATTTCAGAACCCTCTTCCCCTCCCCCATTTCTGATGAAGGGTCTAGGCCCGAAACGTCAAGCTTTCCTGCTCCTATGATGCTGCTTGACCTGCTGTGTTCATCCAGCCCCATGCTTGTTATCTCGGATTCTCCAGCATCTGCAGTACCTTTTATCTCTGATACAAAAGCAAAGCTGCTGGAAAAGCTCAGCAGGTCTGGCAGCATGTGTGAAGGAGAAAATAGAGTTAACATTTCTCAGAACTGATGGTGGCTAGGGTAACGTCAGTTTATATGCAGAAAATAGGGACGTGGGTGGAGTAGGGAGTAAACGATAAGATAGAGCCCAAAGAGAGAGAAAGATAGTTGGACAGACAAAGGAGTTGCTAACGATCAGGCTGGGAGGGTGAATAGTTGTTGATGGGGACTGTTAGTGACTAACAACAGCGGGTGTGTAGTGGCAGGCTATGTGGTAACAAGGCCTGGTGTGTGGGGTGGGGGCTGGGACATGGGAGAGTTTAGGCCCTAAAATTATTGAACACAATATTGAGCCCAGAGGGCTGTAGGGTCCCCAACCGGAAAATGAGGAGTTGTTCCTCCAGCTTGCGTTGGGCTTCACTGGAACACTGTAGCAAGCCGGAGACAGAGATGTTGGCCAGATATTCCTCAATGTAGAGGAGACCACATATGGAAACGAAGTACAGACTTGGCGACCGCTTCGCAGAACATCTACATTCTGCTCGCAAAAAAGACCCTGAACTACTTGTTTCCTGCCACTTCAATGCACCACCTTGCTCCCTGGCCAACATCTCTGTCTCCGGCTTGCTACAGTGTTCCAGTGAAGCCCAACGCAAGCTGGAGGAACAACACCTCATTTTCCGCTTGGGGACCCTACAGCCCTCTGGGCTCAATATGGAGTTCAATAATTTTAGGGCCTAAACTCTCCCATGTCCCAGCCCCTCATCCCACACACCAGGCCTTGTTACCACATAGCCTGCCAGTACACACTATCTGTTGTTAATCACCAATGGTCCCCATTAACAACTATTCACCCTCGCAGCCTGATCGTTAGCAACTCCTTTGTCTGTCCAACTGTCTTTCTCTCTCTTTGGGCCTTATCCTATCGTTTACTCCCTACCCCACCCACCTCCCTATTTTCTGCATATAAACTGACGTTTTCCCAGCCACCATCAGTTCGGAGGAAGGGTCACCAGACTTGAAATGTTAACTCTGTTTTCTCCTTCACAGATGCCGCCAGACCTGCTGAGCTTTTCCAGCAGCTTTGTTTTTGTTCCTAATTTTCCATTATGTGTCTTCAATTTTGTTAGAGATCCTTGATATCTCACGTGGTCAAATACTGAGTTTATTTCAAAGGTTTATTTCAAAGGTTTATTTCAAACTCTCCTAAACAGCTCAGGAATTCAGCTCCTTTGTGCATGTTTGGATCAAACCTGTAATGAAGCCTGGAGCCAAGCAGCCCTGGCGCAATTTCAACTGAGTGTCAGTGAGCATCTTATTTCTGACTAAATGCTCATGATAATATTCTAAGTGACCCCTTTCTTCACTTTGCAGATGATCCATAGTAGACGCATACGGTAGTAATTGTATCAGTTGGAATTGCCTCGCTTTTTGTGGACAGAATGTATCCAGGCAATTCTTCACATTGCCGGGTCGATGGAACATCTTGGCTGATGCACAGCTAATTCTGGAGCACAATTCTTCAGAATTATTGCCAGAATGTTTTCAGATCCCTGAAAAACTTGTAGCATAACTTGGAATACTGAAAGAGTTCCTGTCGGTCACAGAGTCATAAAGCTGTACAGCACGGAAACAGACCATTCGGCCCTACTGATCCATGACGACCAGAATTCTTAAATAAATCTCGTCCCATTTGCCAGCATTTGGCTCATATCCTTCTAAACCTTTCCTATTCACATACCCATCAAGATGCCTTTTAAATCTTGTAATTGTACCAGCCTCCACCATTTCCTCTGGCAGTTTATTCCATACACCACCCTCTACATGGAAAAGTTGCCCCCTAAGTCCCTTTTAAATCTTGCCCTTCTCATCTTAAACCTATGCCCTCTAGTTTTGGACTCTCCCACCCTGGGGAAATGACCTTGTCTATTTACCCTACCCATGCCCCTCATGATATGATAAACTTCTATAAGGTCACCTCTCAGCCTCCAATGCTCCAGAGAAAATAGCCCCAGCCTATTCAGCATCACCCTACAGCTCAAACCCTTCAACCCTGGCAACGTCCTTGTAAATCTATTCTGAACCCTTTCTAGTTTCACAACATCCTTCCTATAAGTGAGGACCGTATCGCTATTGCAAGAAATCTGAAATAAAAACAAATGCTGGCTATACAAATGCAGGTCAGGCAGCCTTACAGAGAAAAATAACAATATTCATGAATCAGGTTGAGGTAAGTTCTCATCAGAACAAAGTTAATGTGGAGGTGCCGGTGTTGGACTGGGTTGGACAAGGTCAAAAATCAGGAAGATAATCCTTGCTTAAGTTGCACATCAGGACTACGAGGAAGTCCCAATGCAGCTGACTTTGAGAAAATTATCTAGGAAGTTGAAACTTGTGATGGACAATTAGCTGCATTCAGTACTCTTCACAGAAGTCCACAACTCTGAATCAGTGTCTTCGAAGGGTTCCAGCCATTTACCGTGAGAGTGAACCAGAAAAGGTTAGTAGAATTTAAAACTTGCTGTAATACTTGGCTAAGCATTAAACACCCCTCCACCCGCTTCCAAAAGCCCACAGGCACCCAGCACCACCCCCAACCCAACATTCAGATCCCCTCCAAACCCAAAATCACCCAAAACTTTCCAGAATAAACAACTTCCTGAGTGACAACCCATCCTGAATACCTACACGCTAACATATCCCACAAACCCCAGCCTCAATTCGCTTCTCACTGACTCCAACTCACTTCTCACTGACTCCAACTCACCATGGCCCCAAGACCAATCTGACCTAACCCAACTCTGCCCCCCTGCCACTGACCCTGATTCCCCCCAGCTCACCCTAATCAGACCTGCCTTGAACTTCCTTCACTGACCCATAGCCCCAAGCCTACCCCAAGTGCTGACCCATTTAAAGGCCAGCCATTTACCTGCCACCCTGCCCCCACCTGGCATCCTACCACATCTCCACCTTACCCACCCACTACCTATACTCCTCAGCTACCTGGCACTCTTACGCAGCCAGAACCTTTCCTCCTCTCTCACCTGGTACACTATTCCCACTCACTTGCCACCCGACCCACTCACCTCTTGCCTTATACCCCTCATCCACCTGGCAAGCTAGCTCCTCTCCTGTCTGCTAGCTACTCACCTCCCACCCTATCTACCTCCACACACAAACTCTCACACACCTGACCCAAGCCATCTACATCACTTGGCACCTGTACTCCTTTAATGTCTGTACCATTTTAAATTTTAAAAAATCCATAAACCAAGTTCTAGGCTCTACTTCTGGATAGAATTAAAAAGTAGGAAAGTTAGGCCAAACTGGGTTGTTTAAACCACACTTAAAAGTTCTGCATACAGTTCTGATTACCATGTCACATAGGGTGGCAGGGTGGCATGGTGGCACAGTGGTTAGCACTGCTGCCTCACAGCGCCAGGGACCTGGGTTCAATTCCACCCTCAGGAAAACTGTCTGTGTGGAGTTTGCACATTCTCCCCATGTCTGCATGGGTTTCCTCCAGGTGCTCCGGTTTCCTCCCACAGTCCAAAGATGTGCAGGTTTGGTGGATTGGCCATGCTAAATTGCCTGTCGTGTCCAGGGATATGTAGATTAAGTGGGTTATAGGGGGATGAGTCTGGGTGGGATGCTCTGAGGTTCAGCATGGACTTGTTGGGCCAAAGGGCCTGTAGGGATTCTATGTTATACAAGGGATATAAAGGCATTGGAGAGAATACAGAGAAAATTCACCAGGAAGCTAATGAAATTGGGTGGGTGTATACATCAAGGAAAGATGAGCAGATGACTGAGGTGTGACCAAAAATACATTCAAAATTATCAAAGATTTTGATTAAGTGGACACAGACAGAACTTTTTATCTTGTGGAGAAGAGGCCATCAATGTAACACAGTCACCAAGAAATCCAAACAGGGAGTTTAGTAAACAAATTTAGCAAAAAAAAAGTGGTGAGAATGTGGAACCTATTATTAGAGGGAATATTGAAGCAAATAATATTGACACAGTTAAGGAAAAGTTATTCCAAGTCTGAGGAAGATGGGAGTAAATGGATACGACAATGGATTTGGGGGAGTAAAGTGGAGTGGAAGCTCAAGTAGGACAACAGTGACATAAAAACAGAAGCAGAAGGTCATTTGACATTTCAAGCTTCCCCCACCATTCAAAATCATCATGGCTAATCATCCAATTCAATATCCTGCTTCTGTTCTCTCCCCATATCCTTTGATCCCTTTAGGTCCAAGAATTATATCTACATCTTTCTTGGAAGTCTTCAATGTTTTGGCATCAAGAGTTTCCTGTGGCAGAGAATTCAACAGGATTACCATTGTCTGGGTGAAGAAATTCCTCCTCACCTCTGTCTTAAAAGGCATACTCCTTATTCTTAGACTGTGACCCCTGGTTCTGGACTCCCTGGTTGTCGAGAACATACTTCTTCCAACTACCCTGTCTCATCCTGTTTAACACTGGCATGGACTCATCAGAGTCATACAGCACAGAAAGAGATCCTTCAGTCCAACTCGTCCATGCTGACCAGGTTTCCTAAGCTGAACTAGTCCCATTTGAAAGTGTTTGGCCCAGAACCTCTAAACCTTCCCTATCCAAGTACCCGCCCAAATGTCTTTTAAATGTTATCATTATACTCACCTCCACCACTTCCTCTGACAGCTCGTTATATGCATGCCCCACCCTCTGCGTGAAAAAGATGCCCCTCAGGTCCCTTTTAAATCTTTCACCTCTCACCTTAGGACTATTT
This sequence comes from Ginglymostoma cirratum, assembly GCA_024137785.1. Classification (NCBI taxonomy): domain Eukaryota; kingdom Metazoa; phylum Chordata; class Chondrichthyes; order Orectolobiformes; family Ginglymostomatidae; genus Ginglymostoma; species Ginglymostoma cirratum. Next base: position 35,118,043 of record JAHRHZ010000145.1, on the reverse strand, counting down.
CCTCTCGTGTTGGACTCCCCTACCCTGGGGAAAAGACCTTAGTTCTTCACCCTATCCACGCTCCGTATAATTCTATAAACTTCTGTAAGGTCACCCCTCAGCCTCCTACGCTCCACTGAAAAAAGTCCCGGTCTATCCAGCCTCTCCTTTTCACTCAAAACTTTCAGTCTCAGTAACATCCTTGTAAATTTTTTTTGCACCCTTTCTGGTTTAATAACATCCTTCTTATAGCAGAGCGACCCGAATTGCGCGCAGTACTCCAAAAAGGGCCTGAACATTACTTTGTACAGCCATAACATGGCAACCCAACTTACTCAGTGCTCTGATTGATGAAGGCAAGTGTGCCAAATGCCTTTTTCATCGTCTTGTCTATCTGTGATGCAACTTTCAAAGAACTATGTACCTGCACTGCTCGATCTCTCTGTTGGACAACACTCCCCTACCACTAACTGGTTAAGTCTTGCCCTGATTTGTCTGACCTCCAAAATGCAATATTTTGATTTATCTCAATCATCTGCCTTTCTCGGCCCACTGACCTAATGGATCAAGATCCCATTGTACTTTTAGATAATCTTTTTCAATGTCCGCTATACCACCAATTCTGATGTAATCCACAAACTAAATAACCTTACCCCCAATACTCTCATCCAAATCAATTATATAAATGATGAACAACAGTGGGCCCAGCATCAGTCCTTGCAGCAGATTGCTGGTCACAGGCCTCCAGCCTGAACAACAAACATCTACCATCATGCTCTGTGTCCTACAGTAAAGCCAATTTGGTATCCAATTGGCTAGCTCTTCCCGGATACCATCTGATTAAACATGCTAAAGATGTAGACAACATCTACTGCTCTGCCTTCATCCATCTTCTTAGTCACCTCTTCAAAAAACTCAATCAAGTTTGTGCGACGTGATTTCCCACAGACTAAGCCATGACGACTGTCCCTAATCAGCCCTTGCCTTTCCAAATGCATGTAGATCCTGTCTCTCAGAATCACCTTCAACAATTGACGTCAACCTCATGGGTCTGTAGTTCGCTGGCTTTTCCTTGCAGCCTTTCTTAAATAATGACACTACATCAGCCACTCTCCAGTCTTCCAGCACCTCACGCACGGCTGTCAATGATGCAAATATCTCAGCTAGGGGTCCCGTAATTTCTTCCCTAGCTTCCTACAATGTCCTGAGGTACACTTGATAGGGCCTGGGGATTTATCTACCTTCATGCACTTTAAGACCTCCACCACCACCACCTCTTCTATAATGTGAACTTTGGGAAATAAATGGTGATGTCTTGAACAAAGTTCCCTAATTTCCATGTCCTTCTCCACAGTAAATACTGACATGAAGCATTCATTTGGGATCTCACCCATTTTCTGTGGTTCCACACATTGTTGGCCTTGTTGATCTGTAAGGGACCCTATTCTCTCCCGAGTTACTCTGTTGACCTTAACGTACTTATAGAGTCTCTCTGGATACTCCTTTATCCTATCTGCCAAAGCTATCTCGTCCATTTCTGCTCTCCTGATTTCTCTCTATACTCCTCAAGGGATTCACTTGAACTCAGTTGTCTATACCTGACATACGCTTCTTTTTTCTTGACAACATCCTCAATATCTCCGGTCATCCAGTGTTCCCTTCTACTGCCAGCTTCGACTTTCACACTAACAGGAATATGCTGTCCATGAACTCTCATCTCCCCTTTGAAGCCTCCCACTTGCCTGAGGTCCCTTGAACTGTGAACAGCCTCCCCCAGTCAACTTTTGAAAGTTCCTGTCAAATACCGCAAAAATTGGCCTTGCCCCAATTTAGAACTTTAACTTGTGGACTAGGCTATCCTTTTCCATAACCATTTTAAAACTAATAGAATTATCATCATCGGCCCCAAAGTGATCCCCCACTCACACCTCAGTCACTGGCCCAGCCTTATTTCCCAAGAGGAGGTCGAGTTGAATAACCTGCTCAGTGCTCCATATCCGGTGTCATCCTTTTCCAGAATATTCTCAAAGCTGTTATGCAGGGAGCAAAATTATTTTAAAATGCCTCCACTATACTTCACTGTAATTTAATTGATGGTTTGACACTCATTGTATGGCCTTTTGAACTTTGAACAAAAACAAAGTTTCATTACTGTTTTTAAGAACAGTAACAATCGTTTTCTTCCAGCAGTCAATCTGCTCCTAGCAACAGTGCTAGCACAGTGGACCTACCACAAAGCAAGGATACAACAGCTGCTGTCAGAGTAGGAATATAAGCACAGGAGTATGCCATTGAGCTTCTCCACCTTGTTCTGCCATTTACTGAGATCAAGGCTGGTGTGCAAACTAACTTCACATTCCTTAACTCCAATTCACAAAATTCCATCAATTGCAGATTTTTAAAGTTAACATTTTATCTACTGTGGTTCCACACATAGTGGGCCTTGTTGATCTGTAAGGGACCCTATTCTCTCCCGAGTTACTCTGTTGACCTTAACGTACTTATAGAGTCTCTCTGGATTCTCCTTTATCCTATCTGCCAAAGCTATCTCGTCCATTTCTGCTCTCCTGATTTCCCTCTATACTCCTCAAGGGATTCACTTGAACTCAGTTGTTTATACCTGACATACGCTTCTTTTTTCTTGACCACATCCTCAATCTCTCCAGTCATCCAGTGTTCCCTTCTACTGCCAGCTTCGACTTTCACACTAACAGGAATATGCTGTCCATGAACTCTCATCTCCCCTTTGAAGCCTCCCACTTGCCTGATGTCCCTTGAACTGTGAACATTTTATCTTACAAACAGTTTGTTGAAAAGCATTCTAAACTCTTACTATTCTTTACATCTTCATTTCATTTCAAAAACTTATGTATACTTTACCCTTGCAGTTCTAGACTACCCAAGCAGAAGAATTGTTGTTATCAAACTATTCATATCTGTTCTCATTAATATCATGTAAACTTTGATCAAATAACCTTTTATCCTTCTAAATTCCAGGGAATACCACTCTACTTTGTTGTCTCCAACCTCAGAACTTCGAGTCCAGGGTGTAAATATTCCTATGTGTAGCTGCTGAAGCATGACTCCTACTCCCTTGTATTAACCCTCCAGATGTAAGACCAGCGTTGCATTAAATGTTTTGGTTATTTTCTCTAAATGTTTAACAATCCATGATCTGGACCTCTAGTGTTTCAAACTTTCACCACATTCTTCACCTGGTGTGATCTGATACCACACATACGTTGATGGAATGGAAATCCTTTTTATTCATACATGTGGTAGGATCGTTGTCAGCAGCCTTACATACATTCCAACAATGTCCAGCCTCTCAGAGTTATCAGTGACAAACAACTTTCCATAACGAAATGGACAAGTCGTTCCACTGAAGAACACCGCTTTTGTCATTTTTTTCCCTCTGTTGTGGGGCCCAGTTCTGAGTATTACATTATTCGTCAGTAGTGGTAGCTTGAAATGATCCAATCACATTAAAGGTCAGGGTCCTGGTGACCATAACAACCACAGATATGGCCGCTTCCATGCTAAATCCTATGCCCAAAGAAACATCTTCAGTAAGAGGTGTACTCTGCTGCCCAAGGTAAATCTATTCAGGAGAAGTCAAATATTGGTGCCTGTATGTAAGTTCTTTGATGCTGGATGAGGTATGAGTAGGTCTCAGAGATCGAGTGTGCAAGCACATATGCTTCAGCCCCTTATCAACATCAAGAATGTCATATCAGCCAGTGGTTAGGCCCATTGTAATAGCCATTAAGCACAGTATGATTAGAGTTGGATGTTTTACAGCTGCCAGCAGCAACAGTATTCTGATTACGGATTTTTGCAAGACGAATCCTGCATGAAATATCACTAAAATAAGCTAATGCAGAAAATGAAACATGATAGTCAACCAATAAATCAAACTGCACCATGCTATAAATTGGTAAATCACAGAATTAAGAATCAAAGCATACAAGCAAAAGGCATGGGGTTTATGTTTTGAGTTGGCTTCACAAAACAACAGATTTTCAGAGAATAGAAATATGCGGAATTCATCAAATGCTTATCCAGAAAAATAAAACTAAAATCAGGGGGTTAATGAGGCTCACACATGCTCTCATCACGGCCTCACAAAAGTTCTGGCATTGCAGAATTGTGCACAAAGTGGTGCCAGCCATCTGGCTGCCTTGTTAAATGCCAAGATGTACATATATATTAGGAATCAGTTCCAGTTTTTGAAAACTGATTTTTTTTTGCAGAAATTTCAAATTCATGAGAAGAATTCATATGAGTTCAGATTCTATGAATTATCAAAGACATCCTTGACAACCTGTCCCAAAGTTCTGACAGCACAATACTCCATGAAATTCCAATATAAAACTAAAAACACGGAAACATAGAAAGCTGGAGTTGGCCATATGTCCCTTCAAACATGCTCTACCATTGAATATGATCATGGCTGATCATCCAACTCAGTTCCCTGCTCCCACTTTCTCCCAAAAGCCTTTAATCCCTTTAGGTCTATGAACTATATCTACCTCCTTCTCAAAAATATTCAATGATCTAGTCTCAAACACTCTCTATGGTAGAGAATCCCACGGGCTCATCACTCTCTGGTTGAAGACATTTCTTCTCATCTCAGTCTTAAATGACATATCCTGAGTCATTAAACTGTGACCTCTAGTTCTGGTTACATGCGTCCTGCGTTTACCCTGGCTATCCCTTTTAGAATTTTATAAGTATCTATGAGATACCCCCCTCATTCTTCTAAACTCTAGTGAATATAGTCCTAACTGATTCCATATCTCTTCAAAGGTCAGGCCTGCTAACCCAGGAATCACTCTAGTAGATCTTCACTGCACTCAATGCACAGCCATAACATCCTACTTTGGACAAGACGATAACAACTGCATACAGCACTCCAGCTGTGGTCTCACCAAGGCTCTGTACAACTGCAGCAAGACATCCCTCCCTCTATATGTGAATCAACTCACTATGAAGGCCAACATACTGTCTGCCTCATTCACCATCTGCATGCTGACTTTCAGCAAGGACAACCAGATATCATTACACATCCCCTTTTCTTAATCTATCGCCATTCAGATAATAATCTGCCTTCTGGTTTTTGCTACCAAACTGAATAACCTCAATCAATCCACATTGTACAACAGCTGCCAAGCATTCGCCTGCTGTTATAGTCAGGCCACCTTTTCCATTTTGTTTTTGTGCCAGACAAAACCTTCGGACTAATGTTAATGTTCTCCTTCACAATATCCCAGAGTATTGACCTTTGAATGTATTTATCTGCAAGACTGGGAGAAGTCATTGCCTAATTCCGGAAACTATTTGTAATAGCAGATACTAATTAAAAGGGGTCTTCTGTGGCTTCCAAATAATGGCAGAAATTGTCCCTAAGTAAATAAGGATTTACTTATTTACTTACTCATAATAGTAATTCCAATGAAACATATTTAAAATTATGTACAGATCAAAATTGAGATTGTATACCATTCTAGATTATTTGCTTTATTAAGGCAATGATTACCCAATTGTTAAATCTGTGAAGACTATAAGTAAATCATACTTAAATACTAAGTATTCAATAGGATCCAAAAGAATGACATAGCTTTCAACATTGGACTGCGTTGAAAAACTCCACTCTTTTGGTTCTCGCTGTGCTGTAATTATTTCAGCTGCAAACATCTAATTTACAGTCTGTAACACACAGACTTCTTTTTGGGAAGAAAGAACATAAGCTAGTCACTTTGTAATTTCCTCTTTGAAATTTCTGTTTGAACTGAGGTCAATTTATGTACTAGTATCTAGGAGCAATCAACAACAGTTCATTTTGTTCAAGCGCAGTATGTGAAGCATGGTAAATTATTTCCCAAAATGACTCTTAACAGTATATCAAAAGCCTTCATGAAGAGTTCCTTGGAGTTATTTTGTGAACCTGCACAAACATAATGGAATGTTCCTGATAGCATCTAGGTGGAGATGAGAAAGGTTGCCCTTAATCTTATCTACTTGAAACCCTTAAAACAGCTGCAAAAGTTGCAGGCAAAGAGATAATTCTCATCTGTGCTAATCTTGCCCTAAGGCAAATGAAAAAATGCCTAGCTTGTACAACTAGTTAATAGCCAAGTGAAGTTCAGCAAGATCCAACAAGTACACCTGGTGAAAGAAAATTATAAATTAAAGTTGGAGCTGATCCAGAGGCAGTGTCTAAATCAATCTGAAGAAAACTTTGTGTTATTCCAATAAACCTGTTCATTTAGACAAAAGGATAAATATTACTGCACTCAGTACAACAAGCAGAGGACACCTAGGGGCTAGAAGTAAAACATAGTGTCCATCAATCACTTTCTTGATTTACCATAACTAGCATATCTTTCTGCTATTTTGTTAAATATTGCTTTGTGGCGGGATATTATTCCAAAATTTTTATTTCCAATAATTGTTGTTTACGTAATGGTTTGGCATATAGCATACTCAGCTTCACATCATTCAACATCCAAGTAAATGGACATTTACAAGAGGCCAAAAAATGAGAACTAAAAGCTGTTTTCTGTCGGCACAACTCCATGCACTTCTGCTAGTTGAGCAATTTTACCTCTAATCTATTATACAAACTCGTTTGCCAGTTTAGCATTTTATCCTGCTGCCAAACTTGCGTCGTCAGTTCTTTCCCTACAATGCATAAACTACTTAACACATAAACAAAAAATAACATCTTAAAAATGCAAGTAACCCATTATTTTTTGGCCGATTTGTAAATTCTTAACACGCAATTTTTATGGAAAAAAACTCATAAGTTTCAGTTAAGTGAATACACTTGTTTACTGAATAATACACCATGTCAAGCTAATTAATATGAACAGATTCATTACATATTGACAACAGGTTACAAGTTAAAGTTCAATGATTGTACAAGACTAATCTGTAGTTAAATGATCTATAATTACATTTGACAAATAGTAAGTAATTTCATAAAATCAGAAGGCACAAACAGCCATAAAATTGTTCTGTGCCTAAATGTTTTACAATATACTTTAGGTCTATCATGCTTTTTATACCAGATATTTGAAAACTTACTTTCAAGTTATTTAGAGAACGATTCTAATATTTCAATGATATTACTCAAGTGTCTTTAAAATCTTACATTCAAAGAACACACAGTAGTATCCCTGTGAGTCTATGAATTTAGATTATTGCTTCACTACTTCTAAACAAAATTTTCTATGGAAATTCTTAACTTTAGCAACACTTCTACCTGAACTGGAGCAAAGTCAGGCAGGATTCTGCAATAAAAAACCAAACAATTTGTATACATAGTTAAAGTGCTACTGTTAAGTTTGCAGTTAGAAACCAGAAATCTATTTTCCACATGGCTTTACTTACCCAACAGCATGTCTCACAGTTAACAAGTTCAGCAATAGCATAAGCGATGAAAAGTAGTCTCAAACAGTTTTTAAATAAAGCTGTGGGTTGACTCGATCAGTCTCACAAAGTTTTCACAAGGCACTGAACGTGAGACTTCAGAAACATGCTTCTATTGAATTATACCCTAAGGCAACTGAAATGCTCACCCTCTATTGGTTTTCCTTTAAAGAAACTAACTGAAACAATAGAGTGACTGTCAGCAGTTGCCGCCACCTCACACTGCAAATCCGTGAAGCCGCAGAAAACTAGGTCAGTGCACTAAGATTCCAAACTTGAAGCATTAAGATTTGAATACATGGATGGCCTACTCTTGTTTTTATTTAAATCAGTCATACTTTTTTTTCTGCCACACACCTCTTAGCTAAGCTTTACAGCCTGAAAGAATCTAGCCCACCATAAATCAAGTCTCAGGCATTTTTGCGCTCTTTGTTCCACTTTGCAGACAAGTGGAAGGGTGGAATATTAAACAGACATGCTAATGCATTTCATTTCATTGACTGTAGAAATAAATTACTTGAAAGGAAATAGATTTTAAAAATGGAGACAAAAACTTTGTTTATAATTTTCTCACCTTCAGGGCCATAAAAAATACAGGGTAACTACATAACATTAAATGGATCCTTATTTCATAATGCACTGTGGTTCATAATTTTTGTGGCGTGAATCATTAAGCAGCAATTATAAGATTCCATAGTACTTATAAAACATTGGTTGAACTATTATGTATGACGCTAATTGCTGTAATTAGATACATTATGCAATCAGAACAAGTTCCTTAAGACTTTACTCATGACAAATATGAAATAATCAACTCTGGGTTTTAAATAAATGCACACGGTGATATTGCTCACTTGAGCAAACTATTTTCTTTTAATCACATACTTTGCAGCTGGTAATATGTATATTTGCTCTCAACATCATATTTTCCAAATAATAATGAATGCAACTCAATCCAGACAATGATAATTATGCTTCAAGAAATGTAGAAAAAGACTGCATGCACCCAATACAGCCTAACGCCGATTGCTTACTTAGACTCTGAAATAGTATTAGTCAATGAAGGTTCAAATTGTTGTGGTCCTTGTCCTAACAAGAACATCAAAGTGGTTTTTCTGCTACCAAGATACATACAAGTTAAAACGTACTAAACATGAATTAATTTAAAAGACTCTAAATTGAAATAGCGCAGCTAAAGTGGAAGTTAGAAAAACAAATTACATGAAAACTACACCAAAAAAAGAAGCTTAGGAATATGGGTTCAAAAAAAACCTGAATAGATTAAACAAGCAAAACTTGCAAAGTAGACTTTGAAAGGATTCTTACAATATTTCAACAGTGAAACGCAGTCAGAATTCGGATGATAAAAATATCAGTGGAATGGAAAGTAAACAATAAAAATACTAACATAATATGTTCTGTAGGTACTTCAAATAGAATATTAGCACACATTCAATATCCAATGCACATAGTCAAATGCCTCAGATTTTCAGGTCCATGTGGAAAAGGTACTTCATGGATTGATTTAACTTAGAATTAGCCAGTTCCCATGAGTCTCAAGTTATGTAACCACGACAATGTTGAAGAGAAAATATATGGCGCACTGTGCATCATTATGAAAGAATCAAAAAGGTACAAATGAGGTTTTGCAGAACTGCACCAAAGTAACTGAGACATAAAATAGCAAGTACAGTAATTAGCCAGCGTTCACAAAGGACCATTGGCATCTTTCTGCACTAAAAATATAATTGGTTGTAAATAGGTCAAAGCAATTATATTTCTATCAATCAAACATTGGTAACAGGCAAAATTATTCTAATTTTCTTTGGTAAGTTGACACAGTACTGACGCAGCAACTAAATCAGCGTAAAATTTTAATAGTGAAGATTTGGTTTGATAAACCACTTTAACTTCTCTAAATATTTGGATAAAGTAGGTAGCAGAATTCCTCAAACAACAGCTAACAGGTTTTCAGCCGGGGAGACTCCTAAAGATATGAAAGATCACTTGAATCATAGAGTTTTAAAAAGAACTTAAGTTATATAATATCACATTACAAAAATATACTGAAAGGCACCTTGGGGCAAACATATGGATGTTTGGTGTTTCAAGTCTTCATGAATAACATGGGTATCAATAATTCACAGTTATGCAGAAATATCAATGTATAAAACAGTCAAAAACATGACCATAAGACACCGTTGCGGAATTAGGCCGTTTGGCCCATCAAGTCTGCTTTGCTATTCGATCATGGCTGATATATTTTTATACATCTTAACTTTATTTTAAATACTACTCTTATTGATGTTGAAGAGGTGTTTCTAGAGACTTACTGAAATGCTAAACCTGGAAATAGAAATGTTGACTAAGCAGTTAGAAAACTGTTGACAACTCAGGAAAAGATTAGGCATTCTGTTATTTAATTATTTGCTGGTGTAATAGGCTTTGGTGAGGTTCTAATCTGAACTGTGTGCATATGTAATATTTAATCAATTACATTGGAAGGATGTGGCAGAAATTAAGGAGATTTCCTGATGTATTGGGCAGACATTTCTGCTGTCTCCATCCCCAGTCTTTGTTTTAGGATTTTTCATGTGATGAGGGTATTGCTGGCTAGACTAGCATTTATTGTGCATTCCTAATTGCCCATGATATGGTGGTTGTGAGCTGCATTCTTGAATTGCTGCAGTTCTTTGGGTGTAGGAAAACCATCACCGCTGTAAGGAAGGGAGTTCCAGCATTTTAACCCAGTGACAGCAAACAAACAGTAATCTACCTGTAGTTCCAAGTCAGAATGATCTGTGGGAAGAAAGCAGAGTTACCATTTCGAGTTTGGTTCTGATGAAGTCTGCTTTCTTCCACCAATGCTACCAGACCAGCTGAGTTTCTCCAGCAATTTCTGTTCTTAATCTCCCTTATATCTACTCCACTTGTCCTTCTAAGTGGTAGAAGTGTTGAGTTTTGAGGGTGCTGTCCAACAAGCCTTGGTCAGCCACTGGAAAGCATCTTGTAGATGGTATGCACTGTATGTTGGTGGTAAAAGGAGTGAATGCCGAATATCGAGGATGTGGTGCCAATGAAGTGGGCTGATTTGTCCTACATTGTATTGAGTTTTTTGAGCGTTGTTGGAGCTGTACCCATTTAGGGAAATAGAGAGCGTTCCATCACGCACCCGAATTGTGCCTTGCAGATTGCAGACAACTTCTGGGGGAAGATGAAATGTGAGTTATCTACTTCAGACCTCCAACCTCTGGCTTACTCTTGTAGCCACAATATTTATATGGCTGGTGCCACTGAATTCCTAATTAATTTTAACATTAGGGTGTTGATAACAGAGCATTCAGGAATGGCAATAGCATTTAATATCAAGGGTCAATAGTTAGATTTGCGTGCATTGGAGATGCTGTGATGGATCGTACCAGACCCATCAGAGTATATGATGGAGTTTGCCAAAACCCTAACTTTTATATTTTTTAAAAGGAAAGTGTAAGGCACTGTGTTCCAGGCATGATTTGATTGGTCCACCACTAAGCTGTCATCAAAATACATTATTCATACAAAACAGTTAAAATACAGCAAAAAGAAGAATTGGCACAACTTACTTTATTGGAATGCTTAACAAGAAAGTATATATTATTTAACCACTAATCATCAACTGTTCAAATATAGGTAGCACCCCATAAGCACTCCCTTGGCAAAGATAATTCGAGTCATAATTCTCACATGTTGTCTTTCTCCAGTCCAGTGGAAAGAAAACCGAAAGAAACAATCTGCCTTTTTGATTTTTTTTAAGAGGAAGCCTCTCTATTCAAGACTTCATTGTAGCAGCAGCAAACTCAAGCTTTCAACTCCAGCGACCAGCAAAAACTGCTAACTAACCGAAAGCAAAATTAAAGTTCTTTTTGGGTCTGTGTGAGCCTGACCCCACCCACTCTCGATTCCTTTGTCTTACATTAAATAAAAACACCCAGGGAGAACTCAAAGCTGTTTGCCAACTGCTTGTCTGAAGCAGACATTTCAGTACCACTGTGACAAATCTCCTCCTGGAAGAGAAACAGCTCTTAAAAGGTACAGTATCATCACAATGGCCATTGCTCAGCACTTGTGTGGCACCAATAATGCATGCCACGTATCAGCTCAAGCCTGGATACTGCCCAGGTTATGCTGTACATTCTTCTGTAATGCAGGAGCTGCAAGTGGTGCCATTGCTGCTTGAAGGATGGAAGGATATTCACACGCAGAATAATCACCAGGATACGAATGGCTGACTTGCCCACTATACATTCAAAACTATCACAGCATAATAATATACAAAACTTCAGTTACTCAGGAGACTGAACACTCTCAGTAAACTGGGTTCCACTTTAATCCATTCTAATACTGTATCTTCTCCTTTTCTAGGCCTAAATAGAAACAGCGATACACCAGGAGGCAGATGGTAGGGTAGATGCTTTGGTGTGTATTCTATAGTTAACATGGCATATTACATGACAGACGTTACTGTAATAAATCTTAGCTGGTGTTCTGCCAAGTACCCAGATATCATCAGGTAAGGTCGAAGACAATAGTGTTATTTGTTCAGAATTCCAGACTTGTTTTTCTAGCTGAAATGTTGCAAGGGTGATGAAAATGACACTGAAGAGAAATAACTTTTTATCAGTTGATGTAAGCAATTAGATGAAAATAAGCAGTACTATTTCTGTATGGGAGCAACCCATGCCCAATGCAGAGGGAGATTTACTACCCCTTAAATCTGCATGACACGCTCACACTGAAGATGGGCAGCAATAGGTTCCTGCTCCATTGTTCGGTTGTATTTGTCTGTCTATTACAGATGCTCACTGCGCTTACTCTTTCTGCAAGAATTAGGACAATGTGGAAGCAGGCCATTCAGCCCATCAAGTCCACACTGACCCTCCAAACAGCATCCCACCTTATAACCTTGCATTTCCCATGACTAATTCACACATCCCTGAACACTATGGGCAATCTAGAATGGCCAACTCACCCAACCTGCACACCTTTGGACTGTGGGAGGAAACCGAAGCACTCAGAGAAAACTCACGCAGACATGGAGAAAGTGTGGAAACTCTACACAGACAATAGCCCGGGGGTGGGATTGAACCCAGATCTCTACCCACGTGAGGCAGCAGCGCTAACCACTGAGCTACCATGCCAATACAGAATAGTGAACACACGTAGAAAGAGTTAGGAGCTAGAGGTTTAACATGGAGTAAATGTTTTAAAGCAGTGAAAATAAAACCTGTACTTGATGTAGAAATTTGTCATCTTTGCACAGTTCTGAAACAAAATATACAATATTGAAGTTCATGAACTATCTACCTCAAACTACTGGAGTGGGTGGGGTTATTTTTATTTCCAGATGGGCACCAGGTGTTTATATTATTCAAAGTGAGGAACACAATGCCAAGCTGCTGCTAACACATCTAATCCCATTTTAAACAGGTCAGGTTAATGTAAGCTCTCAAGAAGCAAATAGAAAATTATAATATTTAAACAAGGCTGCAAGCCTCAAACTTTCACAGCCATGTGCATCGAGTTCTTTTCCAGCACAAATGGTGGATCAGGGCAACGGGGGACATCTCTCTTGTCTGCCTTACTCTCTGTTACTGGCCAACAACCTCAAGCCTCTAGGATCAGACTGACCACACCCTTCAATTTTCAACTTGCCCCTCTTCAGACCCCACTGCAGCCACTCTGCCCAGCCCACTGCCAGATAAAAAGCATTAAACAAAATGAGACATTTTTACATTTTAATGAACCTTGACATTTTTCATATTTTGGGTTTACTGACCACTTCAGGTCACCCCGCTCCCACCCCATTTCCCCATAAATTGCAGGGCCTAACGCATTTCAAATCAGATTCTCCGACACATCACAGAAGTTGTGACATTTAAACCTCGAGCCGCGGATGTATGGATCGGAGATGGTCTGCAGTCAGATTGCAGCATGCCTCACGATTCATTTCCAGCTTTTGGGATGAAAAACAGGTAGGGACACCAAAATCTTTGAATTGCAGTACATGGATCTTCTGCTTTAGCCATTTTACATGTATCCCCATTCTCCTATTTTTTGATACTCAGGCAAGAGAGAGGATCGAGGGCAATTTTCATATGAAATTCCAGGGCTCTATACAAAGGAGTGCTTCCAAACTTGTGCGAAATGAAAACCTCAAAGCTTATGTGGAAGAAGTGGAAACAATTTAAAATTAAACTGAACTGCTGCAAAAGGAATTATTAGGAGATTTATATTGTTACAGTGTCCCTTTGGGTTCATTTCTGTCTTTATTGCTCTATTGTAGCAACAAAGGACACTGCAGTAATTTTTAGATAACACAAATTGAAATTAGAATGACAGAAGATCTAACTTGTGATTATATTGCCATTTCATTATGATACTTACTGTGGAACACAGATCCTTTATTATGAGGTCCCATCTGAATCTCTTCTAATCTTCCCTAATTCAAGCACACAACTAAACTGTTCTCACAACTAAACTGCTCTCTCCTTTCAGGTGAGGAAACAGAGGAAGCAAAACTGATTTCACAAAAACAAGAAGTTAACTACAAATAAAATCACAATTACATATTTCTATGAAGTGAAAATTTTGATGAGCTTTTACTGGACTACAGAGACAATTCTTCAGCAGATTTCTGAAATACTTTGTTTACATGAACATTGATCAAATTGCTGCAGGGAATTGGTGAGGAGGGATGGGTTGGGTGAACACTTGCTAAACTGAACATTGAGTGAGGAAAGTGAATTAGCATGTGTAAATGTAATTAACGCCGGGTTATTTGAAGGATCTTCAAATTTGACTTAATTCAGTTCCCTTTATTAGCTGCTTTAACTCAGTCTTCCAAATATACCATTAGCACTTAATGTTTAAGCCATTTGAGGAATAGACAGGTAAAAGCAAGCACAGGCACAAGGCTGTCAGGAGATATTCTAATGAATTTTAATGCAGTTGCTGGAAAGACAATGGCCCTCCTTTATCTGGGCAAGCAAGCGAAAGTTTAGCTAACTAAGTCCAAGGGCCATGGTATCCAAAAACAGAATAGCCTGCAGCCAAGACTGTAAAATGTTAGCAATAGATCAAAGTACATTACAGAATCACAGAAGTATTAAAGCACAGAATGATGCCCCATTTGGCCCCGCTTGCCTGCACCGGCTCATTAAATGAGCATCATTACCTACGCCCATCCCTTGCTTTGTCCTCAAAGCCTTGCACATTACTTCTATCCAAAAAACATCCAATGCCTTACCAAATATAAAAACAAAATCCCACTGAACATGGAAGGTAATCTCTGCAAAATTATTAGCAGCAGTATGAATAAATTTCAGCAGCTTAATATTATTATGGTTAAGTTTGGTTTCCCATTTACAATACTGTACAATTAAACATGGAGGACAAAACAATTTTAGTTCAAAGCTGTTGAAGTACTTACAGGAACGAATTGTTGAAAATTCTTTTCTCTGAAAATGCCACATTATGACCTCTTTCAAAAAAGATTCCTGAACTATCCAGATTATAGTTTTCACCACTTCTCAGCAAAATTCTTCAGCATGTTTTAAAATTACATGGTACGAGAATAACTCCAACTGTAGACAGCATAGCAGTTTATGTAGCCAACTTATGCTTAGCTCTTTAATTTGATTTTTCCTTCGATTCAAATCACAACCAAATTGTACTGGAGAAAGATTTTCAAACCAGTTACAGAGTTTTATTTGCAATACTCGAAACATTCCTGGAAGAACTAACTTACTTTTGAACATACTTCCGAAGTTGATCAGCAAACCACATTTCCAGATTAGCAATTATTGATTGTTTTATTTTCTACACTCAAATCATCCACATCTCCAACAAGCCTTTCAATTCAAACTTTAAAAGGTGGCTTCTTCCTACTATCAATTATCTTAAATTAAAAAGATATACATTTGGCTTTGCACAAACGCTGTGCTTGAAATAAAGCATTCCCTTTTAACATACTACTGAACTGGAGATTCCCATTTAGAAAAACATGGAACTGCATCTTGAATTTGTTTTACTTCAAAAACGTATTTTATTTTTCAAGTACATAAAATGATCTAAAATTTTAACTATTATATAAAGTACAATACAAATCAGTTTCTTTTAATACAGTACATCGGCCTCATTACACTTACCCCTAACGGTACACTTACAAATGTACAATTATATTGTCGTATAGTATTGTGTGCAGTTTTTAGCCCCATATCTCAGGAAGGATGTACTGGCCCTGGAACAGGTTCAGAGGAGGTTCACGAGAATGGTCCCAGGAATGGAAAGCTTAACATATGAAGAATGTTTGAGGACTCTGCGACTACTCATTTCAGTTTAGAAGGATGAGGGGGGATCTAATTGAAACTTACAGAATACTGAATGGCTTGGACAGAGTGGATGTTGGGAAGATGCTTCCATTGGTCGGAGAGACTAGGGCCCGAGGGCACAGCCTTAGAGTAAAGGGAAGACCTTTTAGAACGGAGATAAGGAGAAACTTCTTCAGCCAGAGAGTGGGGAATCTATGGAATTCACTGCCACAGAAAGCTGTGGAGGCCAGGTCATTAAGTACGTTTAAGACTGAGATAGATAGGTTCTTGATTATCAAGGGGATCAACGGTTACAGGGAGAAAGCAGGAGAATGGGGATGAGGAACTTATCAGCCATGATTGAACGGCGGAGCAGACTTGATGGGCTGAATGGTCTAATTTCTGCTCCTAGTCTTATGGTCTTATGTTTCTTGTCAGATATTCTCTGGGTCGGACCTTTCTCACTTGGGTGCTTGTTTCAAAGTTATGGCAATGAGGTACTCAACCAAATGAAGGAGACAGTCTGCTCATGGAGCCAGCTAACAGGATCAGCCATTTCATTTTCCCATGGGACCTCAGAGATATTCAGCACAGAACATTGGCAAGTGGGACTAGTTTAGTTAGGGAACATGGACGAGCGGGACTGAATGGTCTGTTTCCACGCTATATGACTCAATAACTCTACAACATGTGGTCAAAGGTGATTTTCTGTGCTTGTATTTCCCAAAGGGGCAGGTGGGACAGTATTCTGCGCAGAAATGACGAGACCCATCTTTTGCAACACTGCGGTCATGTAGAAGACTAGCACATTGTGACAATTGGCACTTACATACTGAGGATCTACGTAGAGTTTGATGCAGTTGAATGCAAAGGTGATATTACTTGCATCACAGCTAGAGATTTCAATACTCTACCTGTGTCAATCTTGTCCAGTTTCAATCCTCACATAACGTGATTGATGGCTTGGGTGACCACAACAGCACAGAAGTGGAGCATGGATGAGGCCTCTAATACTTAGAGTGCATCTCTCACTCAATGACCACCTATTTGCTCAGTTTCTGCTTCACCTTAGCTAAGTGCTCCATTAAGGCACTCTCATATCCCCTAACTGCTCTGAACCACATTCAGGAAACTTGACCTGATGATGAAAAGGAGAAAGGATTAGTCAGTCCAGTCCCAAAAACTATGGCCTCACTCTTGCTGCAATTTTTTTTCACTCTGGAAATCTGTTCAAATTAGTTGCAGATGCTCCTTGGTTCTTGAACCATAGTGGACTTAAGCTTCAGACAGCTATATCACCTATATGGGGGAGTATTTCACCATGGTGTCTTCAGTACTTCAGCTCATCACATTTCTAATATCTGGATTCTTCCTTGTGGGTGCAGCAGAAGATGTAATAGAAAACATAATAATGACATGAGATGACAGTCCTACTTGCCTCCAGATTTGGTCAGAAAGCTAACCAATTTCCATCTATTGATTGAATCTGTGCCACTGATGTTCAAGTAGAGTGGATGGATCCAATCGCGGATTTCCTTCCCAAAGCCCATTTTGGACAGCGCAGCTATCATATAGGTGCATGATATTCTGTCAAGGTCTTTTCGTGGTCCAATCTGATTCAGGAATCCACCCACTGTCTCACACATGCATGATGCTGTCAGAAATCGTCTGGGTGGGTAAAGAGCAGATCCTAAAGTTTATTCCGTTGGAAATGACTAAGCTGGTTCATTTGCCAATTCTGCTGCACAATTTTTCTTCTCTCACTCTCCTCTTTGTGTAATTAAAAGCCAACTTCTATTTTAGTGGAACAAATGAATTGACATTTGTCGAGTGATTTTAATGTGCTCAGGACATCCCAAAATATTTCACAATCCTAAACTTTTGAAATGAATTCAAATACAGCAACCAATTTATACATAGCAAAGTTTCTTTGACAGAACTGGTTTTACAAGTGTCTCTTCACTATTTGATGCATTTTTTTTGTGTGTGAACACTTGGAGTTTCCATGACGTTGCATTTATTAATCTGACTGAAAACAACGAAACCAGTGCAAAGCGTTGAGGGATTTCAAGTACAGCTATACCTCACACAAGTTCAGTTTTGTCCATATTTTGCACGAGCTTAAAAATCATTCTGCTGGAAGCTGGCACTCTCACAAAATTGTCCATATCATATTAATTACCATGGCGATTAGACTGCTAGAACCCAAAAGGATTAATTAACACCACAAGACAAACTCTGCCCATAAAAGATGAAAAGGACTTTTCCTGGGGTGGGGCTGACCAGAGCCATTACTAGTGTTTTACAGCATCTCTCTAAATTGTTATTCTACAGCTAATTCCACACAGCTAAAGTGGTGATTTGCACTTAATTTTAAGTTGAGCCTCACCACGGACCATCATGTGTCTCAGATGTAACATAACTAGCTATTAAACTCTGATGAAACTCCTATGTAAGAAACTTTTTTTTAAAAATCAGAACTAAGCCAAGATTCTGTTGAAGACCGTGAATGACCACCCTTTCTCTGCTTGTACAAAAGTTGGACTGATACCAATAAGGAGGATTGGTAATAATGAATCTACCTAAGGCATCTCAGGTGGCTCTAACGTTCATGGCTGTGCCAGCAATGTATAGTGACCAGATAGCGCTAGTCTGGAAAAATCTTCAGTTCTACAAAAGACATCCAAACACAAAAAAATTTCAGTCAGAAAAATATGAATGTATCT
This sequence comes from Ginglymostoma cirratum, assembly GCA_024137785.1. NCBI lineage: Eukaryota > Metazoa > Chordata > Chondrichthyes > Orectolobiformes > Ginglymostomatidae > Ginglymostoma > Ginglymostoma cirratum. The sequence continues at coordinate 35,099,556 of JAHRHZ010000145.1, read as the reverse complement.
TTAAATATTCGGCAGCTCAAAAGCGCACAGAGCCTTTCACCCTCTGGGAAGGCAGCAGCCATCATTTTAAAAGGCTACAGAAGCTATAACAATACTAAGCCTACCTCTAAGTTCAAAATAGCTAGAAATTGCAAACATGTCCAGAAAGCTGGTGAAGACCACATAGGGGCTAAACAAAGCTACAAGGAGAAAAATCCAAGTCATAAATCCAGAAAACAGTCATTGAGTTGGGACACCCAAAGTTGGTTAATTCACTTAGAGGGAGAAAATTCTTAAAACTTAAAGAATAATTGTAGGTTGACAAAACTAAAAGGAGGCTTAAAGCATCATATTTAGTAAACAAGAATTGTAAAAATTATTTAAATTATTGGGAAAAGCTGAAAAAAAAACAGAAAAAGACTCTAGTTAAGAAATTGTTCAAATGGCAGTATAAGTTGACTAACAGGAGTGAGAAAGTCAAAAGCGGGACAGGAGTTTTTTTTACAAGTTAGTGATTTTGTGAAATATTGAATCATTGTTGCATAAGCAAAAAAATTCCAAAAGACTTGATATGGGTCCAACATCATTTTAATTTCAATCAAAAACAGCACAAATATCTTGGAGAAGCAGCCAGTGAGTTAAAAAGACATGAATTTCACTAAAAAGAACGAGGATCTAATGTAAACTGGCAGCCTTTGCTGTCACATGGGAGAAGTTAAATGTACCCGATTTTGTCATTTTATAGAATCGCAGAAGTATTGTAATGTAGAAGGAGACTATCCAACACTTTTCACTGTATTTTGCAGCAAAATACACTTGACAATAAATAAATCAAATCAAATCAAATATTTGGCCCATCACGTCCTCACCAGCTCTTCAGATTAACATCATAACAGTGCCATTCTCCTGCCTTTTCACCATACTCTTGCACATTGTTCCCATTTAAATGGTTATTCAAAGCCCTCTTGAATGCCACAATGGAACCTGTCCCCACCACACTTCCAGGCAGTGTGTTCCAGACCTGGAATATAAAGACTTTTCTCACATCACATTTGCTTCTTTTACAAATCATTTTAAATCTGTGCCATCTTATTCCTGATCCTTTTACAAGCAGGAACAGTTTTTCCCCCTTTCAACTGTATCCAGCTCCCTCAGGATTTTGAAACAACACAGATTTCCTCTTTGCCACTTTCTCTCCAAGGAGAACAGTCACACCCTCCACAATCTATCCTTGTAGCTGAAGTTTCTCATTCCTGGAACCATTCTTGTAAATCTCTTCTGCATTCTCTACAATGTGTTCATATCCTTCCTAAAATGTGATGACTACAAGGGCACACAATAAGTGGCTTATACAAGCTCAACATAATCTCCTTGCTCTTGTTTTCTATACCCCTATATATAAAGGCCAGGAAGCTTTATGTTTTATTAGCTGCTCTCTCCACTGACCCGCAATCTTCAATCTTATGTACACATTCATGTTCTTCCTATGAAAATGCATTAGCTTACACTTCCTTGTATCAAACTTTACGTATCTTCCCACTCCAGCAATTTGCCAACACCCTTGTGAAGTTCTACACAATTCTCCTCAACAGTTTATAATGCTTTCAAGTTTCGTATCATCCACAAACTTTAAATTATCCTGTGCAGACCAAAATCTCAGGGTCATTAATAAATACCAGGAAAGCAATTGTTCTAATACTGATCCCTGGAAATCTCCACTTCAAACTTTCCTCTAGCCCAAAAAGTATCAATCGACCATTACTCACTGTTTACAATAACTCAGCCAATTCTGTATCCATATTGCTACTGCCTCTCTTCTTACATGAGGGCTATAACTTTCCTCACAAATTTATTGTGTGGCACTGTATCAAATATCTTCTGCAAGTCAATATGCCCCACATCAACAGCATTGATCCTTTAGTTTAGCTCTTCAAAAAAACTCCGGCGAGTTAATTAAACACAATTTCATCTTTAGAAATTCATGCTGACTCTGCTTACTCATCCTACTTTTTTCCCATGTACCTCCCATTTCCATCCCATATAATTATTTTTAGAAGCTTCTCCACTAATGAAATTAAACATACAGATGGTCTCTAATTGCTGGGCCAATCTTTACAACATGCTTTGAACAACAGCATGACATTTGCAATTCTCCAGTCTTATGACGTCTCCCTTGAGTATAATGAAGAGAGAAAAAGGTATGGTCAGTATCTCAATATGGTTTTCAATATGACCATGTAGAAGTCTGGATAACAGTCATATATTGTGTTTTAACTTATTCAAAAGTGTCGTTAAAGATTAAGGTTCAAAACATCTCCAACACAACTTGTTATTCTTTCACTCTTGCCTCTTGAAAAGTTTGTCGAGATAATGAAAGTAGAATATTCATAGAAAGAGTAAGTACAAATACTATTGCTATAGCACAATATTTGTTGAAATCATTGGGATTCCCTGTCATGTTAAGCCTTCACTGCTAAAGTGCAAAAATTACAAATGCATTTACATCCAGAAGAACATCCCTACTGTACTCATCTGAATTAAAGTACCCAGTATATATTTGAAATAATGAGCAGGCTATGAGTGATGTGCATTTCTGCTAGATATCGCAAATCAAACTTACTTTGCATTCTTAATTCTGAACTTAATATGAATCAGTGAGTCACTATTTCGTGTAAAAATGTTACAGAAAAATATTGAGTATATTACTGCGTAAAACATTAAATACTATTAAGCGATTGCACATATTGTAGAAAATATAATAACATTATCATAACAAAGTCATTACTTTACCTCAGTTAATGCTGTTCAAGTGTAGGTCAAGAACAGTCAAATGAATTTAGATGCAGATCACCACATGAGGGATGTTTGAATGGTTCGGTATTCACTTCATACCTTACAGTTTCCACAAAAATAAATCCTGACTTTATACAGCAATCATTGACAATATAATCAGCGACAAACTGAAGAGTTATTAGAGGAAGACTTGAAATAGACCAAGTTATTAAAAATAACTGAAGTTTTGCTCAACCTGCTATGTGGGAACTTAAGTGGTCAGATTTCAAATGAACTGTGTATTTTGATTGCTGAGAAAGTAGATTGTATCTTGAATATGATCACCAGAGTCAGGAGTGACAAATGTGCTGAATAGTGTTCTCTCTGTTAATAGAGATACTGTAACCTAGCAAACGCAGCCAACTGCGTCATCTATGTCTAAAACAGTTGCTACTGCTAAATGCATTAAAAGTGACTCCAATTAAAACAAGAACAACAATGGGAAAGTTTGACTTAATAATGATGTTGCACATTCTACACTTGTGAGGAACAAGAAAAGTATAATCAATAATCTTACTTGACTGGCATGAACAAACAGTTTCCAAACTGGTTTGAAACTCAGCTGAACAGAATCCCAGCTGTTTCAGTACAGACAAGAGCGCTAAATTTAGCCTACATTTTTAGAAAATATTAAAAGACCTTTACAAAGCCTCATAAACTGCAAACCTTATTCAGAACTGGGGAAGACTGTCACCTAATAACGACTTACAACCATCCTGCAGTTCTGTACTGTATAATTATAGTGTATTTAAGAACATCTCATTGTGAGCAACAGAAAATCAGGACAAATGCCAACAGTATTTGCTTGTGTGTCATGACTGGTCATCATAACTTCTTTACAAAGTGACAATGTCATCACTGTAGGATTCTCATGTCGTTTCAATAGCTGGTTTTGTGAGAGGATTTCAATGTGTAATACTCGCCGGAAGTAAACAAACAACATTCTATTCCGTCTGATTATTAACAAGTTCTTTTTTAAACTTGACTATAGACCGAGCATATGGTGAAAGATAACGTCATTAACAAAAATATATCACAATTATTGAGTGCTGTTAGGTTAAAAAATGTGAAACACAAAATGTACTTAATTCCTATGCACAAGTGCAACCAGCCAGCAAATCTGTAATCATCAACCCTTTTCAAGGAAGCCCAGAACTGACCTTTCTGTCCATGCAAATTATCACTTCAACGACAACTTCCCTTCCATTCCAAAAGTCCTTGAACTTGTCCACAATCAGATATTAAACACGTGCTAAAGTTTCCTTCAATTAAATATTGAAAAGAAGAAATCAATTTCCTGCATTTAACAGTTTAATAATGGTGACACTGTCGATGTTTGTCATCATTATGATGGAACTGACAGCAATTCTCGGTGAAATTAACAACTTCTGGCATTGCACATGCACTATTAAATGTGAGTTTGAGGGATTGTTGTCAGAAATACCTTGCTCATGGTACACTCTGTAGTCTTCATAGATGCAATGAGAACAAAAATTAGGGATGAGATATGCTTCATTTTTCGAATCCACTACTTTCACTGTAAAAGCCTTTCAAAATGTTACATCTTGTTTAATGATGTGTAACTGAGTTTTTAACAATGTACTAGGTTTTCTTTACGAATGAACAAACTCTCTGACCCTGCAAAAAACAAATCTTAGAAATGCGAAGTCTCATTCCCTCTATCATAACATTTCTAATGATTTTTGAAATAATTAAAATTAATTTAGATTGTTTTATGATGTTTCAGCTTTGACATTAATTACTTGTGCATGTCCCAATCTGTATTTCATTTCTTAATAACTGACTAAGAACCAAAAGGTATGGGGCTAAACAAACAGTGGGAAACAATTTTTAAAAAATCAATACATTCAACAAAAATTGAGCAAGCCAGACCCATCCATGGCTCAGTAGGAAAGTTAAGGATAATATTAGATTATAAAAAGAGGATAACAATGTCTTGAAACAAGTAGTAGCACATCAGAAAGTTAGGAATGTCTTTTAAGAAAGCAAGGGGTCAGCAAAAAAAAAGGTTAAAAATAGAATGAGAGAAAATTTATCAGGAATATAAAATAATAGACTAGACAAGCTTTTGTGAATAATTTTTAAAAAGTGACCAAAGTATGTGTTGGTACCTCAGAAACAGAGATAGGAGAACTTACAATGTGGAATGAGGAACTGTGAGAGCCATTGAAAATATATTGTGTACTTTCCACTCCGAAGATAGACACAAGTTTCAGATCAGAAATAGATGGTAACCTGGAGCTAAAAACGGTGAATAAGGAAGATAATACCGACATCGTCAATGCCTTGGAGATGCTTTAAGGACTGAAATCTGAAAAATTCCCATATGACTAGTAAAACAGATGAAGGAGAACCAGAGGATGCAATACACCTGGATTCCTGGATTTCTAAAACGTATTGGTTAAGGTGGCAGACAAGAGGTTAATAGGCAAGATCAGGGCTCATGGATTTGGGAGCAATACATTAGCATGAATAGAGAATTGGCTGACAGACAGGAAGGATCAGAGCTGGAGCCCCAGCCATTTACAACCTGAACTGATGACTTGGATGAGGAAACAGAGAGCAGTGCAGTTAAGTTTGCCAATGATACAACACTAGGTAGAAAGATGAGCTGTGGGGAGGACACAAAGACAAGTTGAGTGGGAAACAAGACAGCAGATACAGTAAAAAGCAAACAATTTTTTTAAAGGTATGAAACTTCTAAGTGTTGATGTTCAGAGTGCCCATACAAGAAATGCACAAAGTAAGGACACAGATGGAGCAAGCAAATAGGTAAGCAAATGGCATAATGGCCTTCATTGCAACGGCATTAAGATACAAGAATAATCAAGCTTATTAAATTACACAGAGTTTTGCTAGAATTATATCTGTGTGCAGTTTTGGTCTCCATATTGTCTCAGTGGTTAGCACTTACAGTGCCAGGAACCCAGGTCCAATTCCACCCTCGGGCAATGGTCTGTGGGGAGTTTACAAATTCTCCCTGTGTCTGTGTGGGTTTCTGCTACGTGACCCAGTTTCCTCCCACAGTCCAAAGATGTGCAAGTTAAGTGGATTGGCCACGCTAAATTGCCCAGAGGGTTCAGGAATGTGTAGGTTAGGTGGGTCGGCCATGGGAAATGCAGGGATAGGATAGGGGAATGGGTCCAGGTGGGATGCTCTTTGGAGAGTCAGTGTTGGCTTGTTGGGCCAAATGGCCTGTTTTCACACTGTAGAGATTCTGTAAATTTACATTGAAGGCAGTACAGCAAAGATTCACTAATCAGTTCCATGATGAAAGAACCAAAACAGAAGCTGCTGGAAAAGCTCAGCAGGTCTGGCAGCATCTGTGAAGAAAAAAATCAGAGTTAATCTTTCAGGTCCAGTTGTCCTTCCTAAGAATGGAGGAATCACCAAATCATAATGAAGAGTCACCGGACCCTAAACATTAACTCTGATTGTTAAAAGGAGGTGGAGAGTCTGCAAAGGGATTGGGATAACTTCAGAGAGCAGGCAAAACTTTGGCAAGGTGGAGTATAAATTCGGTGATACAGAGGGATCTGACAGGAAGGAAGTCTTGATGCAATTGTACAGGATTTTGATGAGACAGCCACCTGTGTTTTTGGGCTATTGATCGAAGATTTAAGAGGGAGTGCAGCAAGTGTTCACAAGATCAATAACTCTTCTATGAGCCTGTTCTGAAGAAAAGTCATACTAGACTCAAAGTTAACTCCGTTTCTCTCTCCACAGATACTGCCAGACCTGCAGGGTTTATTAAGCACTTTTTGTTGCTATTTCAGATTTCCGGCATCAGTAGTATTTTCCTTTCAAGGCGCTTTGAGGATTGATTTTAAAAATTTATTCATGGGATTGGGCATCACCGGCATGATCAACATTCATTCCTAATTGTCCTTGAGAAGGTGGTGAGCCTTTTGACCCGCTGCAGTCCATGAGGAGTTAAAATAAAAACCCATATTGCTATAAGGGATCAAGTTTGAAGATATTGACCTTGTGACAGTAAAGGAATGCTAACTTCATAGATTTAGATTCATAGAATCCCTACAGTGTGGAAACAGGCCCTTCGGCCCAACAAGTCCACACCGAACCGCACAGCATCCCACCCAGACCAATCCCCCTATAAACCATCTAATCTACACCTCCCTGAGGACTACGGGCAATTTAGCATGGCCAATCTACCTAACCTGCATATCTTAGGACTGTGGGAGGAAACCGGAGCACCCGGAGAAACCCATGCAGACATGGGGAGAATGTGCAAACTCCACACAAACAGTCACCCGAGGCTGGAATCGAACCCAGGTCCCTGGCGCTGTGAGGCAGCAGTGCTAACTACTGTACCACCATACCGTTCAAAACTTGGCTCTGTCAGTTAACTCATAAAACACAATGATTTAATACTAACTAATAATACTAATTTTTACTGCGCACTTTATAGTCTTTACATGCCTTGTTGCCCAATTCAACTTTTGGACAAGTCCCCACGCACCATTTCCCAACTCTGTCTCTGTCTGAACTAGCACATCACATGACTCCTCCCTTAGTGACCATCTCTTAATGGAGTCAACTACAACAACTGGTATATTTCTAAGCCAGGACGGCTTGTGATATGGGAGAGAAACCTGCCTGAATATGGTTTCCTATTTGCATTCTGACCTCCTTTTTGATGTTAAAGGTCATAGGTACGCAATTTTCAAATCAAACAAGCCTTGATGATTTACGGTTGAGCACCTTACAGATGGTGCACACTACATCTGCTTCATGCTGGTGGTAGAAAGAGTGACCACTTACCAAGGTGGAAAAGTGTCAGTCAAGCTGTAATTGCCACATGGATCAATGCTGGGCTCAAGTGAATGGCTGCTAAAGTATAGAATTTATTTGGTGTAGTTTCCATGATGCAGCCTGTGATGAGCTGAAATTCAGTACTAAACAAAACTGAAAAGGGTAAAAATTACTGAAAGAATCATTTATTTGGAAGCAAAAGAAAGAAATCTATACTAATATTCTCAATTAAAGTCAGTTCATCACATTACAGTTCTGAAAGTAATCAGCTTAGTTACAGGTCAAAACAAAAGTAGTGAGCTTTTGGAAACCAAGGATGTTTTTGGATATTTTAAGTCACTGTGCACAAAATGCTGGGAGGCCTCTGCTTGAGGTATAGAATCCAGAGTTATGAGGCCAATAAAGAAATTGAAGGGTCACACAGCCAAAACCTTAAAGGAAATAGAAAGAGACATTAACTAACACAGATTGACTGAACACAGATGTTTTCCAAAGAGAAACTATGGTAGCTGAGTCCACTGAGAGAGGAACCTATTGAAACAGAGTGACTCTTCACTGAGATTTGAGTATCTGTAAGGTTGTTGTTCATGATAAAAGGCTTAAATATTTCATTCTGATATTTGTAATAAGACTATTTCAACGTGATCCTGTACATGGTTAAAAGAAATTGTTTTCCTTTCTTTTTGAGAGCAGTAAACGTTGATGTTCTTTTGCTAAAAGTAAATTGTCTTTGTTCATAAGTCATTGAACGTCAAAATTCAAGTACAGCAAGCAATTAAGACAACAAACGGTGTGTTGGTCCTTATTACAAGAAACTTTAAATAAAAGAGTAAAGGTGACTTACTGCAGTCATGTAGAGCCTTGGTGAGACCACAGCTGAAGTATTGTGTGCAATATTAGTTTCTTTACCGAAGCAAAGACATACTAATATTTTTCAGAACCACAGAGGGAGTGCAATGAAGGTCAATTCTTGGGATGGAGCGATTGTCCAATAAATAGTCTGGGTCTATACATTACAGGATCAGACAGAGTCAGCATAGATTGTTGAAAGGAAAGACAAGCTTGACAAATCCACTGGAATTTCTTTGAGCGTGTAACTAGTAGAGTTGATAAGGGGGAAACCATTGGACATGGTTTCCATGGACTTTCTGGAGGCTTTTGATAAGATCCCACATAAGGGATTAACACATAAAACTACAGCACATGGAACTGGAGCAGTGGAATGACATGCAACAAAACTGGTTGGCAGAATAGGAAATGAAGAGTAGGAATACACAGCTGTTTTTGAGAGCAGCAGGCAATAACTAATCTGATACCGTAGGGATCAGAGCTTGGATCTCAGCTGTTCAAAGTATATATATATTAATGATTTTGATGAGGAAATTAAATATTACATCTCTAAACTTGCAGAAAACACAAAGCTGTAACCCCACCACAGACCCTATTGCAACTGTAACCCTATCTGAATGGTGATAGCTTGGGAAACCAGGACGTACAATGAGACCTGGATGTCCTTGCAGACCAGTCACTGAAAGTAAGCGTGCAGGTGCAGCAAATGAAGAAGATGGCAAATTGTATGTTGGCCTTCACTGCGACAAGATTCAAATACAGAGCTGTCATGCTGCAATTGTACAAGGTTTTGGTGGAACCACACCTAGAGCACTGTGCACAGTTTTGACCTCCTTATCTAAGGAAGGATGTTGTGGCTCCGCAGGAACTGGAATGAAGATTTACCAGACTGATTCTTGGGCTGACAGGACTCACGCATGAAGAAAGACCATGTTTACGTTCACTTGTATTTGAGAAGAATAAGGATGGATCTCATAAACCTGTAAAATTCTAACGGGACTAGACAGGGTAAACACAGCAAAGATGTTTCTGCTGAATGGGGAATTCAGGACCAGCGGTCATAGTTTATGGATATAGGGTAGGCCATTTAGGACTGAGATGCAGCGAAATTTCTTCACCCAGGGAGTGGTCAGCCCGTGGAATTCTCTGCCACAGGAAGTGGTTAAGGCCAAAAAATTAACTGTTTTCAAGGCGGAGTTAGCTCTAGTGCTTAGGGGTAAAGAGGGGTATGGATAGAAAGTGGAAAAAAGGGGTTGAGTTGGATAATCAGCCAAAACATATTAAATGGTGTAGTAGGTTTAAGCCACCTACTCTTCTTCCTAATTCCCACATTCATATGCGCTGTCTATCCCTACACTCTATTCTGTCAGCTAACCAATCCTCCATCCATGCCAATATATTACTCCCAACTCTGAGTCCCTATTTTGATCGTCACCTTTTTTAACAACCTATCAGATACCTTTGGAAATCTAATGTACTACATCTAATGTATTGCCCTTTCTTTGCTGTACGGGTTGTACTCTCAAACAGGATTTTTAACTGGCTTTCAGCAGTTGCTGTTGTGGGCTTGAAGAAGTGGAAGTTATTTTTAACTCTCTCAATTACAGCCAAAAGGTGGGGGTTAGATTCCTAGGCTGAGGAAACGTCACTGGACCCGAAATATTAACTTTGATTTCTCTTCACAGATGCTGCCAGACCTGCTGAGCTTTTCCAGCAACTTCTGTTTTAGCTTCCGAGGTTGTTGCATTGCATGTGAGACAAAATCTGTTTTCCCAATTGGCCTTTTTGCCAAAGGGTGTGCTTATGGGATGTTACCATACTGCAACAGTCAATTAGTAATTAATACTGTATCTATTATTCTGTTAAGTTTTCAAACAGAATTAAGTTATTCTAAGTTCTTCTTTCTTTTGTTGTATTTTAACTATAATGTTTCAATAAATTGTGTTCTGTTTAACGTCAAGGCGTTCGATCAGTTGAATTGCATCTGGAAGACAGGACTTTACCTTTAAAATAAGCAGAAGTTAGGGTCTAGGCAACATTCTTAAAATAATTTGATTGGGTCTGGACTGGTCCATAACATTATTACAGTTCTGGTCAAAGCTATTAAGGGTTATTTATGGAGTCAAGGTTGATGGATTTAATAAAGGTATAATCAAGCTTGGCTCTTGAATGGAAGCGCAGGCTTGAAGGGCTTAATGACCTATTCCAGTTCTCATTTACTCTGGCAACAAAGGATTCAAATCTGTTACAGAGTCATAGAGTCACACGGCATGAAAACAGATCCATCGGTCTGACTGGTCCATGCCGATCATGTTCCCAAACTAAACTAGTGCCACCTGCCTGCGTTTGGCCCATATCCCTCCAAAACTTTCTTATTCATAAACTTAACCAAATGTCTTTTAAATGTAAGCTGTACTTGCATCCACAACTTCCCCTGGCAGTTCATTCCACACACGAACCACTCTCTGTAGTTTTTTTAAAAAAGTTGCCCCTCATGTCCTTTTTAAATCTTTCTCCTTTCACCTTAAAAACATGTCCCCTAGTTTTGAACTCCCCCACCTTAGGGAAAAGCCCTTTGCTATTCATCCTATCCATGCCCCTTATTTTATAAACATCTATACAGCTACCCCTCAACCTGCTAAGCTCCAGTGAAGAGAGTAAACCAAAAAAGAATCCCCCTCGTCCTCACATACCACCCCACCAACCTCCGGATCCAACGCATCATCCTCCGACACTTCCGCCATCTGCA